>JBANSL010000017.1:46243744-46843744 GCA_037127255.1 Persicaria tinctoria | reverse complement strand
ATCAATTACCATCCTCGAAAAGGTACTAGTGTTACAGATCCATGCATGTGCAATTATACAAAAGCAACATCTACTCACAAAAGGAGGGTTATGCAAAACATTCATTCGTGACAAAGCAACAATAATCAAGAGAACTTTAATTTAAGCTCATGAAGGAGTAGATTGGTAAAAGGCTAAAGGTGGGCAATGTTTCGAAATGTGGTTCTTTATGATCCGGGAAAATGGAGTACTTTCCAACTAAATTTCATACCACATTATTTCTCATAAGATTCATCACCTTTCATAATGCTTTTCTCAACAATAATGCGTTTACCTCTCTAACCTCAGCACTGCCTTCTCGCGAGTCGCAAACATGGGTATCATGAATGGCCCTGGATACTTAGTGCTTTGGACTCCTCACAATGTGTCCCATCTCTCCAAACTATTATCTCAGAGAGCAGGGTCGATCAACCTTTATCTCCTGAGGTGATCGGATTTTCTTTCACTCATTAAATTTTCCATATATTTCAAACAATTTCCTTCCAAACTCCAAATAATGATAACAACAACACAACAACCATATAACATCTCCATAATGTAACATCATTCTCAACATAATCCCCGGATAAGGTAATAAGGGAATGAGCAATATTTAGATCATGTGGAGCAATAATTAAAATAAGACATAATATGCCTTTTGTGATGCATAAGCATAGGTAAGGCTAGGATTATAATGATATGAGCATTATATGGAAATATAAAGTCCTCCATTCTCTTATCGTGCAATATGCCAAAAGCAACTTCAAATTTTACCTCCTTTCATGGTTTTCAAGAAATAATGCACTTCATTGTGACTTCCGTTTACTAGGCAATTTCATGCTATATCTCTAATGAATCCAATTTTGCATCGTCGAGTTCAATAAAGCTTCCATGACATTAATCAAAAATTTCAATGGGGGTTATTTTTCTCAAAACTTTGGAAAACATGCATATAACTATATAAGCATATAAATCAAATAATGTATTCCAAAATATCCATGTAGCAATTCAAAGCAATACATTCTCAATATGCACAAATAATGTCAAATATGGCAAATATGCACAAAGTAAGCCCTTCCCCCACCCCATACATAAACATTACAGTGTCCTCACTGTATAAAAACAAGGGTAAAGAAAGAAACTAACTAGACAGGTGTGAAGGACCTCTTAATATTGAATGAAGGAATCGCCTGGGCCGAGTATGAATATGGCTTGCTTCTATCCATGGACCTGAAAAGTGCAGAAGACATATACCCATAATAGAAAAACTAAAAGTGTTCAAAGCCAAAAACAAACAAAACAATGTCCAAAACTAAATGTCTATGTACAAGCTCTAGATTTTATAGTCGCTAGGCCGACTTTCCATTTATGCTCACGGTGGCATCTGCAGGGCCCATGTAGCTTGGGCTTCAAATAAGACTCCATTCTTGTCCATCAGTTGTAATCCTCTAGAATGGATCTTGTTCACCACGAAAGGTCTCATCCTCTTCTTGTTGAATTTGTTAGGGAACCAATGATCCTTTGATTTAGAGACATAGAGATTGTCTCCAACTTCGTATTCTTTGGGCTCTTCATTGGATATCCTACATAAGCGCACATACCAAGGCAAACCTCTCCCATGTATAGATAGATCTTTAATGGAAATAGGAGAAGAAAGATCCATACCTTGGCTTACCTTCGCAGAGACGAAATCGGGGATCACAGTGTTTGGTCGATCTCGAGTAGGTGTACTCGATTTCGACGAGTTTTCAGATTCTGGTGGTGAGCTGCTCGAGGGTGCAGGAGCTGGTGGTTGGTCGATCTTGAGTGGGCTACTCGATCTCAAGTGGGCTACTCGATCTCGAGTAGGATTCGGCTTCTGGTGGCTTCAGCGTCGAGGAAGCAGGTGCCGGAGAAGCTTGGTCGATCTCGACTAGCGTAGTCGATCTCGAGTAGCCGTGGTGATGTGTCTCTTTGACCCACACTCAATATAAGCTTGGTTCGTTGAAAGGAACCTTACTTGCTTTTGGAGCTTCCTAAATTGATCTCTCACGAATTTCTCCTTGACGTCAAGATCGATTTCCTTAAGGGCTCATATAAAGGCATAAATGGGGCTTGCGTCGCGTCAATGACCACAAGAGTCCCATATGTGTTGTCGAATTCCACCAACCTCTCAATGGTATCCCAAGCTTGTTGTGGTAAAAGTTCGAGATAGCCATAAGAAGTGTAAGTGTTGATCCTCTCCTTAATCGCCATATCAAGAGCATTGTACATGATCTTTTGAATGACATATTATGATTTTCCATGAGTAGGACACAATCTCTGATACGTTTGGGATACTCGATCCTTCGCCTGTGGGCTCAAGATCAAGAACCACGCCGTATATTTGCTTAGATCTTGCAATGCTCTTTGATATCTCCTGATTGGAACAATTTAAAACACGTAATTAAATTTCTGCAGTAGCGACAATTTTAACACTTGGTGAAATTTCAGCAATTGAGAACTTAGGGAATAGCGACAGAAAACAAAGAACAGCGAGAGAGAGAAACGAGGACTGGGCCCAAGAGGTTCCGGGCACACAGGCGTCTAGGCCTCAGGGTGTGCGGGTGCTGGAGCGCGGAGAGTGTCTCGCTGGGAGCGAGCGTGTTAGCGAGCGAGAGCGCGTCTGGGAGCACGCGGGAGCGAAGGCGGGAGCGCAGGAGCGAGGCGCCTGGGCGTCTACGCTCGCTGGGAGCGAGGGTGCTAGCGAGTGCCGCCAAGGGCTGGGCTTCTCGGATAGGGTGTTGGCTTGGGTTCACTCGATGTCGAGGACAAGGTGAGGGTTGTTGTGTGTGATTTCCGAAAATCTCAAGAACATGAAAGCTTTTGGGATTGATATCCAAGAACCCTTTAATCCATAAAGGGCTTCTCAATTCTAATTCAATCTAATTAATTCAAAGGTGCATAACATGAATTTATAGAAAACTATGGAAGATCTAACCAATCCTTCCTTGCAAAGGAAAGGGGTTTGGATAGATTAATTATATCTAAAGATAAATAAAATAACCCTAAGATAACTATTCTCTAATAAGATAAATGTTTCATAACTTGGTGGCCAAGGATTATATCAAGAAGAGATATAATTAATTCCACCTTATTTATCTAATTGCATAAAATAATAATATAATTATTTATTAAAGTAACTCGGCCCAAGCACAAGGACAAACTCGGCCCATGGTCATGTCGAGTGGCCAAGGACATGTCGAGTATGGTTGCCTCATAGTGGGTGCAGACGAGTCTTCATGAGCTCCGTGTGTGGACGCAGGCTCACTTCTTTTGCTGGTGGTGTAACCTTGAGCCAAGTGATCCAGGGTGGCCTGAACCCTTGGTCTAAAGTTCCATGGTGACGGACAAGAAAGGCTTTAGTTGCAATTTGAATCTTCTTGGCCCTTGCACGAGTGACAGGGCCATCGAATGGAACCTTCATGTTGTCCTCAATGTCACCAGGAGTCATCGATAATTGCACGGCATCATTCTCCTCCACTTGACTTCGATTTTTCCTCAAATCATTGTCAGAGTCACCGTCAGGCATGAACAAGGATAGATCGGCGACGTTAAATGTAGAATGGACGATGTATTTATCGGCAGGGAGATCCAGCTTGTATGCATTAGGACCCATCTTCTGAACCACTCTGAATGGTCCATCTCCCCTGGGGTCCAGCTTAGATTTCCGTTGTTGCGGAAACCTTTCCTTCCTGAGATGCAGCCAGACCAGATCACCAACGTTGAACTGCACATCCCTGCGATGCTTGTCCTTCGTGGCCTTGTATTGCGCAGTCTTCCGTACCAGCTGCGCCTTGGTACACTCATGCAAGCGCTTGATGAAGTCCACTTGCTTAGATGCATCCACGCTCTCATTTTCGTTCTATGGCCGAGGCAGCATGTCCACAGGAGTGAGTGGATTTCGTCCATATACCACTTCGAAGGGGGTAAGCTTTGTGGCAGAGTGCCTAGACCTGTTATATGCAAATTCTACAAATGGTAGGTAGTCTTCCCACCTCCGAAGGTTAGTTCGCAGCATGACTCTAAGGAGAGCCCCAAGAGTTCTATTTGTGACCTCAGTTTGGCCATCAGTTTGTGGGTGACATGAAGTAGAAAATAGCAATTTTGTACCCAATTTAGACAATAGAGTTTTCCAAAAAGAACTTAAAATTTTAGGATCACGGTCAGAAACTATAGATAATGGCAATCCATGTAAGCGAACAACATCTTTGAAGAATAAATGAGCAACACGAATAGCATCATCAGTTTTATGACATGGAATAAAATGAGCCATTTTGGAAAATCTGTCTACAACAACAAATATGGAATCATGACCCTTAGAAGTTCTAGGTAATCCTACAATAAAATCCATAGAAACATCTTCCCAAGGTGCATTAGCAATAGGTAAAGGTTGATATAGCCCATTAGCATTAGATTTCGATTTCGCTTTAGCACATGTAACACAACTTTTGACAAATCTCAGCACATAATTAGACATTTTAGGCCAAAAGTAATGTTCCTTAAGTCCAGCTAAGGTTTTTTCGAAACCACCATGTCCTCTAGATTCATGAATTTCTTGAGTTAACAGTCGGCGAATAGAAGAAGATGTGATACAAAGCTTGCCCATCTTAAATAAATAACCATTATCAAGAAAAAAAGAATCAACTTCCCCTTTGGACACACATTGAGCATATATAGTTTTAAAGAAACTATCAGAAGCATACAGTTCCTTTATCAAAGCAAAGCCCAAAACATGTGCATCCATATGGTTTAAGAGGACATACCTGCGTGATAGCGCATCAGCTACCACATTGTCCTTTCCCTTCTTGTGGTGAACCACATACGAAAAGGTCTCTATAAACTCCACCCATCGAGCAAGTCGCCTACTGAGCACTGCTTGTCCTTTGAGGTACTTTAGAGCTTCATGATCCAAATGAATCACAAACTCCTTAGGCCAGAGATAATGTTGCCAAGTCTGTAAGCAGCACACTAGTGCAAATAGCTCCTTGTTCTGCAGCAGGACCCCTCCAATGCCAGTGCCAGAAGCGTCACACTCGAGCTCAAAAGGTTGAGCAAAGTCAGGTAACTACAGCACTGGGGCGTGTGTCAGGCGATCCTTGAGGGCGTCGAAAGCTTTTTGATGTGAGTCAGTCCAGCAAAATGTCACATCTTTCTTTGTCAGCTCATGTAGAGGGGCAGCAATCAGGCTGAAGTCCTTGACAAAACGTCGATAAAAACCAGCAAGGCCCAAGAATGAGCGGACATGAGTGGGTGTATTCGGCCTGGCCCACTCCTGAATAGCACGAATCTTTTCCTCATCCACCTTCAATCCAGATGCAGTCACTACAAAACCAAGATAAATGGTAGACTCGGATGCAAAAGAACACTTCTTTAAATTGGCATATAATTTTTCTTTCCTAATACAATCAAAAACCAATTTTAAGTGACTTAAGTGATCATGCATATTCTTACTATAGATTAAGATATCGTCAAAATAGACAACGACAAATTTTCCTAAGTGTCTTCTAAGCACATGGTTCATAAGCCTCATAAAAGTAGAAGGTGCATTTGTTAAACCAAAAGGCATTACTAACCATTCATAAAAGCCATACTTAGTTTTAAAAGCCGTTTTCCATTCATCTCCCTGTTTCATCCTAATTTGATGATATCCACTTCTAAGGTCAATTTTAGAAAAAATAGAAGCACCGTGAAGTTCATCAAGCATATCATCTAAACGAGGAATAGGGTGGCGATACTTAACCGTTATTTGGTTGATTGCGCGACAATCAACACACATGCACCAGGAGCCATCCTTCTTCAGAACCAAAATGACAGGCACGGCACAGGGAGACAGGCTCTCTCGAACAAAGTCTTTATCCATCAATTCTGTGACTTGGCGTTGCAGCTCCTTTGTTTCCTCAGGACTAGCTCTATAAGTGGCGCGATTAGGCAAGGCTGCCCCAAGAACAAAGTCAATCTGGTGCTCAATACCTCTAATAGGAGGCAAGCCTTGGGGTAGTTCAGCTGGAAGCACATCTAGATAATCCTGTAGAAGTGCAACAATAGGTGCAGGAATATGACTCAATTCAACATTAAGTAATACCTGTTTCATTACCAGAAGAATATGAGGTCGATGAGCATTCCATGTGATGGTCCCTTGCTGAGGTTGAGATACCAAAGATCGATGTTCTACAGAGCCCTTAAGTGATGCAGAAGAGAGCTGAGTGGACGTCGAGTGGGAAGGAGGTGATGCCGAGGGAGCCGCGGGGGCTGTTGTGGGGGCCGCGGGCGCGGTAGGAGTGGCAGCGGGTGCGGCCTGATTGGCCGAGAGCTCCTTGAGCTTCTCCTTCTTATCGGCTTCCTTTTGGGCGTCCTGTTGTTGCTTCTTGCGAACCTGGTCCTTCAGAATAGTTTGTGGCGAAAGGGGTAGGAGAGTAACTCTCCTACCATCAAAAGTGAAAGCATATGTATTCGCACGACCATCATGAAGAACAAAACGATCATATAACCAAGGACGTCCTAATAATATATGATTACAATCCATGCGAGCAACATCACATAATATTTTATCACGGTATGTTCCAATAGAAAGGGAAACTAAACATTGTTTGGTGACCATTATATCAGAACCATCATCAGTAATGCCATTCAATCCATAGTGAGTAGCTCTAGGAGTAGTAGTTAAATGGAGGAAATCCACTACCTTTGTCACTGATGAGATTGCAGCAACTCCCACCGTCAATGATGAGGCTTAAGGTAGCTTCGCGAACTAAACACCTAGCGTGGAATATGTTCTCCCTTTGATCAGGCATGGGAGATTCCTGAATGTGTAGGACCCGTCGGTTAATAATGCAAAGCAAGTTGTCGTACTCTGAACTATCGATCTCCTCAATAGGCTCAGACGGTTGGTCCTCCTCCACTTCACTCGAAATTACATGGTCCTCAACAGTCTCCTCCTTATAGTAATGGTCTCCCAAATCATTGAGAAGAACCTTCCTTTTCTTAGGGCAATTGCGAGAGATATGCCCAGAACCACCACAAGAGAAGCAGCGGATATCTTTGTTGCGATCTGTAGAGGGTGCAGCAACTCTTCTAGTTTCAACCTGATAACCCTGTTGAGGTGAGTTGGAAACTCCCTTTTGCTGCATAGAAGGGTTAGAAGTAGAAGGCTTAGATTGACTAGAAGGGTTAAAGGGAACAAACCTGCGACCTTGAGAGGTCTATTCGAATCTAGTCCTCTGTTGCCGAACCTGCTGCTGCTGTTGTTCATACATAAGATGTGCTTTATGAGTCAAAGTGTTAATATATCTAATGGAATGGATAGATAAAGGATTTTTAATAGAAATATTAAGACCAGCAAGAAATTGAGTACACAAAGCACGTTCAGTAAGATAAACATTAGCCTGATGGGAGAGTCATTCAAGCTCATCCCTGTAGTCATTAGGAGAGCGAGTTCCTTGGCGGCAGGACGTGAGCTGCATCCTCATAGACTCCATGTATTCCTCAGGCACATGTCTTTTCTTTAGGAGATAGCGAAGTTGTGGCCAGGTTTCAACATGTTGTTTGTCCTGACGACGGCGCATCTCACGAGTGCGGAACCACCAGGTGCGAGCTTTACCTACTAAATGCAATATAACAACTTCCAACTTCTCCGTCTCCTCATAACGTAAATGTTCAAGCAGATAGTCAGTATGATTTTCCCAAACAAGATAAGCTTCAGGATCAGTGTTACCATCAAAGGTTTCTAATTTTAGCTTAGCATCTCGTCTTTGTATAGCTTGAGCATTATCAAATCTAGGATGACCAAAATTAGGAGGGGGTAAATCATCAAAGTTAGGATTTACCTCATGGTAAGCATCCTCCAAATGTGGCGTCTCATGAAGATCATTATTGCTACGGCTGTCATCCCAGTTAGCACGGGTATGAAATGGCTGGTGATGATGCTGATTTGGCCTCCCTTGCTGATGCCGTGGTGGGGTGTGCTCACGGCGATCCTGGTGGCCATTGAAGCCCTCTAGAGGATCGTTGTCATTCTCTCAAGTGAAAGGGTTAGGAGTAGTAGACTTAAGCTGATAATGTAATTGACCAGAAGGGGGAGGTTTAACAGAATAAAAGGTGTTACCTGCAGGTTGCGGATTACCTGTAGGTGGGACAGTACCTGAAGGAGGTGTAGTATCTGGGGTGGTGGAGGCGGCTTACCTCTAGAGGGAGGTGTAGATCTAGAAGCCTCTGCTTGTTTTGTCTCCTCCAATTGCCGCGTGACTGCCTGTTTAATGAGGTCAGAGAAAAATACGCGGTCCTCTTTACGTTTGACAGCTCGATGATTTGCAGCCTCTGCCAGTTCCTTACGCATAGCCAGGGTAGAGGATTGAACAGCAGAGTCAATAACAAACTGCATGTCAAAAGCCGAAATGGTAGTAGGTGGGGTAGGGGAAGAGTTGGGGTCACTATCGTTCGACATGTTCCTACAATATCAGAAGTGCAACAAGTAAACGAAGCAAAGACCAGAAACCAAGTAATGCAAGCTCTAGTGATTCCTAAGAGTGATTCAAGTTTTTAGAAATCAAAGAGCGGGAAAACAAGGCACTATATTCAAGCAATTCCCCTGGACACAAAATTTTGCAATATTGAAGACAACAAGTAATAATCAAAATTGCAATTTAAATCAACCACAAGTCGGATATCAAGGATAGCAAGTATAAACAAGCGGCTTAATGTGGAAAGAATAAGATCTACAATGTGATGCTGGAATAATAAGAATGTGTAATAATCGATAATAGCAATCACAAGGGCAATCAAGTGCACACACTCCGTCAACTATTATCTGATGGTTGCAACATGGTTCAGAAAAAGAGGGGTGTGACCAAGGCTCCAGTGTCGGCACAGCACAAAATCACACAAGTAGGGTTCTTTTGTAATGCTTAAAACCGATTAGATCATCTAACATGTAGCAAGCAAAGAACTAACAAGGAAGAGTTACTAATTCAACAATGTAAGATGAAAGAATGCTCTCTTTTCTTTTCTTTTTTTTTTTGATTTATGCTCTCGGTTTTTTCTGTTTTTTTTTAACTAATAAAAGGCTGTTGTAAATATGTGCAGTAACCGAAAATAAGAGCAAGAGAAAAAAATAAAAATAACAAGCTACGATGATCTAAAAGTAAGTAAAAATAAAGAAAATAAGGGAAATAGGCTAGAAACTGGAGAAATTAGGGTTCTTTAGTGGTGCAAGTTCATATAATGCTTTTAATCCAAGAATCACAGTCATAGGCATGATATGTAGCAACTAGGAATAAAAGATCACAACTTGCAGGCAAGAACTCAATATCTTCGAAATTAAAGACCCAAACAAGGAATAACAAAAATAAAGTGCCAATTTTTTTTATGGGTGAATAATAAAGATTTAACTTTTATGCAGCGGGTATGGTGAAAAATAAGGCACGAAAAATAAATCACTCAATTAAAGAATCAAGAGAGTAAAGAACTTGCAATAACCTGAAATCCGATACCACTTGATACGTTTAAGATACCCAATCCTTCGCCTGTGGGCTCAAGATCAAGAACCACGCTGTATATTTGCTTAGATCTTGCAATGCTCTTTGATATCTCCTGATTGGAACAATTTAAAACACGTAATTAAATTTCTGCAGTAGCGACAGTTTTAACACTTCGTGAAATTTCAGCAATTGAGAACTTAAGGAATAGCGACAGAAAACAAAGAACAGCGAGAGAGAGAAGTGAGGATTGGGCGCGCGAGGTTCCGGGCACACAGGCGGGTGCTGGAGCGCGGAGAGTGTCTCGCTGGGAGCGAGCGTGTTAGCGAGCGAGAGCGGGAGCGAGAGCGCGTCTGGGAGAACGCGGGAGCGAAGGCGGGAGCGCAGGAGCGAGGCGCCTGGGCGTCTGCGCTCGCTGGGAACGAGGGTGCTAGCGAGTGCTGCCAAGGCCTGGGCTTCTTCGGACGCGCTGGCTTCTCGGACAGGGTGTTGGCTTGGGTTCACTCGATGTCGAGAACATGGTGAGGGTTGTTGTGTGTGATTTCCGAAAATCTCAAGAACATGAAAGCTTTTGGGATTGATAACCAAGAACCCTTTAATCCATAAAGGAGTTCTCAATTCTAATTCAATCTAATTAATTCAAAGGTGCATAACATGAAATTATAGAAAACTATGGAAGATCTAACCAATCCTTCCTTGCAAAGGAAAGGGGTTTGGATAGATTAATTCTATCTAAAGATAAATAAAATAACCCTAAGATAAATATTCTCTAATAAGATAAATGTTTAATAACTTGATGGCCAAGGATTATATCTAGAAGAGATATAATTAATTCCACCTTATTTATCTAATTGCATAAAATAATAGCATAATTATTTATTAAAGTAACTCGGCCCAAGCACAAGGACAAACTCGGCCCACTCGGCCCATGGTCATGTCGAGTGGCCAAGGACATGTCGAGTATGGTTGCCTCATGGTGGGTGCAAACGAGTCTTCATGAGCTCCGTGTGTGGACGCATGTTCACTTCTTGTGCTGGTGGTGTAACCTTGAGCCAAGTGATCCAGGGTGGCCTGAACCCTTGGTCTAAAGTTCCACGGTGACGGACAAGAAAGGCTTTAGTTGCAATTTGAATCTTCTTGGCCCTTACACGAGTGACAGGGCCATCCAATGGAACCTTCATGTTGTCCTCAATGTCACCAGGAGTCATCGATAATTGCACGACATCAATCTCACTAGGTCCTTGAACCTCTCCCATACTTGCGATTGAGTCTCGGTAGGATTTTGCTTCAAATCCATGATATTTTACCTGATTTGCACCGTCTTGGACGAAGGAATGAGTTTGTTAAGAAACACCTCCTTAACCTCTTTCCATGTGTGAAGAGATTGTGGGGTTAAACTCTCCAACCATTATAATGCGTTTGCTGCAAGAGACCAACAAAAAGCTTTTAGTTTCACATATTCTAGATTTGCCACATCGGCAATAATATCACATAAATCTAGGTAAGTAGTACTTTACGTCATAGGGCACTTCTGGGGTTTCCCCTCAAAAGAGTATCCCATAATCTGAGTAAGAAAACTAGTTTTAATCTCAAAATTAGAAGCAGGGATGAGAATAGCAGATTCTGGCACTGTCAGCGTAGGGTGCATGTATTGCTTAGCCGTATGAGGAATCTGGTTTATTTGAGCTTCAAATTGTCTTCTTGCTTATTCCTCTCAATCGGTGCGCGATCTTTCTTGTGCGATATCTCTATTATTTGTTGTGTCTCTCGCAACATGGTCCTTAATTTGCTTCCTAAGCCTCTCAATCTCCTGAGCGTGAGTCTCTTGGTTAGACATAGATCTTAGTAGCCTTTCGCGTATATGAAGATAACGCTTTTATTCGTCTAAAGTCTTGAATTCTAGTGTGCGATCAGCGCGTCACATACACCTATCAAACAACACTCAAGTAGAATGTGAGATAAACTACTAAGGGCCCAAATGATTGCTTTTCCGGCACCAGCACCAAACTTTGATGTAGGGGAGAATTGACTATAAAATAATATAAAATATAAAACCAAACAATCAACTCTAGCTTGTCAAATAAATACAAGACTTCCCCATTCTTGTAGTAGAGGAATTGACGAGAGGGTTTCTCAACCAAATAAATTTAAAGTCAAGACCCCGCTATAGGATAAGGGAGTCAGGTTCGTCCTCCAGAGAGAAGTCAGCGATTCTAGGTTTAGTGTGTTTCGGGTTTTGGGAATAGCGGGAAAAGGTGGCGGGTTGATGTCGATGTCGAGAAGAAGTGGTCGACGTCGAGGGAATGGCAGGAGAAGAGGTGGTTTGATGTCGTGTGGCTGTGCAAAAACTTCAAAATAACAAAAATAGAATAATAAAAGTGCAAACTTTCAAGGGTAGAGATCACTGCAACAATAAACATATGTGCAGATTATAAATCATAGAAAGATGCATGATTTATATTAAATAACTTTCGTCATTATAAGATAGGAATATAGAGGCTTCCACATAAACCCTAAGTGTTAATACCTTTTCTTAATTAAGATTAGTCAGCTTTCGCAAATAAACCTTGATTACTATCCAAATTCATAATAAGATCGCTTTCGCTTCAATATCATAAATAAGGAATTTCCTCAACTCTCGGAAAGGATTAAGCACATTGGTAGATGATGATAAAGACATACAAATTCATGGATTTATAAATCAATTCAAACACACATATCTATGTTGGGATATCTCCAACCCTAGAAGAAGGGAAATTAGAAACAAAACATGATAAAAGAAACTAACTTTATCATAAAATAAACTAAAACTTACAACCGTTCGTCTTCTTCCTCTTCCTTCTCTCTCGCCCCCTCCTCTCTCTCTCCTCTCTCCTTGTGCCCGAAGATGACTTGACTTGAATTTCTCAAAAACCAGCCCCTAGGGCTTTATTTATAGGCCACAATCCTTGCTATTATGGGAAGCAACATCTCTATCTATATCTAACTTCTATCTATCTATATCTAAAGATAAAAGTTTGATAAATAAACAATTAAATCTCTTAAAGTAAAAATAGGAATTGCTAATGTGGATAAATATATCTTCTTTTCATGATAGATCTTCGTGCCTTGGTAGGTAAGTAACATCTTATCCGAATCTCCATTGATCTCGACTCGGACTCGTTACTGGGAAGTACTTGACATCGAGTAAACTACTGGACATCGGGTAGACTTTGTGTCCTCGAGTGGTTTGGTGCTCGTCTGGTGCTCGATCTCGGCTTCTGGGATGCAAGTCGACCAAAAAGTCCAGTTTGGTCGACGTCGACTAGTTCTTTGCGCTTTCAGCATTATGCTCCGTCTTAAAATGCATTTTCCAGAGTCGTCATTCATCCGATTGACGCATATGAATATGCGTTGGAAAGCTCTTTTCGAGGAATAAAACTCTCATGACGACATTAGAACTTGATTCAAAATGATGAATGGTGAAAGGTGACGTTTTATCCAGCTGCACCATCTTGTGCTCTTCCTTAGTTTCTCCAATATTTTCATGACTTTCCTTTAAGCTCCAAAGTGCGTCCGATTTCTGCGAAATTAAACAGAAATTTGTGTAGACCTTTATATATTGCAAATAAAAACAAACTACACAAATCTTATTCTTTTCTAACCTAGAGGTATAAAATATAAGCATAAATCGAAGTAAAAGATGACATAAAACATGGTGAAAGGAGCGCACATCGGGAATCAGGTTTGATCCACGAGGATGTGGGTTCGCAGATTCAAAGTAGCTCCTAATTAACATTCTGTTATTGACCAGAAGTCCTCGATGTCGACTGGAAGCAGTCGATGCCGAGCTTAGACAGTTGATCTCGATTGAAAATCGGCAGAACACAAAAACAAGCAGTCGACGTCGACTAAGAGTAGTCGATGTCGAGTCAATAGAAACAGTGGTCAACACAGATGACCGTTGATCGATAAGAGGCACCCAATGTCGACCAAAAGTAGTCGATATTGAGCACGAAAATAGTAAGCAGAAAAAGTCAGCAAAGATGGTCGAATAATAAAAGGATGGAAAATATGCAATGGATAGAAAATCACAAGAGTGTTGTGGTTTTCAATTACTCAACGAACGACTCAAATATAAATGTAAACAAATATGGGAAAAGATCTTCCAAAGCTAGGGCTTAGCACGACAATAACCATGCAAGTATAACAATAAATCACCAAAGAAGCATGTTTCATCAATAAAGGAACAAGCTTTAACCCAATCTAGCGAATAGGTAAATATATCTCACAATAAATTAACCTAATTTCCTTCTACCTTTTCCATAAATAGAGTTAATAAAATTTTGAAAAGAAACCCTAATTACCACCCATGTTTTACAACATGAGCTCTTTAAATTTGCATTCAAAGGTTAAGCACAAGGTAGAATAAGATAAAGTATAACTTCTTCAACAACCCATCAATCCCACCAACTTGCCTATTGTAAAGGCTGAATATATTTTAATATTATTGTAATTAAATATATTATTATTTTATTTAATTTGTAAAACTGGCAGAAAACTCGTCCTCCAGCACAAGTTTCGATTTTACAGTCATTCCGGCATCGTTTTAAAATTTGGGATTTTAACGGATTTTAATTCCACTTTCGAGTTTCGAGTATTGATAAAATTATTTTAATTCCGATAATGATTTAAAATTTGGTTTAAATTGTCTAGTGTTGGATTTTCGTTTAAGAGAATGGGATTGAACTCGAGCGTCGGGAATTTAAATTGGCATGAGTACGTCTCATTCCTTATTTTCTTTTGCTTCTCTCTCTCTCTCTCTCTCTCTCTCTCTCTCTCTCGCTCAAACGGGTGGGAGATTCCCTGCAACCAACAATTGCAACCAACCTCCATCTGGGATTCCTTATTCACAGTAAACATCAAACCCATAATTTCACCCATCTCTCTCTTCCTCTCTTCATTGCTTAAAGACCACCAAATTCCACCAAATTGTCGGACCACCGTGAGGCAACAACGCCACTACTGCCACCAACGCCACCAGGACCACCACCCACACACATCTCTTGTCTCCTTTTCCAGTTGAGAAGCCTCGGAGAGCCCCCAATGCCACCACTTCCACATCCATTTTCCTCCTCCTATGGAAGCCGAGAGCAGTGTTATCTCCTCCTTCTTCACCGCCATTGAAGCCGAGCTTCAAAGCTTTGCAGCGCTGTCTCCAAAACAAGCTGAGAGAACCCAGTTCTTTCCTCCTTTCTCCTCGATAGTCCGTAGCAGCACAACCTCTTCTGTTTCTCCTTCAAAAACGCCGAGCCAGGCGGAGCAGCCCCAGAGCCGAAATCGCCAGCGCCGTTTCCCCGGAGCACACTTCCCTGTTTCGATCTAGCTTTGGTAAATTCCTTTCCTTCATTTTATGACCAATGGCGCTGTAAAGGCCTACCTTTATGACCTCTTCCGTTGTCCCAAGCCAAGAACAAGAAGATTCCATCACTGTTGGAGCCGAATCGAGCCATCAAACGATTTTTCCGGCAAAGTCCTTCGAATCGGTGAGTTCTCTTTTTCTTCCCCTTCTTTGGACGCGTTTCATTTTTGTGGCTTGGGTTGTGGTCAAAATCGAGATTCAGTCGGGGCGGGTAAAGCTCAGACCAAATCGAGCCATCGGTCGCCGGCATGGGCCGAGATTCTTTTTCTTTCTCTCTCGTTTTTCCGTCGTTGGGTGTAGAGGACTGATTGAGGGGAAGGGACAGGTTCATTTCTTTTCTTTTTATGAACTGGCCCGCCAAGCTTATTTCCTCGGTTCACTTACACGGGTTTATGGCTGATTGTGGACTCGGATCCGGTTCTTCATCCGAACTTCCTTTTCAGATGGGCCTTGGGGTTGTGAGTGTTGGTGGTGTGATGTTATTTCCTCGGTTTACTTACACTGGTCTTCTTCTCATGAAAAAGGAGGCGGAGTATGAGAGGGATATGCCACTTGGCATTCTTTGGGCGCCTTTACAATCTTTTTGCACTTATATTTATATATCCTGATAAGCATGACTTGCGTGTTTAGATTACGTATTGCATTAGAACATCTTTTATTCTAGGTATAGGCATGTTATACTTTACTTTCGTTTTCGTTCCGCTTTCCTTAAACGAATTTCCGCAACTTAGACCTTAGGATAAGTTAAAGGTACCTAACGACCCTACGATTGCAAGATCTGTACATGGATTGTATGATCTGAACAAAGATATCCGACCTTCGAAATGTAACCCGAGTATTTATATCCGGGCCGTTACACCTATAATCGGGCTCACCCTGACCCTAGAAGAAAAGCGACTACTCGCTCATGGTAGAGAAAAGCATGATGGAAATAATAAAAGAACATGGAGTCTTCACAATCACATCGCTCAAACTCTCGAAAGAACGTCAAAACCCTAAAGCTCCAAAAACTCTAACTCTCTATTGCTATTGATTGTTCTTGTATGAATTGAATTAATAAAAGCATAGCCCTAATGCTTTATTTATAGTATACTAATCATTGCTAGCCAAGGAAAGTAATTCTAATCCTAAGATAAATAGAATAATTAAAATCTATCAAAACATTAACCTCCCTAGGGTAAATAAAGAATTACTCATAAGGAAAGTATCTATCAAAAAGAGACAAAGATCTATCAAATCGTGGCTTAAGTAATCACTCTCGGCTTAGGACTTCTCAAAGTGCGTCTGATGCGGATCAAGATGGCCTTCTGTGGGTCAAACAATGATCTTGATCCATGCGAGCTCTCAAGATCGATTCGAGGGCTATCGACGGAAAAGAGTGTCGTCCTCAAGAGGAAGAAGAAGGCGCCACCATGGATTAAAGAAAAGATATTATTTTATTATTATTATTATTATTTAGTTATTTCCATATTTAGTAACTCCTATGTAGTTGGAGCTATTTATGGATCTCTTATTTTTAGTAATACTTAGTTAGGTGAATAAAAGGGAAAAGGAAAGTTTATCTCTTCTAGATGTTTTCCTTGTCCACTAAGAAGGAATATTTATCTAGGATTATTATTAGGATTTAATAATTAGTTATCTAAGCCAAAACTCTATCTTTTGCAAATATAGAATTGGTATAGTTTCTTATTTAAACTCTTGTATTTTCATTGATTTAATTAGATTGGAAAATTATATTGTGGAACCTTAATAGGATTTTAAGTGTCGCCTCAATGTCGACCAGAGTAGTCGACACCGACCATGTCCTCAGCATAGTCGGCCTTGGGTAAGTTTGGTCAATGTAGAGCATCCTTCTCAGCATCTAAGTGTCGCCTCAATTCCAGTCGACATTGAGTGTATCAGTCGATGTTGAGCACTCTTATGGGCCAGTCGATGTCGAGTAGTGGTAGATGTGAAGGTTGAATTTTGACCACTCAAAGCTTGATTACAGTAGGTTTCCTCTCTAACATGTAGAATTTTCCAGAAAAATGTACTTCAGTTCGATGTCGAGTGCTTCTAGTCGACATCGAGTAGTTTTCTGCATTCGTCTCCTCTTCTTGGCTTTGCTCCATAATGACTTTAAATTCTGCAAAATTAAACCAAAACTTGTGTAGACCTCTATTTTTTTGGCAAATAAACATAAAATATTGAAATTCTCCATATGCCCAACCCTGAATATATGAAATAGACGGAATATGAAGCTAAAATATTCACAAAAATATGGTAAAACATATGGACATCACCAACCATCATGTACAATCATTAGCAAATGACAAAAGCAAATGAAAAAAGAAAATTACACAAAGGAAATGATGAAAATGATGGAAATGTGGAGTTTCTTAATACATGTGCATACCATTAAAATGATAGTTAATTTAAAACGGAGGGAGTAGTATAAAAACTTGTTTGTGAAATACACCCTCAAACATTACTATTCACACCATGGTTAAGTTTGTTTTCGAGAAAATAAAATGCTAGAAAGACAGAGGAAACCCAAAACTCTTCGTTCGTATCCCTAACAATTCATCCTCAAACATTATGAGTGTTTTCCTTATTTACCATAATTGGATCTGAATTCTCAATTTAGGAAGAAGGATGGCAAGATTAGTGGGCAAGTTGTGTACGGAGTGGCTAATTGGGTACCATGCATGAGGTGCCTATTTAAGGCAATAAAAAGACTTCTTCAAAAAAAACATGCAAGGCTTGGTTTGCTAAAGCAATTAACTGAAGTGGATGGGATAGCTAAAGCGAGTAGTTGTCGAGAGAAAGGTGTTGATTTTTTTTATAAGCTTGATAGCTGTTTGATAAACCTAGTTGATGGATTAGTTGAATTTGATGGAAATTACAAAAAGAGTATTAGTATTTAGTAGATAAAACACCACACAAGCAATATGCAAAAAAACCTAAGATATGAATTAATTTTTTAGTTAAAGATTAATGAACTTTTAATTTTACACATTTCTCTATTTTAGTCAACATCTGTTGTGCTCATGGTAAATTACGGAGTAATCATCAATACCCTTTGCCACTTTAAATTACCAAAGGTTGAATTTTGTGGAAACTTCAAGAATTGGGAAATTTTATGTTGTATTGATTAAGCAACAAACTACAAGAGCTACACTATATATACACGAAGGGAAAGATCTACTGAAACTAAAACTAATCAACCGAACTCAACTAACCCTGACCACTTATTTGGGTTAACCATTAGGCCTCTAACACATTTACGAGTGGGCCGTGACCCAACTCAGTTATTCCACTATGTTCTACATCCTCCCCCGCGCGCAATCAACCATTTCACGAATGAAATGTGCGTCGATCTTTATATGCTTGGTCCGTTCATGAAAGATGGGGTTAATGGCTAACTAAAGAGCAACCTTATTGTCACAATGGAGAGGGACGGGGTGAGAAATTGGAACTTGTAGATCTGTCAGCAGACCATGTAACCAGACCAATTCACTCGCAACAGTAGACATAACACGATATTCACTCTCATTTGTCGATTTTGGGACCGTTTTTTTGTTTCTTCGTTTTCCAAGACATGACATCACCTCCTAGAAACACACAATAACCATTTACAGACCTGAAAGTGTAAGCACAACTACCCCAGTCAGCATCACTGTATGCCCGAAGCTGTAATTCACTACTGGCTAGGTAGAAAAGAACAAAATTGAATGAACCCTTAAGGTAACGAAGTAAGTGCAGAGCAACTTTGAGATGTGGTTGACGAGGCTATGAGAAACTAACTAAGTTGTTGGACTGTGTACATGATGTCAGGCCGAGTAAGTGTGAGATACAAAAGCCTTCCAACCAGACGTCTATATCGCTCAAGGTGTGCGCACACTTCACTGTCTGTGGGAGATAGACTAATCCCATGTTGCATAGGAAAGTGAGCGGGCTTGCAATCTGACAAACCAGCATTAGCGAGAATGTCTAGGATGAACTTGCGTTGATTGAGAAAGATGTAACACCCCTTTTTAAATCCAAAGGAAGTGTTGCAGCGCCAGTGAATCTGCAGACTTTAATATCTTTGAATTCACCTAAGGCTTATAGGGACATGCAACCATGCTCACAAAAACAAGACGGTACTTAATTAGTTGAATAAAATAATGCGGAAGTAATTTAATATCAAAGTTTAAAATATCCGATCACAATAACAGGAAGATGCCCAAAACCATAAAGTATAAATGACTCCAAAATAGCTAAAACTTAAAGTAGCAATGCGGAAACTTTAAAGGTCCAAAACTTTGTAGTGTAAAGATTTAATAAATGATAGTCCGCTCTTCAACTCTCTCCTGCTCTATTGCTTGCACTAGACCTATGGAATATGGTCTTGTGTTTCGTGAGTACGAAGGACACCAGTCATCCAATAAATAGGATGATTAGTACAATTAAGACTAGCAATTGATAGGGAAAATGTTCAGACTTTAACCTTACAGTGACAATAAAACGGTATGTCATAGACTAAGGGAAAGGCCCGAATATTTGATAGAGGAAACTGAATAAAAAGGTCAAAAAAATCATGACATGACTCGGATGATCATAACGATCAATTATAAGATAAGAAAATGAATTACACTCGAGACAAATAAGTATAATAACTGAAATGATCACCTATTTAACAGTCGATAATAATCAAAATAATAATAACGATAAAAATACGTGGTACCGATCGAGCCTTTAACAAGGACCACAACCTACATCAGATCGTTGTTTTACCACCCCGCAGAGAATGCATTCTGGGATGGTGTTTCATGAAACCTTGTAAGGCGGTGACTTAACGAACAACAACCTGCAAGTCAGTCTACTGCATAACCTTCCAAAGGCATATAGCCACTCGCATCACGTGGTGCGCATTTTCACATATCATACCTAAGCATCACATGGTGCCAATCTTAACTTATCATACATAACCAGTTTATACTAGGTGACCATAATGACAACATTAAATAAAAAAGGAACAAGCTAGCATTGATAATTCAAAGGATCTTACTATCACATGTCACTAGTTTGCATGAAAAAAAACAAGCAGAATATCATGCAATTTAGGAAGAAGAAAATTGGCAACTTTCACTTATCTCGAGTTATAAACAAACAATCATATTTAATACGTCGCTACAATTAATTTACTAATTGCCCATTAATTTAAACTCATGCCAATTTATGAATAAGGAGATAAATTACATGAAGCAGACGGGTATGCAATTTATCGAAATTGGCAAGGAAATTGGCCACAGGACCGCATTCAACACGGAAGAATTTAAAAGGCACATCAAAAGAATCACGAAACACGCAAATAGCATTGAACAAAATCACTTGCCTTAAGCTTCGACAATTGGTTGACGACAACAAAACGAGCTTTTAGCACCTATTGAATCCAATGGAAAAAAAAGAATATCTAATTTGATATTTTATACAATTAACTTTACTTAACTCAATTTGAAATTGAATTAATTCTATAAAGTTAAAAAAATCTATAGCAATATGAATTCCTCGGGGAGCAAGATCCGGTGCGGGTGCTTCAAGATTTCTTGGTGTCGGTGAAACAGGCAAGAATCGAATAGTTTAGAAATATTGGCCGACTAGCTTAATAAATAATTAAGTTAGGGCCAGAAACGAGAATAGCCCAAATAAGGGGAAGTTTCTTCCATTTATACCAAAAGAGATTGAAACTTCCAATTTGTAATTTCAAGCGGCTTTTTCACGTACAGGGAAGAAGACGAGGCGCAGGGTAAAGCGACGAGGCTCGGCGCGGCTCTCATCCAGCGTCGATGGCTAGCGGTGCAGGCAACGATCGGAGGCGGCAGCTTGGGCGGTGATTGGCGACGGAAATCGGCGGCGCTCGGCCTGCTGTTCGTGGGCGTTCTCTGGGCAAGGCTGCACTACGATGGGTTCGGTGGCAATTGGAGGCGGCTCGGGGCGACTTGACCTTCTGTTCACCGGACAAGGCCGCAACTGCAGGGTCCGGTGGCAATTCAGGCGAAGCCGGAGGCGGTTGCTAGACAATGAATAGCGGCAGCAATCGAAGACGAAGGCAGCACGGCCCGACCTTGGGATTGGTCGGTTGGTGTTTGTTAGAGAGTGAGATATTATTGTTATTAGTTGAGATATATCCTCCGTATATATCTCTTCATACCCGTTGCATATCCTCCGTGTATCTCTCCATATCTCCATATCTCTTTTGTAACCTCCTCATGTAAGTACTATATAATACAGTGAATACAATGGCAACCCCACTCAAGGGGAATTAGCCTTTCTACATGGTATCAGATTCCTAATTATCGATCCCGCTCATCTTCTCTTTTGGCCCTATTTCCTCTGCTTCCCTTGCCATGTCTTCCGACGACACCACCTCTCAAATTCGTACCGTCATCCCTTCTAATCATGCTATTGGTGTCGCTTCCATCAAAACCCACGTTCCTATCACCCTTAACCTCACCACATCCAACTACAACAAATGGCGTGCCCTTTTCTTAGTCACCGTCGGAAAGTTCGGTCTCAAAAAGCACCTTGATGAACCAGCCGCAACAAACCCTCCTGCGGATGACTGGCAACGACTTGACTACATAGTCCTCTCTTGGCTCTACGGTTCCATTTCCATGGACATTTTTGATATTGTCATGCAATCGGATGCTACTGCCTCCTCTGTTTGGGCATCCATTGAACAACTCTTCCGCGATAACAAAAAAACGAGGGTTGTTCACCTGGAAGCTGCCTTTCGTGGCCTTACTCAAGGCACGAAAACCATCACCGACTACTGCCACAAGCTTAAGACTCTCACGGATAGTCTTAAGGATGTTGATCACCCCGTTTCAGATGAGACGTTGGTTCTCCAAACCATTCGTGGTCTTCACAACGACTATGCCACTATAGCTGCTATAATCCCTCTTCAAACCCCATTCCCGGCCTTTATCTAGACTCGCTCTCTCCTCCTCATGGAGGAAGATCGTCGTTCAAATTCTACCACTACCGAAACTGCCCTCATGACCTCTCAAGAAAAACCAAACACAACCCCACCAACACAACCCCAACCCCCGCAACAACCTCAAAACCCCAATCCAAACCAAAATCCAAATCGAACCGGCACTTCCAATAGTCGTGGTGGTCGTGGTGGCAGAAACGGACGAGGTCGTGGTCGAGGGCGTGGTCGTGGTTGGTTCTCTTGGTCTCCGCAACAGCAGTACTTCTCAAACCAGTGGCAACCTTCTTGGTCTAATCAAGGTATCCTTGGCCCTGCACCACGTGGTCCTGGTGCTCCTCACTATGGTGTCGGTGCACCGAATAGTCAAGCCCTCATGACAGGTCACCAGCATATGCCCCCGCAGTTCCCACCTCCATACGGAGGCTATTCCAATCCAAGTTGGGATCAGTCCGGCCTCATCGGTGCACTCGATAACATGACCATGCGCCCACAGGCTGACAATGAGTGGTATATGGATTCCGGGGCAACCTCACACATGACATCCCATCAAGGTAACCTCAAAACTGTATTTAATCCTTGCATTAATTCTCATTCAAATCGGCGAATCATAGTTGGTAATGGCAGTCATTTACCTATCACCCACACCGGTACCACCACCTTTGACACTTCCACCCGTCCTCTTAGCCTCAACAATGTCTTAGTTTCTCCTCCCATCATTAAAAATCTCATTTCGATCCGCCGATTAACAACTGAAAATAATTGTTCCTTGGAGTTTGACCCGTTCAGTTTTTCTGTGAAGGATTATCCAACCAAGAAGGAAATACTCAGGTGTAATAGCACCGGTGATCTCTACCCATTCCGGCCATTCAAGCCTCTCGCTCTAACGGAACTTCAAGCGTCCTCCCCGACTCTATGGCATCAGCGACTTGGCCATCCCGGTCTCCCTGCCTTTAATCACTTAGTTTCCAACTCTGCTATTCCTTGTAATAAAAGAGCTTTTGGCTCTAGTTGTTTAGCATGTCAATTAGGAAAGCATGTACGCTTGCCTTTTATTAATTCAATGTCTTCTACTTCAATACCATTTCAACTAATCCATAGTGATCTTTGGACGTCACCAGTGTCTAGTGTTTCTGGCTATAAGTATTATCTCCTTCTTCTAGATGACTTCACGCACCATGTTTGGACATACCCTCTACGGGTTAAATCTGATGCGTTCGAAGCCTTCAAAAATTTCCATGCTTTTATCAAAACACAATTTAATGGCCATCTACAAATGTTCCAATGTGACAATGGACGGGAATTCAATAATTCATCCTTTCACACCTACTTTAATACCCATGGCATCAAATTTCGTTTCTCTTGCCCACATACATCTCAGCAAAATGGAAAGGCCGAGCTTATGCTCCGATCGTTAAATGACATGGTTCGATCCCTCCTATTCCACGCATCCATGCCCATAGCCTATTGGGCAGACGCTCTTCAAACCGCCTTATACTTAATAAATCGCCTGCCCTCGAAAACCATCCAAAACCAAACCCCGTATTTTTCTCTTCACAAAGTACACCCCGTCTACAAGCACTTGCGTACCTTTGGGTGCCTGTGCTTTCCAAACCAATCATCCACCATTCCCTACAAATTGGCACCTCGAACCACGCCCTGCGTCTTTCTTGGGTATCCTCAAAATCACCATGGGTATAGATGCTTAAACCTTGAAAATATGAAAATTATTATTTCCCGTCATGTCATCTTCCAGGAACATATTTTTCTATTCAAGGTCAAACACAACACTAAGCCTCTCAATTTGGATCTTCTTCAATTTTCCATGGAAAACCCCTCTCTCCCAAGTCCATCTCCTCGTCATCAATCTATCTCATCACCAGCACAACCTACGGGCCCTCATCAACCTGACGCCTCCCCGGCGGCGGAAACCGAAGATCTCCCAATCCCATCTCTACAAACACCATGAAACACACAACCTGAACTTCCCCGAGTCACCCCCATCGCTGCCTCCCAACCTGAAAACAATCACCCTATGCAGACACGAGCCAAGGACGGCATTTTCAAACCCAAGCAAATCCTCAATTTGGCTCATCAAATCGAACCCATTTTCCCAATCCCTAAATCCTACCGCCAAGCCCTCCAAAATCCAAAGTGGCTCGATGCCATGAATGATGAATACAATGCATTGCTTAAAAATAGTACATGGGATCTTGTCTTGAAGCCTCCAGGTGCCAACGTAGTCTCCGGAAAGTGGCTTTTTCGCCACAAATACAACGCCGATGGAAGTCTGTCAAGGTATAAGGCTCGTTGGGTTGCAAGGGGATACTCGCAACATCCCGGTATCGACTTTGACGAAACCTTCAGTCCAGTTGTTAAGCCCGCAACGATTCGAACGGTCCTCAGTGTTGCGTTGTCCAAAGAGTAGCCTATCCATCAACTAGACGTGAAAAATGCGTTCCTACACGGATCTCTTCAAGAAACTATTTTCTGTCAGCAACCTCCTGGATTTGTCAATCCACTCAAGCCGAACCATGTTTGTCGTCTCAATCGGGCATTATACGGCCTTAAACAAGCCCCGAGGGCTTGGTACAAACGGCTGACAGATTATATCTACACGTTGGGATTTCGTGGGTGCAAGTCTGACACAAGTCTCTTTGTGTTCAGCAAGGGCACAGCCATGGCCTACTTACTCGTCTATGTGGATGACATTGTACTCACCGCTTCGTCTCCGTCCATCCTTCGCACCATTATTGATGCTCTAAGCCGAGAATTGGACATGTCAGATTTGGGTGAGCTGCATTATTTCCTTGGAATTTCAGTTAAAAAGGTGGACAATGGCCTCTTTCTCTCTCAACAACAATATGCTAAGGAAATACTTGATCGGGCTAACATGGCAGACTGCAATTCATGTTCGACTCCAGTCGACACTCGACGTAAGCTTGCTCATGGTGATAGCCTTCCAGTGACTGATCCCACCCATTATCGTAGTTTGGCTGGGGCACTTCAATATTTAACCTTTACTCGCCCCGACATCACTTACGCTGTCTAACAGGTTTGCCTACATATGCCTAATCCTAAAGAAAGCCACTTTGCTGCCCTCAAAAGAATCATCCGCTATGTAAAAGGTACTCTCTCTCTCTCGGTCTGACTCTACACAAGTCTCATTGTCAAAGCCTTATTGGTTACTCCGATGCCGATTGGGAGGGTTGCCCCGATACAAGAAAGTCTACCTCCGGTTACTGCTTGTTTCTTGGAGACAATTTGCTGTCTTGGTCCTCAAAAAGGCAAAACACCTTATCCAGGTCCAGCGCTGAAGCAGAGTATCGGGCAGTGGCGAATGCGGTTGCGGAAACGTGTTGGATTCGTCAGCTTCTTCAAGAACTACATTCTCCAATCAACCAAGCCACTATCATCTACTGTGATAATGTGAGTGCAGTTTATATGAGCTCCAATCCGGTCCAACATCAACGGACTAAGCACATTGAAATCGACATTCATTTTGTCCGGGAAAAAGTGGCTCTAGGCCACCTACGGGTTCTTCACGTTCCCAGTTCCTCACAATATGCAGATGTCTTTACCAAAGGGTTGCCAACATCAACATTCACTGAATTCAAGAACAGCCTGAACGTCCGTCAACATCCCGTTCCGACTGCGGGGGAGTGTTAGAGAGTGAGATATTATTGTTATTATTTGAGATATATCCTCCGTATATATCTCTTCATACCCGTTGCATATCCTCCGTGTATCTCTCCATATCTCCATATCTCTTTTGTAACCTCCTCATGTAAGTACTATATAATATAGTGAATACAATGGCAACCCCACTCAAGGGGAATTAGCCTTTCTACAGTGTGTGTCGGTGATGGTTGGCTCGGCTGAATTGGCTCACGGGAGTAATAGGAGAGAAGGTGAAGGACGGTGATGATGAATTGGTTTTGGGTCATGGGAAACCCTAATATTTGAGAATTAGGTTAGCATAGATTTTAAGGAAAATAAATAAAATAAGCGGGTAAAGATGTAGGTTTCCTCCCCTTTATCGGTGATAGATTACATAGGTCTTAATATTGTATAGTGGGCTAAAAGGCCATTAAGGCCCAATACCTTTGTAACCTATATATATGTTATATCAATGAATGGAAACCCTAAGGAGGACTTTACATCAATTCTATAATCTTACATGGTATCACAGCCTTTTCTTCCTCACGGAACCCTAGTTTGATCCTCCCGCCCCACCCCTCCTATTACCGTCGTCGGCGTCGTCTCCTCGCCGCCTCTCTCTCTCTCTCCCCTCGCCTCACGGCTCCTCCTCGCCTCCGTCCTACCCCCCCCCCCCCCCTCGCTCTCGCTCTCGAGCCCGGCTCTCTCCCTCTCGCCGCCTCTCGCTCTCGCTTCCTTCTACATCAAAAAAAAAAAAAAAAAAAATGTCTGACCTTTTCTGCTGCGCCCGCGACATCCACATCCGCAGCGGCCACCGCGTCACTCGCGGCCCTCCTCCTTTGACCGCCGCCCCTCGATGGTCCCCGGTGCCTGGCTTCAACCCTCATTGGCTACACTCCGGCTCTCCTGCCCCGCGACCTCGGGCCTATCTGACATCGTCTGATCATCGCGTTGTTCCGCAGGATGGGCATCACGCCTTCTCCTCTATGCAGCCGACACCTTCAGACTCTTCTTGGTCCATGGACACTGGTGCCACCTCCCACATGACGAATTCCTCAGGTAACCTCTCATCTCTTTCTTTTAAGGGTCATGCACACTCTATTATCGTCGGAAATGGTGGTCGTCTTGCTACTTCGGGGATTGGTCACGCCACATTACAGACCCCAACCCACCCACTACACCTTAACGATGTCCTCATTGCCCCAAAGATTGTCAAAAACCTTATTTCTGTCCGTCGGTTCACTACTGACAACAACGTTTCCCTTACGTTTGATCCCTATGGTTTCTCTGTGAACGATCTTACTACGGGGGTTACTCGAATGAGATGTAACAACACCGGGGAGCTCTACCCTGTCACACCACCTTCTCAGCGTTCTTTAAACACTACTTTTGCACCTTTTGATATTATTCATAGTGATATGTGGACATCTCCTGTGCCTAGCAAGGAGGGTCATAAGTATTACCTGTTGTTTCTGGATGATTATACACATTTCTTATGGGTTTTCCCTTTGCACTTTAAATCTCAAGTGTTTCCTATATTTGCCAAATTCCACGCTTACATTAAAACACAATTTCACCCCTCTATCAAGTGCTTTCAATGTGACAATGGTCGTGAATTTGACAACAAAGATTTTCACACTTTCTTCAATACCAATGGGATCTCCTATCGCTTGTCCTGTCTCTACACCTCCCAACAAAATGGCAAGGCCGAACGAATCATCCGAACCATTACCAATATGATGCGCACTCTCCTCTTCCACGCATCCATTCCCCCTCACTTTTGACCTTATGCCTTAGCCACCACGTGCTACCTCCTAAACATCCTACCTTCCACTACCCTCCACCATCGCTCACCATTTCAGGCACTGTATTTCACTTTACCCAGGTATGATCATCTTCGTACTTTGGATGCTTGTGTTTTCCAAATCAATCATCCACCGCCCCTCACAAGCTTTACCCACGCTCCACCCCTTGTGTCTTTCTTGGCTACCCGTCTGATCATCGCGGTTACATCTGCCTCGATATCAAGACCCACAAGATCATTCTCTCTCGCCATGTCACCTTTGATGAGTCGCGATTCCCCTTTGCGTCTCCCACACCCACCGTGTCTCCGTCAGAGTCTGAGTCACCATTCCTGCATTTTCTTCTTCCCCAGAGCTCTCCTGGTGCTCCTGCCTCTCCCCCTCCCCCCCCCCCCCCACCCCCCACCAGACCACACACCTGCAGCGTCTCTGGTGTCTTCCGACCCCGTCAAATCATCTCGATGACCACCACACATCACCCCGCCGCTCAACACCATGCCTACATCCCTCCGTCGGATCGCCATATTGTAATGTTGCGCCCGCCGCAAAATGCGGCGCCCGCAGCCAATCAACTAAACCATCCTTACCCTCCGTCCCACACACTGGCGGCGCCCGCAGCAACTAAATCATCCTTACCCTCCGTCCCACACACTGGCGGCGCCCGCAGCACACCTTGCGGCGCCCGCAGCACCCCTTGCGGCGCCCGCCGCACCCCTTGCGGCGCCCGCCGCAAATCAACCCCGCTCCGCCCCCCTTGCCCTCGTCCCTCCCGACTCCCACTCAACCCCTTCCTCCACCTCGACCTCCCTGTCCCCCATCCCCACCTCCCACAAAACAGCCCTCATCGACCCGAATTGGCAGGCGGCTATGCTCGACGAATACAGGGCCCTTACAAAGAATGGTACTTGGGTTCTTGTCCTTCGCCCTCCAGCGGCGAACGTCGTTCGCTGTATGTGGCTCTTCTGTCACAAGTTCCGCTCTGATGGGACGTTGGAGCGCTATAAAGCACGTCTTGTCGTCAACGGTCGATCTCAGCAGGTAGGTATTGATTGTGATGAGACCTTCAGCCCCGTGGTCAAGCCTGCCACTATCCGAGTGGTTTTGAGCTTAGCTCTATCGCGCAAATGGGCCATTCATCAGCTGGATGTCAAGAACGCTTTTCTGCATGGTCACCTGAATGAGACAGTCTATATGTTTCAGCCGCCGGGATTTACTGATGCTGATCATCCCAAGCACGTCTGTCTTCTGAAGCGCTCTCTGTATGGTCTGAAACAGGCTCCGCGAGCTTGGTTCCAGCGCTTTGCTTCTCATCTGCTCCGCTTGGGTTTCATTGGCAGCCGCTCGGATTCGTCCCTGTTCATCTATCGCAGAGGCTCCGACATGGCATTTCTGTTACTGTATGTTGACGACATCATTCTCACCGCCTCTTCTGATGCTCTTCGGACGTCGATTATTTCACAGCTGAGTGCCGAATTCGCTATGTCAGATTTGGGTCAGTTGTCTTACTTCTTGAGAGTTACTTTTCAACGGCATGTGTCAGGGCTATTCCTCTCACAGAGTAAGTATGCTGCTGAGATTGTTGCTCGGGCTAAGATGAGTAACTGCAATCCTGTCGCCACCCCTGTCGATACATCCAACAAGCTCAGCGCTCACTCTGGTCCTTTGGTTGATGATCCGACATTGTACAGGAGCCTTGCTGGTGCTCTTCAGTATCTCACCTTCACCAGACCTGATATCAGTTACGCCGTTCAGCAGATCTGCTTGTTCATGCATGCACCCAGGGAACCCCACTTTCATGCCTTAAAGCGGATCATTCGGTACATCAGTGGCACACTCGAGCTCGGCACCACGATCACTCCTTCCTCTAAGCTTGACCTTGTTGCTTACACTGATGCGGATTGGGGTGGTTGTCCTGACACACGTCGCTCCACGTCTGGTTACTGTGTCTTCCTCAACGACACCCTTGTGTCGTGGTCGGCCAAGCGTCAGTCTGTCGTGTCTCGCTCCAGCGCTGAGGCCGAATACAGGGGCGTTGCCAACGTTGTCTCCGAGTGCTCTTGGCTCCGCAATCTCCTGCTTGAGCTCCGTTGCCCTCTTATGAAGGCCACTCTGGTCTACACTGATAACATCTCTGCCGTCTATCTGGCTAGCAACCCGGTCCAGCATCAACGCACGAAGCACATTGAGCTTGATCTCCACTTCGTCAGGGACAAGGTTGCCATAGGACATGTCCGCGTCCTACATGTCCCGTCCTCGTATCAGTACGCTGATATATTCACCAAGGGTTTACCTAGACAGTTGTTCATTGATTTTCGCTCCAGTCTCACTGTACGACCCCCTCCAGTTTCGACTGCGGGGGTTCGATAGATTACATAGGTCTTAATATTGTATAGTGGGCTAAAAGCCCATTAAGGCCCAATACCTTTGTAACCTATATATATATGTTATATCAATGAATGGAAACCCTAAGGAGGACTTTACATCAATTCTATAATCTTACAATCGGGAATGAATTTTGTTTAATTTATCTTTATAAATTAAATAATAAGAATATTTATATTATTTATATAATTAAATCAATCATATATTATTTCTCCTTAGATTAATTTAATTATTATAATTCATAACATATATCTTAAGTAAATTTATTAAATAACTAAATTCACAAGATATACTATAGTTTAATATAATATAGATTTATTTAAATAAATAAAAATAAGAAATAACCCAAAAGTAATTTAGGGTATTTCAAAAGATCCCTTGGGATGTGCGGAAGATCTCCATTCCAAGGAAAAAACGAGCAAGCCCAAGATCCTTAATTTGAGCAACTTCAGACTCAGAATCCCTGAGCAACAACATATCATTAACGTATTCTAAAGCAATAGTTTGAGACCCAGTAGCTCCCTTGGTGAATAAGGAATAATCATGTTTGGATTGAGTAAACCCCAAATCCAATGAGAAACCAGTCCTTCTAAAGCAAGAGTAATGTTCCATTGACGGCTGGCTTGTTTCAAGCCATAGAGAGAGCGAGTAAGACGACAAACCAATCCTTGTTTTGCCTTATCATACCCATCTGGAGGAACCATATACACTTCATCAAGTTGCCCATGAAGAAAGGCATTATTTAAGTCAAGTTGGTGCAGATCCCAGTGTATAGCAGCTGCAAGAGCAAGAGTGACTCTAACAGTGGGCAGCTTCGCCACTGGAGAAAATGTAAGCTTGTAATCTCTATCTTTCACTTGGTTGTAACCTTTTGCAACCAATCTTGCCTTGTATCGCCCCACTGAGCCATCAGCTCTATACTTGATCATATACACCCAGTTTGAACCAATAACTTTCTTCCCATGAGAGAGTGAAGTAAGCTTCCAAGTATGATTCAGTTCAAGTGCATCAAGCTCCTTTCTCATAGCATCATCCCAAACAGATTGCCCCCTTCCTTGAGTATAACTATGAGGTTCAACAAGCTTCATCATATTGACCAAGGAAGACACATAATCAAGAGGCAGAAGTGGAAGATGCTGAGAAGAATACACAGCAAAAGACTATGACATTGATTCTGAATTCATGTTAGAAAGCTGATGGCAAATATAATCATCTAGCTTCTTAGGTAAAGGGGTAACTCTACTGGATCTGCGAGGTTCAAAAATAGAAGAGATTTCTATGGGACCAGAGGAAGATCTAGAATGGGATGTAGCCATGTCAATTGGCTTAGATAATCCTCTTGTCATAGAAGGTGATCTGATGTCACCAACTATGAGATTGTCATGAGAACCTGTCAAGGAACTTGAAACTGATTCAGTAGGGAAATTGAGTTCAGTAGTCCCTTGAAGAAATAATTCAGGAGCAGCAGGACTGACAATGGGCATGCACTAAAAAAGGTCTGAAGGAATTGGATCTTTCATGCCCTTGAAGGGAAATATGTCTTCCCTAAAAATCACATGTCTGCTCACTATCATCTTCCTAGAACAAGTATTCTATCGAGAAGATATCGTCTCGTATGGAGACAAGTATCATCCTTGATCTTAAACCCTAGGGAGATGCTTTCATCTTCACAACAACACCACTCAGTCTCATACAAGGCGAGTGTTGATAGGAGGAAATCGAGAATGCAAATATAAAATAGAAATAAATCACAGCAAACCAGATTCCGTCCCTTGCAAATAATTACAAGACCTCCTCCTGATGCAGCAGTGGGAAGTCAGGATCGATCCACGAGGAAGCGTGTCAGCGGATCCTAGGCAGCGATGGAATCTCACGAACGTCGACAACAGTGGTACTCGACCTCGACTAAGGGTTAGTCGACAGGGGTCAGGCACAGTCGAACACAGCGCAGCAGCAGTCACAGGATACTCGATATCGACGAGGGTCTACTCGATGTCGAGTACAGTCCTTGTCGACTTCGAGTTGGACTCGTCGAGTTCCTGCACAAGTAAGCTACAGGGAATTTGGGTCAAAGATCAGTAGTCGAGATCGACGAGTGCTAGTCGATCTCGAGTAAGACAGAGACTAAAACGAAATAAAATAAATGCAAAGGCTTTTGGAATTTCAAACTAAACTTAATGTAAAAAGGACTTCCAAGATTGGGGTTTGCAACAACGATAACCAAGCATGCATAAGGCAGAGATAAAACAGATAATCATGTGAATCGCATCAAGGACAAGCTTTCGCTTTTTCCAAAAATTAGGCAACTCTTTCAAGAAACCATAATTGTCTCTACTAATTTTATGTTTATAATCCAAGTTGTTAGCATGGATCTCCATTAGACGGGTAATAAACACATAAACAAGTAGGAAAATGCTCAAAACATGATAAAGGTCAGATCTTTACCTCAAACACGCATGGCTATCGTTGGGCTCGCCCCAACCCTAGAAGTGGGTGGACTACTCGCGCTTCATCGCAAACTCAGACATTGATTGATGAAAAGAAACTTGCATTAAACTAAATTCAAAGCCTTTACAATCCCGGCAATCCAACTCTCGTTGAATTGCCAAAACCTTAAAACCTCTGAACTCCTAAACCTTCTCTGTGGACCTACTTCTCTCCCTCTGAAATTGAATTGAATAAAACTGAGCCCCATGGGCTTTATTTATAGCCTTCTAACCCTTGCTAATCAAGGATAGAAGATATATATCTATATCTAAAACTATATCTAAAATGCTTAATGATAAATAAAAGAAATAAGGAAATTAAATCTAAATATATCTTAAATGTCTTAAAGTGGATAGAACTCCTCTTCCATGATGTATCTTGATAGATTGGATAGAATCGGCAATCTTCGAGCCCAAGTAATCCCACACCGAGTAGGATTCGTCAAGCCGCGTCACACAGCTTCTGGAATCGTCGTCGATGTCGACAAGGGTCTTGTCGATATCGAGTAGGAGTGTTGTCGACTGGCTCGGCTTCGTCGTCTCAGCTGGATGGTCCTCGATGTGGCTTGGATTTGGCTCACGGGTCTAGTCGATCTCGACAAGGGCTCGTCGACATCGAGTAGGCATGTTCATCGACTAGGTCTTCTCGGGTGACTCTGCTCGACAAGCTCGGATCTGGGCTCCTAGGCGTCGTCGATCTCGACTAGGGCTCATCGAAGTCGACTAGGGTTGGCTCTCTGGTGATGTCGAGGACTCTTCCTCGGCATGGACTCGGACTAGGGCATGGTGGCTCATCGATCTCGACTAGGTCTTGTCGAGATCGAGTAGAGATGTGCTCGGCGTCTTCGTCCTCGGCTTATCGATCAGCTCCTCTTCTCGTCGACTCCGGGTGTGGTGCTGAGGTGTCATCGATCTCGACTAGGTCTTGTCGAGATCGAGTTGTGTTCCGGGAGTCGGGTTGGTCTGGCTCAGCTTTGTCGACCAGGCTTTGTCGACCAAGTCTGCCCGGGCTCTCTAGTCGACATCGAGTAAGGTGTACTCGACATAGAGTAGCCCTGGCTTTATCCTGGTTCTGTACTCTCGGATTCTGGACTTCTGTAGTTTTTTTCCGAGCTTTTCTGACCTTCCTTAGAATTGCTGTAAAACGTCTCGAATTCTGCGAATTTAAACAGAAACTGGTGTAGATTCCATAATTTGGCAAATAAACCTAAACTACATAGATTCTGTACTATCTAACCCAAATGTATGCAAAGTATGTAGAAAACGATATTAAAGTTACTGTAAAATATGGCAGATTTAGCTCACAACAGCGAGTCTTGTACTCCGTCACTTTTGCAATTTCTTAGCCCTTCATGAAGGGCAGTTAAAAAAGTGTGAGATCAAGCATTCTCATCAAGAGAATGACGTTGTAGACCTATGTATCCGGGCCATAGCTCAACTCAAGAACATCAACGAGCTCTGCTTAACCTATGATGCCCCAGATGAAGATCGCAGGGAGACTACCAACCTAATTTTCCCATCCAAAATCTTTAAGGTTTTGGATTCACTGCGACTTTCAAACTACAACATTGAAAGTGGCCTAGTCTTTCATGGTTGCAAGATTTTGAGGTCCTTGAAGCTTCACAGGATGGAGATAAGTATTAATTTAAGTCTAACCTCGATTATTTCACATACTCCAAATTTGGTGTACGTGTTTAAGCTTGCACATGTGTAGAAGCTCCCCGTACACTCGGAAAAGCTTGAATTTTTTTAGATTCATGGAGCATGTTTATATTCAGTTGATATTCATTGCAACAATCTTCGCGTTTTATCAATTCAAAATATAATATGTTATCCACCTAATTAAGATCAACATTGTAGCTCCACTGGCGGAGAAGGTCCTGGTTTACCCAACACGCGCCTATCGTATAATAGCAGATTCAGTGTATGCATATACTGAAATGTTTATTTCACAGATCAACAATGTCAAGGTATAACTACACATACTACTGTAAATTCTCCGTTGCTAAAATTGATATTATTTTGGCATGAACAAATTCAAATTTTGTATGTCAAATTGTAGGGTTCCCAAATGAACCTAAATTCTTTAGGTACGGTGAAGGAGTTTCGCTTTTGCATGCCATTGAACACTTGAACAGGCGCCATCGCACTATCTCGTATATTGAGGGAATGTGCTTTCTTACAAGTGCTTGTTATCACATTACATTACAGGTATGTAATACATCCTTTCAGTTAGTCATTCAGAGGTGTTAAGCAATTCTAATGATGATGAGTTTCATTTATTTAAGTTAACAGACAAGGATGAAGAAAGCGTACCCTACCCGAGGGAAACCTTCTGGGAGCATGTTGAGAAATGCGAGGGTGTTGAGGGTGGTCCATCTGAAGAGCTTCCATGGAACAAAACTCGAGATTGGGCTAGCCAAATTCCTCATTGATCGAGCTAAGGTACTCAAAGAACTCATAATATATCGTGGACACCTCCGATCTTCTTCAAGAGAGAGCAGACAGTTTGCTAGGAGCTTCTCATCAATGCCCAAGACTAGTCCAGACGCGATCTTCAAATTTGTATCTTAATTAATTTATAAGCCTTCATGTCCCTCAGCTGCTTGAATTTTTAATTAGGATGAATTTCAAGTATTTATTTATTTATCTTCTTGTTAATTTCGTAGTATGTACCTTATTTATGATTTTGTCAAACTTTAAGTATTAAATCATTTTATAAGAGCGAATTAGTTTCCATGTCCGTCTTTCATGATAAATTTTTTTTCGGAGTGAGGCTATAGTGAAGATATTAAAACGTCTATTGACAAGATAAAATTCGCTCACCTATACAACAAGCCATTTTTTAGTTTAGAAAATGTTTTTGCATGGAAATAAAAATATGCGGAAAAACCTAATCAAGGTCATATAAATGTTCAATCTATTCGTCCTAATCTTAGTGAAATCAACCGAATCCAAATAAATTTTCTCATAAATAAATTTCCTCATGTGCTTGCTTAATACTTTGTACTGATGATTTATTTATGTCGTCATGTCCCTCTTCTTTTGTTTTCTGTCCTGCTGGGTGTGGGTTCTTGTGGTTACTGGTTCTCCTCTTTGGAGGGAATCAATTTATGGTGGTGGACTGTTAAATATAATTGCGTCGGTTTAAATTTGAGGCTTAACAGCCAGGGTGAAAATAACACAATCTGTTGGATACTACGAAGAAGGACCTATATATTTGTGGTGTCACCCGTTGGATTTGTATTATTCTCAAAGCTTAACACCTATCCTCTATCTAATTGTTGATTCAAGTTCTATATCTTTACATGCTGTTTTTTTTCCCTCTTACTATCTCCGTTCAATGTTGTTGCTCCCAACAGTATAAGAATTGTTCCTATTCTGAATTATCCTATCAATTCTTCTCAAATTCTAAAGGTCCTTCAAATTCAGGTTTTTGCCTTTAGTGTTTATTTGTAACAATTGGTATAATTTAAGGTATATCATAATAAATGGTTTTTTCCTTGTTCCTTACAGGCTCTGATTCATAGTATGGGGTTTATTATTACTGGTGTTCTCTATCTAATTTGTTTCTACCTGATCTATAGATCCTTTATTGGTCTTCTTTATCCAACAATTCATGCTTCTTCCCATTATAGATTTCCCTTTCAATTTGGTGTTGGGGGCAAAGGGTCTGTCTGGTATTATAAACTGAGGTTTTGGTTTGGTTGGTTTGAAATTCTGTCTGCCGGCTATGTATTGCTATATGGTATTTTTTTCCCAATTAAATGTCCAATGCCTTAACTTGATTGGATTATTAAATAGGTGGAGTTTTGACTCTCAATGTTGCATCTGTTATGGATTTGTTGATGATAATTGCAAATTTACTGAAACCTTAATTTACCCTCCATTTATGAATGACTGCCACGATATGTTTGGGGTTCCATATGTCAAAATCTGTGATGTTCATATCTTTATTTTTACCTTTCTTTAACCTACTCTTCCTTATTACAATTTGGATTATATCATTTGTAATTATCTCAAAGTTTGCTGCTACTCCCAAACTAAGTTCACCATGTCTTCATCCTTCCTTTCAATATCAAGATCGTACCGAGCAGAGGTTTTTTCTCGTCTCCCCTCGAATTTTGGTACTGTAATAGCGCTAGGATTGTTGTTTTTTCTGGCTTGGCTTGTTGTAGTTTGGTAAGGGTTGTGTGTTTTGCCTTGAAGGTCTCTTGTACATGTGTTCTGGAGACTGTCCCTTGTTTTGTGGTTCATAGAGATTTGCCTCTGTCGGCTGAGTTAGATCTTTTGTTTAAGGGTTTTGTGTGGTCTGTTTGTTTGTATATCTGGATGTTGTTCGCTTCTGTATTATGCTTACAGCAGGTCACTCTTACATTATTTCTCACAAATGGTGCCTAAATGTTGATTCGAAAATGCTTAACAGCAATCTCTCTGGATTAACATCCCTCTTGATTTGCTTAACAGCAGGGTACTGTGGTTTTGAATTTCTGGGAGCATATGTTTGTTGTTGTCTTAATCGGTTCAATAGGTGTAAATCAGTTGTGGTTGATTTCAATATTAAGGTGCTTAAAGACAAGTGTGATGGGTTAACACCCCTCCTATTTATATTCATATATGTTGGTTTCCATCTTAAGAAATGATTGGGGTTCTTCTGTTTCTGTCAATTTTTGGGGGATTTTACATTATCCTAAAATATAGTGGGCCTGAGGTTTGGGCCGATATTACAGCTATGTTAAATGTATGGGATTGTTATTTCTTAATGCTCTGGCCGGAACAAATGGGCTATAAATTAGTTAATACGTACATTATCCCAAAATGCTTCTCATTATAGATTGGCGTTTAATAATTGGAATGGATGGCTCACACATAATTTTAACGGTAGTGATCATGCCCAACATTATAAATTTTATTCCATGACACTATTCCATATTTGGATTATTAACCATGTAATTTATAATATAAATTATCAAGCTTTTTAGAGTTACTATATTAATGGTTACGCAAAGTTATCAATCATTGTTATTGTATGTATATTATAAATTATCAAGCTTTTTAGAGTTACTATATTAATGGTTACGCAAAGTTATCAATCATTGTTATTGTATGTATTAGTAATGCTCAAATGCGGATATGGATAAAATATTATTTTAAATGATGAACATCGCATATTGGAATATCAGGGGTGTGAGAAAATCTAACCTAGGACAAGATTTAGCTTATATTCTGATACAGTGCAAATGTCGATAACTCTTGGTGACATTGAGGACAACATGAAGGTGCCCTCCTATCACTCGTGCAAGGGCCAAGAAGATTCAAGATGCAACGAAAGCACTTCTTGTTTGTTACCAAGGAACTATGGAGCAAGGGTTCAGGCCAACGTGGATCACTTTGCTCAGGACTACACCACCAACACAAGAATTGAGCTTGCGTCCACACACGGAGCTCATGAAGACTCGTCAACATCCCCCTTGATCGACACACACATATGACACTCGGCCCAAGCCTATGTCGAGTGAGAAGGAGGAATGTCGAGTGGGCCTTGGACTATGCCGAGCCCATGTCGAGTACCTTGTGATGTGTGGGCCGAATTACTTTGTTAGTTAATTAATTCTATTATTTCATGTAACTTAGAATTAATAAGGTGGAAGAATTATATCTCCTTTGGATAGAATTCTTGTCCACTAAGTTTTTGAATTTCTATCTTAATTAGGTTCACTTATATTTAGGGATTTAAATTCTATCTTTAAGCAAACCAAACCTCTACTCTTGCAAGGTAGAATTTGATGTGCTCGGGAACTCTCCGAGCCGCCAGGATCGACGACGAGGTTCCTCCTTTATTTGAAGAGATGAACTTTCTACTAGTAACCGGATATGTATTGAAAAATTCGCAGGTCTCTCACCCTTGAACCTCCCACACTCGATCTCAATCCTCTCGGAATCGCACTCTGAGGATCTCGACCCTTCGACACCTTCGCCTCTCACTAGGGTGTCTCCCTCGGCATCTCACCAAAGGGTTTTATTTTTAGCATCTCACCAAAAACATGATCCTTAACTCGGAATCAAAGGAAGCAAATGTGCTCAACTTTTAACTCAAAAATTCAACTTGTATTAAAATTGGGAAACCTTACACAATATATAGGAGAAACTCTAGCCTCCTATGTGTTTACAAGCGATGTGGGACACTTTTTAAATAGAAAAATCTATAAGTCTAAATCACATCATCCTCCCCTCCTTTGAAAAAGATTCGTCCTCGAATCTTGCGTTGCCCTTCCGAAAAATACGATACGCCCCTGTACATTGGATCTGCGCAAGGTATCGATGGTCGGTCCCGCAAAAGCTCTCGAATCCATAAGGCACTTCAAAATGGTACATTATGGCCCTGTACGTTGGATCTGCGTAATGCACTTCAATGGTTGGTCCTGCACAAAACTCCAATGGATGGTTGTGGATGCTTGTGACAACAACACAAAAAGATTGAGGAACCCTAGCCAGAAGCTCTGATACCACTTGATGTGCTCGGGAACTCTCCGAGCCGCCAAGATCGACGACGAGGTTCCTGCTTTATTTGAAGAGATGAACTTTTTACTAGTAACCGGATATGTATGGCAAAATTCGCAGGCCTCTCACCCTTGAACCTCCCACACTCGATCTCAATCCTCTCGGAATCGCACTCTGAGGATCTCGACCCTTCGACACCTTCGCCTCTCACTAGGGTGTCTCCCTCGGCATCTCACCAAAGGGTTTTATTTTTAGCATCTCACCAAAAACATGATCCTTAACTCGGAATCAAATGAAGCAAATGTGCTCAACTTTTAACTCAAAAATTCAACTTGTATTAAAACTGGGAAACCTTACACAATATATAGGAGAAACTCTAGCCTCCTATGTGTTTACAAGCGATGTGGGACACTTTTTAAATAGAAAAATCTATAAGTCTAAATCACATCATCCTCCCCTCCTTTGAAAAAGATTCGTCCTCAGATCTTGCGTTGCCCTTCCGAAAAATACGATATGCCCATGTACGTTGGATCTGCGCAAGGTATCGATGGTCGGTCCCACAAAAGCTCTCGAATCCATAAGGCACTTCCAAATGGTACATTACGCTAGGGGTGGGCGCGGGATGGGATGGGACGGGACGGAGGTCGTCCCGCGTAATTTTTGCGAGACGGGACCGGGACGGAATTTACTCTTTTTTTTCAATCCCGTACGGGCCTTGTCCCTCACGGGATGGGACGGGACCGGGACGGGACGGACCTTGTCCCTCAAATAAAAAAAATTATAAAAACTAAAAAAATTTCTCGTATATTTTGCGATTTTTGAAGACGTAATATGTATAAATCTATATTAACAAAATTATATTTAATAGGGTAACCTGTATATACATAAACATATATAATATACAGTGTATATGTGTGATAGTGTATATTTTTAAAGTGCTCGTTGGGGCTGGGGCTAAAATCTTACCTTGCATTACAGTTTGTATACACACTGTATGTAATATAGCTAATATATATACTATATATAATATAGTATAATACATGCTACATAATTTGCGGGATTACATTATCTAATATATATAATATATACTATATATTATATACATTTATATATAATATTACATTATTTTATATATATGTGGGAGTGCGGGACGGGACGGGATTTGCGGGATTGAGACGGGTCGTCCCGCGTCCTGTCCCGCATAATTTTTGCGAGAGGGGACCGGACGGGATTGACTATTTTTTTCCGAAATCCCACCGGGATCGGGACGGGACCGGGATTTGCGGGATTTGTGCCCACCCCTACATTACGCCCATGTACGTTGGATCTGCGTAATGCACTTCAATAGTTGGTCCTGCACAAAACTCCAATGGATGGTTGTGGATGCTTGTGACAACAACACAAAAAGATTGAGGAACCCTAGCCGGAAGCTCTGATACCACTTGATATGCTCGGGAACTCTCCGAGCCGCTAGGATCGATGACGAGGTTCCTCCTTTATTTGAAGAGATGAACTTTTTACTAGTAACCGGATATGTATGGCAAAATTCGCAGGCCTCTCACCCTTTAACCTCCCACACTCGATCTCAATCCTCTCGGAATCGCACTCTGAGGATCTCGACCCTTCGACACCTTCGCCTCTCACTAGGGTGTCTCCCTCGGCATCTCACCAAAGGGTTTTGTTTTTAGCATCTCACCAAAAACATGATCCTTAACCCGGAATCAAAGGAAGCAAATGTGCTCAACTTTTAACTCAAAAATTCAACTTGTATTAAAACTGGGAAACCTTACACAATATATAGGAGAAACTCTAGCCTCCTATGTGTTTACAAGAGATGTGGGACATTTTTTAAATAGAAAAATATAAGAAAAATCTATAAATCTAAATCACATCAGAATTGGTTCATAGTTTTCTATTTAAACAAACTTATGTACTTTGAATTACTTAGATTGAATATAGAATTGAGGAAACCTTTTGGCTAAAAGGTTTCTCGATTATCAATCCCAAATCTCACAAGTTCTCTCATGTTCTTGCTCCCTCGGCATCATCACACAATCATCCCCACCGAAACCCAAACCAAACACAAACCCTAGCTAGACGAGAACCGTCGCAAGAAGAAGGAAGAAGCAATCCCTTAGCGCCGCTCGCAGCCGGCTTCAGTAGCAGCGAGCACAACCTTCCAGTCCCGTGCGCGCAAGCGCTCGCGCGCTCCCTGGCGTTGGCGTCTCCGTGTCCGCGTCCTCACCTTCGCTCTAGCACCTCGTCTTTGCTCGTGCGCTTCCGGCTATCAACGTTGCTCCCAGCGAGCGCTGTCCCGGACCTACGCACACCTGCTCCCTCCCTCTTGCTGACTCGCTTCTCTCTTGCTCCCCGTCGCTACTTTGCTTTATATTCTGGAATTTATTCTAGGTTCAAAACGGTCGATATTTCAGTTTATTTAATTAGTTGATTAGTAGTTTGTTCCAATCAGGAGATATCGAAGAACATTACAAGATCGGACAAATATACGGCGTGGTTCTTGATCTTGAGCCCACAGGCGAAGGATCGGGGATTCCAAACTTATCAAGTGGTATCGGATTCTTAGGTGTATGCAAGTTCTTTACTCTCTTGATTCTTTATTTGAGTGATTTATTTTGTGCCATGTTTTTCACCATTCCCGCTGCATAAATTTTAGATTTTTATTTTTCACCCTTCAAATTTGGCACTTTATTTAGGTTTATTTTCTTGTTTGGATCTATAATTTGGAAGATATTGAGTTTTTGGTTGCAAGTTATGATTTTTATTCCTTTTTGTTACATATCATGCCTATGAATGTGATTCTTGGATTAAAGTTTGTGGATTAAATTTGGCACTATTCTACCGATCTTTGGTTCTGCGGCTAGGCTTAGTGCTGCCGGAGGCAGGTTAACACCCTCGTTACATCGTCACCCTATTTCATCCAGTGCACATCTCCTTATTCCATGGTTTCTCGCTCCTGCTTAAGCCATGTGCTGACAGGATCTAAAACGCTCACCGTTCCTTCAGCATAGCCAAGTGCTGCTTCACCGTTCTTTCGGCTGTTGCTTGCTTTTGACCCACTGCTCTCCGGGGCCCGTTCCGGCGCCGCTTCCGTTGCAGCTACACTCCCCACGACCGGATCTCCCAGATCCTCTAGGTTCTGGTCAGATCCGCCACATTCTCCTGGACCCAGACGGCTCACCCAATTTGCTACCACAATCTCTACGAATTCCAAATAAAACAAAAACAGGATATAGAGAAATCAACATGAGATCATCATTGGCCCTTATCCAAATCTTCAAATCCACAAACCAAAACCCCAAGCCTAGACTTCTAATTGCCGGTTCCAAACCCCAATCCATTACTCAACCAAAATTGGAATCTCGATCGAAATTCAATGTGGTCTCGCCTTCTACCCGGGCTCCTGTTGTTTCACTCGCGGGGGTTGTGGGTTGCGTCGCCGGTCGGCCTTGGCGGTGCCATCGTCGCCGGTCGCCATCCCCTCGCTTCTTCGCCGCCAGTCGCCTGTTGGCGGACCCCGGGTTCACTGCTACGAAACCCTCCATCTCGTAAGTTTTACCAATTTTAATTAAAAAATAAAGGAAAGGATATCAAAACTACTTTTGATTTGGAAGCTACTCCGTAGGAGTATTAATTTAAAAAATAAATAATTAATTTAGAAACAAATACTCGTAGTAACTTGACAAAGGTTCTACTCCGTATTATTTAAAAAATAAATAAAAATTTACGGAGTAGGAAAAGATTTGTGAGAAATATTAATTAAAAAAAAAATCTACATAACCTGTAATCCTATCATAAAGGTTTTTGTACCGGCTATTTCTAGAGTGTTTGTTTGTTTGATTCTGGTGGTGATAATTTCATGAGCTATGTGGTCTTGTCTTTTGCCGCAGTGCGAGAGGTCGTGGACGTGATCGAGAACTGACGGCTCGCTGATGATCGAGTCCAAATCTGAGGTCTCCACATTTGTTCCCCAGGGATACCCTGCGTTGCCTCTACCAACTGTCAGGAGAGTTGACTCACATTGTCCCGGTTCCAACATCGTCACCTTTACTAGCATCGACCTTCATTCTCTAGTTTGTTGGTATATTTATCTTTGTTGATTTATCCTGTATTTTTCGGTTCTTTTCATTGCCGATCTTCTCGGCCTCTCGACCCATCGGGCTTGCACGGTGCGTCGAATTCTTTCCGGTTCAAAAAAAAAACCCTACTTGTGTGATTTTGTGTTGTGCCGACACATGAGTCTTGGTCACACCCCTATTTTTCTTAACCGTGTCGCAACCATTAGATAATAGTTGATGGAGTGTGTGCACTTAATTGCCCTTGTGATTGCATTGTTATACTACTCTTGTTGTTTCGTGCATCACATTGAAGTTATATTTCTTACTCATTAGCCGCTTGTTCATACTTGCTATCTTTTGATATCCGAGTTGTGGCTGATATATTTTGCATTTTGATCTTTACTTGCTATCTTCAATATTACATAATTCTGTGTCTAGGGAAAATTGCTTGAATTTAGTGCCTTGTTTTCTCGCCTATTTGATTTCTATTACTTAATCACTCTTAGAATCAAAAGGGCTTGCATTACTTGGTTTCTGGTCTTTGCTCCGTTTACTTGTTGCTCTTATGATATTGTAGGAAATGACTAACGACAATGACCCCAATTCTTCCCCTACCCCTTGCTAGCCTTACTGCATCTGATATGCAGTACATCATTAACGCTATCGTACAAGCCGCCACACTGGCTGCAAAGGCAGAAATGGAGGAGTCCAACAAAGCCCGCGACAATCGTTTAGCCATCGAAAGGGCTCAAGACCGTGCTCTTTTCACTGCCCAGATCAACCAAGCGATTGATCAGAAATTCGAGGAGTTAAAACAGAGTGAGGCTTCCGGATCTACGCCTCCAGGTGGTAAGCCACCCCCGCCAAGTAATACACCCCCTTCAAGTAACCCACCCCCTTCTGGTCAATTGCATTTTAAACTTAGATCTGCTACTTCTAATCCTTTTAATGGTGAAAATGACAACGATGATAGCCTATCTTCTTTTAACAACAACCATTACCATAAAATGCAGCAGAATCGGCAACAACACCAGATTTTCGGGAACCCACACTTTCCCAAAGACAATTGGGAGGATAATCGTGACAATGCTGATCTGAACGACATAGGACATTTTTCCTAGAATATTATAAATAATTTAGATAGATTCAACCACAATGCGCCACATAGGACGCTATGCATCAGTTTTAGTATATGTGTGTGTGTATACATATATATATATATATAGAGATAACAACATATATTTTTTTTTTTCTAGAATTAACCCCAATGCACCACATAGGACATTTTTCCTAGAATCAACTACAATCTGCCACATAGAACGTTATATATCGGTTTTAGTATAACTGTATAAGTATAATGTATAGATATATAGAAGATAGAAGATATATAGATAGATATATATCATATATAAATAGATTCATGAGTGGCCCAAAATATAGGGCTATAAGCCCGATTTAAACCTAAAAAGCCCAAAACTTGTGGTTTTGTTCTTTAAGCAAAACCTCCTCTCTCGCTCCCCGCTCTCTCTCTCTCTCCCTCTCCCTCTCTCGGTCGCTCCGTCTCTGTCTTCATCCGTCATTGGGAGCTGAAGAGCGGGTGGGACAACGTCCTGGAAACAGGAAACGCGGAGATCTCTAGTTCACATCCGCTATGACAACTTTTTCTCCTTACCTCGAAGATTCATACCTCGCAACGACACCTTCAGCCGTATACTAATCAACACCTCTCTTTTTATACATTCCAAAGTTCCAAGTATTTGTGAAGGTTAGTTCTTCTCTTGGCCGACTCTTCTGATTTTTCTTTCTCCCTTTCTCACGGTATCGCGCTTCACGATTTGTTGATTTCTCGGTCTTTTTAATCTTGATTCGTGTCTAGGTTTTTTAGATCGGAGGAAGGGTTCATAATTGGATCGGATTTTTTTTAATTGTTTTGCCATCCTGCAGAAACAGTCGTTGTTTTAATTTCTTCATGAGTGATTCGATGCGACTTCGTGTTGTTTATCGCTTGTTTCTGAGAGGTTTTAGGTGCTGTGATTTGTAAAAGTATGATTTTGATTTGATTCCCAGGGTTGTAACTTCATTCAAGTTAACCAACCCTTGTTGAAGATCTGGATTAGTGGATTGGATCTCTTCTAAGGTTATAATGGGAAATTCCAAATCTTATAACACTGATGAATCATACGAAGCCTTCATAGAATCATAACTTATCTAGCCGCATACCGCTTGAGTTTCCAGAACAAAATAAAATTTTGTTTCGAGCATTTATTTTTAATGAGTTTTTTTGTTTTGATGCAAACGAAAATTGATGGAGCTATTGTGTTTAGAAGGAACTTTATTTTGAGAAATTGAATCTTATCAAACATCTGGTTTGATTAAGTTCTTTATAGATTGTCTAGTTCATTACAATTTACTCAGAGTCTATTCGGTTACGAATTCGCCTTCAACGAGACGAATTTCAAGAGCATACGCAAGATCGAGCTTTTCTTTTAGCAATTGGCCGATCAATTCAATTGCTCACTGCACCCATTACAAACGATGACATTAAGACCGCACTCTTTTCAATTGGTGCTGATAAGGCTAGGCTCCGGGGCCTGACGGTATGCCTGCAGGTTTCTACCAGATTTACTGGGACATTGTCGGTCCTTAAATTATAAAAGCAGTTAAAGCATTCTTTTCAAGTGAGAAGATGTTGCGTCAAATTAATCACACATTCATAACACTAATCCAGAAGATCGATGATCCTCAAACAGTCAGTCACTTTAGGCCAATCAGTCTCTGCTCTACTGTGTACAAAATTATCTCCAAGATTCTGACAGCTAGACTGTCAACGGTTTTCGACAAACTCATTCACCCATTACAAAGTGCGTTTACTAAAGGTCGGTCGATACAAGACAATATTCTCATTGCTCACGAGATCTTCCACTCGTTTCGGTTAACTAAAGCAAATGTCGACCATATGGCAGTCAAGCTAGATATGAAAAAAGCCTACGACCGTATTGAATGGCCTTTTCTGTTCGCTACGCTATCAAAGTTTGGATTCGACTCCAAATTTGTCCACTGGATAAAGGAATGTGTTCAGACGGTGTCGTACTCAGTACTTATAAATGATGAACCATCGACAGTTTTCGTTCCAACAAGAGGACTCCGACAGGGAGACCCCCTATCTCCTTTCCTTTTTATCCTCACAGAAGAGGTTCTAGCCAGAACCTTACAGAGAAGGTCCAACATCTCCAAGAACTTAGGCTTCACTTTGGGGGGAGGAGGGGTAAAGATTCCTTTCCTTGCCTTCGCTGACGATATCATGCTTTTCGGGAAAGCCAACCAGTCAACATGTTTTGAGCTCTCTGAGATAATTCAGCGGTTCTGTCTCATCTCAGGACAAAAAGTTAACCTACATAAGTCATCCTTTCAGGTTTCTCCTAATACTACGGCCACAACCATTCAAACAGTTACGAACGCCCTGGGTATCCCCCAGTCGAATAACCTAGAGAAATATCTAGGTTGCCCAATTATCAATGGTCGTGTCAACAAAGACACCTTTGCGGAGATCATACTCAAAACTAAGCAACAACTGTCAAAGTGGAAAGCCTCCTCTCTGTCTGCTGAAGGCAGAAAAGTCCTAATTAAAGCAAACCTTTCAGCACAACCGTTGTTCCTCATGCAAGCTTTCCTTTTGCCCTCGTCAATCCTGGATGAGCTGGATAAGATTTATAGGCAATTTTTCTGGAACAAAGATCCAAAAAGTACTCCTCTGATTAGCTGGGACAAGATATGCACAGATACCCTTAACGGGGGGTTGGGCATTTACAAGGCCGAAACGGTGAACATAGCTTTACAAATGAATTTACTGTGGAAATTAATTGCTGAACCGGAAAACATTTGGGTTAAAGTGATAACAGGCAAATATTTAAAGGGAACCCCTATTCTGCGTTACCAACACAAGGGTAATACCTCCTGGCATTGGGCTAAACTCAACTCTATTACCAATCTTTTCAAATCAGGCCTTCGCTGGTCAATCGGTGACGGGAAGACGACTCATTTCTGGACTGACATCTGGGCAACTCAAAAACCATTGATTAAATTGTCTCTTCAGTCCCTCCCGGATGGAGTGCTGAATTGGACAGTTAATAGATTTATTAATGACAATAACTCTTGGAACATTACAAAACTGGAAACGGACCTTCGTGGATTACTACCCGCGGATATCATCTCCAGAATTCAATCTACCCATCTACCTCACAATTTTTTCCCTGACAGACTCTTCTGGGGATCCAGTCACGATGGCTGGTTCTCCACATCATCAGCAACAAAGCTAATCCCAAACAATGGGGGTGACCAGAACTTTGGCTGCAACTGGATCTGGAATCTTGACATCCCTTATAAAGTAAGGCACTTCCTTTGGAAGATTGCACGCGATGGTCTCCCGACTACTGAGAGACTACAACGGTCCCATGCCTCAGTGCCCTCTGGGTGCAGCTTCTGTGGATGCACTGTCGAATCTACAGGTCATATTCTCATACAATGCCCAAATACGACCGCTCTTACCAAATCTCTCCATATCAGCCGCCCATTATGTGTTGGTATCGATATAGACATCAAACCAAATCTTCTTCTAAACAATATTTACACCAACATTGGCATCCAGGCCTTCACAAAACCGGCCTTTGCTTGGTGGAGTATTTGGTATTTTCGAAACAAGGTCGTTTTCCAGCAAATTAGTAACGCATCTGTGCAGGCTATAGCAATTTTCTGCAATACTACTTACCAAACTTGGAATGCCAGAGTGGAAGACTCGGAGACGGATGGTCTGACCCAGTCTGGTAATAAGACTTTTGGCACTACGGCTGGCTCTAGATCAACCAACCATAACGCTTCCAAGCCAAACGATTGGGAAAAACCACCTATGGGATACTACAAATTGAATTTCGATGGCTCGTACTGTCAGTCGGGGAAAGGAACCTTCGGCTTTGTGATTCGGGATCATATGGGGAATATAAGGTCCCTAGGGGGGGTCCCTGTAATAATGGCTCCGCTGTTTTCGCTGAGGCCATGAGCCTGCGGATGGGGGTCGCCAAGGCAAAATCCATGGGCTTAAATAACCTTCTGATCGAAGGAGACTATTTGGTCGTCATAAAGGCTCTGCTGGGGGACTGGTCTTGCCCCTGGATTATCGAGCTGCTGATGGCTGATGCGACTGTCGATTTATATACTATCTCTAATGTTGCTATTCGTCATATTTTCAGGGATTCAAATGATGTGGCTGATAGGATTGCACGTCTGGCCTACACTGTCCCTGCCGATGATAGCTTCACCGATGATCCAGAACTCTGTGTTCTCGTCCGTTCGGACGCGCTAGGAAAGAAGCCGGGTCACCGGCGTTTTTCCTAATTTTTACCTGCTTCCAAAAAAAAAAAAAAAAAAATAGCTACCTCACATTTATCTAAAATAATTAATTTAAAACCTAAGATAAATACTAGTAATTTTATCTATCTAAAAATAGCTCAAAATTAAAATAGATAAATGATGCGTAAGGAAAGAATTAAAAGTCTTAAAAATAAAAGAAAGGCAATAAATGTCTTAAAAATACCAAGGCCATTCGGCCGTACCCTAAATCGGCTTCATCAAGGTAGAATGGCCCCCCCGATCCATAGTCCGAGCTCAACTCCATGGTGGCGCCTTCTTCTTTCTCGGGATGATCGGGTCCTCGAATCGTCTTGACCAGAGGGCTAATCTTGATGGCATCACTATATATATTAAGCTAATGTTTATCAATTCTTAATCAATACTACTACATTCGTTAAAAAATATATAGGTCTTCTCACTTTTTACAACATTTTTTTAAAAAAAAACTCAAAATTATATAAAATATTATTTTTCAATATTAATTTCATATTTATTTCTCATAACTACAAAATTTTAAAAATGACTAAAAAACTGATATTTATGTGGTTTTGGTGTCTTAAAAAAATGCTAAAAAGTGACTTTTTTTAATGGAGGGTGTACAAAATTATATTTAATTATACTATATGCATGATAATATTACAATCCATTATTAAGTAATCAAATACTTAGGATACTATATGCATGATAATATTACAATCCATTATTAAGTAATCAAATACTTAGGTTGTTTTGAGTATTTCAGGGAAAAATATAAGATTTTTGTTGGTTTCGGATATAATCGGGTTTGACTTATTTCGGTTTTCGTGTATAATCGGGTTCGGGTAATTTCGGGTTTCAGATATGTTCGGGTCGGGCAATTTCGGGTTTCGGGTTTATTTCGGGTCTGTCCATTTGGATATAATCGGGTTCGGGTTGTTACTAGGTTCGGATTGCTTTCGGGTTCAGGCTTAACTCGGATCGTGTTGATCAGTCTCGGATCCAAACTTTTTTTTCAATTATTCGGGTGTCGGACGGGTTCGGGTCGAATTAATCGGATCGGTTTTCTCGGGTCGGGTCGGGTATTGCCAGCTCTAAATGTAACACTAAGGACTCTTTTTATATCATAAAATATAAAATGTCTAAATTACAATAAATATATTAAAGGGGTCTATTTATCTTTATAATTAATGAATAGAGTCTATGTACCCTAATATCTGTTATATTTGTAATATATACTCCATCCGTTCAAAAATATAAGTCTTTAGGCTTAAAATTTTGTTTAGAAATATAAGTTCTTTTAGGTTTTCTATGCATTGAGTTAAGAGAAAAGTAATTTTTTGACTTTTTTATGAAATGCTATTGGTTGTTAGTGATTGTGGATAATTAATGAGAGATATAAAAACAACACTTTTGTAATTTTCTTAATATGTGCGTAAGCAAATCAAAGGACTTATAATTTTAAACGGACGTATAAGTTATGTAGGCTAAAGCCTAAAAGCATGATAGACGACCGGTAAAGACAGAGAACCGAACGCATGTTCGAATCTCCTTTTTTTTCCCGGTCAGTCGGACACAGAGATAGCCCCTCGAGCGAAAGCGAATCCCGAGCCGCCCGAGTCTGTGGTCTCTGATCCTCCCGCTGCCGGCGCCATCCCCCTCCGGCCAATCCTGTCACCGGCGCACCACCGCGCCCAGCCCCTCGGCAGTCTACAGTCCCGCACAGCCCCGCTCCTCGGCTCGAGCTCGGCTCATTGCTTTTAACAAACAAGAAATGTGCTTTCTCTTTTTTGGTTTCTTTTTTTCTTTTTAAATAATGCAGTTGAAGGGTTTAAGAGTTGTTGGTCAGATTATATAGATAGTTTTTTAATAGGCAGCTTCGAGGTTTTCATGACAAATGGACTCATAGATAGGGACTTCTTGAGGGGTTTGAACTAGCAGCTCTTGTGATTTTAAAGACATAGTTTTCAGGCTTCAATTCAAACCGTTATTTCTCGGGAAAAAAATTTAGCCCCCCCATACAAAATTTCTTGGATCCGCCACTGGGAACAATATATTAGGTTCAAAGGATTAGGGATTTCATTACTTGCCTCTTTTAAGGTTATAAAGGTGGATAATTGCATGACGAATCTATTTGGAGTATACTTCACAACTTGGGGTTTGGAAGAAGCAATGAGAAGACATAGGTGAATGAATCATCTGCAATGTTGGGGAATTCCGATTAGAGCATTTGAAATTAAATGGCTTTAAGGGTTTTGACTAGGAGAACGATACTGCACGCCTTTGTTTACCCCCCCCCCCCTCCCCCAACCATTTCATCCCCACCAAATCGATTTCATTCCCAATCTTGTTATTTCAGCCCCCACAGTTCTTATCTCCATCATCCTCCCAATCGCAGTATAGGAAACAAACTTTGCTTGCTAATCTATTACAGAAGTTCGGCTTTCCAATTTCTGAGCTCCCATTTTTGCTTTCCAAAAATCATTTCCTGTTGAAGTCTAATTTATCAGAGGTTGAAAAATGTTTGGGAATTTTATTGTTTTCATTCAAACTTCCACATAAACTCGTTGCCGCGTTAACTTGTAGCTGTCCTAGAGTTCTGGGGTTGCAATTTTTGAAGAAATGAGAAGCTGCCATCTTGGAATCTGGTACATTAGGTAACTCTCCATTGGCAATCAAGAATGTTACTGAGTTTTCCAAGAAATTTAAGAGTGAACTAGGAGATTTCCTGAGGTGCATTCAGGTTTTGAAGGGTTTACAAATCACTAATGATACAATAAGTAGGATTCTAAGTGAGTGCCCAAAGGTGATGGTGGTTGATGAGAGTGAATTTAAGAAGCGTGTAGCTGTTTTATCGTCACTGGGATTAGGAATAGGTGATATTAATAGGATTTTTCTTTCATGTCCTGAAATTTTTGGATTTGGCATAGAGGAAAGGTTGAGGCCACTCCTTGATGAGATTTCACGAATGGGTTTCGAAAGATGCTTATTGAGGCAGGAGATTGTTTGTGAACCAAGACTTCTTACTCTTGACTTGGGTGAACTACAGCGATGTCTGGATATGTTGAAGAAGTTGAAATGTCGGGAATCAACAAAAGAAAAGATTTTCAGCATGGGAGAATTAAAAGTTGGGTTCTCTGTCAAATTGAGAGTTGATTTGTTGTGCAGATCTGGATTGATCCGCAGAGATGCTCTGAATGTGTTGAGGAGAGAACCAAGAATTATAACATATGACATAGCAAACGTCGAGAAGAAGATTGAGTTTCTATTACAAACGATGAAATATGACATTTATTGGCTGCTTAGTTGAAGTCCCGGAATATCTTGGGGTTAGTTTTGACAAACAGATTGTTCCAAGATACAATGTCATAGAGCACCTGAGATCTAGAGGTGGGTTTGGCTTTGAGGTGCGTTTGACGGACATCATCAAACCAACTAGGCTTAAGTTTTATAATTTTTATGTGAAGCCATATCCCGAGTGTGAGAAGATGTTTGGAAGATTTTCCCATGGTGCGGAAGCTAAGTGTTACCATTCTCCTGGGCTCTGGAAGCTTTTTAAACCTCCACCAGTTCCGCTGTCAAAGGAAGAGGCAAAGGGCATAAGGGTTTTCATGGAACGTTGAATCTGATCAATAAACTAAGACTTCAGACTACCATTTGTCTCCTATTTTTTGGGTTTTGGCAGAGAGAGTGGTGTAACTGCTGGTTGATGTATGTAACTTTCTTAGTTAAATTGGCTCCTTTTGTATTGAAGAATGTATTTGATCTACCTATTTTTTTTCCTAAGGTATAACACAATGTGTGGCACGTCTTATGAGACGGTGATCAATGTTAATTTGCGGTGTATATAGGGTATTCAAAATTTGAGATTTATTTGGTTTTTAACTTTTTATAAAAGATAGCTTGGTGTATTTATACAAAATCAAGTCCAATTCCTATTCCTATTCCTAATTTCCTATATAATCTCTTAAGAATCTTCAAACCGAGTGTTATTTTTCCAAGTACTTTCTAATACACAAGCTAGCTAGGGCTTGTTTGGTTCAATTTGAAAATTGAAATTCACATAAAGTTTCATTCATAAAAATCGTGAAAATGTATTTGATTTTTTAATTTTATTTTAGAGTATTAAAGGAGAAAATTGATTTTTTGTGTTACCAATGTAATTTTACTTAGAAGGTTTGAAATTCTTAGGTTTTTAATAGGGGTGGGCATGGGACGGGACGGGCCGGGATAGGGGTAATCCCGCGTCCCGTTCCGCGTATATTTTGCGGGACGGGATCGGGACGGGATTGAATATTTTTTTTTCAAATCCCGCCGGGTCTTATCCCTCACGGGACGGGACGGGACTTGTCCCTCGTAAAAAATAATTAAAAAAAACTATCCAATTAACTTGAAAAATAGCAAGTAGAAATGTGAAATTAAAGTTATTAAGTACAAAATACAAAAAAAATCAAAAAACACAGTAAGTATACGTAGTACTAGTAGCAAAGACGCAAATCCATTACAAATACAGTAAGTAGGAAAGACGCTAAGTACTGTATAATTAATCCATTACAAATTTGATACAGTAGGTCTCATTTTAGTTATTTCAATATTTTTTAGATGTTTGAATGTTTTATTAGTATTTAAATTTTAAATTTTGGGTTTTAATAAATGTTAAGGTATAATATAAATATATTCTTATATGTTTTCATTAATTTTAATTATATATATATATATATTTTTTTATATATATGCGGGACGGGACGGGATTTGCGGGATGCGAACACTTAGTCCCACGTCCCGTCCCGCGTAATTTTTGCGGGACGGGATTAAAAAAAATTTCGCCAAATCCCACCGAGATCGAGACGGGATGTGGGACGGGATTTGCGGGATTTGTGTCCACCCCTAGTTTTTAATGAATTGGTTTAATAAAGGAGAAACTCACTAATGGTTCACAGAGTTCAAACTTGAATTTTTTGACTTGTGCATAAGTTGGTTTGGTGTGCCATCTTATATTATAAATTATTCTTTTACTACCTTTTCAATACAAATAACAACATTATCAGCATCTTTATATGAATGATGAGCACATCACCCCAAACTAACCAACCAAAGAGATCGAGACAAGCACACGGTTCCGGTTGTACAGAGTCCGTCGTGACAGTACAAATTTTGAGGCTCTAGAAGTCATCAATGTAGGGATGGTCGACGCCATCGATGTTGCGAATCCAGAAAGCGGGGGAGGAAGAAGCAGCAACAGAGTGGGGCACATCTTCCAGGACCCAGTCATGTCCTTTGGGAAAGTAGATTCCACACCTCACCTCTTCTTGATCTTCCTGATAGCCCCTCGTCGACTTCCACCACTGCTGCTGCGTAACTCGCCCTCCTCGTCCCCAGCAATCGCCTCCTCACCAGCTGCCTTGTTCCCCTGCCACAGCCATTTATCACCATCAGAGGCGGATCTAAGGGGTAATTTTAGGACTAAAAGAGTACCAAAAGATCAGTTAATCACAAAAACAGCTTACTGTGATTTTTACCTCAAGAAGTTCATTGACATATCTTCCTCGCTAGCTGGATCGAAAGAGTATGGCTTGTATGAATGAACTACTATACAAGCTTACATATTGATCCTAGGTTGATGAAGTCGCCTTTTATAGTGAAACACCGGGCGTACGAAGAGCCCTAAGAAGTACGTCCTTGATGAGATGGGTACGTCTTTGCCAATAGAGAATATATTCAGAATCAATTCTGAGCGTGTTTCAAACATCATCAAGAGCCCTAACAAAAGCAGCATTTGGAGGCACCTTTCATGCCTGCATCTGAAAGAATATGATTAAACAAGTAATTAAGCTGACTTTGTATGTGAAAGGCATATAGAGAGAGAGAAAGAGATAGGTAGAGAGCTTCACGTGTCGGTGATCGTTGTAAGTGCAGTGCTGAATCTCCAGCCAATCTTGTGAGGTAAAAAATGGACGGCGGTAATTGTTTGTACTTTAAGCTGATGTTACTGATGTACCTGGGTGAACATCATGAATCACTATCCATATTCATTCATACAATCCAGGTAATATTTAACCCTCAATGGATTATTATCTTCATGATATATGAATTTGTTTATGGCTATTAATAAGAGCAAAAGAGAGAACAAATAGAATTTTTAGCCTTTATATATGTAGGTATATTTGCATTAGTATATTTTTTTGCAGATTTAAACTAAAGAATGCCTTGGATTTTTAAATAAAGTATATATGCATTAGTATATGGAGTTTATGATCCATCTTTTCGATGCCAACTTATCTCTCAAATATTTCTTTGTGCTGTTCGTAAGTTCATTCCCATTTCCCGATTCCTACACAACCTGCCTGACCCATCAGATCTTGTCTTAAATAATAATTCTTGATAATTTGCTAAATTTAATTTATGTATGATATATTCACTTGAGCTTGTTGAGCCATTGAAATTCTAATTTCTGGAAGTTATACAGACTAAAACACACACTTGTTTGGTAACTGATTACTACCTTGGTGGAGAGCTCTTTATGCTTTTGGACCGACAATCTATGCTATCTTTTTAGGGATATCAAATCTTGGACAAGTGATAAAATAAATTCTCATGTTGCTTTGCTTTGATTTGTTGTTGAATGTTTCAGATATAATTTATAGACTTTTGAAGCCCAAAAGCGTATTGCTCCAAAGCAGTGGTCATATGACCTTCAAAGATTTTGAACTATCTTACTTTCAAGAGGTGGATAGAGAATAAAAGGTTATTATGGTAATTTGTAATAGTTATTTCTATTTATTGTAATAATATATGACCAATTGTCTTTGTGTGAACAAAGATATCTGGTGTAATTTTTGTTAATTTTTAGTGTTATACGAGTATTATTTTTTGTAAGAATATATAAGAATGTGGTGAATTATATATATATTTTTATAAAACAGAGGACTTTTTAGCCCGGTTCTATTTAGAACCGGGCTAAAAGGCTGAGTTTTTTTTTTAATTTCCGAAAACAATTTGGCGATGGCTGTTAGCCGTCGCCAATGATAATTTGCCACGGGACTATTGGCCACGGCTGATTTCCCGTCGCTATGCCGTCGCTAATAGACTTTGGCGACGGCAAATTGACTATTGGCGACGGTATTTTGCCGTTGCTAATCTAATTTTTTTTTGTAGTTTTTGTTGGGCGGAATATATGTGTGTTTGTTGAATTCATGTGAAGAAAATGGATGTGATTTCTTCGTTTGTGACTAACAAGAAGAGACTGATTGCTATGGGAATTGCTTTAAGTGTCGCATTTTCAGTGGTTCGTAACGCAATCCTATGTAAGGAGTTTGTTGTTATTCCTTTTCAAGTGAGTACTTTACGCGTATATGCACCAGCAGATCTGAAATAAATCTCAGCAAATTTCCAGAAATTGAACATGCTTTACTTTCAGTACTAAATGAACTCTGTTTACAGATTATGTGAGCATAAACAACCAAACTAATTTCATTCAGTGCTACTGGAAGTAGAAAACATCCATACTGTACACCATATAATTGCACACAGGAAAAAAGCAAAGCATACATTCAACTTCAAGAGATTGGTCATAATACACATAGCTAGTTACTTAATTAAAAGCATATATTTCCCGGCTTCTCAGCAAAAGGCATGCCTTCACAAACCACTGATAGATGGTTTTTGGTGGTTATAATATATGTACCCAATACTCAGTCCAATAACCAATCCGGCAACAAACCCTTGGAGCACAAGTTATAATCCAGGGACCCAGCCTTCAAGTGATGGCGATGCTTCAATGACTGATGGTTCCGGCCAACATTTATTGAGCAAAGGAAATCCAGGATTCTCATCAAATCAACTGTTTCCAAAAGTACCAAGCTTTATGCCCCCTCCTGGTAACCTACCAGATAGATTGTTATAAGATACTCTAGAAATGTTAGTTGGCTTAACTGCTGTGGGATTTCACCGGAGAGCATGTTGAGGGAAAGATCCAAGGACTCTATTACTATTTTTGGTTTGCAGTACAAAAATGAGGCCGTGTCATGGTTTCAAAAGATGATTCGTGGAGATATATGATGACTCTTGACTGATCATATATTCAAAGGAACTGTATGAATTAAATCTCATTCGGTGTCAGAGAATTCCTAAACGACCTGGTGCAGATTGGCGTGACCTTCCTGATGAAAAGGTATTTTGTGCTCCACATTTATTATATGAACATCAAGCTAACTGCTGTTAATAATGCAAAATAATTGCAGTCCTTAAATCCCGGTGTTGGAATTGTGATTTTTATTATCCCAGTGTCAGTGTGGTTGAAGATCTTTTTTTCATTTGCTTCTTTCTTCCAGCTACGCTTGTCTACTGGACACTGACAGGTTGTTGATCTTATTCCTTGGTGTCTACCAAACACAGCAATCAGTGGAATGGAAGGGTTTGTTTGGAAGGTTGGATTGGGAAGGAAACTTCCCAACGTCCATTACTGACCCACAAGCCACAACCGATGGGAAAGGTTGGAGGAATGTGCTTTCACCTTGATCAGTACAGAATTGTTACTGTCCGAGAATGTGCTCGATCTTAAGTAAGTCTTTTCAATTTCAGTGTCGCATTTTTGTTTTGCAAGCTTAGCATTTAAATTGCCCCAAATGTATGGTCAAAAGTTGATTGAACTAGTTATATGGGTTACTCTGTCATATACTGGTGTTGAGGGTTTCTTAATATAGTGACATGTATCCAGTCTGATACCATGCCATGAAAGTTGTTTGGCAACACAGAGTTTTTAACTTTGATCCTTCTCTCCATGTAGGGCTTCCCGGATAGATAGATAGATACAAATTTTTCGGCAACATTCACCATAGGCACCGGCAGATTGGAAACGCAGTCCCACCACCAGTGGCGTTTGCATTAGGAAGAAAGCTCAAAGAAGCAATTGAGGAAAAAACTCGCAATCCAACTGGTTGGCATTCGTCACCTGTGTTGTTTTATGAAGGGGCAGAGGATTGGGTAAGTGTAAAACTTCCCATCAAAATAGGAACTCTTGTTACTCAGTGAAAAAATGTGAATTTTTTTTCTTGCATTGCACAAACTTGAATTTGATTCAGCTCAAGCTATTTTTGTATGTATATTAGAGAGAGGTATTAGATAGATAATTTTAATGGGGGATCCGGAGCTTTTGGGCCACAGTTTGCATACATTGGTAGTACGACAAGGCCTGGAATTGCCACAATTCCAATTATTCTTACATTGTCAACTTTTGAAGTTTATATACCAATTTGGTGAAGGCTGGTAATGGTATGCTACCGACATACTCTTACCAAATGTTAGTTTTTTTAAATATTTTTTAATGTATGTATTGCACCTTTCTATTTTAGGTTGTATGTTTGAATGTTCGTCTGCTAGTTTTGTCGGTTACTCGAGGGATCAAACCTGTATGATCTTCAAATTCTTACCTTATCAAAAAAAAAAAAAATTCATTATGTACCCCAAAGTTACATGTTCACTTGCTCCATTGCCCTATACAAAGTGCAAGCCATCAATTATAATTTATTAAGTTTATATCTGCCAAAACAATTAAAAGTTAAAACTCTACATCGCGTATATTTTATATATATAAAAAATTCTACTGCTTTGAATATTGGTGATCGACACCATAGTTTTACATCTGTATTTTAATTAACATTTTTATCACCGCTGTTAATATTTGCGGTTTGTCAGTTTTGACACCCCGATGTCTCGGCATCTCGTAATGAAGTCTTGCCATTGGTTTACCAGGCTAAAGAGAGGACGTTGATGAACAATCTTCCCTCTAATGAGGGTTGCCAAAAGCAATCTTCCCTCTAATGAGCAGTCTTCCCTCTAAAGAAAGGATCTCGATTGCCACCTTGAGTCATCCAAAATACCCCATAGTTTCACCATCGGGGTGATGCACAAGCCCAACCGAAGAACATATCCCTCTAACCAATCTCCATTGTTGTCACGTATGCCCATTGTTGTTGAATACCTGATCATCCGTCCATCGCCAAGAGCACCATAGGGCATTAGCGAAGAAATTAGTCCACTCCAACTCCAAGTCCTCTTCGAGCGAGCTTCAAGCCATCAAAGATGGCCTCTTGTTCAGCACCGACACTCCGGTAGTGACATCTATAGCCACGTGAAGATTTGGCAAGTTTAGTGTAAGATCAGAAATGATAAGCAAAATTACAAAAATGATAAAGATTTTGGGTGTGCACATGTGAAGAAAAAAAAAGAAACAAGCAATCCCACATCGAAAGAGGAAGAGATTCACATGTGAGGGGGAGATTGTTGGGTGTGCACATGTGAAGAAAAAAAGAAACAAGTTATCCCACATCGGAAGTTGAAAGGATTCCAAGCTAGCGTATAAGTAGGCAAGCTAGTCCACTCAACGTCAATTGGTTTTGGATTGTAACCCCATTTGCTTGTGTGCTAGACTTGAGGAAAAGTTGTGCACGACTTTCTTAATTGAAACACTCTCTTCCATTAAAGGTTCCAATATGCGATGAAGAATTTAAACCTACAATGTCAAATATATGTGGTTGTAAAACTAGAGTTGTCTTCACAAGAACAAAGGATGGGAAATATATAGTGAAGGCATTGGAAGAACTGTATTTTTGAAGAAAATAGAGACATTCAAGGGTTAGACAGTTCCCTGCTTTGAAAACAAGATCAAACCCTCGGTTGTTTGTTTCTGCACTTGGGAAGATAAATGATAAACATAAAGATTGCATTAAAATGATTGGATTTGTGTTTCTTCTAGATTTGAATATACAATCTCTCCCATTATCACTTGCTTACTGGTTGGTTGAGCATTTTGATGCAAACAAATGTTCTTTGATTCTATCTAATGAAGGTAGGTTAGAGATAAATGATTTGGATGTGCATATTACCTTATGCCTGCCAATGAGGGAGAAGCTGATATGTAAGAAGAGTTGTAAGGAAAACTTTGAGGATGTTAAAAAGTGGCGTGCTTCTCTTTCAGTTGGAGAAATGATCCAACCTTCTGTTTTGATAGAAAAGATAGTTACAGATAATGATGCTAGTGATCAGTTCTTGTTGAACTTTGCAGTTTTGTTCCATTATTTGGTACTAGACACACATCAGAGTGGACAGATAAACCAAAGTTTGGTTAGAGTTTTAACTGGACAGGAAGATTTCAAGGAGATGAATTGGTGTACATTCTTATTAGAATGCTTAGTTGACTTAAAGAGAAGTTGCGACAAAAACAAAAATAGCCAATTCAGAGGTCCTATCTTATTTTTAATCGTAAGTATTTATTTGTTAAATATTATATCTAATTTTACATTTTAATATCATATTGTCAAAAGTATAAAATTAACATCATGTTTTTCTCTTTCCTATTTTTTTCAGTTGTTTTATATTGATAGGGTCAAGTTATTTTCGAGCATGGTGTTCAGGAGATTCCCTCGATCATTTCTAGTTTTTATTCGATTGACATCAACAATGCTTCGTCAACGTGAAACAGATGATATTGAGTTAGGAGATTTTGGTTCTGGATTAATTCAACCTCGTCAATCTATCCCTAGCTCTCAAACTAGTAATCCAGCAATCGCCCCAACATCTCCTCCTCCTGAGAAACAAATAGTCCCAGATAAGGAGCCAACTCCTCTTGAGGTGGATTTTTTTTTTTTTTTGTTTTGTTGCATCCCTTAATTTTTAATATGATTTAAAATTTATTGGTTTTTCCTCTTTTACTTGCTTCTATATTTAGGTGTTCATACAAGCTTTTGCTCAAAAGACTACTGCACTAGCATCTGCAATATCTGAATTTGCTGGTATGTCTACTAAGATTCCCTCTGAGTTTCAAGATAATGAGAAGGTCAAAGCTCTCATTGATGCTGCTAATAATCTTCTAGGTTTGGTGAATGAGGCTGATCAGGCTGCTTCTGATAATAAGCACCCCGATTATTGATATGACTCTCCCAACACAATATGGAACAATTCTCATCATCCTTTTTGGTCAGACCCAGATCTGTTGGATTGCCTAACTCAGATTGATTTAGCTGCAAAGAGCAAGGAACGAATGAAAGAGAATATTCCTAAAGAACGTCTTGTTGACACCTTTACTTCTACTCCTCGGTCGAGTCCAACAAGTAAAGCTCCCGCACAAGAAAATACTGTTGACGGAAAAGTGCATTTTTACAGATGAACAAAAAAGAGTTGTTTTAGTTGCGAAGAGAAAGGAAAAAAGGAAAAAGCACATTTCTGAAGAGCCATCTTTTGATTTGTTTGGGTCTGATCCTGCTTTCTTAACACCTAATGTAGAAGGATGTGCACACACTGGCAATAATGTTGATAAGAATGCAAAGAAGGTTGTTAATGATACACCAAAGCCTCCCCCTCATTTAAGTCCAACTTTTATTTGATTTTCAATTTCATGTGCATTTTATTAAATTTACCAAGTTTAATTAAATCATTTTGCCAATTTTTTTTTTAAAAAATTCATCTAGATTTATTCACAGGATGTATCGTTATCTGGATCTGTGGAGTAGTTTGAAAAGTTTAGACTCCAAATTGAGATTGCATCGTCCTTGGCTCCTTATATTAATTTGAAAGAAGTGGACATGGTAATTACAAAATAATTTCTTTTTTTTAATAGAATTTCTCATTTAAGTTAATAACAAGAATTTTGTACTGCTGACATGCTAGTTGTTGACATATATTCTAATATATCATACTGACATTTATTGCACTAATATAGAGACAAATATATTAATGTGAATTCTTGTTGTTTTATATGAACTTTAAATGCAATATCATACCTATAACACTAATTATTTTTTTATGTCAGCAGTATTTAAACAGGGTTGTTGAATTTCTGTAAATTTTTTACAGCTGACATGCTTACTTCTGACAAGTAGTGGGTTGAATAATACATATATGTATTCATATGATATGAATATACATAGACTGATAATAATTATTGTTTTTTGATATGATATGTTAATGTAATTTTATAATTATATCATTGATAAGAAAAACTCAGTTAAGATGTCAACGCTTACACATGTCAGCACTGATAGTAAAAACTCACTTCTGATAGACATCTTTTGTTATAGTTATAACTATAGTAGTTATTTTTTTATTTCTAGTTGTTTTTAAAATGCTAAATTTTTATCTACGACCCTAATTATTTTTTATGTCAGCGTAAACGCAATATAGTTGGTCTATTTCTGTAAATTTTATACTGCTGACATTCAAGTTGCTTATATAGTTTTGATTTTGGTGTATATTTTGTATTTGGTATTCACACTGAAGACTACTTTTACATGGTGGTTTTCAACTTAAAGAACAAGATCACACAGATCCTGGATGTATCTCCCTCCTATTATGAACCAAATTGCAACCGCCCCTTTTTGATTTGCAATTTGGTTAGTTATATTATTGCCCATTTAGATATTCAAAGTTACTTTTTATTTAAAAAATTATACATTGTTAGTTTGATATTAAAATTAACTTCCATTATCTTGGCTTATGCAGGGAGACTTAATCAATGAGTATTTGATCAGAAAGGGATTTAAGCCAAAGGCAACTATAATCACCAATTCAACAAAGCAGATGCTGCACTTTCCATGGGCTAGTGAGGAGAAGATGCTTCATTCTGGATTATGCCTTATGCGCCACATGGAAACTTTCTTGGGGATTGAAAAAGGCTACAGATGCGATTTTGAGAAAGGGAATGAGAAAAATATTTCAAATTTGCGGTTGAAGTATTTGGCTGAATTGATTTGCTCAGACTTGAATGAACAACGGAATGAAGTTGTAAACGCAGCAAAATCAAATGCAAAATTGACAATGAATGGTGTTAAGCCACAAAAGTTGAAATTGGGTTTAAATGAAAAATTAAAGCTGGGTTGTAGTGTTGATCGGTCTCTTTAAACAACAATTATCAATAACTTTTAAGGCATTATGTTTCTTTAGTTTGGAGTTATGGAATATTTGGGGAGACTTACTAGTGTTGAATATTTAGGACTTATGTAATATTTTGGCACACTTACTAATGTTATGTTCCTTTATGCCACTTACATAATATTTCATGCGTTTTTTAAAATCTCTTCTCCAAAAAATTGCAATTTCAAAAGCTTTTTAATTCATTTTTTTTACCCTCGTCGTTAAAACATTATTGTGCAAAAATAATGTCCTTATATGCAAACGTATCATAACGATATTCAATCTTGCAACTGTGTTGTCCAAAATTAATGATATTAATAGTTAGATTATACATGTTTTTAAATTATGCATGTTTTCAAATTATAATGTGTTGTTTACCTCTTTAATATAACAGTTAGAAATTTCTATCTTCCTTTTTCAATGAGTTCAAATGTTCGAACATCATATGCAAAAATAATCTCAGGATGTGCAAATGTACACCTCTGTTATGCAAATTTACAACATTAATTTTATAAGAAAAATAATATAATAATATATATTCTTAATAACAGCATAAGATGAAACTTGACATTAATATTATAAATAAAAAAGTTCCAAACAAACAAAACACAGAAATTACTTAAAAGATAAATTACATAGGTAGATTGAACACATATGAGACTACATTCCTATATATTCTTCAATCTTGTCCCTTCTTTTAAACTCATCCTCAAAAGCAAAAGACATGAGTGCGGTGATGAAGCCCTTCACCTCTTTCAGAACGCCTTCTTCCTTTTGCTTCCTCTCCATCAACTACAAAGGCCATATAAAAGTTTGAAGTTATTAAAATATATATATATATATATATATATATATAGGGATGCGCTCCAGTGAAAACCAAAATTGCGGTAGAAACCCGTGAGGACTGGCTTTTTAGCTCGGTTCACTTGCTTTATAGCCCGGTTATGAATAGAACCGATCTATAAAGACATAAATTTTAGCCCGGTTTTGAATAAAACCGAGCTATAAAGTCACTATGTAATTTTAAAACATGAGTTTTTTAGCACGATTTTTAGGCTTGACCGAGCTATAAAGTCATGTGTTATTTTAAAATTGGAGTTTATCACAGTTTTTAGGTTGAACCGAGTTGTAAAGTCAGCGTGTGATTGAGGTTTTTAGCACGGATTTCAAATAAACCAAGATATAAAATAGTCCTCACGGGTTTTTTCCACAATTTGAGGTTTTCATCGGAGTCTATATATATATATATATATATATATATATATATATATATATATATATATATATATATATATATATATATACAAACTAATTTATAAAAGATGAATAACTTACATTTGCAGCTAGATCATCATCTCCTGATCTAGCTGCAGAGAATACTTGAGCAAACAGTTGAGATATATTTTTCAATATCTTCTCATAAAAGAACTGTTGGATATATATACAAACTAATTTATAAAGGATGAATAACTTACATTTGCAGCTAGATCATCATTTCCTGATCTAGTTGCAGAGAATACTTGAGCAAACAGTTGAGATATATTTTTCAATATCTTCTCATAAAAGAACTGTTGGACTTCAGCAGTTCTCAAGGTGTCAGTCCTGTCAACCCTGGTGGTTCCAGCGGCCTCTTCCAAAATATTCATATGATATCCTGGATAGAGGTTTTCATCCAGGTCATCCATATTTTTAAAGAAGGTTTGTAGGATATAAAAAGGTTTGAAATCGTATGAATCCATTTTTTTTTGGGAGAGGAGAGGTTTGTTTCAGAAGGATAATAAACTGATGAGAAACTTGAAATGAGAGAGTGTGCAATAGGTAAACAGAGGTATGTATTTATAGGCTATAATGATTCAGGTTTAACTCTTCTACTCCCCCCACCCTTTCCCACCCCTCAATAGTTAACGATTCAGTTTTAATTCAAAAACAAGTACTCAATTGATTGTGATAAAAGTAAATGTCTCATCCTTCTTGAACAAACCAACAGTGTAATTACAGTAGTAAATAAGTATTAAAGGAAAAGCAAGATTTTCACATCCCCCATAATCGTTGCATTGTTTAAATAAAAAAAATCTTTGTATTTTTATTGTGAATGTATAAGATTATGGATTACTAACAAAACATTTGTTTAATTAATATAATTTTAACTTACATATAACATAAAAAAATGATTTTTGAAAAAAAAAACAGATGACTAACATGAACATATAAATAGTATTATAAAAAAAATAATGTAATGCAAATTTAATATCATCATGAGCATATAGAATTTGATTATATGCAGATATAAAATCATCACATTAAAAAATTTATGAATTTAATGCAAAAAATCAATTGTTCCAAAGAGATATTGATTGTGATAAATATCTAATTTTTCTTGAAGAAACCAAAGAGTTTTCTCAAATACAGTACATTATTGAATTTAAACAAAGACTTCTCATTTCAATAATGATTACATTTTGTAAAGTATAGATGGTGGGGTAATTTTTGTTTTAACTTGTATGTTTATTTTGTGCTCATAGTACAACTTTATGTTATGCCATCTAACTTTAATACTATATAACACTTAAAATAACATTGACACTTAAAATATAAAATAACATTGATATTGTTCATTACATTAAAACATCAAAAGAAAAGGAAATACAGACATTTTAACCAAAAGTTTTAATAATCAAAAGTAGGTATGTATTCTTCACTTCCTTCCTCTTTATTCTGTTGATGGTCTACTTTCCAAGGAAGGTTGCAATCTTCTGCCTTCTCTTCTTTTCTTCCTCATAGACCTCCTCGATGATCTCAAAGATGTAGACCCTTGTACTACTGCATTTCTTCCTCCACCTCTTCTTATTTTGCTTGCAACTACAATCATTTTTAAATGCAGAAGTTAAATATTTAAACACTTATTTAAATCATATTCTATTAAAAAAATTAACATACCCTCTCCAGTAGTTTCTCATCATCATCTTCAATTGCCCGCTTTATCTTGTAAGCGGTTGTAATTTTCTCCTGGTAGGATAAGAAATAAAGAACTTGATAATTCTCAATATCAGACAAGAGATCCTTCCTTGGTCTCTGTGTTGGTTTCTGCAGCCTTCTCTAACAAGGACATGTGATATCCTGTGTACATTTCCTTGTCGACCTCTAAACACATCTTGTAGTATTCCTCGATCAAAGCCAGTGGATAAAATGAGTAGTCCATTTTTTTTTTTGGTAGAAGAGGGTTGAGATTTGTTTGATTGTGAGGGAGAAGAAAATAGGAATTTCGATAAATATCTTCAGGCGATTTATAATGGATATGAATTGATAGATGAGTGTGTGTGCTTATATAGGGAGTTACGATTATTCAACTTCCCCATCAACTAGTTGTCTCTTATGTAAAGGAGCGGTTTCCCAATGCACTTTAATCTCTCCCCTTTCCCATAACTGTAATAATTACGGAGTAATACAGTAAGTACTCTGTTTTTCCATAGTTAGGTAAAAAATACTCCTACCCCTACTTACATTAATAATAAATTATTGTCACTCTTCACATCAAACATCATCAAAACCCGCCCCCCCCCCCTAATGATGGCCTCTCTTTTTTTGTCTTTTTTTTTAATTTAATTACCAACACAACTATTGTTAGCTTAAATTGATAAGATACAAAGTAACCCAACACAACCGATAAGATACGAAGTAATCCAAGCCTGTATTTTACCCATCTTCTATCTAATATGAAATTAAATAAACATTGATGCTTATCTTAGAATTACCAGTGAATTAATATAAACTAACATGTAAACAGTGAATTATTATAGCAATCTATTACTCTGCTGACATGTGATTTAAATAAAACGAATTTGTGCATTCGACAGAAATTTAGATTTGAAAAATTGATAAAGTTATTGCTCTGTGAAATCAATCTTAAAAGAATTTAGTAGAGGTCAACCTAAAATAAACAACAGCTATGCTACTAACCTGGAATACTTATGCAAAACTTTGATGCTACTGACATATAAAGACTGAGCTAAATCTAAGGTATTGGGTTACTGAATTTTAATGCTAAAATGCACTAAGATGTTGTGCTACTAGCTTGTAATGATTATGCACATCCAAACCTTGCTTTTTCTCTTAGAATGAATTGAATTATTATAACAATCTGTTACTCTGCTGACATGTGATTCAAATAAACAGAATTTGTGCCGAAATGCAGAAATTTAGATTTGAAAAATTGATGAAGTTATTGCTCTATGAAATCAATTTTAAACAAATTTAGTAAAAGGTAAATTCAAAACAAACAACAACTATGCTACTAACCATCCATGTTTTTATCTCTTTTTGACCAAGGACATTTAAAAAATTGTAGACAAACAGAAATATAGTTGAATGCATAATACAGTAAAAATAACCCATATATATCTTCAATAAAAATACAAAGTTGCTCATTCGACTAATATATGTTTGATGACAGTACATGTTTACATTGTAAAGCTCCATCTTTCCTTGATCAAATCTAAGAAGATAAGTTCTCGGTACCGAAAGAGCTTCTCATTAGTGATTGACTTCACATCTCCTCCAAAGATAAGTGCTTCAATCTCTTTTAATACAAACACCCAACAAGCATACCTTCAATTCAAACAAACAAAAAATAAAAGAAAAAAGGGGGGTTGTCAGCATAAAAAAAAATATAAAGCAAACGAAAAAAGGAAAAACAAGAACAAAAAAAAAGTATGTCAACCTAGAAAGAACACATACGCAGTATGATCGTGAACTAAATCAGGCACCATGAATAACTTGAAGGGTCAAGAGGTGAAGTTTTCATATACACCAGCCTTCACCAAATGGATTGGAAGCCACTTAGTAATTGGTTGTAAATATTCTTCAAGTTCCCCAGCAGGAAGACCAGTGACATTGCAATCATACACATTTATAACTTTTTCATCAATTAATATCTCCAAGGCTACCCAATGCTTGTTGTTGATATTAAAAGGTGTATAAATTTTCTTTGCTGACACCCAGGATTTAGGATACCCATCAGGACAAATGCCATAAAAATACTCCTCAATAGCCTTTTGAACTTTAGCATCTTCCCCAAAAGTTGAAGCATACGAAGGCCAGTACTTTAGGTAAAAAAGTCAATCCAAAAGAACACAATCATTGTACTTGTCAGCTTCTACAGAAATTCGCTTTCTCATATGATATAAACCTGCTTCAAGATTTTGTAACAAAAAAATACTGTCAAGCAACAAACAATAAAAAACCAAACAACAAAGAAAAAAGGAAAATCTCCCCATGGTTGGTTGATATCAGCATTTTTTACCTCTGTGTTGTGAATTGCCCCGAGTGAATACCGTTAAAGAGAAGGAGAATGAATAATAGGACACAAAAGATTTTCGTGTTCTGGCAAGAACCGCGCATAACACCCTGCAGAGAAAACCTCTCTGCAGCTAGGGTTTCTTATTATTGTGATGCTTTGATGGATACATAATTCCAACCCTACATGCCTCTATTTATAATAGAGGATCTGCTATAGATAACCCTATAGATAAACCTAGATATATATAAACCTATTATATCTCAATAAACCTATTATAGATAAAACCATGTATAATAAACAACCTATATATAAAACCATATATAGATAAAACCTGCTATATCTCAATAAACCTATTATGGATACATAATTCCAACCCTACATGCCTCTATTTATAATAGAGGGCCCCAATCCAATTTATCTATCTACCTAGGATAATTAATTGTCTCTTACAACAAGATGGCAGCATCATTCTTCTCTAAATCACCTTCCCTCTTACTTTCCATCATCTTACAAGCATCATTCTCCTGGATCGAAACATTTTTTAATGACAAAAGAACATCACTTATGACTTTAGATGGAGATGGTGACATCTCACAAGCATCATTACTACAACTTGCATCCTTCCCCACTACATTTACATCGCCATCCATTAACTCCTTCACATTAGAACATCCACTATCATACTCAGTACCTACCACTTCACAAACATCAGGCATATCCTTTGCATCTCCACCTCCCACCAGCATTAATGAGATGTCAGCATTATTTTTATCTACATCTTCGCCATCAACATTTGATTCCTTGACCACATCACCAACAACATTTTTTGAGGAGGAACCCATTTCAAGAGCAACGACATTACATGGAGAACATAGAGCATCAGACTCATCTGGATGAAGCTTTATAGCAGCACATTCCAATCCCATTAGTTTGATAACATCATCATTTTTATCACCTCCTCCGCAAGGAGTAATTGAATCCTCCATATCAGAACCTCCACCCTCATATTTAGTGTCAGCGCACAAAATTTTTAAGCATTGTGCATCACCCTGAGAGCACTGTGCATCACCAATTTCACCTTCCATTGACTTGCCATTAACATCCATCCCACCTACATCCTCAATAACTCCCTTTGGTTCCTTCACATCAGAATCTTCGCCCTCAACTTCAGTCTGAGCATCATTCAAATCACCAACTTCAACACTAAGCTTGCCATCAATGTCAGTCTGAACTTTATGAAGTTCCTTCTCTTTGAAATGAATTTTAAAACCTCCACTATCACACTCAGTACCTACCACCTCCCTCGAGGAAATGTCAACGTCAATCCCTTTAGACAGAAGTCCACACACATCATGCATACCCTTTGCATCTCCACCTCCCACCACCATTAATGAGATGTAAGCATCATTTTTATCTACATCTCCTCCAACAACATTTGATTCCTTGACCACATCACCAACAACATTTTTTGAGGATGAATCCATTTCATGAGCAACGACATTACATGGAGGACATAGAGCATTAGGCTCATCTGGATGAAGCTTTATAGCAGCACCTTCCAATCTCATAAGTGTGATAACATCATCATTTTTATCACATCCACTGCAAGCATTAATTGAATCCTCCATATCAAAATCTCCACCCTCATATTCAGTGTCAGAACATGCAATTTTTAAGCATTGTGCATCACCTTGAGGGAACTGTGCATCACCAATTTCACCTTCCATTGGCTTGCCATACACATCCATCCCACCTACATCCTCAATAACTCCCTTCGGTTCCTTCACATCAGAATCTTCCCCATCAACTTCAGGCTGAGCATCATTCAAATCACCAACTTCAACACTACGCTTGCCATCAATGTCAACCTCAAATATTACAACAAACTCAAATGAATTTAAATCGGATTTAAAACTTGCAGAGCGGATTCCGAACGGAATATAAAATTTGTCGAACAATTTCCGTCCTTTTACCTTAAAATTTTAAAATAATTATCGGATGACGATATCCTTTTTAATTTAAAAAATCTAATTGATCGAGAAAGCGAGAGTCGGGGAAACTAACATTCGGGATTCGAAATTCGCGTATTCGAGATTTATTTCCGAGTAATTGTTTACCCATTTCAACACTCCATCCTCACCCACTCCCATCACTCACCTTACCCTTTAAAATCCATCCTCTCCCTCCACCCCATTTCTGATGATCTTCACCATTCCCCCTCCCATCATCTGCTATACCATCTTCACACCATAACCATCTCAACTCACCATCTCCATCACGCTCCATCACCATCATCCCCTTCTCATCACCACCATCCTCACCACTGCACCACCGAGTCTCCACCACCACACCATTAGCCACCCCCATCCTGTCGCCGACCACCGCCCTGAAATGCACGCAGCCCCCGTCTCTTGTCCTCTGTTTTGCCGAGAACGCAGCATCAGCTCCACCTCTGTGTCCTCGTTCTCCCACCTCGAGCTAGCAGTAGGAGTGCCCTCCTACATCTCCCCAGATTCGCCATCAGTAGCAGTAACTGTTGGAGAGCCCCCGGAGTCCGAGAGCGCCGCCACCGTCTTCTCCGCCCCTGTTTTCGAATTCGAGAGCGATAAGGCCTTTTTCCCTCTCCTTTTGACTCCAAGATGAGGAAAGCTCCTACTTTAATCTTCCCACACTTATCCCAGAGATCCTCGCATGAAGAACCGCCCACGATGCACTCAAACGCAGCTTTCCGAGCACCCACTCCGGCGAGACAATCCTCTCAGTGAGCTCCTCCTTCTTCCTTCCTTTTATTGTCATGGGCGTGTCTATGGATTCGGTTTGGGTGGTTAGCCACGTCTTTGGAGTCCGGTGGTCGGAGTCTAGTCGCCGGCCGAGCTCCCTCTCCTCTTGAATTTCAGACGCAGGGTGTTGGGAGGGGGAGATGATGAACGGTAATTAATTGGGTTCGGTCTTCCTTTGTTTTGAAATGGGTCCGGATCAGCTAATTAAAACAAAAAGGCCGGTTCGGTTTATGCAAAAGGAATCAGATTTTGGTTTGGGCCTAATTTTATTGGGGCTTGATTTGGTTGTAGCGTTGTGCATAATTGATGTCCACTAAAATAGCCATGTTGAAATGCACATTTTAGCTCCTTATTCTATACACTTTGTATATTTTGGGATGGGAATATGTTGAATTTATGTAATATGTGGTTATTTGCAAGAAATAGAGGTCTACATAAGTTTTGGTTTAATATTACAGAATTTGGAGCCATTCCGGACAAAACCAAAAGGAGAAAGCTGAAGCCGAGTGTTACTCGGTATCGAGAAGCTTTCCTCGATATCGACAAAAAGTGTGCACCCAAGTCTGGTCAAGGAGGAGCTGATCGAGGAACTGAAGACGAAGCCAACTCGAGTTCAGAACCTTACTCGATATCGACCAAGCTTTGAAGCCACACCTGGACTCGAGGAAGCAGCACCTTATCGAGAGGCTAAAGAGAAGACATACCGAGCAAAATTCTCCTCGATATCGAGGAAATTCTTTGATGTCGAGTAAACCCAGAACCACATGTCCGAGCCAAGTCGGGAAGAATTTGCTCGAGGAGTCCAGTGAAGCCCAGTCGACAACACTTCTCCTCGATACCGAGGAAATTCCTCGATGTCGAGTAAAACTTTCCTGGGCTGCGCGACGCTGTTAGGCCTGTCCGATTACGAGTTGGGTTATTGGGTTGCGAGAAGTCCGAGTCTATCAAAGATCTATCAAGTCTATCAAGATCTATCCATGGAGAAAGGATTTATCCACACATGAAGACATTTAGATATTTTATATATATTTCCTTTTAAGATAAATGTCCCTTTTATTAAAGTTTTATCTTTAGAAATTAGATATACTTTCTTTCCTTGATTAGCAAGGATTGGAAGCATATAAATAAAGCCCATGAGGCTAATTTTCTATTAATTCAATTCAGAAGCTAGAGAAGTAGTTCCACAGAAAAGTTTAAGAGTTCAAAGGTTTTAGGGTTTTGGCATTCAACGAAAGTTGGAGTGCCGGGATTGTAAAGACTTTGAATATAGTTGATTCAAGTTATTTCTTTTACATCAATGTCTGAGATTGCAATGAGGCGCGAGTAGCCATGCGTATTTGAGGTAAAGATCCGACCTTTATCATGTTTTGAGCATCTACTACATTTTATGTGTTTATTACCCATTCAATGAAGATCCATGCTAACAACTTGAATTGTAAACATAAAATCGGTAGATTCAATTAGGGTTTATTGAAAGAGTTTGTTAATTGTTGGAAAAGGCGAAAACTTAATCCTTCGATGCAATTTGCATGATCATCGTTATCTATCTTGCCTTATGCATGCTTGGTTATTGTTGTTGCAAACCCCGATCTTGGAAGTTTTCTTTCATACATAGTTTATGTCGCAAAGCCTTGTCTTTATTTTCTTTCGTTTAAAGTTTCTGTTTCTCCTCGATATCGACCAAAACTGGTCGACATCGACTACTGATTTTCGATCGCCTAGATCGTTGTAGCTTCTGGTTTGCAGGAATCCGACGTCGGCAAAAGATTTACTCGATATCGAGTAAAATCTCCTCAATATCGACCAAAACCTGTGACTGCTGCCTGACTGTTTCGACTTGCCTGACCTTCTGTCGAGTAACCTTACTCGAGGTCGAGCATCTGTAGTCGACTTCTGCCGTGATATTTCTCCGCTGCCTAGGAACCGCTGACACGCTTCCTCGTAGATCGATCCTGACTTCCCACTGCTACATCAGGAGGAGGTCTTGTAATTATTTGCACGGGACGGAATTTGCTTTGCTTTATTCATATTTTAATTTGCATTTTCGATTTCCTCTCACAAAAAATTGGTGTCGTTGCCGGGGAAGCAATCATTCACGCCTTAAGTAGTTAAATCACATATTTGTTTTGAGTTACTTCGCAGGTGTATGCGTCGTTCTGGTCAACCGCCTGAGTTTGATGGCTTAGACGAACCGGAACGCCTTCTACACGTCCACGCTAAACTAAAAAGAGCCATGGCGGCCACAGAAACACAGGAACAACTGATATAGAGGCTTCAGAGGGAACTAGCCGCCAAAGATACTACGCTCACCATTGAGAGAGCAGGCAGGCAACAGGAAGCTGAGCGAAGGAGGCAATTGGAAGATGAGCTTGCCCAATACCCTACCACTGCAAAGGATTACATGCACCCGACTCTCGTCGTGCCTAAATCGGCTATTCTAATCCCTGAGAATAACTTTGAAATTCGCACTCACTTCCTTATTGAACTTAAAAATAATGCTTTTCATGGAAGATTTAATGAATGCCCTCTTGAACATATTACCAGTTTTTATGACATGTGTCGTACTCTTGTTGAAGGTACTACTCTGGAATATGTCAAGATGAAGGCCTTTTGTTGGTCTCTCGCCGGTCCTGCATTGAAGTGGCTTGAAGGACTGAAACCACGATCCCTCACAACATGGGCTCAAGTAGAGCAAGAATTTCTCAACAAATTCTTTCCTCCTGCCAAGACAGCACTCCTCCGCAAGAAGATTACAGCTTTCAAACAAAAACCTAGGGAGCCGCTGGCAAAAGCATGGGAACGATATAAGGAACTGCTGCGATCTTGCCCTACTCATGGACAACCACCCTGTGTCATTCAGAAGATCTTCTTCAATTCTCTTGTCCAGACCACTAAGGATAGGGTCAATCAGTATACTCGATATGAGTATCTGATGATGCCACCAGCTGACGCATGGGGTGTACTTGACAAGCTCACCAACTACGACAACAAGTATGGGGCTCCAACAAACTATGATGATGATGCCTATGCCAGGCCAGCCCCACCCATGCCTCTCTATGAGCTTTCAAAGGAGATTGACCCAGATGTCAGAGAGCAGTACTACAGAGATCAAAATCGCAAGCTCCTAAAGCAAGTCAAGTATCTTTCTGTCAACCAGCCCTGCATCGAATGCAGATCACAGCGGCACACCACTACTGAGTGCCCACACACAGAGCAAGTCAGGATGGCAGAAAACCACGAAGAGGTAGCTTATGCAGGGGGTCCCAATCGCTATATGGAGGACCAAAGGTTTCAGCAAACACAATGGAACCAAGGTTCCCCTAGGAACCCCCCACCATACAGAGCTCCAGGACATCCAGAAAGAGATCAACGGAAGGATGATGTACAGATGATCCTTGATGAAATGCGCCGAAATCATGCACAACAGCAGTAGTCTACAAGCGCCATCAATAATCAGCTCCAGAATTTCAACACAAGATTTGGAGAGCTGGATATCTGGAAGAGGAACATAGAGACTCAGATGGGTCAATTCGCGGCACAAGTTCCACGACCGACCGGGCAACTCCCTGGGCAAACAGAACCAAATCCTAAGAGGGAGACCGGACACGTCGCAACTGTAAAGCTCAGGAGCGGGCACCAATTACGCGAGCCAGAGGTCGGAAAGCAGCAGGGCAAAGCAGAGCAGCAACTCGACAACGAGCAACAGCAACTCGATGTCGACCAATATTTGGTCGATATCGACAAAACATAACTCGACATCGAGGAGAATCCAAGCCCAGCCTCGTCTGCACAACACAGCAACTCGAAATCGAAAATAGTGGTCGATGTCGACGAACATCTTATCGATGTCGAGCAAAAACTGGTCGATATCGACGACTCTGCAACACCTCCGACATCTGTTCTGGCTCCGAAGCAGAAAAAGACACTACCTTTCCCTTCCAAAGCGCTAAAAGATCCCACTGCAGGTAAGTTTAAACGTTTTGTTAATATGCTTCGAGAACTGAATGTCTCGATTCCTTTTACAGAAGTTCTCTAAGAGATGCCTGCTTATGTCAAATTCCTCAAGGAAATCCTTAGCAACAAGCGACCACTCTCAGAAATCGCCGGTAAATGCAAAATGCTCCACTTCCCTGAGAAGAGACCTGACCCTGGTAAGTTTTCTGTTACTGTGGGATTTGGACAATATAAATATGAGTCCTTGTGTAATTTAGGAGCAAGCGTGAGTATCATGCCCTTATCAATCTCGCGAAAGGTAAAGATAGGGTCCATAGAACCTGTGGATGCCAAGCTATATACATGGCAAACAATATAGTGGTCATCCCTACAGGTATGGTTGAGAATGTCCCTGTCCAGGTTGGTAAATTCTTTATTCCCGCTGATTTCCTTATTATAGATTGTGCTGAAGATCCTATTAGCCCTATTATTCTTGGTAGACCATTCCTAGCTACTGCAGATGCCAAGATTAGCGTCAAACATCGATCGCTCACCTTCACCATAGGTGACGAGGTCTTAGATTTCTCTTTTGGCCCTGCAAAAGAGGAAATTTCATGGCTGGAGGTGAAGAGCATCAGCAATCACGGGATTGAGCAAACGGCAGGGGAAAACATCAAAAGGCAACTCGACATCGACAAGACTTCTTCAATGTCGACTAAAGTTTTATTCGATATCGACCAATCTTCCTCGACATCAACTTCCCCTGCTGAGCACCAGACTTGCCAAGAGCCTAAGTATGGGGTCCCTGTACTCGATGTCGACCAAATTTACTCGACATCGACCAACCCAAAGCCCGAAGATTTCTGTTTTGGGGCCGAAAAGGTAAGTTAAGGTATGAGTTCTACTCCTCCTCAGTCCATTAAGAAATTTATAAATAATTTAAGGGGAGGTAAGGCCCCATGGCGAGAGAATCTGCGGAGAATGAGAGCTGGAAAGAAAAGGAAGGGAGAAAAGGGAGACTATGCAAGCAACCACCTATCAGCCGAGCTTGCATACTACAATCAGGACCTAGATGATCAAGGAGAAGGGCCAAGCTCAAAAGGGGCCCACATTGACTGCACTTAAAGCACAAGCGGAGAAGCCGGCCTAGCGACTCTAAAATCTAGAGCATTTATATAAAACTTTTTGAATTTTTGGGACTTTGAAACTTTTGGTTTTGGTTTTGTTTGTTTTTGTTTTTAAATACTTCATGTGAAATCTTGTTTTTGGGATAAACTAACAAATTTGTAGGTCGAAGAAAACTGGAGTCGACCAAACCTGGTCGATATCGACTACAATTTGATCGATATGGGCTCCTGAGGTGGAAATCGACAAGGGGAGAGGAGAAGCAGCTAAGTCGATTTCGACCAACGTTACTCGATATCGACCAAAAATTCCCCGACATCGACTAAGACAGTACTCGACAGGCTCTGTTTTACTTTTCTTGACGCATTATTCGGTGAGTTTCTTCCTTTACTCTTGTTTTTATTTGATTTTATACAGTGGGAACGCTGTATATTTTAAGTATGGGTTGGGGGAAGAGCTCATTATCATTATTATATATGTTTTATTCTTGTTTTTGGTTTTACATGGTGAATTTTTTAGTAAAATTTTAAATTTTTATGCGTAAGGCTAAAACTCAAAATTCTATGAGACATCTCCCATTGCTTGTAAATTGTTCAAAGAAATAGGGTCATGAAAGTTTTAATTGAACTTGACGATGCAAAATTGGATTAATTAGAGATATAACATGAAATTGCCTAGTAAAAGGAAGTCACAATGAAGTGCATATTTTCTTGAAAACCGTGAAAGGAGGTAAAATTTGAAGTTGCTTTTGACATGTTGCATGATAAGAGGATGGAGGACTTTATATTTCCGTATATGCTCATATGTTATATCCTACCCTTACATATGCTTATGCATCACAAAAGCCATATATATGCCTTATTTCAATTATTGCTCCACATGATCTAAATATTGCCCACTCTTTACCTTATTTCCTATCCGGGGATTATGTTGAGAATGACGTTACATTATGGAGATTATCATATGGTGTTTGTGTTGTTGTTATCATTATTGGAGTTTGGCAAGATTGTTTAAAATATATGAAAAATTTAATGAGTGAAAGAAAATCCGGTCACCTCAGGAGATAAAGGTAGATCGACCCTGCTTACTGAGATAATAGTCCAGTGAGATGGGACACACAAGTGAGGAGTCCAAAGCACTAAGTATCTGGAGTCATTCATGACACCCGTGTTTGCGACTCGCGAGAAGGCAGTGCTGAGGCTAGAAAGGTAAAAGCATTATTATTGAAAAAAACATTATGGAAGGTGATGAATCTTATGAAGAAGGAATGTGGAAATTCAGTTTGGAAATACTCCATTTCCCCGTATCATTAGCACCACATTGCCAAAAATTGCCCACCTTTAGCCTTTTACCAATATACCCCTTATTGAGCTAAAATAATGTCCTCTTGATTATTGTTGCTTTGTCACATGAATTGTTTTTGCATTGCCCTCCTTTTGTGAGTAGATATTGTTTTTTAATTGCACATGCATGGATTTGTGGCACAAGTACCTTTTCGATGATGGTATCTGATTGCAGGGTTATATAAGAATGAATCTATGATGTTGAGAGTGTAAAATTCTTCCCCTGAATGACCATCCAAGTTATTGCTTGGGGACAAGCAAGCTTAAGTATGGGGTGATTTGATTTCCACTAAAATAGCCATGTTGAAATGCACATTTTAGCTCCTTATTCTATACACTTTGCATATTTCGGGATGGGAATATGTTGAATTTATCTAATAATCCCTCCAATCCAAAATACATGGGTTTTGACTTTTCGGCACATTTTTTAAGGAGCGAAAAACTATATAAAATATTATTTTTTTAATGAATTTTTTTACATAATTTGATACTTATTACTAATAAGTATTAAATTAATTAAAAAAAATAATATTTTATAGAGTTTTTTGCTCCTTAAAAAACGTGTCGAAAACTAAAAACCCATGTATTTTGGAACGGAGGTAGTATGTGCTTATTTGCAAGAAATAGAGGTCTACATAAGTTTTGGTTTAATATTACAAAATTTGGAGCCTTTCCGGGACATAACCAAGAGGAGAAAGCTGAAGCCGAGTGTTACTCGATATCGAGAAGCTTTCCTCGATATCGACAAAAAGTGTGCACCCAAGCCTGGTCGAGGAGGAGCTGATCGAGGAACTAAAGACGAAGCCAACTCGAGTTCATAACCTTACTCAATGTCGAATAAATTACTCGATATAGACCAAGCCTTGAAGCCACACATGGACTAGAGGAAGCAACACCTGATCGAGAGGCTGAAGAGAAGACATACCGAGCAAAATTCTCCTCGATATCGAGGAAATTCCTCGATGTCGAGTAAACCCAGAACCACATGTCCGAGCCAAGTCGGGAAGAATTTACTCGAGGAGTCCAGTGAAGCCCAGTCGACAACACTTCTCCTTGATATCGAGGAAATTCCTCGATGTCGAGTAAAACTTTCCTAGGTTGCGCGACGCTGTTAGGCCTGTGCGATTACGAGTTGGGTTGTTGGGTTGCGAGAAGTCCGAGTCTATCAAAGATCTATCAAGTCTATCAAGATCTATCCATGGAGAGAGGATTTATCCACACATGAAGATATTTAGATATTTTAGATATATTTCCTTTTAAAATAAATGTCCCTTTTATTAAAGTTTTATCTTTAAAAATTAGATATACTTTCTTTCCTTGATTAGCAAGGATTGGAAGCCTATAAATAAAGCCCATGGGGCTGATTTTCTATTAATTCAATTCAGAAGCTAGAGAAGTAGTTCCACATAAAAGTTTAGGAGTTCAAAGGTTTTAGGGTTTTGGCATTCAACGAAAGTTGGAGTGCCGGGATTGTAAAGACTTTGAATATAGTTAATGCAAGTTATTTATTTTACATCAATGTCTGAGATTGCAATGAGGTGCGAGTAGTCCACCTACTTCTAGGGTTGGGGCGAGCCCGACGATAGCCATGCGTATTTGAGGTAAAGATCCGACCTTTATCATGTTTTGAGCATCTACTACCTTTTATGTGTTTATTACCCATTCAATGGAGATCCATGCTAACAACTTGGATTGTAAACATAAAATCGGTAGATACAATTAGGGTTTGTTAAAAGAGTTTGTTAATTGTTGGAAAAGGCAAAAGCTTAATCCTTCGATGCAATTTGCATGATCATCGTTATTTATCTTGCCTTATGCATGCTTGGTTATTGTTATTGCAAACCCCGAACTTGGAAGTTTTCTTTCATACATAGTTTATTTCGCAAAGCCTTGTCTTTATTTTCTTTCGTTTAAAGTTTCTGTTTCTCCTCGATATCGACCAAAACTTGTCGACATCGACTACTGATTTTCGATCGCCTAGATTGCTGTAGCTTCTGGTTTGTAGGAACCCGACGTCGACAAAAGATTTACTCGATATCGAGTAAAATCTCCTCGATATCGACCAAAACCTGTGACTGTTGCCTGACAGTTTCGACTTGCCTGACCTTCTGTCGAGTAACCTTACTCGAGGTCGAGCATCTGTAGTCGACTTCTGCCGTGAGATTTCTCCGCTGCCTAGGAACTGCTGACACGCTTCTTCGTGGATCGATCCTGACTTCCCACTGCTACATCAGGAGGAGGTCTTGTAATTATTTGCACGAGACGGAATCTGCTTTGCTTTATTCGTATTTTAATTTGCATTCTCGATTTCCTCTCACAACAATAACCGGGTATCCGACACGACACGACACGATATGTCGGATACACGAAACCGATAACACTGAAAAGGCCGATCCGAATACGACACGATAAGTACCGGGTATCCGACACAAAAACACGAAACGGTTCTGTGTCGGATACTCGTGTAACACGACATGAACTATTTAAAAAAACCTATTTTTCTTTTTTTTTTTCCCTGAATTTGTTGCCTTATCGATCCGCCATTGAAGAGTTGAAGATGAAGTAGGATTCGAATTACTGTTTTCTTGGCGGAGGGACTTCATTTTCTGCATCTTCGTCAATAGCCGCGGTGGGGATGGTTGGAATTGGGCTGAATTTGGCGGTGGGGATGAGACTAAGAGAGGCATCAAAACCCTAGCCGCCTCCCAACCCATTCAAAATCCAAAATCACCAAATCTGAATCGAATCCCATAACCTAAAAACCCAAAATCACCAGATCTGAATCGAATCCCATAACCCACAACCCCAAAATCCCTAGATCTAAATCAAACACATAACCCACTCACAATCGAAACGAAAACTAAAATGAGCAGAAATGGAACAAGGATAGGCGAGACCGAGGGCAAGCCGAGACACAGAGGAGGGGAGAGGTGATACCGAGGGAGAGCCGCGACATTGAGGAGGGGAGAGGCGAGACCGAGGGTGAGCGGAGACTAAGAGAGGAGAGGAGAGCGACTAAGCGAGCCGCGAGACTGCGTGAGGCAAGAGATGCGAAATGAAGAAGGAGATTTTGCCGACAGTAAAAAAAGAATTAAAAAAGTAAAATCAGAAGATGGAAAAAAAAACCTTGCCAAGTTTCGAACTCAAAACCTCTTGCTCACCGGGCCACGCATGCTCCCAGGCTCTACCAACTGGGTTAATTGAGTTTTATGTTATATAAAGACATTTATATTATTTTTACTATCACAAAATGACTAATATTATAAAAAAAAATTATCGTGTCGTTTTGGATACCTGATAAGGGAAATATGTCGATCCGAACATGACACGATTATTGTCTTGTTTTACCGTTTCGTGTCATAATCGTGTCGTATCTATATCGTTTCGTATTTTTTCGTGTCGTTTTGTTGCGGTTTCATGTCGTGTCAACCGTGTTGTATTTTTCTGCACAACCCTATTTGTTGGGTTATATCTATATAAGATGTATTAAAGTTTAAAACTTACTCTTATACTTATATTATCAAACATTATGTTACTATAGAAATTGGATTATATATTATGTCATATTATGACTCTTAAAAGTTGGAGATTTAAAATATATTATTGGAATATAAAATATTATGAGATATTATTGATTAGATTTAAAAACATATTATTATTATTATTATATAAGATTTTAAGGGATTTGAAAATATTTCATGAAAATGGTTATAAGAAAATGGTATTTAAAATGTGATATCATATTATGTGAGATTTGAAATATAAAACATTATTTTAAGATTTAAAGATATAATTTCATAGTGATTTAAGATAAATGAAATGTTATGAGACTTGAATTTTAGAAAAAGGAATTTGATGAATATTTTCCAAGGTCGGAATTCCTAACTAGTTAACTCGGTTTTCGAAACGGCTTTCGTGACTAACTTGGAAATTATGTGCTCGATGACTAACTAGCATGATTAATGTGAATGATTGTCTAATACCATGATTTATGTGGACTAATGACATGATTGGTTGACTAATAGCATGATGAAATGTTAAGATTTCTAATCGTTAACTTATGCTTTTAAGATATGATGATATGATAAACTCGAGTTATGTGAGATGTTGATATATGATTAAGAATATGATGAAGGTGATGATCTCGTGATATATGTGACATGTGGATTATTATTGAGGATATATTGTGGCGAATATATGAATGTGGCCGAATGGAATGATGAGAATGATATGGTCTCGTGGAATGTGGCAATATGATGAATGGTTGAACTTGACGGATTGATGATTGCGATATGATTGCTATTCCAGTTGAATGATATACTTGAGTGCTTGGATGATTAGACGTAGACTTATACATATATGTTCTAATGTGTATCTAGGTGATAATTTGTGATTGTGAATGATGTATGTCGGATCTTCTATTATGATGTTCTGCATAGTCAGGTGAGTTCCTACATGAGCTCACTCAGATTCGAAAAAGACCTCCCTGCTTGTAGCCATGTGCATACTAGGTGCTTGCATTCATAATCAGAATGTCATGTAGTACCATGCTAGGTTGCATTGACCGTTGAGAATTCTACTTCTTTATGTGTATGTAAACAGAACAGTCGTTAACTGTGAAGTAACTAGAGTCTTTTCTAGGGTCATAGGACGACCCAGTCCCATCGGGTCCCGTCCTGGGTCAATTGAGTCATATGGAACTTCTTTTTACTTATATTATGAGCATGATTGCGAAAGCTGCATGCGGGCTGTATCTTCCTTGTGGGGCGGGTTGGGCATGCGTGCCGCCTGATTATTATGGAATGCATTCCCGAGCTGGCCAATCTCCGCCCTATCCGAAGGGGGTGGAGGTAGAAGAGGGATATACCACTTGGTATTCGGTGTTAAGGCCTTATTATATTTATGCACTTGTTCTTAGAAGCATGTTAGTGTGTTAATATTCCGCCTTGCATCTAGAAGCATCCTTATTAGGACTAGCGTGTGTATATGTCTGCTGGTTTGAGATTATATTGTGTAGGGCTTCGATCTAACACCGCCCAACATACATATTTTTTTAGGTTTGTTTTGCAACATGATTGTTCCTTGCTTCCGTGACGTGGGAACTGATAGCTTGCATTTAGGTAGGCATAATAGGTTGCATTTAGCTTAGTTAAGATGAATTTTATGCATGGATTAAGTACAATTTGCATATTTGCTCTCTATGTTAGTGGAGTCGAAATCTACACACTTTTATTGATTATTTCAGGTAATCGTGGAGCCGATGATGAGACCGGAGTTGTTAACGCATTAGATGAGAATGTCTAGTTGATCAGAGAAGCCTACATAAAGATCTCAAGAGGTCCTGAGAAGAAGAAGCGGACCTAAACGAAGAACAAGTCTGCAGAAGTTGTCGCTAGACATGCTGAACCTGTTTTGCACTTTCTGGAGGTCTCGGTTGTCCGATTGACTATTATGACCATGCGTTAGAAAGCTCTTTCAAAGAGCTACAACTTTGTTGTTAACAAGAAGAGCAAGTTCAAAGCATATTTTCCGTGAAAGACAATATGCCGCGGCCGCAGCATGCATTACGCGGCCGCCGCCAGGGCCGCTGCAGCGGGGTACGAAGAAACAGTATGTTGCGGCCGCAACATATATACTGCGCCCACAGTATTGGTCGTGAGCGATTTTGTGCGTCGTTTTGATAATTAAAAACCCTAGATCTATTTGTTTGTTTGATGGCCGACTTTGGATGATTTGAAAGGCCAAGTTTTATGTTATTTTCAGCACTTCTATTCTATTCATTCATCAAACACTTTAGAGATTTTGAGCGATGTCATCCATGAGGAACTAAACTCATCTATTCTGCCCGCAATTTGAAGCTTTATTCGGATTAATTGTGAGTTTCTAATTCTCGTTCCTTGTTTCCTATATTTGAATGCTTCAACTTCTTTGTGCTTGATTGTCTATTGTTTTATTCTATATCTAGCCCGCGCAACTAGTTAGAATCAATTCAATTGCTAAGGTTTTGTAAATTCCTGATTGTGAACCTTAACCTAAGTGGCAAACTTGTTCCTTTAGGGCTGATTGAACTAATTGAATGAGTAGGAAGTTGAATGTGTTGTCAAATCCTTCTTTAGGGACTGCAAATACCTTGGCTAATCTCTGAACTTAAACCTATCAATTGGGTTAAATCCTTCTTTAGGGAATGTTCGATTGATAAGGGTTTCTAGGACTAATTGGACTAGTAACTATATTAGGTCGGGACAAGGGCATTCATAGGAAACTTAATAGGACGAGAAGAAGTTACAAGGATCGCTTCAATCCAATAAAGTGGAAAATTGTAGGTAGAATTTCTTCTCCAAATTGTCTAAAAACCAAATTCGTTTGCTTTGCTGTCTTTACTTTGCTTTGATAAAAGGCAAAACTTTCACACACAAAAACCCCCAAACTGGTTACGTTGATTGACACCTGAATTACACTTGAGTTATAACTTTCCCTGTGGATCGACCTCTTGCTTATTGCTATACTAGTTATAGGTTTGAGTTTACTTTGACGGATCAACGACAGGTTTTCCCTTCGTCAGGAACTCTATTGGGCGATTCCGAAGAAATGGTCTAACCCCACTAACATTGCCTATTAGATTTCGATAAATGCGCTTATTGATTTGGTTTGACTCAGCTCTTTCGTGACACCCTCTTGTAGTACACCTTGATTCTGCTATTTGCATGACTGCTGGTTTCCACGCTTAGACTTACGACAGGTACATGGGACTTCCCCGGGGATTCCAACAATCCTTTCTAATTTTGGGTATGAAATCCCACTTGAAAACGTTAGAGTAGAATTTCAAACCTTCAACCTGTACTCGGTGCGCAAGATCCTAACGAGGGGTTTCATCCCTCAAAACGTAACCCGGAAATCATAATCCCGGGCCGTTACAGTAACCTTGTTCTCAAGTGAAGTGAACTTCTCCCCAATAATAGAAAACATGGCAATAATCCCATCTAACTTTCTCATACATGTCTTAATTTCACCTACACTAGTAGCCAACTCCTTTATACATTTAGGCAACTCTTCTAGCTTATCAAGACGCCTAAAAATTTCATTTACCAACTGAGATAAATTATCCATAACAGGACCAGACGCATTATCATGAAATTTAGAAAGCACATCACCCATTGCATCACTTTTTTAATCCTTTTGGGGAGGCAACACCCTCATACCACAACATTTTTCGAGTACATGTCCATGTGTCTTAGCTTCATGAATTGAATGAGAAATAAAATCATCAACACAACCATAAATTTTTTTTTTTGCACCAGAATCAACTCCTAAATATTTAAATTTCTGGGCCAGATGAGTTAACTGGTGCATAAGGAGAACCAATAGGAGATACAGTTGACCTAGTACAGTCAACAGAATGGGTGTCAACCAAGTCATCATCAAGGAGGCCCCTAGTTTCATGCACATGGGGATCAGCAGCATCGTCATGTACACCACCAGTATCACGAGAAGATACAAACACATCACCCTTTTGCTTAGACAGTCCACCAGGGACCGACGCATATGCAGTAGACAACACGTGCAAAGATGAAGACTTATCAGCACATTCTATATAGAATATATTCCTAGTCTCTTTATCACCAGTCTTCCTCTTCTTCACACTATGAAAAACAAAATTTAAAGGTACAATCTTCTCGCACTCAATCATTTGATCAACTTTATCAACATCAACAACAGGTATAAAAAGCTCCTTGACTAGCACATCTGTGTGAGCGCCCGAAACCCGAACCTTCTTACCTGAATCTTTCTTCTTTCTCATATTATTGGCTTTCCTCTTATTTGTTTTCTTATCCTCTAAATACGTAATATCATTACATGTCATTTTACCTCTCTTTACAATAGGCATGCATGTTCTCAAAGATTTCATGTTCTTTGCCTTATTTACAACATCCTATTTCTCCCCCAAATTGTCTTCATCATTCCAACCAACAACAGCTAAATCATCATTATTTACAACATCCTGTTTCTCCCAAATATCCTTCATCATTCACAATAACAACAGCTAAATCATCATTATGTACGAACCTATTATCATATGCCTTTGTATTCAATCGATGTCTTTCATACAGAACACCAGCCAAATGGGGGAAAACAGGTTGAGCAATGTCATGAACTATTTCATCGGCAAATTCTTCACTATACACCATCCCTGGTGTTTTTGCAAATTCACCATAAGTAGGGAACAATGGTTCCTAAAAAAATAGAGTAAAAATATGATTAACAGCACAGATATTTACAACAACAAAAAAATTGGTTAAAAACTAAAAACCATAATAAACTTACCAAATCTAAGGTACAAATCTATGAAATCAATCTTTAAAGAAATTAGTAGAGTTCAATCTAAAACAAACAACAACTATGCTACTAACATGTAATACTTATGCAAAACTTTAGTCCTGCTGACATAGAATGACTAAGTCAAATATAAGGTATTGGGTTACTAGTTTTTAATGATAAAATACACTGAGATTTTGTACTACTAGCTTTTAATGACTATGCACATCCAAACCTTCCTTTCTCATTTAGAATGAATTGAATTAATATAGCAATCTATTACTCTGCTGACATCTGATTTAAATAAACAGAATTTAACACTTATGCAAAAAGTTGGTTCCTACTCTTTGAAATCAATCTAAAAAGAAATCAAAAGTGAACAATGTAAAACAAACATCATTTGTGCTGCTAAAAATTAAAACTTATGCAAAAATTTGGTTATGTTGACATCTTTGGTGTTTTTGCAAATTTCTGCTAATATCTCTGGTGTTTTTGCAAATTCACCATAAGTAGGGGACAATGGTGCCTTAAAATAGATTAAAAAAATTGGTTGAAAACTAAAAAACATAATAAACTTACCAAATCACCATCAAAAAGTGTGGAAGCACTATCATAGATGTGTTTAATGCGACATTCTTAGCGCAAAGAGTATGTATCTCCCGCAACCATTTTGAAATTACAATCAAATTTCGTAGCCATTACTGGGAAGGCTTTTAAATAGGGGTGTTATTCGAGTCGAACGAGCCGAGTACTAAGGTGTTCATGTTCGGCTCGTTTATTATCGAGTCGAGCTCGAGCTCGAGCCTTATTTTTTTCGAGCTCAGTTTTGTGTTCATATTTGGCTAGCGAGTATTCAAGCAAGCTCGAGCTCGTTTAGCTCGTTTTGTTCGAGCCGAGCTCGAGCTCGTTTTGTTCAAGCTCGTTTATTCGTTTTACTTGCTGGGCCTGTTTTTGCTTATTTATTCATTTTAGTTATTGGGCTTGTTTTTACTTGTGGGCTCGTCTAGGTTAAACATACAGAAACGTTTTAGAGTTGAAATCATTCCTTCATTCATTCATGAAGAAAAGAGGCGGCATGTCAATTACAATTAACTAGGGGTGGGCATAAATCCCGCAAATCCCGTCCCGTCCCGCATCCCGTCCCGATCCCGTCCCGATTCCGGTGGGATGTGGTCAAAAAAATTTCAATCCCGTCCCGATCCCGTCCCGCAAAAATTACGCGGGACGGGACGCGGGACGGAGGGTTCGCATCCCGCAAATCCCGTCCCGTCCCGCAAAAAAAAAAAAAAAAAAAATATATATATATATATTCTGTATAATTTACCAGAATTAAGAGTGGTCTTAATTTCGAATAGATATATAAAGATTGAAGAGTGGCCTTAATATGCAATATGCTGATAACATTAACGGGATGACCCAGTAGCTAATGGGATGCTCAACTGAGATTTTGCCTAATTGTTCATGCACTACGTCCAGATGCTCACATTAGTGTCTTGATTTGTTAAATTAGATTTGTTCATGCACTTCAACTGAGATTTTTAATGCAATTTGCTACTGGCTAGCTACTGTAATGGGATTTTATGTACATTAATTTGCTACTCACTACTGTAATAATATTTTATAATGGGATTATGTATTTTAATTTGGAATTAATCGGATAGTTTTTTAATCATTTTTTACGAGGGACAAATCCCGTCCCGTCCCGATCCCGTCCCGTCCCGTGAGGGATAAAACCCGGTGGGATTTGAAAAAAAAAATATCAATCCCGTCCCGATCCCGTCCCGCAAAAAGTACGAGGGACGGGACGCGGGATTACCCCAATCCCGTCCCGTCCCATGCCCACCCCTACAATTAACCTCAAATTTCAACTTGAAAATCTAAAATGTTACACAAGTGTGAGATCTACAATTGCCATTTTCACATATCTAAATTTGTTAATTGTCATTTTTACAGCTTGCAACCTGTCCACAAGAAAAAAAAATCAAAATTAGGGATTTTATGAAATGAAGGGTTTCATAAAAAGAAAGGGGACTAAGTGAAAAGAGGGGTTTCAAAATCAACGAACATGTGCGTGGAGGTGGCGACTTCGATGAGCCATTAACGTTAGATGCAGCCGGCGAGATGGGATCTGATTGTGGAAAGTGAGAAGGACAAGGGCCAATGGAGGTGGAGGTGACCGAATGAGTGAAGAAATTAGAAGAAGAAGAAGAAGAAGAAGAAGAAGAAGAAGAAGGAAAGAGGCAATGGATGACATATTTTACTAGATTGGAGGTGGTAACCGGGAGGCATTGAGGAGGCACGTCTAGATCTGAAAGAATAAGGGTTAGATTAACATAGAAGGACGAGAAAATTGAAGTGAAGAAGGACGATAACATGAGGATGTAGGCAGCAACTCCGGCGAGGCACTGAGGCGGAGGCGGCGGCTCTGATGATGCATCGAGGATGGAGGTGGCGACATTGGTGAAAGGGGATCTCAGATCTGTGCTCTTGTGGGGAGGGTTGTGTGGCTTTTTATACATGGAGGCAAAGAAACCTAAAAAGGTTGAAAAACCCTAAGGGCAAAACTATAAATATATAAAATGAGTTATACGAGTAGCTCAAATAAAGCTCGAAATCGTGACGAGCTCGGGAAGTTGCTCGTATTCTGCTCGTTTTTAAATGTGGACGAGCTCGAGTCGAGTTTTTTCGAGCTGAGTACGAGCCGAATTCGAGCTACTCGTGTTCACATAACACCCCTTCTTCTAAAATCCATGACTGTTACAAATGAAAATACAATATTTAAATTCATGAGCCAGAAGAGTAATATATGATAATATACAATAAAATTGCTGACAAACATTAAAAAAAAAAAGACTACCTGAAAAGAAATATTATACCCATATATGTCATAAAAACCGCTATCATCGTCACGATCAGTCAGAGCCGCATTCTTTAATGACGTCACCAACCGCGTGTATGAAACTCTCCCCCAAGTATAAATTTCAAACTCATTCTCATCACAAGCAAGAGATAAGTTTTCTTCACTTACAAACTTTGATTGCCTGAATAATATCACCTTTTCAATAATAAGCAACTTTTCCAGAATCAACTTCTTCTTAGAGGATTTTCTCTCAGATTTAAAACACTGAACTAAGTCTTTATAAGAGGATTTCTTCTTCCCAAACAAATCAATTGCAGACACATGTTTTGGTGGTTTGCAACCATGAGCTTCACAAGGAAGCCCAGTAATAACATGGAATTCAGCAAGAGAAAACCGAGCTATAAATCCATCAACCTTCAACCACAACTCCATCTTCTTTTTGGTGGAAACTTAACGCAACATCATCTGATGCATGAGCTGAAAATTAGAAACCATATTGGTTCCTTGTGTCAACACCCACCCCACACAACTCTTGCACAATATCTCATAATGTTCATCAGACAGATGACTTTTGATAAGATCACAAACATCAGGATAAGAATATATGTTTGATCTTGAACGGAACCACTCATTTTCAGGAATACAGTAAGCAATGTTATGTTTAAACACAAAAAGAAATACATGTTAGCATCAGTAAACAACACTTGTTAACAAACGAAAAAAAAAACAAAAATGAAATGTCTAAAAAACTCACATCAAATTTCCTTCTGTATCTGACTAAATCAGTACATAAACCTGATAAAATAATCACAAGAGAGCAAACGATATCAGCACATACAAATCATCAGTCAAAATCGCACATTTACTTCGGCAAGGTAGAACCAACACTAAACAAATATAAATTCGACAAACTCACATCAAACGATATCACCCTGTTTGTTTTTGCTGATGGAAAAACAAACAACACTAAACCACCACAAATTCGGCAAAGTAGAACCAAAGCATACATAAACAGCACCAAACACAAACCCTAACCAACAGAAGAACTATAAAAGTCCGACTCGGACCGATGATTGGGGGTCGTGTGCACGGGCGCAGATGCGCTAGTAACCTAGCACACAAGCCGAGTGGGGTTCCATTCTAAAACCAATTGGCAATAGAAGAAGTAGCCCACCGACTCATATACTAGGACTTGATATGTTCAACTTTCCGATGTGGGACTCTTTTGGTCTCTTCACATCTCTAAGACACCCCCGCAAGTCCAACTAGGAATGACCATCTAGTTGAAACTTGGACAACTGGGTAACCTAGACTAGGATCGACACGGGCCGTTAGGCTAACCGCTCTGATACCATATCAAAGTCCGACTCGGACCGATGACTAGGGGTCGTGTGCACGTGCGCACATGCGCTAGTTGTCCAGCATACAAGCCGAGTGAGGTTTCATTCTAAAACCAATTGGTGATAGAAGGAGTAACCCACCGACTCATATACCAGGACTTGATATGTTCAACTTTCCGATGTGGGACACTTTTGGTCTCTTAGCATCTCTAAGAAGAACGTTAAAAGAAAAATTAATACTTGAACTGCCGACAATTTCCGCCATATAAGCAATTATGATAACGAATTGCAATAATCGATAACAAAAAACCCTCCTTTGACATTGATTGAATCAAAAATTAGAAGGAATAGAACATAGAAGAGAAACGGGGTTCAAATGCGAGCAATAAACAGTCTAATAGAATGAAGGGTATTTTCGTAACATAAAACGCCGAAATTATAAAAGTGGACATTCCACCAATTTTTAGGACACTCCTCAAATTAGAGCGAAAATTTGTGCCTTCGGCACAAATTTTCTCTTATTATTATTCTTTTTAATTTAGGAAATAAGAATTATATTTTTAATTAAGATTTTCTGAAAATTGGGTGAAATTTTAAATAGATAAAGACTTTATAGGTGGAACAAGCGTGTTTGGCAGAGGATGCAAGGGGATGGGCGGGATGGGGGTGGGTTCTCGGAAACAACGCTCGCATGTTTGGCAAGGGGATGTCGCGGGTGGAGAGGGATGCCAATCAGGAGATGGGGGGGGGGGGGTGAGACGGGGTGACGGATGTACCTCATGGAAGGGAGGTGGACGGGGTGGGAAGGGGAAACGTCCCTGATTTGCCCCTTCCCCTTCCTCTCTCCTCATAAATCATCGGCCTCTTCACTCCCGACTCTTCCCACGCACGCCAAAGAGAAGCGATTCCAAAGCGACGATTCCAGTCTCTTCTCCTCCGCCGAAATCTCCAATTAGCCAGGTAATCCCGTTCATCTCCACTGATTGCGTGTTTATGGTTGTGTTTCGGTTCCAATTTCATGAGTTTTTCAGTTTTCCCCCAATTTGATTGAAATTCTAAGGGTTTGAAGTTCAAAGCCACGATTTTAGGGTTTCCATTTGATTGAAAAATCTATGATTTTCGCTTTCCTGTTTAGGGGATTAAGGATTCACATTGAAAGGTTCGGGTTTTCCCGCCAAAAAGCAACGGCAAGTGATCAATTAAAATGTATAGGATTTGTTAGTGACATGGGATTTGTCTGACAATATATGCTTGCTTGAACTTCTTATGTATCACATAATTGGTTTGATGAATTTTTTGAATAATGAGATATATGACATCATTGTCTAGTCGTTGTTCTTATACATATTCATCAACTTCTATAAGTGTGTGCTTGTCAGATGTTTCTTGTATATGATATCTGATTTTGGGTTCTTAAAAATGTGAGGTTCTATGTGCTCCTTATTCCCTCTATTCAAGTCTTGAACACATTTTGCAATTGGTTCCTACATCTTTGTGCATATGGATTACATGCTTTACTGCATAACTTGTTGTTAGAGCTCTTTCATGAGATTGACTTGAGTTTCTGCTGAGATTTATCCTCTCTCATGTTCTCTTACACCCCCTACCTTCAGTATTTACAACCTTCTTGTTTTGTGTTCTTAGAGGTCTTACTGTCAGCTTTACATTCTCATTGAAGTACTTGTTTTCTTGCATGATAACCGGGTTTAGATGGAACTGCCCTCACTTGTGATCCACCTTAACATCTTTCACTATGCATAATTATGCACTTCTTCATTGGACATAAATTTTCCAAAATGGTTAATATCTTTATGTTGTCCTCTTCAATTGATCACATGTGTTGTAAACTAACATTTGTTATGCCTGTTTCTTTATTTATTTGTGTTGCACTGTGTGTTCTTGCATGTGTATGTGTTATTGGATATATTGAGCTATGGCATCTATTGAGCTATTGATCACATATGCTTACTTGCATTTTTATATCTATTTGGGTCACCACTAATTGCAATAGATAGTGAAATGATTGCAATAGATCTTCACTTGCATTTTGTACTTGCATTATGTAATGAACTGGAAGCGAATAATGTCGTCCTATTGAACCTGTTTAGGTGAGCACCGGTGGCAATAGGTAGTGAGTGATACGTTCATCCTGTGTTTTGATGGCTTTTCGATGATGATAATATCATCCCAATCTATCATTGCTTCTTAACTCTTTAGTAGATAAAGATATTGCTTCTCCTTATATTCTTGTTGCTTCTTACATACAAGACCCTCTATCTCAACTGCTTGCACTACCTCCTGTGGCTTTCTTCTACATGTTGCTTCTAACCTTCTAACATTGACCTTTTGCTTCTAAACCTTCTAACTTTGATCTTGTTGCTTCAAACCTTCTAACTTTGATCTTGTTGCTTTTAACCTGTTCCTTCTGTCTTTCATCCTGTTTCTTCTTACATTACATATGTGTTCAAATTCTTGTTGATTCTAACCTTAAATATCAGCCCTCTTATATCAACTGCTTGCACTACCTCTCAGTGATTACCTCTTCTACATTTTCCTTTCTTGTCGCATATGTGCTCACTTCATCCATGGAAAAGCCAAATGAATTGAGGGTGTTGGTCATCCTGTTGCTTTCTTTTTGCATATGTGTGTTAACTTCATATTCCTTGTCTTCTGTGAAGCTGTATGTTTAACATGCTTGTTTCTTTCTTTCCTTTGTCATCAGTCACTTCTACTATGTTGTTGCCTCTTCCATTCCGAAAGGTTTAAGATGCTTTATGTCTATTCCGGTTTGAATACTAATTCTCACAAAACGGTTCCCATGTCAATGTAGGAATCATGTGGCCGTATGACGACTCCGACACCAACTCCGACAATGACCACAACTACTCCAGCGGTGACCCTCGTAAGTATCCCTGGCTGAGGACGTCATACGAGCAGGGCCAGTCTAGTCGTCGCCGGGCTGAGGAAGATGAGGATGCAGAGTCTGATCGCCGTGACCCCGAGCAGGTCGCGGAGGATAATGCATTGTGGGCATACGCCGCCGACGAACTGAAGGACCTTCGCGCCCAGGTTCGTGGGCTTCTGTCCCAGGACACCCTAAGGGAGCAAGCCCTCATTGCAACCAACACCCAGCTGCAGGAGACCAGGGAACACAATGTCTCCCTCACTAACAGGCTCGTCGTTTCTGAGGCGAGCAACGACCACCTCGCGCATAGGGTCGCGGAGGTCTGCTCCTTCATGTGTGGGCGTTGGGTGGAGCACGCAGGGGACCAACTCCGGGCTGAGAGGCTCTCCCGCCTCAACAGGCTCCTCGGCTGGATCATCCTCTTCATGCTGACGATCATTGTGCCTCTGGTCACCAGGCCCTAGTTCTTATCTGCTAATTGTGAACCTCTACTGAAACTCTGGATGTCGGCCCCCATTTTGTGCATATCGGGGCCTCCTTTGTAATGCAGGAACAATGTTTGCGCAACCTCGGCAGTGATTACCTCTTTTTGTAAGCCAAGTGTTGTTGCACCCTTATGCTATGGTGCATTATCCCAACAACTGTAACCGAAACTATTGAAGTAAGTTATATATGCATATTCCTCGACTACTTATACAATTGACGTTGCATTACTTTTATTCTTTTCGTTCGATCATGCCTTACACAAAGACTACTTATACAATTGACGTTGCATTACTTTCATTCTTTTCGTTCGATCATGCCTTACACAAAAATCAGTTAACATGTCTTCATACAAAAGACCACTCCCATCAACATTACAATTGAAGTAGTGGTTTGCATACTACCACAATACCATAGCCTAAATGACATATGTGTTTATACAAAAGACCACTCCCATCAATATTAATACAATTCAAGTAGTGGTATGACATATGTGTTTATACAAAAGGCCACACTCTACAACTTCGAGCATCCAAGGTTTACCTGCCCCTGCGACAGTCGTTCCAAATCTGCTGAGCAATGTCGTCCCTCAGCGCCTTGATCTCTGCGTTAGACCCCGGTGCATCGCCGAAAAGGAAAAAGGGGTCATCGTCATCATGTCCAACATCCTCTCCCGCGTCATACGCGTCTTCATCGCCGTCCCCGTCAGATGGTATGTCACTACTCATCGGAGGCTCCCTGAACCTTGGATCGTCTTCGTCGTCGGACTCGGACAATTTGCATGAATCCCGCACGTAGTTGTGGAGGGCGAAGCACGCAATAATAATTGAAATCTGCTTCCTGATCGGATACCTGGGGAGCTGACGGAGGATCCTCCACTTCATCTTCAACACCCCGAAGGACCTCTCTATCGCTCCTCGGAGGGAAGAGTGCGACTTGTTGAAGGCTTCTTTCTCGTTTTTCGGTTGGGATGCGACGAAGGTTAGGGGGTGGTACTTCGTTGTGGAGTAACGAATCATGTACCCATTTTGGAAAGTGTAGCCCTTGTCGCATAGATAGTACCTCCCGACCGGTGGATGGAGGAACCTCAGCGCCGACGTCTTCAATGCGTGATCGAACACCCGTGCATCGTGCACGCTTCCCTCCCAGCCGGTGGATATGAATGTGAACCGAAGGTTGAAGTCGCAGACGACCATGACGTTTTACGTTGTTGTCCCCTTCCTGCATCGGAACCGGACCTGGTCATCTTTCGGCATTATCGCCTCAATATGTGTGTCGTCAATTGCGCCAATTGCGCCCTTGAAGTACGGCCAGTACCGGTTTTCGTTCCTGATCTGCTCCGGTATGGCTCGGAAATGAGGGTCGCGTGGCCGGATCAAGTCCCTTGCTAGGCCGCGGAACCTGTTACACTTTCCCCCGCATATGGCGTATAGTACCTCCGATATTGTCTCTGAGATTGTGTACGTCGATCGGAGGAACCGCTCGCACGAGTTTCGTTGACTAGACCCCCCAGGCCATGGTATTTACAAAGATAGCAACCTTCTCCATCACAGAAATTTGCATTGACCCCCGAAGACCGTACGGGTGCTCCAGCATGCCACACAGTCGAGTGAAGGCCGCCTTCTCCATTACGAATGCGTTAACGCTCCTGACGTTTGACCGGTGGGTTAGGATCTGGTCAACCCATCGTGCCCCAGTGTACTCTCCAAGAAACTGGGGTACCTTGTGCACCTTTTTGAAGTAGTGGTTGGCAATGGTGAGCCATATGCCAAGGATGCCGAAAAATCCAGCGACGCCCTTCGCGTGTCTTTGGCGACGTCGACGACGATGTTCGGTGATCGTTTCCTTCGTCCTGCATGAGGAAAATCAGGGAGTTCACTGAGGAACCACAACAACAATACATTAACGCATAACATTGAATAACGACGAAGTAACGCATAACTTTCAACTACTTTATTACAAAGGGGAAAAACGATATGAAGGCCACACAACACATGCGGATATTGTATGTAATTGTATCTACCATTATCAGGAGCTGGTAATTAAAAGCAATAACAAACAAACACATGAAGTAAATAGAGACATAAGTCTTCCACACACATTCTAAACTATCTCCTTATTTGTTAACTGAAGGGGCTACGCTGACAATGTTCTCATACGTGCGGAAAATGGAAGGGTCGCCGATGCTCAATCTAGGTGGATGGCGCTCAGCTGCTGACCGTCGTTGGTCGAATACAACCACTGAAGCCACTTCAGGCGGGCGACGTTGCTGTCAAGCTGGACGAACACCTCACGCCGCACGGGTGACTTGATGATGGCTAAGCTGAAGCACCATAGGGGGTCTTCTTCGGCAAAAAAGCCCTCCCCAACAATCGACCTCACAACATCCAACGCTTCTTTCGTTGTGTCTAGGGGGCATTGGAAGATACCTCATCCTTCTCCTTATCCTTTTTCATCATGTCAATGATGTCACGCGTTGATGCAGGTCAAGATGGCCTTCTGTGGGTCAAACAACGATCTTGGTCCATGCAACGACTCGAGGACGAGTCGATTTCAAATGGAGGAGAATGATGTCATCCTCAAGCGAAAGAAGAAGGCTCCACCTTGGGAGTCGTTGAAGAAACGACGTTAATTATTTTATTATTTATATTTCTTATTTTTTATATATATTCTATTTTTAGTAACTCCTATATTAGTTGGAGTCTAATTATAGAATTGCTTATTTTTAGTATTTCTTAGTTAGATTAAATAAGATGGTTAGGAGAGTCTATCTTTAGGCTTTCTTAATTATCATATTTTATTATTTCATATATTAGGATTTTAGATTAAGTTTTATCTTCTAGGTTTATTTATCTTTAGGATTAAAATTCTATCTTTATAAACCTAAATTCTATCTTGGACAGTAGAATTGGTTCTTAGGTTTTCTATTTAAACATTGTAGTTCTATTGAATTAAACCAGATTGAATAGAATTGAGGAACCCCTTTATGGATTAAAGGGTTCTTCGATTTCAATCCCAAAAGCCTTATTGCTCTTGCATTCTAAGTCTCTCGGTATTACACTCATCATCGTCATCTTCATCCTTCACAATCACCATCACCGTCACCTTGGTTCAACAACACCGAACCCAGCCCCGTCGCCACCAGGAAGCTAGGCGCTTGGCGGTAGAAGGTCCAGTCGCCCGCGCTAGGCACTCGCGCCCTTGCGCTTGTGCACGGCTCAGTCGATCGAGCGCCCTCGTTGTCTCGTCCTCACGCACGCTCGCTCTCACCTCGATCGCTCTCGCGCACCAGCGCCCTCGCTCCCAGCAGACGCTTCTGCACCCGGCTTCCTCGATGTCGCCGCGTCTGCACACCCTGAGGGACCCGCTTCTGTGTGCTCGGCGCTGCCTTCAGTGCTGGCGGCCAGCCCTCGAACATCCGCGCTCTGCGCTCTTTCTTCATCGCTTCTTTTGAAATCTTTCGTCTGTCACTTTGTTAATTAGTTTCAATTTCATAGTTCCTCCGTTGTTAATGTTTTGAAATTCTTAAGTTAAGACGATTGTTTAGTTAGTTATTAATTAGTTTAGTTTAATTTTGTTAAGATAATTTCAAGACTTACGTTCCGTACCGGCAACTAGTGTGTGATCGGGCCGAATCGTCAAGAGAAATCAAGAAGCTAAGCAAGATCATCCTTTTAGTTTAGCAATTGGTCAGCCTAGCCGATTGCTATACGAATTGACCCCGACGCTGCGCTCGAACAGCCTGGTCCCCTCCGAGACGCGAACATTGCGCTTGGAGCTCCTACGGGAGGAAGTCGTCTCGGAACCTGGACCTCGCTTAGGCCTAGACTGCTGTGACGCCCCTGCGCTTGGAGCTCCAGCCGGCTGGCTAGTAGGTGAGGCATCGTCGTCCACAATGCCCTAGACAACGTTGGCCATGGAGGGTGTTGCACACTCAGCGCGAGGGGTGTTGAAAAGCTCGTCGAACTCCTGTTCAACACCCTCATATTGTGACCCGTCAAGGGTGACCCTTGCGTCGGGGTCAGCACCATCGTCATCAGCATCTTTGTCTGAGGGGTCATCAAGCCTCTCCTTCTCAGCCTCTTTGTGTGCCTGCGCAGCCATAGCCTCCGGGTCCATGGAGGGGGCGACGGAATACTCGTCGGTGGCTACGGTGCCTCCGAACACATGGTCAAACAGCTCTTCCAATTCCGGCGGGATCCTCTTCTTCCGGAACCTGTCGAATTTTCTATCCTCCTGCGCAATTCAAGTCACATGACGAGTTTCAGTTCATTGCAGTCTCTCTTGCATTGACGTAAAGGAAAGGGAAGGCGAGCACATCATACCTTGATTTTCTTGTCTCACCATTCGTCAGGTGCCCTTACGGTGCCAGCGGCCTGATCCCAACCGAGTTCGGTCTCCCCTTTTTTCAACTTACCCCCGGCTAGGTATATCGTCTTCATGTCGCGAGTTCGATTCTTCAGAGTGTATTGGTTGCACCTCTTAACCGTGGCAGCCTGGAATGCGGTGTTGATGGGCCCCCATTTGAAGGACTGATCCTTACCATTTTCCCGTTGATAAGCGAGGAGCATATGCATCAGCTTCTTTTTCAATTTCAAAGACCAGTAGAAGGCAGGGGGGACATAGTTCTTATCCTTAGAACCAGACGCTGCTTTCTTTGCCTTCCCTTTTCCCTTTCCCTTGGCTTTGCCAAAGGATTCCATATGGGTAGGTCCCAGATATGCAGCCGACGGGGGTCACTAGTATATCGAATGAATAGGTCGGTTTTGTGTTCGGAAATATTACGACAACATGAGACAATCAGTACACACAAGAAATAATCTCACAAGAAATAATCTCAATATTACGACAACATGAGACTATCATTCATTATCCTTATTTTTTCACATTATGTCGGAGTCTCCTCTCAAGCAGTTAAACCCAGTGATGCAATTCAATCGACCACAAAAGAGTTGCCAGCTCGTTAGAACGTGACGTGGGATAACTCTAAATTGTTCTATTAGCCGACAACATCGCCAATTCCATAACCCTAAATTCAAAAATGTTAACCCTAAGCGAACATGTGGTATGTTGAATCTCGTTGGGATAATTCCCCTTTTCCAAATTGAACCCCCAATCTGCTCTCAACAAAATCCCAATACCCTCTACTCAGCAGTGCATCGAAAACCCCTTTTCATATACTGCAAATTTTCCCGATTACAGGAAAAGAGAATCGAATGGCTGCTACATCGAAAACCAATGAGAACTCAAGGAACATCGCACAAGTAGGGATTCAGGACTTACATGGAGTCCGACGTCGCTGCCGCAGTCGGTTGCGCTGGGGCTCCTCGGAGGTGCTGGTGGCTGCTCCTGGCGTGAAGGTCGCCGCCGCCGACGTCGTATGTCTTCCCACTCTCCTCTCGAGCTAACGGCAACTGGAAAGTGAAAAGAATGTTATGAAGATGGGGGGTTTGAAGTTGAGGGCTATTTTTTAGGGGTAATTTTGTCCTTTCATGTCAAATAGTGGGGGCAAATTTGTCTTTGTCAGTGTCATCCATCCCATAAACTTTAAACTAAAACCAAACACAAACGGGATTAAATTGGATTGAAAATTCCACCTCGTTCACCCCGAAATTTCATCCTCATCCCTTCCATCCCCATCCACCTACTCTCATCCCGTTGCCAAACACGCCCTAAGAATCATGTAATGGAGAGGGTTAGAGCATCCCCAATAGCTTCTCTAAACAAATCTCTAAAATAGAGAACAAAATAACAAAATCTCTAAAAAATTTACATCACAACTCCAACATACAAATTGCTACATTTATTATACACTATAATAGATGCATAAATTCATAATTTAATAAATAAAATTCTAATAACTTCATTAAATCAATATGCAACAATCAATGAACAAATAGGTAGGCATTGAAACGGATGTGAACACATTAAATTTTACAGATTCTAATTATTCCTCTAAATTTAGAGATTTGTTTCCCTCTCTTTATCAACTCTCTATTTTATAGATGAGTATAGAGAATTTGTTGGGTTTGCTCTTACATTGTGCGTTCTAGGTGCTCCTTACCGTCAATTACGGTATAAGATATAAACCGTTCTTATATATTCGTACAGAAGAAATTACATTTTGAAAAAATACGATAAAAATAGCAATCTTGAGGACCATTAGTTCTCCTAAATACTGTAGGTAAGTATGTTCCTTGCCATGCTGCCTTCCTTGAATTTGTAAATAAAGAGCGGTCATATTCGGGGTTCGAACTGGGGACCTTCGGGGCCATGCTGCCTTCCACATAAAATAAAATTTCAGATTCCAAAGACTGCCGCCTCCATCTATAGTTTCCACCCAAAATTAGACGGCCTCACAAATCACAATAGGATTTGTTGTGTACACCTACGTATTATTTAGTGATAACGTAAATTTAAATACATACGTTTTTTTTTTGGTCGAAATTTAAAATACATACGTATATGCAACTACCATCAATAAAACATAACAAATAAAACAAGAATATATTGAACACTTGTCATAATACTCATACACGTGTACACCAAAATCTTTTTTCAACCAAAAAATTAAAAAAAATTATACGTAGTAACATGCTTTTCTTTTGTTGGGAATTTTTTTTTTGTCTTTTTTTTTAAATAAAAAGAGATAGAAAAAAGGAAAAAAGAAGCTTATAAATCCACATCGGCCCTTAGTTGTGTATGCTCCACAGCAAAAGAGAAAAACCCTCCCGAGCAAAAAGAACGCGCCTACACGCGCTAGAGTCGCTTCCTCTCCCTTTCCTCTCCCATCCTATCGCTTCAAGTGCCAACCCCTTCGTCTCTGATCTTGCGATGAAAATCCTTCGACCGTACCTCAACCTACCTAATCTTCTTATTATCTTCCTTTGTGTGATCGATTACCCTATGTCTCACCAAAGCTTCAATTCTAGCCCCTGTTGTAGCCTTTGTGCTGGCGATTTCTGGTTGGATTCTAGGGTTAACCCGAAATTGGGGTTAGCGTATATGTTTAAGCTAAAGCCAAATCGAAATCTTCAAAACCTTTGTTCTTGGTATCCATGTCTGAATTGGTTGATTATTCCGTCGGAATGGTCAAATCGGCCTCCTCCATGGTCAAATCCCCATTGTACGGTCGTCAGAAAGCTTGGATTGTGGGAGATTTATATTGGCTCCTCAATCTGTTGGCACCTGTTTTGTGAAGTGAATCGATGCCTCATGCGTGTGGGAGAAGGATTGCTGCTCTGCTCGGTGAGGGTCTGTACGCTTGGGCTCCCTTCATCCTCGTCCTCCTCAGATCTCTCCGCCTATATAAGGAGGGTTAGTTGGTGCTTGCTTCCTCACACTTCTCATCTTCTCTTCCTCTACTCAATAATCTCTCTTCTGTCGCTAATCAATTTCCTACTGATTTTGTGGTTTGGCATGGCTCCTACGAGCATGGAGAAAGGAAAGAAAGTGATGAATGTAGAAGATCCTGCATCTGGAAAGTGTAATACCCGAAAGGGGGTGCCGGAGGGCGTTAAACTCGCTGAGGGGGCTCAAACTCCCAAGGATGACGACGAAGCGCTGAGAAGGGCTAAGGCGGAGAAGAAATTCAGGAGGAGGACCATCAACCGTGAGAGGCTCATTGCTCTCCAGGGGAAGGTTCAGGAGAACATCTCCGCTCTGAACCTCTCCTCTCTAATCGCTACAATCATAGGGGACCCAATGGAAGCTAAGGAAGTCCGAATGAAGATCAGGTTGTGTGGAAATTTCTGAAGGGTGGCTTTCAACTTATTCCAGTTGCAAATAACTGGTTTGAGTTGAGGTTTGATTTAGCTGAGGATCGGAACATGGTTTGGGATAACCGCCCATACCATGTCTCTGGTCAGCTTATTTTATTGCGCCCCTGGTGCCTTGAGTTTGATCCTTGGTCTGAATCTGTTACCAAGCTTGATTTATGGATTCGATTTTCTGGGTTGCCTGCTAAGTATGTGCATGATGATATTCTGAGGGATATTGTTAAGGATAATGAACTTGGGGAAGTTATTAGGGTGGCAGCTTTTAATTCTAAGGGGGCTAGATTTCGATATCCCCGAGTCTGTGTATCGATTGATATTACTCGTGTAGCTGGGCGCTGTGTCTTTGTTGTCAATGAATATGGTCAGGTGGAATCATTCCCTATGTGGTTCGAAGATTTCCCAAAGGGATGTGGCAGCTGTGGTGCTTTAGAACACTCATTTAAGGATTGTCCTTACAGGAAGATGTAGGTGCAACCCCGCTATGTCTTGCCCTCCTGTGGACCCTCAGGCCAGGGGATGGCGAGGCTGCAGTGGAAGATGGAGATGGTGAGTGGGTTAGGGTGGCTGCGAGGAAGCCAACTTTCAATCCGCCGTCCATGTTTGGCCACTCTAAAGCTGATTTGCTCAAATGCTTTGGTAAGAATGTGAGCTTGTCTTCAGTCTCTTCTTCCTCCAAATCATCTCCCAAATCTTCGGAGATCTCGACTTCTGCTCCTGTGGTTTTGGATGATGTTGCTGAGGCTATCCCACCACCTTCCATCACTGTTGTCGAGATGTTTCCCCTTTCTGCAGAAAACCCCCCAAGTGATGAAGACTTCCATGTCTTGGCGGAATTGCAACCCGATCAGAACTTTGATGCTGCTGACGATGATGATAACGAGGAGATGAATGAAGAAGAATTCCTGGACGAAATCTTAACTGAGGAGGGTTTGGTTGATCCAGGTCTTACACAAGAAGACTATGAAGCCATGTTGGTTGATGTCCCTTCTTCAGTGGAGTTTCTGTTGCCTGATCTGAGTAAGCCTGGACGTCTTGCTGCTTCTCTGCAAGAGCAGTTCTGTATCACTGAGGCACTCCCTGGAATGATGCAAGCCCCGAAAATAGCTAAGATGAGTGGTGCCTCCAAGTCTGAGTCGGGAAAGCGCAAAGCGACGATCGAGGATGGTGATTCCGCCCGCTCCAACCTTATTCTGATGGGGGGCAGTGCTAAGAAGGGGAAACATGAGTGAAGCAACAAGTATGGGCTGGTGGATTGAGATCCTTGATGGTTGGGGTTTCAATCAAACCATGAAAATAATGAAACCATTGGTTAAGGTTAGTATCCTCCTTTTGGGCTCTTATTTAGAGGATGGTTTTATTATAATCATGTTATGGGTTAAGTTCAACAACTGCTCGGCTTATGGGGTTTACTTTTGGCTAATCCTTAGTGGATTCTATTGTATTTGGTTATGTCCTAGACTATCTCTTATTAGCTATCAATCTACTGGAAGTATGTTGAATCTTATCACTTGTAACCTTTGCACTGATTTGGGTAGACTCTGTTGTGATTCATGGTATTATAATTATATGAAGTATTTTGTAAACAAGTATTATGGAAGTTTACTGCTCTATTTGTACCTACACACTTTAGGTATTGATTTTAAACTCACATTAGTACTGGATGAAACCATAATCTGCTCTTGTGGAATTAAAGCGAGGACATATTGGCATCATCTAGGTTCAAAAACTGTAACGAGTAATTGGCTAAGAGACGACAAGCCATCCAAAATGAGGTGCTTTAAAAGTTATAAACAGACTAAATATATGGAACACTATAGGCAAAGATTACCCCATTCTCATACCTATATTTATCATATTCAACCGACTACACTCGTACATACATATGAGTGTAATAGAATTCTAGTTAAGCAAAACTATGCAAAACACACAACGCTTAACTCAAGATTAACTAATACACAAAAAGTACGTTCGATTACAGAACACGTAGAAGGAAAAAAATAAGCATAGAAGGATCACACACATGAATAATTACATCCCAAATACCACCACATTTGAGTATAATCTGTCTCTGTCTGAAGCTATGTATCTTGATAACCCCATGAACAAAGATCGTTAATGTACTCATGCCGTCTGATGAAGTATTGATGAAAACTCTCTCCATGTAACTGCAATAACCTCACCTTCAACATATGTTAGTAGCAAGAGTGCAGACCATGTATGTGGTCCACACTAAGGTTAGCGATTAAACAACACTAGAATTTAATAAGATTTCCCCGGCAACGGCGCAAAATTTGACAAGAGGAAAACCTGTCGTTGTTCTTGCCAAAGAATACTCAAACTCACAACTAGTATAATGTATAAGTAAGAGATCGATCCACATGGAAATCTATTAAATTCAAGTCTAATTCTAATCGCTAAGAGAGGAAAGGGGGGGTTTTTAGTGTGTAAAAGGTCCGCCTTTTATCAAAGTGGAAGAAAACAAACAAAGGAAATTGATTGTAGAATTTAGTGGAGAGAAATAGGTTCACCTACAATTTATCACTTCGATTGATGAATTCGATCCTTGTTTCAGCCTCTAGTTCTTATCTTTTCCTATCAATGTCCTTGTCCAGATCTTAGGTAAATTACTAGTCCTACGAGTCCTAGCAACCCTTATCTCTAAATAACCCTAACACGGTTAAGATTTAACCTAGAGATATCATTAAGAATATGAATTAACCAAGGTACATGCAATATCAAGCTACGAGTTGATATTTAACATATATTCAACTTCCTACACATCCAATTAGTCCTACGAGTCCTAAAAGGATATGTTTGCCACTTGGGTTAAGGTTCGCTACGAGGAATCTACAAAACCCTAGCAATTGAATGAATCTACTCTAACTAGTTGATCGGGCCAGAGAGAATAAAACACATTCAAGCAATTAAGCACAAAGAAGTCAAAACATTGCAATAGGAGTAAGAACTAGATTAAGAAACTCACAAGTCAACAATCAAAGATCCAAACTGTAGGTGAAACCTTGAGAGTTTAGTTGCTCATGCTCAACGGCGCTCTCAACAATGGAATAAAGTGCATAATGTTAATGAAATAATAAACTAGAAAAGTCTTATAAAGCCTCTAACAAGTCGGCCAAAGAATAAAACAAAAACCCTAGTAAAAATCTATTCTGAACGGCGTGTTTCAGCAAGGGCCGCGGGGAATCCAACCCAGGTCGCGGGGTGGCCGGCCATCAACGAAATCGCTCATCAGAGGTTCGGGCCGCGGGGCGGCTAGCTTGGCCGCCCCGCGGCCAAGCTAGCCAACGCGATTTTTCCATTTCGAATTTGGTCTCGATGTCAACACGAAAGTTGTAGATCTCGAAGAGAGCTTTCCAACGCATGGTTATAATAGTCAATCGGACCACCGAGGCCTCCAAAAAGTGCGAAACAAGTTCAGCATGTCTAGCGACAACTTTTGATGACTTGTTATTCACTTAGGCTCTCGAAATTCGACTCCGCTCCCATGCTCTTCACTTTTCTTCCTCAACTTGAATCTTCCTTCATCCACGAGTCTTCTCATTCCTCGTCGAATCCACATTTACCTGAAATTAACCATAAAATTGCATAGATTCCGACTCTTCCAACACCGCCGGTAAACATGTAATTATAACTAAAATAAGCACTATTTACAACTAAACTATGCTAAATGTAATCTATAATGCAATACTAAATATGCTCTATCACTAAGATCAAAGAATGGAACAAAAACTCATTTGGAAATGTCTTCCGCCAAATACAGAATGTGGAAAAGGAATTGCTGAATATTCAATCAAGGGGAATAATCAGAACGAGCAAGGAGTGTCTTATAGAGAAACAACTACTCATGAAAAAAGAAAAGATGCTGAAATTCCAAAAAGAATACTGGGGACTAAGAGCAAAATCCAAACACCTCAAATTAGCGGATTCAAACACTGCCTATTTCCATAAAGTAGCTTCTGGGAGACGAAACCGGAAAATAATTCGTAATATTATAACTAGCTCCGGTACCCTAATTATGGGGGAAGAGAATATCCGTGGGGAAATTAGAAGCGACTTCGAGAAAAGGTTCTGCAGGGAGCAAATCAATATAGAACTACTCAATGAATATTTACAACTAATCCCACACGACATAACAGATGAAGATAATAGGATTCTAAGCCAACAACCAACTAATTGTGATATAAAGAATGCGGTATGGTCTCTCGGTCTCAATAAATCTCCGGGAACAGATGGAATGACGACAGAGTTTTACAAAACTTATTGGGACATTGTGGGTAATGATGTCGTCACAGCTGTCAAAGCTTTTTTCCATTCTGGCAGAATGCTTCGACAAATCAACCATACTTTGATCACCCTACTACCAAAATGTGATAACCCGTCCAAGACAACAGACTATAGACCAATAAGCCTGTGTTCAACAATCTACAAAGTAATATCAAGAATATTAACAGAGAGACTTAAAGGGATCATTGGTAAACTAATCCATCCTTTTCAAGGAGCCTTTGTTTCTGACAGAGCAATTCAAGATAATATATTGATAGCCCATGAAATATTTCACTCCTTCAAAACTAGAAAAGGATCGGAAGGTTGGTTAGCTGTTAAACTAGATATGGAGAAAGCATACGATAGAGTGAATTGGACTTTCACAGAGGCGGTACTAAGAAAATTCGGGTTCAGCGACTATGTTATCCACCTGATAATGGAATGTGTAACAACCGTCTCCTTCTCATTACTGGTAAATAATGTCCCTACGGAGGTGTTTAGACCTTCTAAGGGATTAAGAAAAGGAGACCCTTTGTCCCCTTTCCTCTTCATATTAGGAGTCGAGGTGCTCGCTAAAAAACTAACACTCGAATCCATCTCAAATCAATCAGGAATTGGCTTCAGGTTTGGTTCAACGGGACCTAAAATCCCATTTCTGGCTTTTGCTGATGACATTATTATATTCACAAAAGGAAATATGACAGCTTGTGAAAAGATGAGGAAAATAGTCGACGATTACTGTCAAATCTCAGGACAGAAAGTCAACTACAACAAATCAGCCTTCCAAGGCTCGCCAGGGATACCAACATCGCGAACAACAACTATTGAAGGATGCTTGGGAATATCAAAACACACTAAACTAGACAAATACCTGGGCTGCCCAATCGTTGAGGGAAGAGTAAATAAAGACACTTTTGAAGAAATAATCAGCAAAACTACCAGTCAGTTATCAAAATGGAAAGCTGACTCACTATCTCAACATGGCAGGTCGGTGTTAATAAATTCTAACCTTGCCTCAAAACCACTATTTGCAATGCAAAGCTTCATGTTACCAGTGACACTTCACTCTAAACTTGATAAAATCAACCGGACCTTTTTCTGGAACAAAGATCTTCAATATAAACCATTAATAGGTTGGGATAAAGTCTGCAGACCAAAAAGTAAGGGGGGAATGGGGTTAAGGAAAACAAAGGAAATGAATGAGGATTTACAGATGAAACTTATCTGGAAAATAATTGTTGAACCAGACAATTGTTGGGTGCAAATCATTAATCACAAATATTTAAAATCAACCTCAATCCTAAGTTTCGGAAAAAGAGGAAATGCTTCTTGGCAATGGACGCAACTGAGGAAACTTATTAAACCATTCAAAGAAGGACTAACTTGGTCAGTGGGGGATGGGAAAACTATCAAGTTCTGGCAGGACGAATGGGCCCCGGTCAAGAATATTCTGAATAACTGTCTCGATCCAACTAAGATCAACAAGGCGGAAACCATTGATCAGTACATTCAAAATGGAAAATGGTGTTTGGAAAAACTAAGGACGGTTGTTCCGAATAATGTTGCGCAATAAATTTCAGAAGTGCCTCTCCCAATGAATCAAATACGGGACAGAATGTACTGGTGGCCCGACAAAAAATGATGGTTTACAACGTCTAGTGCATACAAGCTCATCACAAGATCGACAAAGCTCAATAACGATAATAATGCATGGATATGGAAATTAGATATCCCCCCCCCCCCCCCAAAATTAAGAATTTCATGTGGAAAATTTGTCTGAATGGACTACCAACTGCAGCCAGATTGGCCAAAAGAGGAATCGCTATTCCACCATACTATGCTGTGTATAATCATCACGAAGAAGATGCTACCCATATATTATTCGAATGTAAATTCTCACCATGCAGCCACAGCCTATCATCAAAGGTGAAATCGGCTTTAGCAAATAGTATCCTGCTATCGAGAAACGCAGAAACATTGTTGGCTAAACTAAGCGGTATACTTGATCCACATCAAAAACAAAAAATAGTCTTCCAATGATGGACCGCCTGGAATATTCGTAACAAACTAATCTTCCAGCAAAAACAGGTGCCAAGGTTAAAAGAATTTGAAAAACATATACAGACAAATATCAAATAATGGAATAAAGCCAGAAGATTCGCTGAAGACGATGCATGTGAAGACACGAATTATAAAACAAATAACTGTAGCACGTATAAAAGGAGCGGATTGAGGGAGAAATGGAAAAAAAACCCCGGATGGGAAACTGAAACTAAACTTCGACAGCGTGGCTTCTGGTCAACGACAGAACTCAACTGGGTACATCATCCGAGACAGCACAGGAGATCCAATTGCAATGGGAAACGAGCTAGTAGGGCAACAATCCCCTTTAGTTGTTGAAGCTCTAGCACTAAGACTTGGAATTCAAAAGGCTCTCGAGTTAAAAATCCCAGAAATCATAATTGAAGGCGACTCTCTGGCCATCATCAACCACCTACAAAAAAAAAGATCAAATGCCCGTGGGTTATTGATATTATTATGTCAGACATTACCACACTACTCACAGGGTTTTATGAAGTTAAGTTTTCACACGTTCTTCGTAACGGCAATTGCGTGGCAGATAAGGTTGCACACCTTGCTCATATTGCCCCCATCCCTAACTTATACAATGATCCAGGTCTTCTAGACCTCATCCGAAAGGATGCTATCGGATAGCATTATGCATCCGAATTCTTACTCAATCAAAAAAAAAATATCTACAGGCTCCATGGAGTAATATCCCCATGACAGGAGTACGCGCTCCACGCGCCCATAGAAAAATCCGTCATGTGACGGCCGAAAATCAATCCCGAATCTCTGCTCTAGTGGGTATGGCGGCCACCATATCAACCATTTGTGCTGGCAGCGCTTTCTCCTGTTTGCCTCTAAGGGTAATCATTGGATGGGGGTTCTCGTGCATCCGTGTCGTCTGTGGGAGGGACCGGTTCGTCCCTTCGTGGAGCTGCTAGGGGGTAGTGCTTTGTGCCCTAGCCGTTTGATTTCAATGTGGTTCCGGGCCAATTGTCTGACCAAACAACTGTTCTTCTGTAACCCGCCACCTACAACCCCTGTGAAACCCCTTCCTTGGCCTTTTCTCTCTAGGCGACCTCCCTGTTGTGATTCTGCCGATCTAATTTGGGAGATTTGGGGCATGATTGTACCTATCGGTGTGAGTTTGATTGAGTATTGTTGCTCTCTCATGAGGTATTGTGTTGGGACTGCTATAAATTGGGGCTTGGGATTGCACTATCGCCCTCTCCTCGCTCTTCTTTCTCCTCTTCCCCCTCTAATCTACTCTCTCTTCCCTTTCTTGATCACTAGTGTCTACTGTTGTCATTTGTTCTGGCATACCATGGAGGATTCGTCTCAGACCGCACACCGCTCAGGTAAGGAACCTATGGGGTTAGTGAACTCGGTTCTCTCCCCTCCCAAATCCTGAAAGGGCCCAAACCCTCCTAGCAAGGCCACTAACAATGCTGATGCTACCCCTCTTCCAGGGGTTGTAGTGGTCAGTTTACTGCAGGAAAGAAGAACAAGCCTAAGAGGCAATCACTCAATCTGGAGAAACTGAAAGGTGTTCTTAACGGTGTTCAAGACAACATTATAAATCTCAGCCAAACCTCAGTGTTTGCTACCATTATTGGCGAGCCTGTTTCGATTATCACGATCAGGAAAAAAATCTCTTTCAATTGGAAGTTTATTAGTGGAGGATTCCAAATTATTCCTATGTGGAATAACTGGATGGAAATCCGCTTCGACTTAGCGGACGACTGCAAGAGAGTTTGGCAGGGAAGACCCTTTCACGTCAAGAAGCAAATGTTGGTCATCCGTCCTTGGCGTATCGATTTCAATCCTCTCTCTGAGTCGCTTACCAAATTGGATGTCTGGATTTGCATCCCGGGGCTACCTATGAAATACATTAGCGACAAGGTGCTGACCGACCTGATTGAAGGCAACAAGATCGGTGATGTGATCAGAGTTGCGGCATTCGAAAAGAATGGCGCGAGGTTCCATTATCCGTGTATCTGTGCATCGGTTGATATCACTAGGATTCCAGAATTCCGGATCCAAGTTCTCAATGAGGCGGAGGAGCTGGTTTCTTATCCGATTTGGATTGAGTATATTTTTTACGGATGTGGCGCTTGTGGGTCTCCTGACCATGATTTTGCAGATTGCCCTTCAAGATTGGAAAACTTGCCGTCTGCCCACGATGGTCCAATCCCGGATGATCAGTTTCCTGATGATGCTCTGCCAGTGTTGGTGGATTCGGGAACTGGAGGTGAATGGACTAGAGTCGCCTCGAAGAAGAAGGCTACTCCTCCTAGGTTCGGCCACTCAAAGGCTGCTCTATTGGCTTTGTTTGGCTCTAACGTAGATGACAGCTCCGACTCTTCCAAGTCTGTATCTTCTGACAGCCTCGCTGATTCATCTTCTGCTATGCCGGATCCCAATACCGCCCAGACCCACTCTACTGCTCCCCCTACTGCTGTGGTGTGTGCGCCGTTGCCGGGGTCTGGAACTCTTGCTCCCATTGCTAGCCCACCTTCGGTTGTCCTACCTCTGGCTCCGGAGTCTGTTATTGAGTCCATCAAAGAACCCACTGCGTTCACTGCTGCCCCTGCTGTGGGTGTGCAGTCGGAGCATTTCTCTGCTTTCGAGAAATATGCATCACCGGGCTATGGTCATGCGCTCTCCGATTCAACCTTCTATGAGGTTTTCGACCTCGACATGGTTGATTATGATGAAGATCCAGCCTTGATTCATGAGTGCAGGCCTTTGCCAGCAGACTTCACCAACGACGCGCTCGATCGAATGCTTGAAGACTTCGCTCTCTCTTCGGAGGTGCGCTTAGAGGATGTTGCTGCTCAGGATCAGATTATGCGTGTTGCCCCTTCGGTTGCTGCCTTGGCTGGCACCTCAGGTGTGGCGGCTCAGTCAGGCACTGCGGGCTCAATCTCCATGTCGAGGTCTTCCTCCTGCAAAAGGAAGTTACAGCTGGATGAATCCGACGCTGCTTGCTCCGACATGCAGGCAAGCAACAACAAATGTTTCCATGTTTAGTCCTCCTATCCACTGTCGGCCTTATTTCCTATTTTGGTGTAGCCGGGCAATTTATGCAGGCAAGCAACAACAAATGCTTGCTCAGATTATGAGTGTTGAATCCACCACCGACCCGACGCCGCCTTTCCCTTGGAATCCTTATCGGCCTGCAGTCACGGTTGCTCTCAGGTGGTTTGTTCAAGATTTCTATTAAACAACATAGTTTAAATGTGTTGGTGTATGACTCTTTTTGTAATCTAAATTGCACCTTTGCTGTGCTGTATTTATGTTTTCACCTAGCTGCTATTGTAAGGTTTCATGTTTCAATGGGGTATATTTGTTCCCGGACAGGCGTATGTATGTTCCCCAACAACTATTATATGAAATGCTCTATTTCAAGTTGTTTAATGTACTTTGACTCTGGTTTTTGCTGCTACTTCATCAGTGTGTCGGTTGTGGCTTGCCGAAATCTTAGTGCAACTGGGTGGGTCTGGAATTGCTTTACGTTTGCTGCTCTGATTGTTCTGGCTTTGGTATCTCTAATGTGCTTCTGGACTGGCTTTCTTAGGCTTGGGGTGGGTCATTCTCCCATTGTTGTCTGGTCTTTTCACCTTGCTTTTCCACTGTTTTGGGGGTTTGGCAAAATTCATCAAAAGGGTGGGTTGCGGCTGTGTGGGAGCTATTTAAAAAGATTCTTTCTTCAAGCAGATTTTTATTGGAAAAGATGGAGATGGGATGGCTCAGTAGGCCGAGTTAAGTTCTGGGTTTGGTCATGTCTGTTAGATTGGGACGGTTGGTCTGATCGACAATGGCAGTGTTTCGATTACTTCCAACACTGCTTGTGGTCTGTTCCGGGTATTTTCTAGACTTGCGTGGCTTGTCGTAATCGGAGGATCTATCTACGAGGATCGTCGACTGCCTCCTATACAACATACCGGGGTGCTGGATTGCATGGTCTCGCCCTAGTGGTGGATCGGAAGCTGATGTGGAGCTTGCAATTTAGTCCCCGTCCGCTCTCAAATTATTTGAATATGGTGCTGAAAGGGGGCTGTTGGGCCAGGCAGTTCACTTCATCGGCTTGGCCCCATCACAAGAGTTGGGTTTCTTGGCCTAGCATGGATTGGGTTACGTGTAGTTTTTGTGTCCACAACATAAGGCTCTTGAGGAGTATTTACAAACTAGATTATCAAAACTGTGTCGATGTAAGGACTCCGCCTCTTAGTCCTTTCATCATCAAGGATGTTTTATGAAGATATGCTTCTGGAACTGCCGTGGAATCGGAAAGTGTACATTCTGAACGGAAATAGATTCACTAGGTAAAAACGAACACATTCAAATCTTGTTGCTAGCATAAACAAAATCGGAAAAAATTCCGGACGATAAGTTGTGGAAAAATATTGGGTTTGATGAAGGGGTTTGGTCGCCGTCCATTGGGAGATCGGGCAGCATTGGGGTCATTTGAAAGTCTCACCAGATGCTTAATGTATCAATCTAAGTGATCGTGCACACTCACCGTATTATTGGACTCGGACTAGAAAGCTTGCAGAGTGGATTCCCGATTTTGGCTCTCTTCGTTTATGCACCACCAAATCTAAATGATAAAGATGCCTTCTGGGAAACATTAATAACAATTGTAAACAACTCTCCTATTCCGTGCATGGTTTTAGGATACCTTAACGAGATATTGTGCGGTGCTGACAAATTAGGCGAAGCCGCTACCCGACCATCAAGATTTTCTCGGTTAATATCCTTCAAAAACGAGTGTAAGTTGTTTGATCTACCCACGTTTGGAAACCAGATCACATGGAGAAAGATTGTGGAGGATAACTTCAACACCCATGAAAAAATCGATCGGGTATTAGTTCACCAACAGATTCTTACGTCTTTCCCCAATATGATAACCCATAACGGTGTATTCTCTTCCTCGGATCACTGTCTAATTTCTATATCGATCGACGACGAGTCTACCTTCAAAGCCCCGCCTTTTAAATTTGAGAATGTATGGCTTTTGAGGAAAGACTTTCGCAATATTGTGAAGCAATTCTGGCGGGCGTCCTGCTCTGACTCAGCTATGTTTCAACTAATGTTTAAACATAAAATGCTGAAAAAAAGGGCAAAGGAATGGAATAAAACCAATTTTGGAAACATCTTCCGCCAACTAAAAGAGGTGGATTCAGGGCTCTTGCTCATCCAGTCCATGGGATCATCGACAAACTACCAAATATATCAAGCAAAGGAGAAACGCCTAATTTCGAAGCGAGAAAAGCTACTTCTCTTCTAGAAATCATACTGGAGCCAAAGGGCAAAAACGAAACACCTCAAACTCTCAGACTCGAACACGGCTTATTTCCACCGAGTGGCTTCGGGACAGCGACACATGAAACAAATTCGAAACATCACCTCTTCAAGCGGAACATTGGTTCTGGGAGAGGAGAACGTCAGAAATGAGATAAAAAAGGAATTTGAAAATAGGTTTAAAATAGAGTCAATAGATGAAGGTGATAACTCCCTCTCTTGATGAAAATCGGAATAAGTTTCAAAGGCCTTGACCGTATGTCTGTGTCAAAGGTCTTGGAGCTTTAACAATGTTGATGAAATACAAAACATGTTCTATATGATATTTTGTTCGAAATATTATTTAATATTATTATATGCTTCCATTATATTATTATATATAACTAACCTTTCAGGGAGCATTTTCGAATAATTTCCTTCATTATGATGCAATTTGAGAAGATTCAAATCGGAAAGATTATGGCCTTCGAAGTTTCCAAAGATAGAAGATTCAGCTCAAGCCATGATCTTGACTAGCCGTTGGAGAAGATTCTTGGCGCCGATTTGTCTCAATATAAAGAAAAGGAATATGAAGACAGAAGTCACGGACATTGAACACGAACCTTTCATACACTCAAAGCCTTCAAGAAAAATCTGTCTTCGTGTGCTCTCTGCTTGTCCTAAGAGTCTGTTATTTCATTTTAAAGCATTTGAGAGTTACATAGTGAGCTTATAGGATATATTCAGTTATAGTGTTATACTCGAGAGTTTGTAACTCGGGAAGTGAACACTAGGCGATTGATTCACTAAGTGTAAGAGGATTGTACTAGATAGCATTGAGAGGTAGGGCTCTTCTAGATTGGTCTAGGACTCCAAGGGAACGTGAGTTGACTAGATTGCAATTGTATAGGAGAGAGGCTTCTCAGGGAGCTACTAGGATCCTAAGTCTTGTGAATCAATAAAAGTCGGTTGAATCCTAGGGTTGTGGAAGAACCTTAGGCGGGGACGTAGGCCAAGTTCGTGCCGAACCTCGTAAACAACTCATCGAGTCCTTTACTTATTGCTTTACCTTATTTCCGCACTTGGTTCAAATTGTTTAACGTTGTGATTCAGGTTTTCAGAGAAAAGACTAAGTCTAATCTCAAAGGGTTTTGGCACGAGCTTCAAAAGTCTTGAGATTTTCTGCGAAAATCCGGCATACTCTATTCAACCCCCCTTCTAGAGTATTTCTATATTACTTAGTTTTATATTATCGAACCTTCAATTGGTATCAGAGTTTTACTCACTGCTTTTTGATCTAACAATCTTGTGAGTTTTCAATCATATCTGGGGAAGCAAGCGGAGGATTTTCATAGGGAAGGTCCACGACCAGACCACCACTCTTTGTAGGAAACAACTTTGTCTACTGGAGATCCTTGATGAAGATGTTCATTATAGATCAAGATCTGGAACTTTGGAACATTATAGAAAACGGTCCAAAGATTCCAGAGAAAGACGGACCAAATGGAACCAAAGTCGCAAAGAAGGAGTCTGAATACATCCAAGCGGATCTTGAACTCGTCTCCAAAAACTACATGGCTATTAACTTACTTTATTGTGGTCTTAGCACTGATGAGTTTAACCGTATTTCATCTTGTAAGTCAGCTAAAGAGATTTGGGACAAGCTGGTTGTCACCTATGAGAGAACTAGCCAAGTAAAAGACACCAAGATCAGCATCTTCCTTCGAAAGTATGAGCTTTTCAAAATGAAGTCTGGTGAGTCAATCAAGGCCATGTTCACACAATTTACAAAAATCACCAACAACCTTGACTCACTCGGCAAGAGCTTTACAAACGTTGAGAAAGTGAGGAAGATATTGAGGTGTCTCCCAAAAGAAAAGTGGGGTCCTAAAGTAACAGCCATAGAGGAAGCCCAAGACCTCACCACTCTACCTCTTGATGACCTTCTTGGGAAACTGATCACGCATGAGATGATCCTTAATGAAGACGATGGAAAACTTCCAGCTAGCACTAAGAACTTGGCACTCAAGTCTAAGAAGGATGAGCCTAAAGATGGATCTGATTCCGAAGATGAGGATGACGATGAGGATGATCCTTTTGCACTTATCACAAGAGACCTTGCTCGAATTCTCAAAATGAAGAAACAATTCAACAACAAGGATGGATCGGAGTCTTCTAAATTTCGAGGTAAGCCTCAATACAACAAGTATGATAAGAAGACTAAACCTTTGTCTTGTTTTGAATGTGGTGAAACAGATCATCTTGGGAAGGATTGCCCTCAAAAGACAAAGAGCCAGTCCAAGAAGGGTGACAAATGGAAGAAGAAAGCCATGGTGGCAACTTGGAGCGATTCTGACTCTGACTCCGATGATGAGAAGGCCAATATTTGTCTTATGGCCTCAGAAGATGAATCCTACGATGAGAAGCTTGAAGCTACTGTAAGAGAACTTATGACTCAGAGAAATCTGAACTCAAGCAAGATCTCTCCTCTCTAAGAAATGAGCATCATGACTTAGAGAATGAGAAGATCTCCCTGAATAATAAGATTCAAGATCAACAGACATCCCTCATAAGTTTTACCAAATCCAAAGGCACACTTGATATGAGGTTGGGTGAGCAACAAAGTTCTCTAAACAAAAGTGATATTGGTTACAATCCAAGGTTTTTAAAGAAGCAGCACATTACCACCTTTGTAAAGGCAAAAGGAAGCAGAACCTCTCCTATATGTCACCACTGTGCTAAAAAGGGACATGTAAAAGAGACCTACCCCTATAGAAGAAAGGATTCTTATATCATTCGCAATACTTTTCCTGTTCATTTGAGAATAGAACGGATAACACAAGTTTGGGTCCCAAAAGGCACTATTTTACCAAATATGGCTTATCCCAATAATGAATCCAAATTTGCTTATTGGTCTAGCTACAAAGGTTGATGTTTGTTTTGCAGGAGATCACCAAGGTGAAGGAACACAAATGGATTATTGATAGTGGATGCTCGAGGCATATGAGTGGGAAGAGTTCTCTCTTTCATGATCTAAAAGAGCAATCCACGAGAACAATCACTCTTGGTAACAAGGGAAAATGTGACATCGTTGGTATTGGTAGTGTTGGAAGTGATTCCAACCACAGTATTAAAAATGTCTATCTTGTTAATGGTTTAAAGTATAATTTGCTTAGTGTCTCTCATTTATGTGATAGCGGCAACAATGTCAGATTTAACAAGAAAAGATGTCTAGTGTGTAGAGAAGATACAGGTGAAGTTATATTGACTGCATATCGTTACAATAATATATACGTTGTAAATGTTGATCAAGTGGCACAAGGAAGCTTAACCTGGATAAAGGCTTTGACGGACGATCCAAAGCTCTGGCACAGAAGACTCGGTCATGTGAGCCCACATACACTACAGAAGCTTGTGTCCAAATGGCTTGTAAGAGGGCTACCTGAGATGGACTTCAAAGGTATTGATATGTGCAATGCATGCACACGAGGTAAACAAACATGTAGCTCTTTCAAACCCAAAAAGGTTGTAAATTCTTCTAGACCCCTTGAACTTTTACATATGGATTTATGTTGTCCTATGCGAGTCAAATCTCCCAATGGTAAAAAGTACATGCTAGTTGTTGTTGATGATTTTTCTAGATATACTTGGGTTGCATTTTTAAAAGAAAAATAAGAGGCCTTATTTGAGTTTTCAAAACTTTGTAAAGAGTTGCAAACTTTAATAAATGAGCCCATAGTGTCAATTCGGAGTGATCATGGTAGGGAGTTTGATCAACTTCAGTTTGATTTGTTTTGTGCTAAATATGGCATCTCCCATAACTTTTCTGCTCCTAGGACACCTCAACAAAACGGGGTTATGGAACGAAAGAACCGCACCTTAGAGGATATGGCCAGGACTATGCTTTTAGAAAAATGCATTACCTAAAACCTATTGGGCTGAAGCTGTTAACACAGCTAACTATATTTTGAATCGTTGTCTTATTCGTTCCATCTTACAAAAAACTCCTTATGAACTTTTCAAAGGCCGCAAACCACTTATATCTTATTTTAAACCCTTTGGCTGTACTAGTTTTGTTCATAACAATAGAAAAGATAACCTTGGGAAATTTGATGCGCGTAGTGATGAAGGTATATTTCTTGGCTACTCCACAAGTAACAAAGCTTATAGAATCTTCAATAAAAGGACCCAGTTAGTTGAAGAAAGTATACATGTTATATTTGATGAATGCAATGACGGTTCTTTGAGTGAAAGTGTTGCAGATATAGATCTTAACATCCATGCAGAGAACGAGGAAGGTGATGATGCTGCTACCAAGAACACAGAGAAGAGGAACATGCAGGAACAGATTCTCAACACTGAAGAATTGGCCCAAGGTGTTGAAGATACGTCCAAAGCACTTGGTGTCCAATCCAACAATGTTGAAGCGTCAAAAACTGCTGTAACTGAACCTAACAGGACCACGGAGTCAGATGTACCACAAGTCAATCCTACTGGTGTGACGAATCAAGGAGCTGAGACTAGCAAAAGGAAATTCAAATACTCCTCATCACACTCATTAAAGGATATCATTTCTGACCCTACTTCTAGTGTTCAAACTCGTTCTAAACTTAAAGATCTTTGTGCTTTTCACGCGTTTGTTTCTCTTCTTGAACCAAAGAAGGTAGATGAGGCACTTCAAGAGCCAGACTGGATCATTGCCATGCAAAGTGAGCTTAACGAATTTGAAATGAACAAAGCCTGGACCTTGAAGCCTAGGCCAAAGCATCAATCAGTCATTGGAACACGATGGGTATTTTGAAACAAGCTAGATGAGAATGGTAAGATCGTGAGGAACAAGGCAAGGCTTGTTGTTCAAGGCTACAATCAAGAGGAAGGTATTGACTACGAGGAGACCTTTGCTCCCGTAGCCAGGCTTGAAGCTATTCGCATTTTATTAGCATTTGCATCTTTTATGAGCATAAAGTTATATCAAATGGATGTCAAATGTGCTTTTCTTAATGGTTTCTTAGAGGAAGAAGTTTACGTGGCTCAATCCCCAGGATTTGAAAGTTTGGAATTTCCTAATCATGTTTATAAACTTGACAAAGCGCTTTATGGTTTGAAACAAGCCCCAAGAGCTTAGAATGAGCGCTTGTCAAAATATCTTTTAGAAAATGATTTTAAAAGGGAGTTGATCAACAAGACTCTTTTTATCAAGACCAAAGGAAAGGACATTTTGGTTATTCAAATTTATGTAGATGATATATTATTTGGTGCTACTAACACATCTTTGTGCAAGGAATTTTCTGACATCATGTGCAGTGAATTCGAGATGAGCTTGATGGGTGAACTCAACTTCTTTTTGGGATTACAAGTTCACCAATCCAAGAAAGGGATCTTTGTCAACCAAAGCAAGTACACTAAGGATCTCTTGAAAAAGTTCAAGATGGATCAATCCAAAGCAGCCAAGACTCCCATGAGCTCAACATTATTTCTAGATCAAGACAAGACTGGGAAAAGTGTCAATCAAAAGAAGTATCGAGGAATGATTGGATCTTTATTATATCTCACAGCTAGTAGACCTGACATCATGTTTAGTGTTTGCATGTGTGCTAGGTTTCAAGCTGATCCTAAAGAATCTCACCTTGTGGCTGTGAAGAGGATGTTTCGATATCTCAATGGCACTAAGGAGCTTGGACTATGGTACCCAAAGCAAAAAGATTTCACATTAATTGGATATTCTGATGCAGATTTTGCAGGCTATAAGGTGGATAGGAAGAGCACATCAGGATGTTGCCAATTCTTAGGAGCATCTTTGATGAGTTGGCACTCAAAGAAACAAAACTCAGTTGCTCTATCCACTGCAGAAGCCGAATACATTGTAGCTGGAGCCTGTTGCTCCTAAATCCTTTGGATAGCTCAACAAATGCGAGATCTTGGCATCAACCTCAAAGGCATTCCTATTAAATGTGACAATACAAGTGCCATCTCCATTTCAAAGAATCTTGCATGTTCAGCATTCAAGGACCAAACATATTGATGTAAGGCATCATTTCATTAGAGACCATGTTGAAAAAGGTGATGTGTCCATTTCGTTTATTTCAACTGATTATCAATGGGCTGACATTTTTACTAAGCCTTTGGCAGAGGACAGGTTCACCTTCATTAGATGAGAGATTGTGATGCTTAACAAGGATGCACTTTCGTAGGGAGAGCTTTCCCTTTACGAAAGATAAAATCTACTTAGTGTCAAGACCTTTGAGAATTATGTCAAGGTTTGTGAACTAAATGGTAGATCACATATATCGGATCACATATATTTGGTTAATATCTTTCAAGATATTTAGTCAATTATATTTTTATCGGATTTCAAAATTGTCTATTTATGTTATAATGTTATTCTGTTGAGATATTTTTTTGGAAACAAAATATTTCGGTTCTTTCCCTCCTATTTTAATGGATAAATTTGAATTTTGAATTGGAAATGTTTGGGCAATGTTATAATTACCTTCCTTGGAACTCTAAAACCGTCCCATCAACTCCATCATCTCTCTCTACTTAAACCCCAAATCCTGTACCCGATCCGATCACAATCTCAGACTTATCCAAAACCCCTGCAACTTCTCCTTCTTCAACCTATCAAACTGTTCTAAAAACCCTAGCGATTTCCTCCATGGCTCCCAAATCAAAGAAAGCTTCCACACCCAAAAGACTCGGCGCCACCCCTAAGGGACGTCAGGTCACTGCCACCTCTCCCACACCTGAACCCACTCCTCAAGCCATTGTCCCTGCTGTTGTCCAGAGCACCATCGATGAGAGCACGGCCACGGTTACCAAGGGCTCTAAAAAACGCTCTGTAAAGAAGCCCCTCAGTGCGAAACAGAAAGAAAAAAAGAAGATCATCGCTGAGGAGGTGGACGAGAAAGAGGAGGAAGATGATCTCGACGCCATTCTGGAAAGAGATGTTGCAGAAGAAGGTCGAGGAGGAGGCCGAGCTTGCAAGGAAACTTGTCGAGGAGGAAGCTGAGAGAATTCGGAAGGAAGCCGAGGCCGAGGAGGTTCCTTCTGAAGAGGAGCCTGAGGAAGAGGACGAAGAGCAAGACGGATCTGGAGAGGACGAGGAAGCTGAAAGAGATGACGCGGGGTCCGGTGAGGACCCGGGGTCTAAGGATGAGGAGAAAGAGGAACTAGAACCTATTGCCTCTTCTTCTCCTTCTCCTCCTCCCCCGTCTCCAAAGAAGGGGAAAGCCCCTACTGTTGTCAAGCATCCATCTCCCAAGCGTACTAGGAAGGGCACCCTTAGAGGTCTTGGGGCGCCTGTCAAGAGGACTGCTCCAACACAGGCTCGAAGGAAGAATGCCGATCCACCCGCCTACATCCAGGTAAACCAATCCTTACCCTCTTCATGGTTTGAAAATGCTGAGACTGCTGGTAAGTGGGTAGATGAGTTTCGAACTCGTAGGATATGTTGTTCTGATTTTTTGGATATCGAGTTATTTGAAGCTTTGAAGTTACCCTGCATTGCTCTTCTCAAAAAATCCCCAGCCTGGACCCTTCTCAATCTTGAAACCGTTTACTATCCCCAGCTTACCTGCCTGTTCTACATAAACCTAAAAGCCAAACACGATGCCAATGGTTGGTCCTTGGAATCTGTTATCAAGGGAGTTAGAATCTCTTTCAACTCCACTGATTTTGCAGATTTCCTTGGCCTACCAAGCCCTTGTCCACCCTCTGAAGTACACCCCTCTAAATAAAACTGTATCATTCTTGCACGATCCAAATACCTCCTACCCGAAGCATCTAACAGCACCTCAAAGCAGCTCACCCACTCATCCCTTACCCTAGAGGCAAAAACTATATTCAACATCATTGTTCGATGCCTCTTACCTCGTCTTAACTCTGGCTTGCTCCTTACTGACAATGCCATGGTCCTCCTTTACCGAATCCTCAATGGCCTTGATCTTGATCTGGCCAACACCATTTTAGGATCCATGGCTCACACAAGAAAAGCCAGGAAAGGAACTCCCCTCCCCTTTGCCACCCTTTTGACCCAAATCTTCAAAGCTTCTGGAATTGATTTCAAAAATGAAGAACAGCAGCGTCATATAGGTAAGTTCGACTCCAAGAGCCTTGAAAAGATAGGCATCACTCGGTCTCCCCAAGGGACCTTGAGTCTTGCCTCTTCTTCAAAAGCTCATTCCATTGCCTCAGCTGTTGATGAGCGCATAGACAACCTGGAGTTGGGTTTGGAGGAAGTTCGCCTGGATCTCAAGGAGCTGCACAAGGAAGTTATGACGGAGATGAGCTGGATAACCAAGATGCTGCAAGGTCTGTGGACGAGGCTCACTGATGATGCTCCGGACGACGAAGCTTAACCCTATCCTATCCCATCCCTATCCTAAACTTGATACATTGCTGGTTTTTGGAAACAATTTCAAAACTTTTGGTGACTGTTTTACCACCTCCCTTTGTTGAAAGACAAAAAGATGGAGATGATCTGTGGTTTAAACTTGAAAACCTTTTAGCTGTGAAGGTCTTGGAAGACCTTGGTTTTTTATTTTTTTTTTGGTTTTCGGTTGGATGACTTTTCATGCTTTAAAATTTTGATCCAACATTTGTTTAACCCTTGCAGGTACTTAGTCCGATTTCACTTATATTATTTATGCTTGACTAAGTTGCAGGGATGCACAAGTTTTGTCTTTCATCAAGGGGGAGATTGATAACTCCCTCCCTTGATGAAAATCCCTCCCTTGATAAAAATCGGAATAAGTTTCAAAGGCCTTGACAGTATGTCTGTATCAAAGGTTTTGGAGCTTGAACAGTGTTGATGAAATACAAAACCTGTTCTATATGATATTTTATTCAAAATATTATTTAATATTATTATATGCTTCCATTATATTATTATATATAACTAACCTTTCTGGAAGCATTTTCGAATAATTTCCTTCCTGATGATGCAATTTGAGAAGATTCAAATCGGAAAGATTATGGCCTTCGAAGTTTCCAAAGATAGAAGATTCAGCTCAAGCCATGATCTTGACTAGCCGTTGGAGAAGATTCTTGGCGCCGATTTGTCTCAATATAAAGAAAAGGAAGATGAAGACATAAGTCACAGACATTGAACACGAACCTTTCATACACTCCAAGCCTTCAAGAAAAATCTGTCTTCGTGTGCTCTCTGCTTGTCCTAAAAGTCTGTTATTTCATTTCAAATCATTTGAGAGTTACACGGTGAGCTTATAGGATATATTCAGTTATAGTGTTATACTCGAGAGTCTGTAACTCAGGAAGTGAACACTAGGCGATTGATTCACTAAGTGTAAGAGGATTGTACTAGATAGCATAGACAGGTGGGGCTGATAATGCACATTTCTAATGGGCATTATAGGATAGTTTAGTTGCATTTGCATTATAGAATATGCATGTTTTAGTGTTAATTTAGATTAAACTCTTTTTTATTGGAAAAGTTCGGAATCTACGCTATTTCGGTTGAATTGTGCAGAATCGTAAATCCGACATGGTGGAAAGCAAGGAAAAGTTGTTAAACATGGCCAAGTGAAGTCAAGAAATCAAGCTAAGAAGAGAAATAGAGGAAAGAAAGAACAAGGGAAGAACGGTGAAGAATTAAGTCTCTGGGTATATTTCGCTGCTAGCGGGATTTCACTCGCTGCCAGCGAGTGGAACCAGAATCATGAAGCCCGGCAAGACATCGAGAGAGGAAGAGGGAGCCAGCGAAAGAGAGCCAGCGAGAGAGGAAGAGCGAGCAGCGGTGTCCGCTGCTAGCGCCTAGTCCCGCTGCAGCGAGACGTTCGCTGCCGCGGAAAAATCCGCTGCCAGCGAGAATCACCAGGACGACGAAGCTTCGGCTACTCGCGGCTGCGGAAGGAAGAACTCGCCCCATCGATTTTGAGCTCGCGGCAGCGGAAGGCCCAGCTCGCAGCAGCGGAAGGAGCAGCTCGCGGAAGCGGAAAGGAAGGACCCGATGAGGCTTGAAAAAGTTTCTAAGGCATGGGCATTCACTGCCAGCGAGTGTGGTAGCGAGTGTGGTAGCGAAAATCCAACAGGAGCTTGATTGAGGCCATTCGCTGCCAGCGGAAATTTTCGCTGCCAGCGGAATCCGACGCTGAGTTAAATTAGGAAAGTTCTATCTTTTATCTAGTTTGTTTAGGAAGTTTTTATCTTTTATCTATCTTTTACCTTATTTATGGAAGATATTAGGCTTATAAATAGGATGTTCTAGGCTTAGTTTTCTAATTAATTCCAAGTAGAGAAATCACCATTGAAGAGAAGAAAGCTTAGGTAAGCCATGTTTGGCTAATTTTGTAGTTTCCGCCTACACTTTCGAGACTTGGTTGGTGGTTTGTGAGTTTCTAATTTAAGTTATTTTTCCTCTATAATTCTTTCAACTTCTTTATGTGATATTGATTATGTTATTGATGTTATCTTGATTAGCTACCTTGATAATATTGATTTCATGCTAGGATTTAATACTTTCGTATTTGTGTTATTTCCGTAGTAGCACGCATAAGATTGTGGATTCCGTGTTTGAAGCATGACTATGTAGGGAGTTGACATATATCTTAAACATTGATTTACCGTGTTTAATTGGTGTTATTTATATGCTCAAGTTCTTGGGACTATTTGCTATCTCTTTGTTAAATCTTGACCGTGTTAGGGTTGCATTGAGGTGTAAGGGATTAATTGGACTCGTAGGACTTTTAATCTACTTAAACCAAGACGAGAGGAATTCGTAGGAAACGATAATAACTTGAAAAGGATTCGATGATCAATAAAACCAACCAAAGTCGAGAACTTGTAGGTGGAAACGCTTTTCTTCTATCTTTTATTTGCTTTTGTCAATATTATTTTCTTTTATTTTCATTCATAAAAATCGTTTTTTTTATATTGATAAATACACAATATTTAGAAATACTTGATTCTCTAGGGTTCGACCCCTTACTTGCATACTATACTAGTTTGTTTGTTTGGGATTTATTTTTGGCGAGGTAAATCAACGACTTTCCCTCCGTCAAATTGGCGTCGTTGCCGGGGAATCAAGTTTATTTCTTTGTTTTGTGTGTTTATTGATTTTTGTATATATATTTAACCCGTTGTGAACCTATCTTATGGTTCACGACACCTCGTTACTAATTGTTTACAATGGAGTTGGAGTTATGGCAATACCAAGGAGAATACTTTCACCATTACCTCGAAAGAGTGCAAGATTTAGTGGACAACCGTGCTTCACGGGGTATCCAAGATGATTTGAAAGAACAAGTACTTTGCGTTCAAGATGGCATGCTTCCCGAGATACGAGAATTCGCCCAATCTTTGAAAAACGAAGGCTTTTATGGTTTGGATTGGCCGGAATTGTGGGATATTTTCCTTTGTGTAGGTGACATGGCAAAGGTGGAAGAAGAATACATGTTGGCATCCACACCCTTACCTTTCAAACCAATGGCGGGCGTGATACATGAGGAAAGCCAAGACGCAAGTACCCATGGTTCATTCAAAGATGGAGAAGAGAGCCCGATGCCCCTTGACATGGAGTCTCATGAGTGCACGCTTGAGGAACCATGTATTTTGGCACCTACTCCACCAATAGAAATCATCCCCAATGCACCTATTGAGGAACCAAGTCCAGAGCCGATTTCTGTGGCTTTTGAGAAAGGTAATGATATTTTTGACACTTTTGTGGATTTTGGTGAATATGTAGATCCTTGGGAGCATTACTTCAACAAGCCACCAGCGGAACTGTGTTGGTGGTACTACATACCCTCGGCGAGAAGTCACGCTCGGGCATATGAAAAGTTGGAGACCTTCTTCAACATCACATCATTTGACTTCGGCTTCTTTATATGTGGTGCTCGCCTACCTAGATGGTGTGCACCGGAGTTTGATTTGTTAAAGAGGGCGTTAGCAATGTCCAAGTGAGTCTTGAATGCGCGAACAAATAAACCGTCGAGTCTATGACGATAAACAAGGACGCTTCTTGGGAGGCAACCCGAGGTAAGTTTTCCTAAATTAGTTATTTCAATTCCTAGTTATTTAATTAGTTTGGTTGTTTAATAAATTAGAAATTTCCTAATTATTTTATATGGTAGATAGATGCTTTTGGATATTTTGAGCTAACAATGCAGGGAAAAGTGAACAAGATCGAAGAATAGAGAATCTAGGCTCAATTCGCTGCCAGCGAATCATGATTCGCTGCCAGCGAGTCCAGCCGCTCAGACGACATAGGGGCTGATTTCATCCGCTGACAGCGAACCAACACTCGCTGCCAGCGAATCCAGCAGTGATGCCTAGTCTTCGTCCGTTTTCGTCGCATCCAATCTTATTCATTCTTCGCCATCTTCATTCATCCGTGCTCGTGGTTCGTCCATCTTCGTTGTTGTCGTTCTTCACCGTTCTTCTTCCGAGCTTCATCATCTTCTCCATCGAAACTTTTCCCATGATGTGAGTTATTCTTTACCCTCTTTCTCTCATATTTTTATGATTTTTTGTCTTTGATTTTCATTGAGGACAATGAAGAATTTAAGTGTGGGGGAGGGTTGCATTCATAGATCCATGCATCCATTCATATTTATTTTTCCGTTATGCATTCATGTTTATTTTTCGTTAATTTATTGCATTAGAAAATGAAAAAAAAATGAGAAAAAAAAATCCAAAAAGAGCATGCATTGCATATATGTGTTTTTCAAATACCCATCTTGCCTTAGTTTGTCCTCTATTTTATTTTGATGAGTTTTACCATATATGTTCCATAATATGATTGAATTGCCTAGCCTTGTCACATACTTGAAATGATTTTTATGGGAGCATGGCATGTTAGTTCAATTGAGAAAGTATGATTCCTAGTTTTGGGCATTATTGAAATCCAACAAAAACTTGTCCTAGTGAGAAATTTTTGGCCTTATAGGGATTTTCATCATATTTATTCCCTTTTTCTTTCTTGTGTGATATTATACTCTCCTTATGTACTTACCTCTTGAGATTGACATTGTTATCTATATTTGAGGCCGATTTTATATGTTTATTACTTATGAGTTTCAAATAATAGAGGCATGATTTTCTTAGCCATATTATTATCCATATCCACCCTACATATGTGTCCTTTGCTTGTAGCCAAATTTGAGCCTTAACCTTTTCTTTAAAGCTCCACAAAAATTTATCCTAGCCAATGATGAGCCTTACCCTATCCGGGAATTAGGATTAGAATTGGTGAATAGTTGATATGTTTGAGTGGAAAAGAGATTATTGTTGAGAAAGTTACAAGTTTGGATGAATATGTAATTTTAGTTTTATTCTTCGCATTGTGCATTATTGTTTTGGCTCTAAAGAAAAAAAAAATTGAAAGAAGAAAAAAGTCAAAAGAAAGAAAAGAAAAGAAAGAAAAAAAAATGAATAAGAGCCTTTTATCTTTATTATGTACGTGAGAGTTGGAAAAAATTGTATGGTTAAGAGAAAGTTCTTTTGTTGAGTGTTTTGAGAGTGAATGTTTGAGTTACTTTGGTTTTGGAAGTATTTGGTTTTTGATGTTCTTCCGGTTGTTCTTAGGGATCCCTTTTTCCCGGATTTTTAGCACCACAAACCTAAATATTTTCCTACCTTAATTTCTTACCAAGCCCCATTACAACCTTGATAAAAGACCTCTTGATGTTTCTTATAAGTGACAGCATCCGCGGTGGAGAATATGTGATATATGTGTCAAGGTCTATGTAGCTTTTTGCATATTGGATTGAGTTGAGCGATATATTGTTAAGCCTAAACACAATGAGAGTGAGAGCAAACACATAATCCCGGTGAGGTTGGATGAAATGTGCCTTATTTTGAATCGTTCATATACTTGCTAGGATGTTAGATTTCATGTTCATGGCTCCTCCATTTTAATGTTGCTTTTGACAAGGTTAGTGCTTGAAGATTATATGTGTGGGATGATGGTTTTGTTCTTCTTTATTTTGCATTGCTTGAGGACAAGCAAAAGGTTAAGTGTGGGGGAGTTTGATAATGCACATTTCTAATGGGCATTATAGGATAGTTTAGTTGCATTTGCATTATAGAATATGCATGTTTTAGTGTTAATTTAGATTAAACTCTTTTTTATTGGAAAAGTTCGGAATCTACGCTATTTCGGTTGAATTGTGCAGAATCGTAAATCCGACATGGTGGAAAGCAAGGAAAAGTTGTTAAACATGGCCAAGTGAAGTCAAGAAATCAAGCTAAGAAGAGAAATAGAGGAAAGAAAGAACAAGGGAAGAACGATGAAGAATTAAGTCTCTGGGTATATTTCGCTGCTAGCGGGATTTCACTCGCTGCCAGCGAGTGGAACCAGAATCATGAAGCCCGGCAAGACATCGAGAGAGGAAGAGGGAGACAGCGAAAGAGAGCCAGCGAGAGAGGAAAAGTGAGCAGCGGTGTCCGTTGCTAGCGCCTAGTCCCGCTGCAGCGAGACGTTCGCTGCCGCAGAAAAATCCGCTGCCAGCGAGAATCACCAGGACGACAAAGCTTCGGCTACTCGCGGCTAGGGAAGGATGGGTAACATCTAGGGATACGATCAGAATAAGGCACTATCAAACAACATTGTCAAATAAATTTTAGACATTCCCCTTCCGGAATCAAATCTACACTGGTGGCCGGATAGGGAAGGATGGTTTACTACAGCTAGCGCCTACAAAATTATAACAGCATAATCCTCACTACGATCGATGGGAACACTTGGATTTGGAAGACTGATGTTCCCCCTAAGGTGAAGAATTTTCTATGGAAGATTGCACATAATGGACTGCCCACTGTTGTGCGCCTATCGTGCAAAGGGTCGGCTATCCCAACTACCTGTTCACTATGCAATATGGAACCCGAGGACGAGGCTCACCTGTTCCTGGAATGCCCTTTTATACGGAAAATATACCGACTGCCGAGTCAAGAACAAACAACAACTACAAGATTGATCAACCAGTCCCAGGATTTTAGACCCATTCTATCTAGCCTTGGAACCAGCTTAACACCTGCCGCTCTGACTGACCTCTCCTTCGCTTGGTGAACTATCTGGTACATCAGGAACAAAAACTTGTTTCAACAAGCACCAATCCCCCAGCACCAAACCGCCGTCCATCTAGTCAGATCACACATAGATAACTGGAAGAGAACATCCGCGATCGAAGGAGATGGTGACGACGATATGCATCCTTCCTCAAGAGTCTATCCAAGGAAGACCGACAAAAAACGTCCATTTAAATGGCGCAAGCCTCCGTTAAGGTGGTTCAAACTTAATTTTGATGGTTCTTCTTTAGCCAACGGCGACAATACGGCGGGTATCATTATTAGGGATTGGAATGGCCATCCTGTCACCATCGAGCACAAATTACTAGGAAAATAGCAAGCCATCAAGGAAGAAGCCCTCGCCCTCAAACTGGGAATCCAGAAGGTATTACAACTTCACATTGAAAGAATCCAAATTGAAGATAACTGCAAAATAATTATAGACTATCTAAACAGGACAGCTAAATGCCCTGGGGAGATTGAACTAATCCTCTCTGACATTCAAGTCATGTTATCGACTGTAAAAGAAGTATGCTACTTTCATGTACCTCGTATGGGCAATAGAGTGGCAGATAAGGTTGCATACATTAGCCACTCTGCCCGAGGTAATGATATTAACAACAATCTAGGTCTTATTGACCTCATCCGCAAGGATGCTGTCAGGTAGGGCTTGCCCACCCGAATTTTTTCCTAATCAAAAAAAAAAATATCTGCAGGCTCCAGCCTCAAGAGTATGTTTTGAGTTGGAGTTGTGAAAATGGGAGTAATGACATTCATTAATGAGGCAAATTGGATAACGGCGGCCGGAAGTAGTAATGGCGGTAGGGATGTTTCTTATTGCATGCGTATGGAGTGTATTGAATTGGGTGTGGTTGAGGCTGAAGAGGCTAGAGAGGCTCCTTGGTCGACAAGGCCTCTATGGGAACCTTTACAGGCTCTTCTACGGCGACTTGAAGGAAATCAAGTCAATGAGGGATGAGGCTAGCTCCAACCCCATGGTTACGTTCTCCCATGACTATACTCCCCATCTTCGTCCCTTCCTCCATCGCACTGTCCAGCAGTACGGTATGTATATGGTCATTTGTACAATAACATATCTTTCGTACCATTACATGTTGATTACCGGGGGTGAGTCTAGAAAAAAGTGGTGGTAACATTGCCAATATTCTTTCGTGAGTCTAGGGTCAGAACCTCAGCGTCATGAACAATACTTGTTCACTATGTCGAGCTTCTTGCTTGCCAGATGAACATATCAATGTCAGTCCGCCCGTTACAGTACTCGCCCCTGATCAGTCGGCTCCATAGTGATGATGGTTCTTGCATCAATCTCCAACCGAGTTTGGCCAGGACTTCCTGATTAATCTCCCTCATAGGGCGGATCCCAAGCCCTCCGTACTCTCCCGAGTCATAGAGAACCTCTTTCTTCAACAAGTGGATGCGTCGCTGATCGGCCGAGGATCCCCAAATGAAACCTAGTGAGGTACGGGATAGCAGATCTCATACATACTCCCCATTGATTGACATTGCAATATGACACTAGTGAGGTGGGACGGCATGTGTGCTCTCTGAAAACCAATAATCAATCTCAATTGAACTCAGAAATCTTTACAGAGAAGAAAATTGTAGCTCAAGCCAGTGCTTCACTCGGTTACAAGAGGAGGCTATATATAGCCGACTTCTTCTCTATTGTCTAAATTACATAAGGGCCTCTTATTTACATAATTACATAAATAACCCTTGTAATATAAATACATCATATGCTCATTACCCCCCCCCCCCCCCCTCCTTCAAGTTGAAGATGGGGTGTCAAACACCATACCCATCTTGAGACTAAGAAACCTGTGTTGCTTCTCGATCACCCAAGGCTTTAGTCATAACATCCGCTAATTGAAGAGCTGAAGCAACATGTTGAGTAAACAAAAACCCTTCATGTTGCCTTTCTCGAACAAAATGGAAATAAATCCGAAGGTGCTTGGTCCTTTCATGAAACACAGGGTTTGCTACGAGGTGTTGTGCTGCCTTATTGTCACAATACAAAGGAATCAGATGAGGGATATGAACTTGAAGATCAGTGAACAGGCCATCAAGCCACACCATTTCACTTGAGGCATATGACATGGTTCGATATTCTGATTCAGCGGATGATTTGGAAACCGTTTTCTGCTTCTTTGTCTCCCATGACACCAAAGAAGATCCTAAGAGTATGCAATATCCAGATAGAGACCGATTAGAAAACACACAAGTGCCCCAATCAGCATCTGTAAAGGCAGAGAGGTTCAATGTTGATGAAGATGAATAGAATAAACCAGCATTCAGCGTGCCTCTCAGATATCTTAGAACATGTAAGACAACTGGATAGTGAAGGAGTTTCGATGAACTGATGAACTGTGACAAATGTTGAATGGCATATGAGATGTCAGGTCTTGTAAGGTTGAGGAAGAGCAACCTGCCCACCAGTCTTCTATAGACCTCTGGATCTTGTAAGGGATCTCCTTCTTCTGGTGATAGTTTGAGACCACGAGGCAAAGGAAATTTAGCTTCCTTTGTGTCCACCATATTAGTATCTCGTAAAAGGTCTAGAATATATTTCCTTTGGTGGATCATCATGCCTGCAGGTGATCTGGCTATCTCCATTCCTAGAAAGTACCTTGCTTGTCCAAGGTCTTTAATGGTGAATTTTGAATGTAGTTGCTCTTTGGTCTGAATAATGACAACTTCATCATCACCTGATAAAAGCAAATCATCTACATAGACCAAAGCTGTAACTATACCATTAGAAACATTTTTAATAAATAATGAGTAATCTTGTTTGGATTGTTTGTAACCAAGAGATAAAAGAAACTTGGTTAACTCAACATTCCATTGCCTACTTGCTTGTTTTAGACCATAAAGTGATCTTTTTAACAAATAAACTTGGCCTGGCAATGCCTTTTTATAGCCATCAGAAGGTTTCATATAGATTTCCTCATCTAGATAGCCATGTAAAAAGGCATTGTTTATTTCAAGTTGGTGGATAGGCCACTGTTTTATGGTAGCTAAAGCAAGCAAGCATCTAACTGTAGTAAATTTTGCAACAAGGGGAAAAGTATGTTTAAAATCCTTGTCTTTCACCTGGTTGTAACCTTTTGCAACTAACCGAGCTTTATACCTTTCTATGGATCCATCTGGCTTATGTTTCAACTTGAACACCCATTTAGATCCAATAGGTACCTTTCCTGTGGGCAATGCAGTGAGCTCCCACCATGTTTTGTTCTTTTCCAAAGCTTCCAACTTTTTATCCATAGCCTCAATCCATTTTGAATCCTTATTGGCTTGGGAAAAGGTATAAGGTTCAGGGACCTGTGCTAAGTTCACAAAGGACATGACAAATTCATGAGAATATGAGGTATCATCACCCAAAACCATTGATAAAAAGGACTGAGAAAAAGAATTAGTTGAAGGTAAAGTAGGATATACAAAGTCATTTAATTTTGTAGGAGGGATATGGTGTCTTACTGATCTTCTCGGTTGAGGAACAGAGATAGTAGGTATCAAACTTGAAATAGATTCCTCAAAAGAACTACTATCAGAACTGTTATGATCAATGTGAGTAGGCAACTCATTCTGATCACCATTCTCATCAGATGACCAAGACGATTCATTATGATCACCATGAATATCAGATATAGAATCATCAAACATATGTTGACTAGTAATTGAAATAGGATTTTGGGAGGATAACAAATCAGATAAATATGCAGGACTTACTAAAGGAAGTGCAGTTTGAGAAGGACAAACCTGAGATACCTTATTTTGAGAATCCTTAAAAGGAAACTGATCTTCAAAAAACTGCACATCTCTATTAACAACACACCTCTTTGTCTCTAAGCAATATAATTTGTATGCCTTTTGAGCAAAAGGATATCCAACCAAGATGCACCTCTTAGATTTAGGTCCAAACTTATCTTTCTTAGCACGAGGATCCAGAGCAAAACATTGATGATGTGGGTTGCTGCCAATACACAATCTGCCCAGAATTCTGAAGGAAGATGAGCATGTAATTTCAAAGCTCTAGCAGTTTTAATCAAATGACAACGCTTCCTCTCAACTTTACCATTTTGTTGAGGGGTATAGGGAGCATTACGTTGATGAACTATACCAAACTTGGCAAATAATTGGGCACAACTTGATTGCAAAAACTCCATACCATTATCACTTCTAAAGCACTTAATAATAGATTGAAATTGAGTAGAAACATATGCAATAAAGTTAGACAAAATGGAAAACACACAAGTTTTATTACGCATAAGAAAAGTCCAAGTAACTCTAGATTTATCATCAACAACAGTAAGGAAATATGATGCACCTGAAATGCTCTTGGTCTTATAAGGACCCCAAATGTCAAGGTGTATCAAATCAAAACATTTATCAGAAACTGAAACACTTGAAGGAAAAGGAAGTATGTGCATCTTGGCCATCACACAAGTTTCACAAGGAGGTAAAGATTTTGAATGAACAGAATCTAAATGTACTAGCTTGCCAACCGAGGCATGACCTAGTCTCACATGTAATTGTTGCACCTGTTCAACAGACTTACAAGACACATTAGAAACAATGGACTTAGACAAACTATCTATATCAGGCATGATTTTTCTATTGATCTTGAAGGGCAAAGCATCATGAACCACACTCTCAGCTTGTAGCATGTAGAGTCCAAGTTGCTTTAACCCTGATCCAATAACCTTGCTAGTTCCAAGGTCCTGAAAAAACCATTTATGTGCTGTAAATATAGCAACTAAATGTGAATCTTCCACCAACCTTGGAACCGAGAGCAAATTGTGCTTACAATAAGGTACTAACAAAACATTATATAACACAATACTGTTTGTCAAGTGTAATGTACCAATCTGGGACACTAAGGCAAGATTGCCATCAGGCATTCCTACTTGAATAGGACGAGACAAATCTTGCTTATCCACTAATAAGTGGGAATAAGCTGCCATATGATCTGTCGCCCCAGTGTCTATAATCCAATCCGTGTCCTTAGATGCTTTTGCAAGAAATGCTAAGTTGTAAGAGTGATTGTTACCTGCCATGTTCGTCACTGCTGAACAGTTGACATGGCTTGAACTCTGCATAGCCTTAAGCACTTCTTGACACACTGCACTCACAAGAGACTGATCAACCTTGCCACTGAACCCAGTACCACCTTTCTCCACATTGAAACCATGAACCTTATCATCCTCTTTCAGCGGATCATCCAAGTTACCATCATCCACCTCAAAGGCATTATGAGCAGATACTCCTTTCCCATCCTTTGAAGCCTTAAACCAGTCAGGGTATCCATGGAGTTTAAAACAGTTCTCCATGATATGTCATTTGCCCCTACAATGATAGCATATCCTATCCTTTCGATCATATTTATCTTTCTTGTAATCTTTCTTGTCCCCTTGCATTTGACCTCTCCTAGAAGCCATCAAAGCCATGTTCTCAGACTGAGCATTACTATCAGATGTAACATTCTTACCACTTTCAAATTGTCGGACCAAGAAATATGCTCTGTTGATTGTAGAAAAGGGATCTGTTGACAGGATACTATGAACAACCGATTCATAACCATCCCCTATCAAGAATTGCATAACTCGATTTCTCGACTCCTGATATGCCACTTTCTTGGACAATTGACACAGACCCGCAGCACCACAAGTACACTCAGGAAATCCCTCTACACTCTGTAACTCATCCCATACCCGTTTCAATTTCGCAAAATACTCAGATATGGTCTTCCCATCTCTAGTCATTGTATGCAATTCCCTCTTAAGTTGGAACATCAAAGGAGCGTTTGATTCTCCACACCTTTCATTCAACTCGTCCCACATATTCTTGGACGATTCTATGTACATAAAACTCTCCGAAATCTTCGCTACCATGGAATTAATCATCCAACATCGAACCATGTTGCGCTATTTGCTAACCCTTTACATATGTGATGAAAGTAAAGAAGTCAAGTCAATATTCATTTGATTTGTATACTTTAAATAAAAGAGATCGATCACCTAGATAAATATTTAGTTAGATTTAAATAAAAAATAACAACAACAACTCTAACAAGCGTGTTGTTGAGAATATAAAAGTTGAGGTTGTGGGATTAGATCCCACATTGATTAAAAATGGAATCCAAGCCTTGTATATAAGCCGGTGGGCTACCCCATCTAACACCAATTGGTTTTAGGATGGAACTCCACTCGATTTGTGTGCTCGGCTTGGTTGGTGCGCGTATTGCGCTTGGGCGTGCGTGGCCCCCCCACGTCGTATATTACCCACCGTAAATTTAACACGTGTATATATATATTTTAGAATTTGTTCTCATCGCATTCTATACATACCTCGGATTTGAGTAAATGATAAACTTGGACTTGTAGATATACATCATCTATCCAACCAATCCATTTGAATATATAATCTGAATTCAAATCAAGACTTTTCACGTATTCCAAACTATTCGATTGAAAACTCCAAAACTTTCAGGGCAGGGTTAACTACTGGCATAGCTACCAAAGCATCTTACCAAAAAAAAACACTTCTGGCATAGCTAGCAAAGCAACTCGCTGCTAGAGTCAAGTCTAACATTATATTAAAATAATAATATTTTATAGAATTTTTTGTTCCTTAAAAAACATGTACAAAATGACAAAAATAATTAATATGAGACAAAGAGACTAGTCAAATACATGGCAGTCGAGTCGAAGAAGAAAAGAACAACCTACACTACACGTCCGCTAGTAGGCGGTACAACTCTAAATACCTTTCCAGAAATGGCCACAAAACCACTTCATTTTTTCTTTTTTCTCTTGTCTAAAATCATCTTTAATCACCTTTTTTTTTTGTTAACACTCACGTCCAGAAATTAATGTGTTCATATTCCTATCTTAATCTTAAACCATTCAATCTGAAGAAACAAGTAAATATATATATCGACAAAAAATTAATAAAAACCATTATCAAATTCTACACAGATTTTTCAATTGTTAAACATCAAACACGTACATTAATTGTGAAGTCTTCACGACCAACTAACGCCGAGTCTCTTAATATATATATTATCTCGTCGCATTTTATAAAAATAAAATAATAGATAAAAAAAATTAATATAAAAAAATATTTATTTATTTATTAAATTAAGGAATTTGTTAATAAATATTATGCGTATGAAAAAAATTTAACTTACCTATTTTTAGTTTCTGATTCCGTGTCTGCCTACTTATATATTCGTACAGAAGAAATTAGATTCTGCAAAAATACGATAAAAATAGCAATCTTGAGGACCATTAGTTCTCCTAAATATATAGGTAAGGATGTTCCTTGCCATGCTGTCATGCTGCCTTCCTTGAATTTATAAATAAATAGCGGTCATATTCGGGGTTCAAACTGGGGACCTTCGGGGCCATGCTGCCTTCCACATAAAATAAAATTTCAGATTCCAAAGACTGCCGCCTCCATCTATAGTTTCCACCAAAAATTAGACGGCCTCACAAATCACAATAGGATTTGTTGTGTACACCTACGTATTATTTAGTGATAACGTAAATTTAAATACATACGTTTTTTTTTTGGTCGAAATTTAAAATACATACGTATATGCAACTACCATCAATAAAACATAACAAATAAAACAAGAATATATTGAACACTTGTCATAATACTCATACACGTGTACACCAAAATCTTTTTTCAACCAAAAAATTAAAAAGAAATTATAACATGCTTTTTTAAAAAAAAAATAAAAAGAGACAGAGAAGGAAAAAAAAACATCACGTTATTGCTTCCTTATAAATCCAGATCGAGCCCTTAGTTGTGCAGTGTACAAACATATCTGCAGGCTTCAACATTAAGAGTTAAGAGTAGGTAGGTACGTTTTGAGTTGGAGTTGTGAAAATGGGAGTAATGGCATTGATTAATGAGGCTAATTGGATAACGTCGACTCCGGGATCAGTTGTAATGGCGGTAGGCATGTTGCTTATTACATGCGTATGGAGTGTATTGAATTGGGTGTGGTTGAGGCCGAAGAGGCTAGAGAGGCTCCTTGGTCGACAAGGCCTCTATGGTAACCCTTACAGGCTCTTCTATGGCGACTTGAAGGAAATCAAGTCGATGCGAGCTGAGGCTACCTCCAACCCCATGCTTACTTTCTCCCATCACTATACTCCTCGTGTTCGTCCCTTCCTCCATCGCACTGTCCAGCACTACGGTATGTATCATTAACATGTTGATTACGAAAATTAATTACGAATGTTAATTTGGTAACACATAACTGATTTACTGATAACACAGTTGAAGTGCTCGCTAGCTGATGAATTATTTGTGTTTATAACCTCGGTCTCTCTTATCTCTTTCCCCGGCCCGGCCCTAGCACATGTCTAACGTAGATTTAAATAAATTAATTTCACCAATTTTAAGTGTATTAATAAATTTGTAACTTAGCTTTCTAATACACTTTCAACTGACGAACTCCATGTATCGTCGTCACCTGAACCATTTCAACTGACGAACTCTGGAGACGTCGCTTGTCATTGTCAGAAGTGTCATAACATTAAGGGGACGGGTTTGTTCCGTCACTTGATTAGTGTGTGTCATAACATTACCTAATACTATGGTTTAACATTATAAAAATATTACATAATTCATTCATAATCTTTTGACATTATAAATTATGGTTTTATAAACATTATGAATATAACATTCCAAATTTATTGATTATAACATTATATATTTATATGTTTATAACTTATGAGTTATTACTAATAACTCATATTGTATTCATAACTTAATTATATAAATATAATATCTACAAATAACATTAACTCGTATGAATATAACATTATATTATTATTAAAAAAAACTACAAATATAGCTTTAGTTAAGTAGTTTAGTATTGTTTAATTTATATAAAAAATTATAAATATTACCTAATTAATATGGTTGTATAAAAATAATACAAATATAACTTATAAGATTATAAATTACATTATCTAATTAATTAATATGATACTTAGTTAGCATGGTTGTATAAACACATTGCCTAATTAATGTAAAGTTATGGTTTTAACATTATAAAAACATCATATAATTAATTTCAAAATTACGTATAACATTATAAATTACGGTTTTAAAACATTATAAATATAACTTATAAGATTAAAATTATATAATTAATTTAAAACATTATAAATTCCTTATCTTTATAACTCATAAGATTTTTTTAAAAATGGGTCCAATGGGGTACTCGTTTTCAAGCGAAAAACATTGATTATACATGTTATCTCCGTCACCTGAATTATCTCAAGTGACCAACATTAAAAAAATTCGGTCAAAGTGGCCAACATTAAAAAAACTTCCGTCACCTGAATGATTGCTATTTTTTGGCATTCATTCAAGCAACCAACCTTGTTTACTCCGTCACCTGAATTTCCTCAAGTGACGAACAGTAGCAATGATCTACTTTTGGGACTCATTCAGATAACTAACATGTACTGCTCCGTCACCTGAATTATTCCAAGTGACGAACGTATACCATAGTTGGTCACTTGAATAGAACCGCATGAACCCTTACCCGGGTGGAGAGTTGGAGCGACGAGTGTTTATAGTTTCATTGCCTGGATACCTTTGAAGCGACGAAAGCAAAGAAGGTCGTCACCTGATATGCACAGTGGCGTAGTGAAAATATTTAACTAATTAATGATAAAAATGAAAATATTATGACATTAGAGCTTCGATCAAAAAAATTATGACATTAGAGGAATGATATACAAACAAATTGGAAAAAACAATACTCCATTTTCACTTCTTCGATCAACATCAAGAGAATTTCACCAATTTTTGCTTCTCTACAATAACATTAACGAACATATATAAAAAAAGCCTTACCTTTCTATTTTTTTTTTAAAAAAAATACCCAATTTTGTATATATTAATGTAAAACATTAAGAATAAGATATAAAATATTCCTTTGTATACCTTTTCCTTCTCGGTTAATGCCCTCTCTATGAATTTCTACTCATTATCGTATTTTTCATCAATAGTGCTTTTTTACAATAACATTAACAAACATCATAGAAAAATCACATTACCTTTCCAAATAAAAAAGAAATATCAATTTGTGTATATATTAGTTTTTAAAAAAAAATAAGAATAAGATGTCAAACAATGTGACTTCTCATTCTCATATTTTTCATGAGTATTACTTCTCTACAATAACATTAACAAATATTGTATAAAAAAATATTGCCGAATTAAAAACAAATATCAAATTTGGTATATATTAATTTTGAAAAACGAATAATAAGATGCAAAATATAACTCCGTACTTTGTATACTTTCTTTCTTATCAATTCAGACTCTTTTTCTACGAACTTATTCTTTTTCGAGGGTACGTAACTATGAACTTCTTCTCATTTACATATTTTTGCTGCTCCTAAATTCCTAATCTACCTATGTCAAATATATAGGATTTCTTTTGCAAGAAAAATTATTAATTTATAGGATATAACCTAAGATTATATTTAATTTTGAACGGCATAAATATCATATTTGTTATGTATATATTTATGAGGCTATAAGATTTATGAGGTGCTTAGTACTTGGGTCCAAGTAATTTATGATTGAATCATTAATTTGGAAGATGGAAAAAAGAGTAATTTATTTCTTTGAATTAAAGTATCTATATCTATATAAACTCTTAATTTAGAAAAGTTTAGGATGATGTGTCAAGCTTAGAGAAATTTTAGGAGTCTCGACCAATCATTATTTTTGCCATTTTTCTTTGATTTTCTTTAATTATATTTTTTTTCTTCTTTTTCCTTTAATTCTCTTTTTTCTTTAATTTTACTAACTATCTATATATCTATATATATCTATATAAACTCTTAATTTAGAAGAGTTTAGGATGATGTGTCAAGCTTAGAGAAATTTTAGGAGTCTCGACCAATCATTATTTTTGCCATTTTTCTTTGATTTTCTTTAATTCTCATTTTTTTTCTTCTTTTTTCTTTAATTCTCTTTTTTCTTTAATTTTACTAACTATCTATATCTATATAAACTTTTAATTTAGAAGAGTTTAGGATGATGTGTCAAGTTTAGATAAATTTTAGGAGTCTCGACCAATCATTATTTTTTCCATTTTTCTTTGATTTTCTTTAATTCTAATTTTTTTTTTCTTTTTTTTCCTTTAATTCTCTTTTTTCTTTAATTTTACTAACTATTGGGCTTAATTCAAAACATCTATATTCTATATAAACTCTTAATTTAGAAGAGTTTAGGATGATGTGTCAAGGTTAGATAAATTTTAGGAGTCTCGACCAATCATTATTTTTGCCATTTTTCTTTGATTTTCTTTAATTCTAATTTTTTTTCCTTCTATTTCCTTTAATTCTCTTTTTTCTTTAATTTTACTAACTATTGGGCTTAATTCAAAACATTGATCTTAGCCTAAATTATAATTTTATAAGTTTTTTTTTTCTATAAAAAAACAATGGGATTAATTAATTCAAAACATAAAATTAATAATAAGAAAATATAAAATTAATATTAGTAATCTACATCTATATCTATATATATGTTTATATATACTATTTTAATCGTTTTCTCAACTCATGAGTTTAATTCAAAATATTTAATTTTCTGAACTTTTACAATTATGTTATAATATTAATTAAATATATTAGTAAGATTTTATTTATAAAAGATCGCGTCATTGTGCGGGGATTATACTAGTATATTTGAAAGATGAAAAGATAGACATTTTTTTAATTTAAGAAATTATAATTTTGAAATTTAAATTGATATATACGGAGTACAATATTAGAAGTTATACGAGGTATGCATTTATGAACACAAGGTTTTTTGTAGTATTATTATTATAGATATAGGTAATGACATAATTAACATAGGGTTAAATTAATTCAGCCAATATTATTGATTCATTTGTTTGGATGGGCAGGGAAAAACTGTTTGATGTGGGAAGGGCCAATTCCGGTGGTGAGTATAGGAGAGGCGGGATTGGCGAGAGAGGTGTTTACAAAGTACAACCAGTTTCAGAAGCCGAAGACCAACCCAATCACTTCCATGCTTGCTCTTGGCCTTTTCAGCTATGAGGGTCACAAATGGGCTCACCATAGGAAGCTCCTCAACCCAGCTTTCCACATTCAAAAATTGAAGGTATATATATATATATGTAACACGTACTTGTAATTATTTGAGTAATTGGGTCATTGAATTTTAATGCTCTGTCCGTTAACAGTTGATGCTTCCAGCATTCTACACTAGCTGCAGTGAGATGGTGAGCCTGTGGGAGGAGAAGCTATCCAAGTCTGAGCCAGAGATTGATGTGTGTGATTATCTCATTAGTATGTCTGCAGATTCAATTTCTAGGGCTGCATTTGGAAGCTCCTATGAAGAAGGAAGGCGCATTTTCCAACTCATCAGGGAACAACTCATTGTTGTTGATCAACTCAATCAATCTGTTTACTCTCCAGGACTAAAGTAACCAATCTCAACTTTCTTTCAAATCGGTTTCATAATTCATAACCGGTAGCTAGGGAGGCGATTTGATTGCTTTTGTGACAGGTTCTTGCCAACGGAGGGAAACAACAAGATGAGAGCAATTGAGAGAGAAATCAAGACCTTACTATCAGGCATCATAGACAAGAGGAAGGAAGGGAGAGAAACCAAAGATGACCTATTGGGTCTATTGATGGAATCTAACTCTCAAAATGAAGGCACCAAGAAGCATAAAGTTAGGATTACTACCAAAGAAATGATCGACGAGTGCAAATTGTTCTACCTTGCAGGTCAAGAGACCACATCAGCCTTGCTCATATGGACCTTGATCTTACTGTGTAAACATCAAGATTGGCAGTCAAGAGCCCGCAAAGAAGTCCTCAACACATTTGGCCACAAGATGCCCGACTTTGAGGGACTTAACCGCCTCAAAACGGTACATTTGTATCACTTAGTTGTGTTACATGTGAGATGTTGACCTTAATTAAGGATTGACTTTGTTCTCTCTAATTACTCATTATGTGGATCTCATGAACTAACTTGCAGATCAACATAATCTTTCAAGAGGTGTTGAGGCTATACCCTCCGGTAATGGAGCTCAAACGAATGGTTGTCGGTGACAATACCAAGCTCGGAGACCTAACATTGCCCCATGGTTCCCTGATCAACTTGCCAATACACTACATTCAACAAGACCCTCAGGTATGGGGTGACGACGCCAAGGAGTTCAATCCCGAGAGGTTTGCTCAAGGGATCTCAAAGGCATCCAAAGGGGGAGTGTCGTTCTTGTCATTCGGTTGGGGCCCTCGGATCTGCAACGTTTTGAGTTCCAACTCTCACCCTCGTATGTTCATGCTCCCATCTCTCACGGTCTTCTTAACCCTCAGTTTGGCGCTCCTCTCATATTTCATCGTCTGTGAAAGGATGGTGAAAAATATGTAAACAAAATACCATATCTTAAGTATAATATTGTTTGTACTACACAGCTTGTGTGAGGTTCATATGAAACTCATGGTTCATTGTTTCGTTTTGTATAAAGGCCCCTCAAATGTAAATAATAAATAAATTTGTATGTCATAGGGCAATAGTTGGGGGAAAAAATTGTAATAAATTGGAACATGAGATACATATTATGTACAACTGCCATACATAAATCACACTTCGCAAAATTACGGGTTTTCATCCAACCGTGATACTCGCTTCATCACGTCACATAGGTGGATAGTACTGGATACTCTCCACCTATGTGGCGTGATGGAAAGGCTACAAAATAAACAGGAATCACAAAATAAACAGGCATGAAGGAATTAAACTAAAATCCTCTAACAAAATATTTTGACACAATAAAAAGGAGTCACAATACAAAGGCAAGATCTAAATGCAATCAACATTGAGAAACAGGCATTTACATTTCAAATTCACTGTATTGATTACATCAGTTACAAGCCACAAGATACCACACCAATTCGAGCAAAAATAAAACTGCAGCTTCTTCAAGGATTATGAAGGTTTGTGTTGGGCATGAATGGATGCACGGATGGCATGTTCAGGAGGAAGAGGTTTTCCATTCACCAGCAGTTGTTCTATGAAGTCCACGCGGATTGACTTGTATTCATAATGCTAATTACAATACAGCAGAACAAGTATTGTGAGTCTTTCTGAACTATTTTCATCAACCCAAGACACTTTCGCACCAGATTACAAATGGCAAACCAAAACCTTACCAATATCCAAAAGAAAAAAGTGGAATAAAAAGGTTGGTTGAGTTATTTTACCTTTCCTTTCCAGCTAAAACTAATGTTACGGTGCCAAGGTTCCAATAAGGTCACTTGGTTTCCTTCTTTTATCTGCAATAACTAGAAATACTCAGAATTCTGAAAAGAACCGATGACAGCAATCTGTGGTAATCTAAACAAAAATTATTTCCACTTGGAAAAGGGATAATGCGGTGAAAGCCCTTATGGACTTCATTTAATGATAAATCGTTTATCAAACAAAAGAAATGTAAAATTTTGAGTTATTTAGATAATTTAGTATTTTAAGCAAGTTAATCAAAGTTCTGATTTGGATTTTTTTGAAGCCAAAATGCATCATACATCTTGAAGCATTTTCACAAATTCAGGTTACTTATGCATCGATTAAAGCACCAAAAGTGGTTAACAAACATAATTCTATTTAAATAAACTGAAACTTGATTCCTTTTAGATGCATTTCTCTTTTGTAAATCTGCTGACAATTAAATGAGAAGATTATGAAGAAGCAAAATCAAGGCGTGAATATGCATTAGCTTCCTTAAGATAACAGTTGGAAGGAACTCACGGCACTGTCATGTATCCCACAGACAGATAGGACAAAACATCTTTGAGCTGGGTCACAAACCACGTAGTATCTGCAACAAAAATAGTGGTAGTCAGTGTTGCATCTCCATCCTTCCAAAACAGAGATGCCCTAGGTAATTGAAGAATTTGGCAAGTTCAACAGCTTTCCAGGTATTATATTGAATTGAAAGGCGCCAACCATGATAGAAGTCCAACCAACTCAAATGAGGTATTTCAAAAAATGAGGGAAAACTTTTCCATGGCACTTACAGCGGTGTAGTGTTTTCATGCTTCACAAAGAATAGCACTTTCCCAACCACTGCAACTGTTTTGTTCAGGCCATTCAAAAGTTGATCCACTGTAGCCTTTTTGTACGAGGGATTCACTTTTAAAACAGATGAAAAGCAAAATTATGTTATTAATAGTAGGTACGGGTCACATAAATAGTTCTTCCAAAGTAAGTTAAAAGTAGCTTACAACTAGCTGTGGCCAAGGATGAAACAAGAGGTGCAAGCCGTTTAGCTTTAGTTTGTCCCTGTCAAGGAAGATCCCGTCAAACATTTCAAGAGGTCCAAGAGAGCCTATGTTTATTTTTCTTTTTCACTGCACATGTTGTTCAACAGTTATTATTGTACTCCACCTAATAATTTTCAGTATGCATACTACACAATCTTGAAAATATCATCAGTTGTAAAAGCAACATAAAATAACATGTAAGAGAACAACTATTAATTAATCTATCTATATTGGCCAAGCAGCAAAATTGTCCATGTGCAAACATTTAATTATAAAGAAATTGCACATTTCAATTGAAATGTGTTCTCTAGAATATTACTTGCCACTGTCAATGCCAGTCTGGTGGATGTGATAGAAGGAAATCCCTTATTAGCATAAAGAAGAAAACTGGTATGCAGTATATATCAAAGCAAAAATGAAATATTTACTTTCAGCAAGTTGTCTAGTTTGTCCAGAAGAATAACAATTTTCTTGACCTCTTGATCTGCATTTAGGCCAGGATCTTTCGAAGCAGCTGCTTCAAACCCACTAAGGGCCCTCTCATAATTTTCTAGATACTTGTTTACCTGACATTTAAAAATGAGGAATAGCATTAAATAAGAGAAAAAATATTATGTACACAAGCATTTCATCAATGACAACCCTAAAGGATTTTGAAATGGATATTTCAGAGCTTGTTAACTCATGAACATCAACAACAAAAGAAGCAAATATAATGATTTTAGCAACTAACTTTGCATTAAAAGATAATGAAATGCTCATGGAATCTACAAAATAAAGCATTACTTACAGTAGCACAATTAAAAAACAGGTCTGGGTTGGATTTCATTCTTTCATCTTTCTCCTAAAACACACAGAAACATGTTAGAGCATGAAAAGGCATAGAAAACTGTTGAGCAGCAAGGGGGAAAAAAATCCTGATTGTAGCTTTTGAATTGAGGGGATGTGTATATTATCCTTCTTTTAGAATTATATATTATTGAAAAGAATATTTTCCCCTGCATAGGTCCTTGTTAGGAAAAAGAATAAAGAAGGCCAAGGACCAGAGGAATAAACCAGCAGACAATGGGTACCAGCCGCACAGGGAGATGGGTGAGTTGATGATAAGGTAAGCTAGTGTAAGGTCTTAACTCTTAACTAGGGTGATCTACTAGGGTAAGGCTATATACATAAAAATAAGCCATGCACTGATGGGATTTTGGCTGTATGTCTGGGCAATGGCATACTCATGTAAGGCTATATAAGTAACTAGGGCGTGTTTGTTATTGGGTTACTGAACTATTGGTACAGTGGATATTATTTTACTGTATAGTTCCATGCTACTGAGCTATTTTCATCTGATTATTGGAGCTTTCTTGTTTCCAAATTCGACGCTATCACTTATGAGAGTATCAGTCCATTATGGAAAGTGATTTGATTTAGAAGAAAGACAGTAGGGAGGGTAAGCAGCAAAGATTCCAAATGGAAAAGGAGTTATTTCACTTGCACCACCTACTGAGACTAGAGGCCTTCTTAATGCCAATGTTGATGCTACATTGTATATTGCATTATTAGTTTGCCAACAAAGATTGAATAAATTTTGTGGTCAGAAAGAACTGCTATAAATCACCTTCATGGATGCTTAAAGGGTCACCTCAAGTTTTTCCTTACATGCCATGACATTAAGTATGATTTTGCTGCCCTAGTTGTACGCTTGTAGCTATGTTTATCTATTGCCTGATTCCAACTCTGTTTGCATTATCTTCCGTTTTTTTCCTTCTCAAAAAGCTTGGTGAGAAAGTTTGTTAGATCCAAAGTTTCCTACCAGAGGCTTTCTTTGAACTATTTGAGTGGACCCGTAAAGAAAAGTATATTTTCCTAAATATACTGAAATAAATATTTAAAAGCAGATACAGATAAATAAAAAGCCACCGTTGACTGAAAACTCACAGCATTCTGATATGCCTTTAATGACTGGAGAAGCTTAGAGTGATCCCATGCTCCTGTCACGAAGAAGCTTGTAAGACATGCATTGCCTAGGTAATCTGACAAAATAGAAAGGGTAGCATCATTATAATCTAAGACCAGAAAAACAAATTACCTAAAGTACACAGAAAACCACAATTAAAAAGTAGCCAGCTAACTAGGTACAGAATTACAAGTTGCATGGATTGTGCATGTTCCATAAAATTTTAAAGAAAGTATACCCCCAAAAGTTGCAAAATGATGGCTGGGTTATACATGTTCATATCAAAATGATTGCCACAACAACGATCACTCTTAAACAAAAATATAAATCAAACAACGCACCACACCCACAAGAAAAAAAAAAGATCTTCATATCAAATGAATAAAAAAAAGATATTTTTTTCTGCACAAAAAAAATATAGAAAGGAATAAAACAAAGATCTTCATATCAAATGAGCATCACAATAATTTTTCTTATTGCTTTTATGAGGTATCTTACACCAAGAGTTTCCATCTTTTACATCCAAAGCAATAGCTTCCTTGGCATATTGAATACTCTCTTCAACAATTTCTGCCTCGTTCTTGGTGCCTGCAATGATCCAAAATATAAATTTTGAGCACAAAATCACTAATCTAGTGTTTCAGTTTTGAGAGTATACCGGTATACCCTTCCAAGTCTGATCCTACTAATTTAATAATGAGATCTACAATACAATTAAATAAAACAGAAAAAGGAACATTCAAATGGCCACTTGATAAAGCATCCTTTTCAAAGTTCAATTAGGTGAGTGAACTTGTGATACGAACCCCAGTATAATTCCATTAAGTTTTAATTAATATCTTCACTTTCCTGCAGAATTTAAATGTTCTCCGCTATCTAGTTAGTTGTTGAATTTAGGATTAATTTTTATTATTATTAATTGGGAGTCAGTTACTGGTTTTCCATTATAATTTATAAAAGGAGAATCAGCTAGAGCTTATAAGGGGACTTGAATTATTGAATTGAATACATATTTGGAGATTCTCCACCAATGTCCTCTTGCTAGATTCTTGCTTGAGTGGTTTTCCTAGGAGTGAGATCCTTGTTCCTAGTGGTTTCTATCAATTTGGTATAAGAGCCATCGATCCAATGGTGACTACCCATTCCGCTATCAATCCACAAACCACCAATCATCAAAACACCCACCCACCAGCCGCTACAATGGAGAGTAGGGAAGAAGCATTCCTGTTCATCCGCAGTTGGATAAAAGAAGCAAGGAATTGTTGTTGTCCTGGATTAAAGATGGGGAAAGCAGACCCAAGTTTCCTGGGAGCAAATTGGAGTTCTAAATAGGGCCTTTAGATCCCTGCTGGGAAGCAGTAATGGAGGAGATCCGGAAGGAAGAAGATGGGGAAGAAAAAGAAATCAGCGAATTGGTTAGCCTCAAGGCCGGTGTAGAGGCTTTGCCATCTCAGCTGGAGAATTTTGTGAAGAAGATTAAGGCGTCTTCGACTAAGGCAGTCAAAGCTACAGTGGTCATAGAGGATGAAAAGAATACTACAGTAGAAGAGGAGATGAAGCTGGCAGCAGAAAAGGGGGTGAAGGTTGCTGCAGTGCAGTGACAGCAAAGGAGGAGCCTCTGAAGGCTGCTGCAATGACAGCAGAGAAGGAGCCTGCTGTTGTGACAGCAGAAGAAGCAATTGAGGTCTTTGTAGAGGAGGCTGCAGAAGATGAAATTGAGGAGGCTGCAGAAGAAGAAATTGAAGATGGTGGTGTAGAAAAGAAAATGGAGGTGGCTGAATTGACCGTAGAACTTTCACAAACAAAAATCCCGAAAGTGCCTAACAGTCCTCTAAACCCACTAGCCTACTCTTACCCAGCTGCGTTGCCTTCTCCATCTCCCTTCCTACAACCACAAACCAGCCTTCACTATCTGAAAACCAAAAGTCCCATCTCCAGTCCCCAAAACAGCAGCCCTCAGCAGGATAGGACCTCTCAACAGATTTGCAAACTCTCATTATCGTCTATGCTGAAGGTCACTGGGCATCCAATAAAACCATCCCTTGGCCCAGAGGGAGATGCAATAGGGGATGTCACGTAGACCAAACTGAAGTTTCGCCTTGAGGACAAGGCGATTTTCGAGGAGGATGCATTGATGCCAACCCCAGTATAATTCCATTAAGTTTTAATTAATATCTCCACTTTCCTGCAGAATTTAGTTAGTTAATTAGTTTCTCATTCCCACTCCTTAGTTTTTAGCCATTGTCTCCATGTTCTCCACTATCCAGTTAGTTGCTGAATTTAGGATTAAGTTTTATTATTATTAATTGGGAGTCAAATACTGGTTTTCCATTATAATTTATAAATGGAGAATCGGCTAGAGTTTATAAGGGGACTTGAATTATTGAATTGAATACATATTTGGAGATTCTCCACCAATTTCGTCAGATTCTTGCTTGAGTGGTTTTCCTAGGAGTGAGATCCTTCTTCCTAGTCATTTCTATCAACTTGTCAGGACCTTGAGACTATGCCTTGTAAGGTGGTATGCTAGACAATTGCAGGCATAAAAAGTTCACTCAAGATCAGAGAAAGAAACATAGACAATGAATCAGAAATGGGTTAAACAAACTGCATCATCTTGTGAATCAAACATAAAAATGAGACTTAGTAACATCTATCTGCATTAAGAAGGTTTAGACAGAAAGTAAATTTTGAAATTGGTGTGTCCAGAAATTAAAAAAAATCCATCTCAGTGGCTACTGGATCAAAGAATATCTCTTTTCGGAACTTAAAATTCATAAAGTACGCCAACTCGCCAAGTGCTTATATTATAAAAAGATCTCAAGTTTTCAGTTCACAAAATCTCTGAAAACAATAAATTGAGACTTCAATTTAGCCACTGAGATATTCCTTGATCAAGGAATATCTCTTTCAAATATGGATATCGCAATACTGTTAAACACTCTGATCTAGAAAGGTTGTAGATAAATCATGGGATTATTGTGGGCAGCCAGATACGCTTTGGATACACTAATCCCACATACACAGATGTACTGTCCCCATGGTGGGGAGCATGGGTGGCCAACAAAGTGTCGAATCGACGACCTCACAAGGATGTCTTTGGCATTTCCCAGTGGTTGACCTGAGCCAACGCAACTGGTCGGAGATAAATCTTTGCTAGAGCTAGAAGATAGATGAGTTAAAGAAATGAGGATGTAAAATACCTTGGGCCATTTTCCTTTCAAGCATTGACAACTGACATAGTATACTCTTGTTTGGACCCTGTATGTGGAATAAATGAGCAAAATGGTTCTCAATGTTCATGTTGGGTGAGATGAAGAAACCAAAATATTACCTTGTTTAGAGCCATAGTAAAGCAATTTTTTGCTGACGATAGGTCTCCTTTCTTCCAAATGCAGTTTCCCAAACACAGCCAAGCATCTGATAGAGATGGGTTCAACTTAACCTGGCACACATAAGAGAAGGGGAAAACAGAAAGAAGAGAATGAGTTAGCTCCATAGAAAAACAAGATATAGACTTTAAATGTAACAATTTATGCTAGCATACTGCTTTTGAAAGATGATCTTCAGCTTCTTTCCTATAATCCGGAAACACATCCAAAACTTTGCCTCTGAGATATTCATAGGTAGCACGTTGTACTGGCGTTTTTCGTTGTTCTGCAGGTAGATGGACAAGTATACAACTCATTATTTGATGAAATAAATAAAAGCATAAGTATCCAAGAAACATGCTTGTTATTTACATGCCGAGTCATCAATTCAATAGACAAATCATTTGTCAAGGCTGGATTATCTTTAAAAGGAGATAGAACATGTATTTCTTTAAACATCTGAGATACAAACAAACCTGTTTAAGAGCTACTATTTCTGATCCTTATTATTATATAACTCCATATTTTCATCAATCCACCTTCACTATTGAGTCTTTTTCCATGAATCATAGTGCTAATGGGTGTTACCTAGCCTAAGATAGTTTCTCAAATGACCAATTCAATCACCAATTGCTTCTTGAATAATTTCCAGACAAATGTCAGCATTTTTTCATTTATCTTTAATAGTTTTATCAGGTCATACTTTTTGCTCTAGCTACATTTTCAGAATCGGTAAGTTTACATGTAGAGGTTCCTTACCAGCAAAACATCTGATCCATATGAACTGCCTCCCTTAAATGACTTACAATAATCCTATATGAATTTGCTCAAAATTTGGGTGGAGGGACTACTCAAACATTCACCAACACTAAAACAACAAAGTGGAAATCTGACCATTCCAATTAAACGTAGACTTTACTACAGAACATGATGTGAACTCCTCTGCCATTAGAACTGATCTTTTATCATTTAAGGTCGTTCTTATTAGATTGCCTACAGGATTTGAGCTGCACTGAGCCATCAGCTTCTAACACATCTCACTGCTATGACAATATAGAGTATACCTCTCCCACAATTTATTTATCGAATAGACACCTTCCCAAACAATAGTCTAATTCCCAAACAATAGTTTAATCCTCATTAATAATATACACTGTAACATACAAAACCACAGGGAAGCTATCAACTTCTCATTTCAATACGGTATATAATCCCCCAAATTGAGCAACCCTAACCTCACTAGTTCATATTTCATTAGCATGGAACAAAAAAAGAAAGATCAGCTTCTAGATATTTATGCCGGCAAACCAGTTTTCAGGTCGCCGTTGATGTTCCAATACCATTTTACAAAATGAAATCGCAAGCTTAACCTGAAAAGTTAGGATTCGTAATTCAACACTGAAAGATACGATACACAAGCCTTAGCAGATACTGATAGAAAAACGAATCGATTGACAACGCAAGGGTCGAAAGATATGGGTGGATCACCAGGGGGTGCAGAATCGAGAAGCTTGAGACAAAACTCGGAATCTTGTTTCAGTCTGGAGATTTTGGCATCGGGATTAAGTGGGAAGAAAGTATCCCTCACAGAGTACAGATCCTCAGTCGCCTTAGTAGCCTTCCCTAGCAAATCACCTACATCGCTTTCTCCATGGATGCTCATCTTTCCAGCTTCAAGAGAGAGAGGAACGCTCAAACTGCAGGTAGCAAATCGGAGAGGTGCCGGAGGGTTTACTGCGACCAGAAATCGAAAATATAATTAAAAGGTAAATTACCAGGGAAGAAGAAACGGTTATTTTTTATTTTTTTTTATTTTTTTAAGATAAAAATTGGGCTGAGAGGAAGGCTCTGATAGCCAAGATTGGGCCTAGAGGGATGATCTTTGTTAGCCCAGAGGATTCAAACGGATGAGATGAATAAGTGCAAAATCGTTAGGGATAGACATACCCGAAAAGACAAGATCTATGTGCGAAAGATGGCCACCACCTCTGTTGATGTGGCGAATCTGAAAAGTATCAAAACAACTCAAAGAGATATATGTCATAAATGAGCATTTCAATTTGCCCAGGGGAAGGCCATAAACCTTTGAGACAATTAACAATAGTGAGATTATTCTCTTAAATAAAGAGATGGGTAAAGGTGCAATTCTGATGCAGTTTGGATGCCTTTTCAGCGTGCATAGCATTCAGCTCCAATGACTGAATTCAAGAGCGAAACACCAGCCCCGGAACTGATTGGGATTCCCATATGGTCTCGGATTATAAAACCGAAGCTACCTTTATTAGTGGTTGATAGATCTCCATCAAAGTTGAGCTTGTGGTAGTTTTGTGGTGGTTTTGACCATTTGCTCTTAGTTCAGTTTTTTTTTTTTATGTTTGATGCTACTTTCATTTGGTGTTATGTCATCATCTAACGATTTAGCCTTGGTCCAGTTATAAATTTGTTATGTTGTATATGTTGCTATGGTTCTTGGGTTGGGTATGATTTTGTCAAAAAGTGATTTGTCTAGAAAAAAACAAGTACTCCACCAAGTCGTGGCGGAGTTTGGTAAAGTTTAGTATTCTCATGTCATTTTTTATGTTGTTTAAGGTATTCTTGATGTTCTATGACTGTAGTTGATGTGGCCGCAGTTTAACTGTCAATCTTCGATCCAACTAGTGTATGATTGCGCATGTGATTGGGCAATCCAAGAGAAGATCTGAAAGGTCTTCATAGCTAGAGTCGCAATGATGGCAGTTTGTAGGAATTCCCACCCCATGGTTGTCCAACTTAACCGATGTTGGGACGCCATTTTTCGAGATACGCCATAGGAATTCCTTTATTTTAGGAAGCGTTTCTAGTTGTCAAATCCAATCCAAGTCTGATCGAGTATGTTGTGTTGTGATGTGGAGCATATCAATGGCTGACTTAGTAGAGAACCAACCATTCTTGCTCCATTTCCAATAGAGTCTATCTCGGTCTATGTTTTTTGGGATTGGTGTTTGTAGGATGGAGGTGATGGTGTTATTGTCAATTTGATCTTTGACAAGGTCGTGGAGTTTTTGGGCTTTCCATAATTTATCATTTTGAATGAAATGACGCACTTTGAGATGGGGGTCGATGTTTCCCATAGTCTTGGATGTCCGATAAACTATTATAACCATGCGTTGGAAAGCTCTCTACGAGCTCTATGACATCATGAAGTTTACATGAGTCGCCACGGCGAAATAAAGGATTCACGGCCGCAAAAGTATCGGTGCTCGCCGATCCTGAGCAGCCGTGGAAGGACCTTCGCCACTCGCTGAGTCGGCGCCCATCGATGCCTATGTGGCGCCCACCGATCCTGTATTTTCCAGATTCTGCCGAGGATTCTGCGGGCCCATTGGGATTTGCTTCCACACTAAGGATTGTCGACTCCTAAGGTTTTAGCACTATAAATAGGGCTCTCTTCTTAGCCATTCAATACACATTCACACATTCATTCTCTTCTCTCTCATTTAGGGTTATGCGTCCCTTGCGGAGTGGAAACCCTAGGTTTTCTCTTTTCTTTTATGTTTTGCATGAAAATAGTCATGCTAGGCTAATCTTCCACTCATCTGTTTGTGAAGACATTGGTTTGGTTATCTAGGTTCTTGAAGAAAAATTAGATGCTTAAAGAGGGAATACAAAACAATTCTGAACATCTAATTCAAGAATCTTCATGCACAATTGATAAATCAATCATTGTTTAGAGGATATATCTGTTGATGCATGAACCGGATCGAATTTGGATGGAATCGAAAGAGAATGAAAGCCCCAAATGTGACTTCTCTATTTAGTCCACACGAGCCCGACGTCTAGATCTCCTTTGCCTTCGATTTCTAGGACGAAAGTCAAAAGACGAGCAATCGAATTGCCTTCGATGGTGATAGGGGTTAGCAAATCAGCACTTTGATTTCCCTTTCTATAAACACCAAAGAAATATATAACAACTATTTCCCTTTTATTTCCTTGCTTTGTTGATGCATGTCTACCTTAGAAAAATTAATTCTCATTTGCTAACTTCTTTTCTGTAATCAATTAGGCGGAGGGGTTACAACCTTTTCGCATTCTAACCTACGACCTCATAATATGTAACCCCTTAATTAACCTCTCTAATTAATCTCCACTAATTATTTATTTCACAAATAAATAATATGGATATATATTATTAATAATATATATATATATATATATATATATATATATATATATATATATATATATATATATATATATATATATATATATATATATATATATATATATATATATATATATACACACACACACACACACACACATATTAATATTCAGCCATCATTCCCGTTGATCTAGTCAGTCAACTCAATGTATGTGACCTCATAGGACCCGTTTATATTAGTCATAGACTTAAACCATTTAACCCCATTAACCGTAGTTGGTTTCTAGCAAAGCACTACGACTCCTAAAATAATCGAATTGTATATCTCTATCAATTGTCATATTCCATGTTTAGTCATTGCACATTTAAATTAAAGGACACAATTAGACGTGACCACGGGTCATGGGGCAACCCGTATGACCCATACGGGTCAGTGAACCGGTGGGTGCGGGTTCTCGGGTCAAGGCCGGTTGCGTGTTAGGGTCTAGGGTTTGGGAACTCGCTAACCCAGCAGGTCGTCCCGACTTTTCAAAAATAATGTCGTTGGAGTGTGGGCCCCACATGTCCGAGATTTAAAAAAAATAGCCGTCGAGGACTTAGGGTCGAGCTCCTCCGAGCCTATAAATGCACACACCTCCTCATTCCTCAATCCTTATCTCACCTCCTCTCCATTCTCCATCATTCATTTCATACATTTTATCAAGTTATAAGCATCCGGAAATTCTCATTTTGTTCTTTTCATCATAATGGCGGAATCCGATTCCGGAGGTGAAGTTGAAGTTCCTACGAGTTCGTTGTTCACGCATCATTTTGACAAGGTGCGCGTTGTTAGGCCCATGCAAATTCGAAGCGATTTGTCGATATGGTGCTCATAAATACAAGGTGACAACAAATAACTTGGGCTATGGGAATTTGAAGAAACAAATTTCGAAGAAACATCCCGACAAGGCCGAAGCATCGGGATCGGATAATTAGCTTAAATTGGGTTAATTTTAGAAAGTAGTTAAGTTTAAAATATGATAAAGTATTAAATAAAGTAGGATGTAAGTTGTTTTTAATTTTCTTTCCATTTCAAGTGTAGAAGTTGGAAATTGATCCCCACCGAGGAGTCCGGTTCGGGTTGCAATCATTGTTCGGCTTGAAATAAACTTGTGTTTATTTTAATTGTGTATTATGATTAACATGTGAAGAAATTATTGTATTTGCAACAATTTTTTTTTTTGAACCAAGCTCAAGTGTTCAGCCTTGGTAAATAAAAATAGGGGCAACGTTCGACCCGCTTGGTCGACCGTTGGACCCACCGGGTCGAACGTTGCCCAACGTTTGATTTTCGCATTTTTTTTCTCCCGATTTTGGCTATAAATAAGCCCCATCTCCCTCCCATTTCACTCACACCTCTAATCTCATCACCAAATAAATCCTACTCTCAATCCGCACTTTCCTTTTCTTAAAGTTTTAATTATTTTGTTATTTATCATATTTACATGATTTTCAGTTTATATTTAATTCAAATATACTAAAAATGTTTTTTCCGAGGTCGAAGGAGTGTTAGGGGAGCGATCGGTGCCCCATCGTCGAGAAGGGCAAGCGAATCAAGTGTCTAATGCCTGCTACTCGATGAGCGACGTGAGGAGGAGGTTGTCGTTCAGGGAAATCCTTCCACGATCCTAACTCAAGAGTCCGGTGTTGAGGCCGATGTTGGGACCCCAGGGGCTGAAGGCGAAGACAAGTTATTGACTATGGCCCAATATCGGGCCGCTGCATTCAAATGCTGGTTCACGAAGTCTCCGAGGGATGAAACCAGTTGCTCTGCCAAGTTAACTTCTGCGGGATGATCTTCAAGCACCCAAATGGATGAGGATATATGAACTACAAATGTCATATCCAATTAAAGCATCCAGAGAAACTAGCATTGGCCAAAGATGCATAGGTAAGTCGTAAGCGGGGGTTCAGACTTATACAGCTAAGAGAACTATGTGTGCTTTGATTCCTCGATCCCGAGAGGATATGTAGGCAATTGAGAAACTGATTCAAGACCTTCTTCTTCTTCCTTTTTTCCCAACTAAAATATAAATAAACTGAAAAAAAAATCAAAATCAATTGTCAACTTCCTAATGTCAATATTTTAAGTCAGAAACAACACCAAATTTAATGTTTTCTTTCAAAATCCCTTTCCTGAAATGTCTTGCAAAAATATTGGAACACTTCTAGAGTTCTAGTTCCAATATTTTTGCAAAACATTTTAGGAAAGAGATTTTGAAAGAAAACAATAAATTCGGTATTGTTTCGCACTTAAAATATCATCATTAGTAAGTTGACACTTGATTTTGATTTTTTTTTTTGGGTTTATTTACGTTTGACAAAAATAATACGTAAATGGTGAACATGAAACGATATTTTCAAATCAAAGTGCCAACCCATCGCAAAGGCGCTAACCTGTTTCAACCCGAACCCTAACCGACGGGTCAACCCATCGGGTAGTCGCCGGGTTTTGACTCGGTGGGTCAATACGTCGACCTTGTGACCTTCCGGGTCAACAGGTCGACCCTGTGAACCGTCGGGAGACCCGAACTCGTGGACCCTTTGGATTCCCGGGTAAGTGTTCGGGTCACCCCTCCCTGATCCTTGACTCGGCGGGTGGGACCCGTGACCACGCCTAGATATAATTCCTTCAATCTCCCACTTGTCCTTAAACAAGTATGCAATATAAGATACCTTTGTCTCTTAATGACTTATTTGATGATATGTGTCATTCATATCTATGATCAAATATGTTTCTTGAACTCCGAGTTTGAACCGTCAATTAAACGAATGATTACTAATAATCCATCCGAGCATGGCTATGCATTTTCAGTTCTTGCTCTTCAAGTGGCCTAGGCACCATTCATTTTCGATGTATCACAGTATGCATGGAGAAGGAGGACTTCTCCAATCTTTTATGACTATGGCTCCCACTTAAATTTTGGCAATCCCAACAACAACCTTTATAACTCCATTTTACGGAAAGCGTTTAGCAGTGTCAAAGAAATACCGATCATCAAGAGACACCATAACATACTCATGTCCGAGGAATCTACTAATCATGGTTTAACTTAAAACTCTGCAATCCCTTTTGTAGAGTCTTAGGGGGAGTTTGTCCTATATGTATCATCCATACATACATACGTAATTGACTAGACATCTCCATGTCCCTATAGCACATGAAATCTGGCGTTATCAGTCAACTTACAATATACTTTGTAGTTATTAACAAAATCATCTATGTCCAAGTTGATGATTTCAGACTGCGGACTTTCTGCATTTCACTTAATGGGGTTTCATTCGCCAAAACACTTAAGATAAGCTCGCCCATTTGCGAACTACAAATTATTTGGACATTTTATTTATTATCGTTCAACATAAACTATGATATATCATAAAATCATTCAGTCGAACATAAACTTAGTGTCAGACACTCTAAACATAAAATATAATAGAAAGCAATCTCAAAGCCATTCTCTAATGTTTCTGAGACCCTTAGCCCTAGTGTGATTATCATCCTTGGGCCTAGGCATAGGCTTTGTTAATGGATCTGCAATGTTGTCATCTGTATGCACCTCACACATCTTAATGTTACCTTACACATCTTAATGAGCTCATAACGTGTCTGGATTTGGAGCTTGAACTCGGTTCCTTGACTTGAGCTATGGCACCATTGTTGTCACAATAGATGTCAATGGGCCTTGAAATGCTAGAAATGACACCGAGTTCATCTATGAACTTCCTCATCCAGACAACCTTCTTAGTTGCTTCACTAGCGGCTATATATTCAACTTCTGTCGTAGAATCGGAAATTGTGTCTTGTTTGGAGCTCTTCCATCTCACATCTCCTCCATTAAGGATGAAAACATATCCCGATTGAGACTCAAAGCCATCTCGACCAGTTTCGAAGCTAGCATCGGTATAACCTTATACGATCAACTTATCATAACCTCAATACACTAAGAAATCATACTTAAAGTACTTCAGGATGTTCTTAGTTGCACACTAGTGTGCCTCTCCTGGATTCGATTGGTATCTGCTACACATGCTCAAAGCATATGCAACATTAGGCCGTGTACATACCATGTCATACATGATATATCCTATAGCAGAAGCATAAGAAATCGTACTCATCTGCTCTAGCTCAGCAAGTGTTTTAAGACATTGCTTCTTGCTGAGATATACACCATATTGCATAGGTAAAAACCCCTTTATGGGAATCTTGCATTTTGAATCTGTTGAGAATTTTATCTATATAAGTTCCCTGACTCAATCCAAGCAATCTTTTAGATCTATCTCTATATATCTTGATTGTAAGTATATATTCTGTCTCTCCCAAGTCCTTCATTGAGAAACATTTCTTCGGCCATTCCTTAATGGACTCTAGCATCGAAATGTCATTTCTAATAAGTAGTATGTCATCCACATACAAGACTAGAAAGACCACTTTACTCCCACTAAACTTCTTGCATATACAAGGGTCCTCTTCACATCTGATGAAATCAAACTCTTTGATCTTTTTATCAAACCGAAAGTTCCAACTCATGGATGCTTGCTTAAGCCCATATATTGACCTCTTAAGCTTGTATACCTTCCCAACATCACTTGAATCTTCAAAACCCTCTGGTTGTGTCATGTACACATCCTCTTCCAAGAATCCATTCAGGAAGGCAGTTTTGACATCCATTTGTCAAATCTCATAATCATAATAAGCGGCAATAGTAAGGATTGTCCTAATGGATTTTATCATGACAACTGGTGAAAAGGTCTCATCATAGTTTATACCATGAATCTGTTTAAAACTTTTGGCAACTAATCTTGCCTTGTATACAAATATCTTTCCATCTTGAGTTTGAAAACCGATTTGCTCCCTATGGGTTTTACCCCATCTGGAAAATCTATCAAGTCCCACATTTGATTTTTAAACATCGAATCTATTTTGGATCTCATGGCCTTAAGCCATTTCTTAGAGTCTGGACCCGTCGTTGCTTGCGTATAGGTATTAGGCTCTTCATGTTCTAACAAAAGAACATCAAGGTTTACATTCAAGATGAAATCATCATAACGTCTTAGTTGTATCATTGGCCTATCTGATCTACGAGTGGATTCAACTGGTTCAACCACTGGAGCTAGAATAGTTTCCACAACTTTTTGTGGATCCTCTTGTTCCGGTTCTTGGATGATTTGGGGCACTGGGCCTTCCAAAACCATCAACTAATCCTCGACATCATATATGTCATCATGTTGTTGAGTTTGTTGCTCTTCACCATGAACTGATTGAAGATGAATATTTCTCCCACTTGACTTGTTGGAAATAAACTCTCTTTCCAAAATGACAATAGCTCTTGCAACTAGGGTTGCTCAAAATCGGTTTGAACCAAATTTTTTGACAAAATCGAACCAAAATAACCAAAACCAAACCGAACTGAGGGGTTTTGGTTTAGGTTTTCGGTTCAGGGGATTTTAATTTTCGGTTTTAGGTTCGATTTGTACTCGGTTTCGGTTAAACCGACAAAAATCGATTTTTTTTGTCGGGCAGTTTTTCTTTCAGTTTTGGAGATAAGCAGGTACAATAGCAGTAAAATTTGTACTCCTGCTTCTGAGATTTTAATAACAATTAATAGTCAGGGTCTTGAATAATGAATACCCACCGGGTTTAATTGGCTACATTCAATTATTTTTACACTTGTATCTGCAACCAGCATCAGATTATGCTTTTACTATTATATGATCTTTGTATGTGGTTGATAGGGTCCATTTTAGTTATATATTTGCATATTATATTATGTCATATTCATGCATATTTTATAGTTAAATTGGTATTATTTGGTTTTCGGAGTCTACATGTGTGTTTTTATCTATTTCAGGCATTTTGGAGTAAATTCGGAATAAATTTCAAAGATCCAAACGAGGTACGAGGTGTGCACATTACGGGTTGACAATATGGATCAAGACCACCAATTGGGCTGTCCGAAGTCGATCGGATGAGAGGAGCCCACATCAAGTTGCCGCAGTTGATTTGTTATATTACTTTAGATAGAGTAAATTAGATAGATAGAATTACATATGTTAGATATAATATATTATATAAATTAGGATAGTTTAGTTGGATAGATTAGGATAGAATATTTATAGAAAGTTTATACATTATAGGGAAATTCCGTTTGGTACCCCGAGTTTTGACAATTCCGGATGGTGTCCCATACTTTTTTTTTGTCCGGATGGTACCCTTGAGTTTTGTCAAAAGTCCGGCTCATGCCCAAAACTCATAGTTTCTTCTTTTTAATGAATAAAACCACTCATTATTTTTATTTTTTCATATATATGCCCATTTACTTTTAACATTAAACAAAACTACTTATCATTTAACTAAATTCAAAACAATATTGACAAAATCACCTTTATTTTTTAAAATTAATAAGATCACACATTATTGCCAAAGTTGTAGCAAAAAATACCCATTCTTTCCAAAAAATTTTTTGAAGAAAATCAACTATTATTTTTGACATTACACAAAAGATCCGTTACATATTTTTCATATTTTATAAAAAATAAATCTCATTATTTGTCAAATATTGCATGTACATAATCACCCATTATTTACAAAATTTTGCACAAATCCACTATCTTATTATGTGAACAAAAATAGTTAACCTATACATTATAAAAAAATACTTTGTAAAACCATACTTTGTGTAAAACCACCCTTTATGCTTTAAAAAATGCACAAAATCATTTCTTGTGTAATAAAAGAAGGTGTTATTCATTTCTTTTGTTTGGAATACATAAAACCTAATAAAATAAGAATGATTAATCTCTTATTATATTTTTCTTTTACAAGAAGAAAAATAAATAAATAAAATTTACTTTTCTTTTTCAAAAAAATTATAATCAAGCATTTGGTTAAATTGATCAATCACATTTACAAATGTTTAAAGGTAATGAGATATAAGTTAAATATTGTTTTGAAAAATAATATGTGTTAAAAATATTGCAATAAAAAATTTTGGAAATATTGCTCAATCACATTTACAAATATTGCAATAAAATTTTTGGAAATAATATGTGATTTTGTAAAATTTTAAAAAATAAAGTTGGTTTTGTCACTTTTGTGTTGAATTTTGTTAATTAATATGTAGTTTTGTTCAATGTTAAAAGTAAATGGGCATATTTATGAAAAAATAAAAATAATGGGTGGTTTTATTCATTAAAAAGAAGAAACTATGAGTTTTGGGCATGGGCCGGACTTTTGACAAAACTCAGGGGTACCATCCGGACAAAAAAAAAGTGTTGGACACCATCCGGAATTGTCAAAAACTCGGGGGTACCAAACGGAATTTCCCTACATTATATTACATACATTCATACGGCAAGACAAGAGAGACAAGAAAGTCGTGTTTACGCCGGCTTTAGTTTAATTTTCCTCTAATTGTTTTGGTTTATGTTTATGGAGTGCTAAAGTATTTAGTTTTCGCCTACACTTTTGAGACTTGGTTGGTGGTTTGTAAGTTTATAATTCAAGTTATTTTTCCTCTATAATTCTTTTAACTTCTTTGTGTGATATTGATTATGTTATTGATGTTATCTTGATTAGCTACCTTGATAATATTGATTTCTTGCTAGGATTTAATACTTTCGTATTTGTGTTATTTCCGTAGTAGCACGCATAAGATTGTGGATTCCGTGTTTAAAGCATGATTATGTAGGGAGTTGACATATATCTTAAACATTGATTTACCGTGTTTAATTGGTGTTATTTATATGCTCAAGCTCTTGGGACTATTTGCTATCTCTTTGTTAAATCTTAACCGTGTTAGGGTTGCATTGAGGTGTAAGGGATTAATTGGACTCGTAGGACTTTTAATCTATTTAAACCAAGACGGGAGGAATTCGTAGGAAAATATAATAACTTGAAAAGGATTCGATGATCAATAAAGCCAACCAAAGTCGAGAACTTGTAGGTGGAAACACTTTTCTTCTATCCTTTATTTGCTTTTGTCAATATTATTTTCTTTTATTTTCATTCATAAAAATCGTTTCTTTTATATTGATAAATACACAATATTTAGAAATACTTGATTCTCTAGGGTTCGACCCCTTACTTGCATACTATACTAGTTTGTTCATTTGGGAATTATTTTTGGCGAGGTAAATCAACGACTTTTTCTTCCGTCAATGGTGCTAGTTGTTTCAAATTCAATTAAGAAACTACAACCAGTAAGAAATTACAAATTTACAAGCGCCGAGGAATTGGGTGAAAGAAGAAGATGCAAACATTTCTTTTGAAACAGTTCACCAGTTCCTTTTAACATTACAATCTAAATGGAGAAATTGTTTATTTCAGCCAAGAAGTTCAAAGTAAATCAAGAGCAACACCCTCTTGTTGATGCGTCCAATGATGTTGTCTGATCTTCTGTAAAGATGTTCTTTTTAGCGACACCTGATCCCTCGGTTAATAGGCTTGGTGTTTTGAGAATCTGCAGAGGCATATGAGGTAAAGTTGAACTAAGAAGATTTTACATTCAAAGAGGGAAAACAAAATTTCATTATTCAAAAATAGTAAGCAAAAACGATTGACAACTTGCAACAAAATACCAGTTCATTTGGCATGTCGCAAAGGATGTATGTATTGTATTCTATAAGGGTGGATTAGTAGATGAATCTGTTAGACTCTTAGGTTTGGGTAGATTAGTAGATGAATTCTTAAATTGAGGGAGTATTGGTTGATTCAATGATTTAGAAATCAGATTGGTTGTTGTTGGGTTGGGCGTTTGCTTCTTCTTTTTTGTTACTTTGGATGAAAATGACCTCCCAAAACCTCAAAATCAAATGCTCAAATTACTTTGGTTCACTTAAGTTATAACCTACATTCAGAACCAGATGATACCGATCATTCTAATGGGTGATCTCAATGAAATTCAATGCTCAAGTGAAAAGGCGGGTGGTACTCCTCCTCACTCTTCTCGTTTTGATAGATTAATTTCTTTCAAGGACCAATGCAACTTCCTGGATATCCCTTCCTGTGGAAATGATTTCACTTGGAGGAAGAACAAGACAGATGTAAACAATATTTATGAAAAGCTGGACAGAACATTGATACAAGATCAAATACTTCAATGGTACCCAAGTATTGCTACAATGAACCATGCTTTCTCAACCTCTAACCACTGCCCAATTTCGGTACAACTCCAAACAAATGATAGAAGAAAGGCTAGACCTTTTAAGTTTGAGAAAATGTGGCTCTCTAGGAAAGATTACAAGAACATTGTCTCGCAAGCATGGAGAACAAACTATGAGGGCTCTTATATGTTCAATGTAATGAAAAAAACTCAGTTGCTGAAAAAACTTACGAAAGAATGGAATAAGAAAACTTTCGGCAATATCTTTAGACAACTAAAAGAGACAGAAGAAAAATTACTAGAACTACAAAAGGACAATAGCCAAGGACAACAAAATGAGAACAATAGACGTCAACAACAACTGATTAAGAAAAAGGAACAACTACTGACTTATCACAAACAATACTGGAGCCAACGAGCAAAAACAAAACATTTAAAACTGTCGGACTCTAACATCGGATACCACCATAGAGTAGCCTCGGGTAGACGAAATAGGAAGATTATAAGGGAAATTAGAACGCACGAAGGCACAGAAATAATTGGGGAAGAAAACATTCGAAGAGAAATTAAAGATGATTTCGAAAAAAGATTCAGGAAAGAGAGTATTAACGACAGATTGCTGCAAGACTATCTAACACTGATAGACAAGGAGATAACTACGGATGACAACAAAGAACTAACCAAACCGGTATCCAATTATGAAATAAAAACAGCATTCTTTTCCATTGGTAAAGACAAATCTCCGGGACCCGACGGGATGACAGCAGAATTCTACAAAAAATATTGGGACATTGTTGGACCATCGATAACCAAGGCCATTAAAGGATTCTTCACATCTGGGAAAATGTTGCGCCAGATAAATGAGACATTTATCACCTTAATCCCAAAAATGCGAAAATCCATCCACAACTAGCAACTACAGACCAATTAGCCTGTGTTCAACTATTTACAAAGCAATTGCAAAAATTCTCGCAAAAAGAATGAAAAAAGTTCTAAGGAAAATCATTCACCCACTTCAAGGGGCTTTCGTGGCTGATCGAGCTATTCAGGACATGGTGCTTATAGCTCACGAAAATTTTCATTTATTTAGAACAAGAAAAGGAAAACAAGGATGGATTGCAATAAAACTTGACATGGAAAAAGCCTACGATAGAGTGGACTGGCGATTTCTCTTAGCGGTCTTGGAGAAATTTGGTTTCTCTTCTAGATTCGTTGGGTGGATTAGCGAATGTATTCAAACCGTGTCTTTTTCAGTATTAGTGAACGATGAACCCACTAAGACCTTCCGCCCACAAAGAGGGATTCGACAAGGTGACCCGATATCCCCCTACCTGTTTATCATTGGCGCTGAAATTCTTGCTAGAAAATTACAACAACAATGTCATGAATCGACAGATTCGATAGGATTTAAAATGACCCCAAATGGATCACGGATTCCATTTCTATCCTTCGCTGATGATATCATGATATTTGCCAAGGCATCTCAGGAATCATGCGCGAAGGTGAAAAAGATAATTGATGAATATTGTCAAATTTCGGGACAAAAAGTAAATTTCAACAAATCAGCTTTCCAAGTAACTAAAGGGGTTTCTACGAACCAAAAACTCCAAATCCAGAGCACCTTTCTTATAATGAACCAAGTTGCGTTGGACAAATACCTAGGATGCCCCATAATAAATGGTAGAGTCAACAAAGAAACCTTTGAAGATGTTGTTGGAAAAACAAAAATGCAACTGACAAAATGGAAAGCGAACTCCCTCTCCCAACAAGGAAGGGCAGTTCTTATAAAAGCGAACCTTTTGGCGAAACCCAACTACGTCATGCAAAACTTTATGCTTCCGACAAGTGTGCACAACGAATTAGACAGAATAAATAGATGCTTCTTCTGGAACAAGGACCAATCTTACAAACCATTGCTAGGTTGGGACAAAATATGTAAACCAAATAGACAAGGAGGCTTGGGAATTAGTAAAACAAAAGATATAAATAAAGCATTGCAAATGAAACTTTTATGGAAAATCCTAGCGGAACCCCACAACCAATGGGCCAGAATAATTCGAGAAAAATACTTAAAAGAAGACCAGATTTGGGATTACAAAAGGAAGAAAAATTTATCTTGGCAATGGGCCAAGTTAACTGACCTACTGGATGAGTTCTGCGCTGGGCTCATCTGGCAAATTGGAAATGGAAAGACAATAAAATTTTGGAAGGATAAATGGCTAAATGACAATAGAAAACTTAAGGATCACAGCCTAACCCATCAGATTGATGAAAAAGAAAGAGTTGAAAATTATATCCTACCAAATAAGACATGGAATGAAGAAAAGTTGCGAGAAATCCTACCTACCGACCTTGTTGAAACAATTACAAGTATCCCCCTTCCGTCACAGGAGATTGACGATAGACTATATTGGAAACCTAGCCACGATGGGTGGTTCTCAACATCTAGCGCTTTAAAATTAATCACGAACTCCAATGACAATAAGATAGAGTTATTTCAGAGGATATGGAAAATTGATTGTCCACCGAAGGTGAGAAATTTCCTATGGAAAATAGGACTGGATGGTTTACCTACTAAAGTTAGACTACGAAATAAAGGAATACACACACCCATGGATTGTATCTTCTGTAACACCAGGGATGAAGACGCTATCCACCTCCTTATGGAGTGCCCCACAACATTAAGAACCATTGGATCTTTGGATAGACAAATTGAACGACAATTAGCAAATGCTGACAAAAGTAATCAAAGTATAAAGACCATTACCAATGAGATTTTTCGACATCTAAACCCGGAACAAAAAGCTACTTTGGCTTTTTCTTGGTGGTGCATTTGGACTAAAAGGAACAAGATTATATTTGAAAACCAGAATCTGCATACAATAGATGAGTTGGTTGTCATAATAAAAAACCACATGAAAAACTGGAAAACAACTAAGCAAGACAACTCAGACGAAGATGAGGAACAAACAATGAGATCCAAACCCAGAAGCAACCCCCGCAAAAGAAATACCATAAGATGGCGTAAGCCTGAGGCGGGCATCTTTAAACTAAATTTTGATGGAGCTAAATCTCTCTCTGGATTTGCTTCTGCAGGGTTTGTAATCAGAGATAACGAAGGTAGGATGATTGCTTGTGATGCCAGTAGGTGTGGGAGGATGTCAGCTGTCCAGGCTGAAGTAGTTGGTTTGAAGCTTGGGTTGCTGGAAGCTCGGAGGCTGGGGATTCGAAGAGTTGCGGTGGAAGGAGACTGCCTCGCGATCGTGAATGCGATTAACGGTGTTTGGTCGACTCCTTGGGAGATCGAGATCCTTATTTCGAATGCTCTCCGTCTGCTTCACTTTTTTTAGTCTGCCACCGTGTCCCACATTTTCAGGGAGGCGAATAGAGCGGCTGATCGGCTCACCCATATGGCCTTGGAGTCCGGCTCGATGTCTTGGAGTTCTGATTTAGAGTTACAAACTCTCGTCCATAAGGACGCTCTTGGGTGGTGGTACAACCGTGGTTGACACCCCCAAATTCTCGCCTGTATAAAAAAAAAACTTAAGTTATAACCGAACCGAACCTAAACCAAATAGATAAAAAAAACGAACCAAACCTATTAGTTTAGGTTCGGTTTTCGGTTTCCATTTTTTAGAATTTCGGTTTTTGGTTCGGTTCGGTTTGGCCCTGTTCAGATTAGTTTTTAGCCGATGAACAACCCTACTTGCAACAAACACCTTTTGCTCAGTAGGATTGTAGAAGTAGTATCCAAAACTACATTTTGGATACCCTATAAAATATCATTCATCTGATTTAGGGGCAAGCTTATCAGTTTGTAAAAGCTTGACATAAGCTTCATATCCCTATATCTTTATAAATGACAAATTTGGAACCTTTCCAGTCCATATCTCCTATGGAGTTTTGTCTACGTCTCTAGACGGAGTCCTGTTTAGTGTAAGTACGGTAGTTGAGAGGGCATATCCCTAGAAGGATACCGGAAGGTTAGCAAAACTCATCATTAATCGAACCATGTATAACAAGGTCCTATTTCTCCTTTCAAACACACCATTAAGTCATGGTGTTCTTGGAGTAGGCAATTGTGTTACTATCCCACGGTTTTTCAAATGATGATAAAATTCAAGGCTCAAGTACTCACCACCACGATCTGATCGAAGTGCTTTTATTTTCTTGCTAGTTTGAGTCTCTACCTCATTTTGAAATTCTTTGAACTTTTCAAATGATTTCGATTTATGTGACATAAAGTAAATATATCCATATCTACTCATGTCATCAATAAATGTGATGAAGTATATATAACCACCTATAGCTTTTGTACTCATTGACCCACATACATCAGTATGTATAATGCCTAATAGCTCAGTAGCCATTTCATTTTTTCCTTTGAAAGGTGACCTTGTCATCTTGCCCATCAAACATGACTCACATGTATCAATGGATTCACAATCCATGCCTTTAAGAAGTCCATCTTTATAGCTTCTTCATGTGGTCTAAACTGATGTGACCCAAACGACAATACGTGCCATAGGTAGGCTTCACTCAACTGATTTGATTTTTGCCTTTTTGTGTTTATGTTATAAGATTCTGTTTTAAGGTCGAGTACAAATATTCCATTAATATCTTTAGCACGAGCATAGAAGATATCGTTCTTGTGAATAACTATACCTCCATCTGTAGTGCCAAAATCAAAACCTTTAGAACAAACTATTGCAGTCGAAACAAGGTTTTTTTGTAATGCTAAGAACAAAATAACAATTATTCAGTTCTAAGATTAAACCAAAAAGAAGAGATAAACTAAAATCTCCTACGGAAAGTGCAACAACACTTGCTCCATTTTTGACGCGTAGGTCTATCTCCCCTTTCTTCACTTGTCTCCTATTTCTTAGTCCCTGCACATATGAAATAATGTGAGCACCACATGCGGTATCTAATACCCAAGTAGGTCATTATCTAATGTGAGGACATTGGTTGACAGTAATTCAATAACATAAATACCTTAAGTGTTGGAACTCAAAGTCCCATTCTTCTTGTCTTCTAGGTACTTGGGAGTTGGGACAGTTTCTTTTCCAATGTCCCTTAGCTAGTGGAAACAATCATGGTCTGCAGCCACCCTTGGCTTCTCACCACTCTTAGGTTTTGCAACTTCCTCGTCTTTCCCTTGGGTATTGTTCTTGTTCTTGACTACCTTCTTGAACCCTTTCCCTCTATTGACGTTAAGAACTTCCTTCTTATTGTCAGTGGGAGTATTCTACTCAGCATATTTGAGCATACCATGAAGTTCGTTCAGGTTTTTTTTAATACCATGCATATGGTAGTTCATCCTAAATGAGGCAAAGTCATCATGTAAGGAGTGTAAAGCCATGCATATGGTAGTTCATCCTTAATACCATTCTACTCATTCTTGAACCTACTGACTTTCCCTTCACAAGCTTGCTATTCAGTATAACCTTGTGAGTTCCATATCCTTCAATCCTTGCCTGTTCTTGTGATGAAACCACATTTGAAAAGTGAACCTCCTACCACGTCCCCGTGGGGGAGGTGATCCGCGTGTCGATTTTCAGTTGGTCGGCGGTCTTACCTGAAGCCCCCCTCCTCCTATTATCTATCCTAAACGGGGGCCTCGACCTGTGCCGCCGGACCTAGTGCTCGGCTCGTTCCACTTTTCGGGCGATGATCTCACCAAATGTCGGCTCATTACTAAGTCGAGACGAACTCGCTCAGATAGGCTTGTAGAGCCCCCTATTCCCGGCCTATGCCCCTCGGAATATCTTGGGAACCGACCTCTATCTCCATTCCCCCTCTCATGTATTTATAGTGTAAACATGCACTTCCACATGGAGGCCACACATTGCCAAGTGTCAAGTGACCTATGACATGTGGGAGAGGGGGCATGGACGTCACGTGTCCTTGCATGCATGCAGGAACCGCGGATGGTTTATCGTCCGTAGACGTCTTGAGTCTCTATCTTGACTCGCACTCGCCTGTTTCATATACTCATAAGGTTCTATTTATATAGCGGGGAACCTTATTTATGATTATGTTTTCTTATTTATTTCACGATATTACGACTATCAATAATTATTTTTCGTGCATCATCATCTTGAAACAACACTTTCAGGTTGGAGATGATAGTGTGGGCATCCTGGTGTTCAAACCTCTTTTGAAGGTCATGTTCCATGCCCGCTAGCATCAGACAAGTGACAAGCAAAGACTCACTCTTTAACTCCATTACTCTCACCTTCTCCTTATTTGATGAGTTGTCGGTGATAATAGGGATATGGGTGTTTAGGACGTCCTCACGCCCTTCGGACCTGAGAACAATTCTCAAATTCCTTTTCCAATCGAGAAAGTTCATTCCATTCAATTTGTTTTTCTCAACTATTGAGCGCGGGGTGAATTTCAAGTTATCATTCGACATAATTCTTATATATAAAAAAGAAAATGACATGCAAATCAGTATATGTTTGAAATGCAAATTACTTAAAATTAAATACCTTTAAAATATGTAACTGCACATTTTATTCAAGTTGTTATCGTTCCTTGTGAATAAAATGATTCCAGGATCCCATTACAGACAAGACCCAACGTACTTTTGCACTGCCTTGAGTCTTGTGTGCTCAAGGTAAGTAACAATTACTAATGATAACTCCTTATAATTCTTGGCCGATGATCCACATCCAATGTAAAATCATCCACATGCCTCAAGTAGCCTCTTAGACCGGACCATGCCGAGTCATACTAGCCACCTTATGCAAACAATTTATATCATAATATGAAATCATGCATAAAAAATATCTTAATTTAAATATAAATCCTTATATGGAATTAATCAATATTAATCATTAAATTTCATTTATTGGAAAATTGTATGATTGGAAAATATAGCCTCTTAGACCGGACCATGCCGAGTCATACTCAAGTAGGCCCATGCCGAGTCATACTCGATCAGCTCAACCTAGACCCAAACCCAGTTCGGTCTGTATATGGGTGTTGGCCTGCGGCTTGGCAATGAAAACCCCATCGAATCGGATCAAATCCAATTCAATTTTACAGTCCGTAATTTTCTATTATCATATCACACAACTTACAAAATCCAAACAATCAAAATATCAATTTCAATATTGCAAAATAATCCATATCATATTTACCACCAATTAAATCAAGATCCGCATAAAAAAATTAACAATTAATCTATTAATCTTATCAATTTATGCAAGATGCTCTGATACCAATTGAAGGAAAATTAGAAGCTTAAAGCGAAAATACTGAATAATTATGAACATCTTATTCAAGGATCTTGATGCACAATTGATAGATCAATCATTGTTTAGAGGATATACTTGTTGATGCGTGAACCGAATCGAATCTGGATGGAATCGGAAGAGAATGAAAGCCTCAAATTTGTGATTTCTCTATTTAGTCAACATGAGGCCGACGTCTAGATCTCCTTTACCTTCTACTGCTAGGACGAAAGTCAAAAGACGAGAAATCGAACTTCCTTGGACGGTGATGATGGTTAGCAGATCAAAACTTTGATTTCTCTTTCTATTGCTACTGTTTTTTCTCCTTATAGCTTATAAAAGCACCAAAGAAATATACAACAACTATTGTCCTTCTATTTCCTTGCTTTGCCGATGCATGTCTCCCTTAGAAAAATTAATTCTCATTTGCTAACTTCTTTTGTGTAATCAATTAGGAGGAGGGGTACAACCTTTTCAGTTTTCACATTCTAACCTACAACCTCAGGCTGTGTAACCCCTTAATTAACCTTTCTAATTAATCTCCACTAATTATTTATTTCACAAATAAATAATATGGATATATATTACTATTCAACCATTATTTTCGTTGATCTAGTCTGTCAACTCAATGTGTGTGACCTTATATGACCCGTTTATATTAGTCATAGACTTAAACCATTTGACCTCATTAATCGTAGGTGGCTTCTAGCAAAACACCACGACTCCTAAAATAATCGGATTGTATATCTCTATCAATTGTCCTATTCCATGTTTAGTCATTGCACATTTAAATTAAAGGATACAATTTCTTCCGTTCTATTTATAAATATTATTTCCATTTCCTTTGGTTTTATATTGTTATTATGTTGTTACTTTGTCTTGATTGATCACCTAGACTGAGTTGCATCTAGCTAGGGTTTTGACTGCCTCCGCCCATGCGGGTCGAACCTATAGTAGCAAACACGTCCGGAAGAACAGGTTGGAAAGCTGGATTGTGTAACCTATAGTAGCAAACACGTCTGGAAGAACAGGTTGGGAAGCTGGATTGTGTAAGGAGAGACACTTGAGGAATATTGCTCTCGATGCGGGCGATGTCTAGGATGAGACTAGATACACATCGCTACAAACTTTCAATGGTATTGCTGAAGTGCTAAGAGATTGTGACCTAGTGCTACTCGACCCCCCACGTAAGAGTAAGACGCATTCTATGCATACAGAAATCAATCACTAGAATAATAAGAAGAACTGAGGAACGAGGTAACCCACCATGTCGAGATAAGCGGATGAAACCATCTTCACCATAATATTCACTCATTGCTACTTTGCTTTCATACTTTCAAACATCAATCAACTGCTTTCTTCTGTTCCCTCTCTCTCTTTATTTACAGGAAAACGTATTAAATACACACTCTCTGTGGAATCGACACATGTACTTATTCGTCATACTAGTGTTGAGTATTGATATTTATTTTAGCGAAAATCAACGACCGATTCACCGCTCGTCAATGCGCATGGATTTTAGACAATCGAGTGCGAAGTCTGACTTCGTTGATCGTCTACATTGGGAAAGTGCGAGATTCTCACGAAACCTACGCGCACAAAACCTGTATTCGCGAATCAGCGCACGCGAAATTTGCATTCACGGAACTTGGGTATCCATGGGTGTCTATTCTGATGGTCTTATAACATTCCTGCTGGAGTCATTTATTCGTTCCCCTTAACCTGCAAAAATGGAGAATCATCCATTATTCAAGGTAAATTATACGGAGTATATTACTGTATAATACTAACTCTTATGTTGTATACATTCAGCTGTCTTGTACGGATCTAGTCCAGTTTGTTCAAACAGAGGAAACTTGTGATGTATCAGGCGATGCATTTAGTAATGACTTTATTTATTTATTTACGAATAGTACAGTTGAGGTACTTTAAACTTTAAGCAACAGAAAGAAGAGAATATGAGACGAATAGTACAATTGATCTTATTAATTACAGAGCTAGTAAGTATACATATCACCAACAGTAATCTTCTTTGCAGGAGGAGACTCAATGAAGAGAGAAGAATCCAGAAATAAATTACTCTAAAAGCTATGTGTGTAGTTGTTTGATTTCTTCACTTAGATTGAATATACAAACAACCTAGTAAGATGAAGAAACTCATTACCTATTTAAAGAAACCAAGTGGAAGAGATGGAAGGAAACGTTGTTTTCTTTGATGATCTTTAACAACAACAACAACAACAAATCCTGACCTCTTCTTTTGTATGCTTGTGTGAATTGCCTCTTCATCCTTATTCATATAATTGCCTCAGTCGATTCGCTCGAGGTTATACAACACCATTCGCTCCAACGCTGCTCGGAAGGGGCTATCCGGGAGGCACTCTAGGTTTTTTAGGGCATGGTTGGCTTTCTCCTTGGCGAGTTCCCTGGCCCTTTCGATCCCTCCAGATGTCATCACCAGCTCTATTGCTTCGTCAAGGGAACCAGTCTCGGAGAACTCAGACTCGACAATCTCTCGCAGCCTAGACTCCTTCTCAAGAGCGTAAATCACGGGTGCTGTCAGGTTTCCATTTGCCAGGTCAGCGCCAGCAGGCTTTCCCAGCTGCTGGGCTGACTGTGTGAAGTCCAATATGTCGTCGACGATTTGGAAGGAGAGGCCAAGGTTTCTGCCGTATTCGTACATCTGATCTCTGATGCTGATTTCTACGTCGCTGAATATGGCTGCTCCTTTGGTGCTGGCAGCTATTAAGGAGGCTGTCTTGTAGTAGCTCTTGATCAGGTAGTCTTCAAGCTCAACATCACAGTCAAATAAGCTTGATGCCTGCTTTATTTCACCGCTTGCAAAATCTTTAATAACCTGCCAGAGTACCGAGAAAGAGTTCATTTCAGTGAAGGTACTTAAAAGGGTTCATTTGAGAAATCGTTGGATTGAAAAGCGAAAAGTTTCACCAACCTGACTGATGAGCTTGATGACTTCCAGATTCTCAAGGTTTGCAAGGTACCATGAGGATTGCGCAAACATGAAATCCCCAGCGAGTACAGCCACCCGAGTACCAAACATTGTATGAACTGTTTCCTTCCCTGCAAGAAGATTCAAAGGGATATATTTCAGAAATGCGGAAATTGCCTTGATTACCAAACATTGGATGCGCCCATTTTTTCCGTTGATTGGGTATTTGCCACAAGAATGTTTCAGCTGTAGCTACAAGGCAAGCAAAAAAAGCCCCAAGGATTTAACTAAACTACCTCTTCGCATATCACTCTCGTCTAACACATCATCATGCATTAAGCTAGCAGTGTGTATCATCTCTATGATTTCTGCCAAGCGCCGATGTTTCGTTGTGAGCTCCCTGGTTTATGAATAACATCAAGTCAGACCAGATTTCTCAACCTACTGTATCCCAATCCCAAAAGATGTAAGCAAGAAGTGACCAGGACCGCTTACTTTAATCCTGCAAGCTCTGCTGTAGCCCTTGACACCAGGAACACCAAAGCGGGTCTCATCCTCTTCCCTCCTGCGCCAAATATTTGTTTGGCTGCAGACATTAATACAGGGTTGTCTGCACCAACAATCTAGCAGTAAATAAATGTTAGATCAGATCACTGTAAAACACATTAGCATAAAACACAGCATTGATTCGTGAGATACCCGAGTTCCCATCAATTTTGACCAATATATGAAAAGAAAAGAAAATATAAGATAGCATATATACACAAAGGAAAAAAAAATGTCCAAGCAAGAAATGCTTCAATCTGAAAATAACCAGGAAACAGTCAATAAAATAGGCATGAAACTGATATTTAAGTCAAATTTATTGGTTTAATTGTTACAGAAAAAGAGACACTTCAATCTATCCACCCATAACCAATTCAAAAAGAGAGTGATAGAGAAAGGCTTCAGCAATATATGACCAAAGCAACTTTTATATCATTGTAACTTTATAAGCAATCGCTGCATTGCACAAAACAAACCGAAATCATCTTCACATCATTTTAGCTTCTTCACCTCAATTGTTGATTAATCACACCAAATCAACCTCCTTCCAAAAAGTGTATTACATTTAACATCCTCTTTTCATGGGAAAGGAGCATCTTTTCCCAGAACCCAATCACCCGAACCGGGCAAAGAAAGGACTAAACAGCATCAGAAGGTAATCAACTAACTAACTAACAAGGAAAAGACTAAATCATAGAGCCCTCAAAAGAACACCAATTATTCAGCCAAAAAAAACAACACAGAGTCAAAACTTAGTTTTTCAAAGAGCTCAATCCCAATAAACACTCACAGATTGGAGATTCTTGTTGAGTGTTAGGAGGTCCTCAGCAACCACTTCGAATAGACTCCCAAGTGAAATGGATCCATCTGGATCTTTTTTCAAATCCAGCACAGGGAGAGGACCTTGACCAGCACCTGCCATCCATTCATTCACAATTATACACATCCAATAGACAAAATCAACACCAAATTCCCCCAAATCTAAACATAAATAAATAAATAAAATGGAGAAACAAGGTTGATTTGTATTCACCATTGATCAATGCCTCCGGGGTCTTAGTGGGGTGAACACGAAGGGCAACGTCTCTCCTAGCAACCTTTACAGTGCTTTTCAAATGGAAACAGGGATTTGGAGAGTACCCACGAGAGATTACATCACACCCAATTCGAGCAAGGTCAATATTCCGGCATGTGAGCGTCATCATTATTCAATTGATGCCTCAGAAATAGAAAAGCTTCAATCAATAGCCGCACAATTCGAGGAACTCAGTGAAAGAATCAGAAGAGGGGAAATTAGAGAAAAGGAATGAGAATGATACTGGAATCTGAAGCTATGATGATGGAATGAACACCTTAACAGGAAAGAACAAATGGTCCAAACGGAACATCGGAACAAGTTGGGGTTTTATTGAGATTTCAGAAGACATGGAAATGGTGAAGAGAGATTTGAGTGGTAGAAAGAAGCCCACACCTCTCCCAATCGGGTGAGCTCTTATCAGCCCGTAGAAGAGGAGTTGGGAGGTGGTCTACACTGGGACCTTTTCTTTTTTCTATTAAACATGTGGGAGAGCTAATTTTTGAAATCTATTTCTTTTTCCACTTTGTCATTTTATGAATGACTCAATCCGTTAAAAAAAAGGACAATTAGTTCTATTTTTTACACATTTTTTTTTTAGAATTAAAAATTATAAAATATCAACTTTTTTATTAATTTTTCAAAATAATTATATACTCCGTACTTATTATTGGAGCTACTATACAACTATAAAAAGTTAATAAAACTAATTAATATTTTATATACTCCTTAGTTTTTAGTCTTTTAAAAATATGTTAAAAAGTTAATAAAATAAATCATGGTTCGTATGAATTGAGAAACATTTACTAATAAAAAAAATCCAAATTCAAGGAGGTCATAAAAGAGATTGAGATGATAATAATAAGGCGAAACTAATTAAAATAACCCAACCTTTAAGGGGGTGTTAAAAATATATCCCAACCTTTCAAATGTAAAATAAATATCCCAACCTTTATAAGTGATGGTAATATAATATCCTAATGATTTCTCTCCAATAAAATTCTTATTTTTTGTATTGTATTACTCATGTATTTTCAATTCAAATAAAACATATAAAATTAAATTAGATGAGTTTAAAAGTTTATTTAATAAACTTTTGTAGTTTTAGATTTAATTTGTACTTAACTTTTTATATCTTTTTTTTAAATCAATAATATCTATAACAAGCCAAATAAAAAATGTAAAGAAAAATAACATATTTTCAATTAGTAAATGATTAGCTAGTGATTTAACTTATCAAAGCTGAAGAATATTTTGTCAATTATAAACTTTATGTTTTACGAAATTGAAATAAAAATTTAATTATTTAGATTATTCAATGGTGTTCATTTATTTATAAGATGTAAATTATTATTATTAAAAAAATATATAAAAGAATGTAAATTTTTATTTATTTTTTCTTAAATCCAAAATAAATAAATAAAAAGACAAACTTAAAAACCAATCTAATTTAATCTAATAAACTTGAATGATATTTTACACAATCAAGATATTAAAAATTATATTTTAAATATTTACTTGTTTTATTATATTTGTTTTGATTAAATTTATTTATAATATAAATACATATTAAATTGAATAATTTGAATTAAATACGTATTAAATTGAATGTTTAGGGGCGAAACTAATCATTTTTGTGGGGGAGAAAATTTTGGGATATTATATTACCATCACTTATAAAGGTCGGGATATTTATCTTACATTTGAAAGGTGGGGATATATTTTTAACACCCTCTTAAAGGTTGGGTTATTTTAATTAGTTTAGCCTAATAATAATAACATAAGGTTTTCAAAAAAATAAAATAATATAAGGACTATTGGCAAGATGAAGAAATGACTATCGACAAGATAGTTTACCATGAAATTACACCGAATTGCTTTTTCATCATATAAAATAATTACAAGTTAGTCCGAGATAAAACAAAAAAAAAAGTCCGATCATGAAGAATGAAGAACGAAAAACCCTAATCTTTAAATCTCATAATGAGGAATCAAGCTTGAATTACAGATGAAAATCAAGCTTGATTCTACTGAATATGAATGAAGAACAGAGGAGAGAGAGTGATGAACAATGGAATGTATTTCATATTCAGAGAGAAGAAAATGTGTGTAACAACTGAGTTCTTACAAGCTGAGTACATACATTTATACTATTTCAGTTACATCACAAGATGATCTCAGCCGTTTATTTATAACAACATCTAACAACTAGAGCTGAAGAAACTAACTTCCTTCAACTTCTTCAACACTCCTCCTCAACCTTGAAGTTATACAAACTGATTGATAACTCCGAGCTTGCTTAATTAGAAGCTTTGAATGCTGAATCTGATTTACAACCTTGGTAAAAATATATGTTGGTTGCTCTTTGGTTGATATGTATCTGGTGTCCACTTCTTGACTTAATACCAAGTTTCGAACCAAGTGACAATCAACTTCTATATGTTTGGTTCGTTCATGGAACATAGGGTTCCTGGATATATGCAAAGATGCTTGATTATCACAAAATAATTCCACAAACTGAATTTGATTAATATCCAAGTCTTTAAGAACTTTGAGCAGCCATATCAGCTCACAACAAGCCATAGCCATTACTCTGTATTTAGCTTCTGCTTTAGACATGGCAACAAAAGGACTGCTTCTTGGTACGCGAGGAAATCAATGCATCTCCCAATAGGAAACAATACCCAGTTAGGGACTTCCTTGTCATTAGGCATGCTTGCCAATAAGCATCACAGAAACCTCTCAATTTTAGATCAGATTTACTTGAAAGTAGACTTCCCTGTCCTGGTGCTTTTTTAATGTATTTAAGAAGATGTTTTGTGGCTTGCCAATGTGATGTACTGTACATGGTCTCTGCATGAACTGACTTAAGATATGCACAGAGTAGGTGATATCTGGCCTTGCAACAATTAGATATATCGACTTTCCAACTATCTTCATGTACAATTTAGGCTTGTCAAACACTTCTCCTTCACATGTCAGTTTACAATGAACATCTAGAGGTGTGGACATAGGCTTTGCATTTTCCATTCTAGCTTCCTCTAGCGATTCCATGGCATATTTCCTCTGATTTAGCCATATGCCTTCTTCAGTTCTGTCAATTTCAATACCCATAAAGTATCTAGTATTTCCTAGATCTTTGATTTGAAAGTGCTTGTGCAAATGCTCCTTTAGTTTGTCAATCTCTTCTTTGTTATTTCCAGTGATAATCATATCATCCACATATATTAGAAGAGCTGTAAATTTTCCTCCAATTTACTTAGTGAACAATGCATGATCAGCTTCAGATTGCACAAAATTTGCTAACTTGACTACTTGAGCAAATTTGTTGAACCACTATCTCAGGGCTTGCTTTAGACCATATAGAGATTTGTTCAATTTACATACCATCTTGATCTTGTGCTCATCTCCATTACACTCCTCCTGAGCACAATAATTAGCTTTGAGAGCAGCACCTTGAAGAGCTTTGAGTCTGTCATACTCAGGGGGTAAAGCCATGAAAACCTCCTCCTCAAGGTCACCATGTAAGAAGGCATTAGTGACGTTCATTTGAGTTGTATGCCAACCTTTAGCAACCGCAACATCTAGAAGAATCATAGTAGTAACAAGCCTAGCTTGCAACAGGAGCAAAGGTCTCTGAATAATCCAAGCCTTCAATCTGACCGAATCCACGAGCTGCAGGCTTAGCTTTATGCCTTTCTAGAGAACCATCTGCTTTAAATTTTAATTTGAACAACCATTTGCACGTGACAACGAATGACCATCAGGGAGAGGGATAAGGGTCCAAGTATCATTCCTTTCAAGGGCATTCAAATCAACTAGCATAGCCTCACAGACACCAAGCAGAGCTTTGTATGGCTTCATGAATAGAAGAAAGAACTTTATAGGAAACAACATTATTTATGAAAGCATGATAAGAAGAGGAAATAGAAGAGTAGCACATAAGAGATGTAAGAGGATAGGGAGATGTAACCTTGCAGGAATCAAATATTGCAGTGGTATTCTTCATGGAGGCCATACTAACATAATCCTTCATACATGTGGGTGGGTTATAGGCACGAGTTGACTATCTAGGAGCCACTTCAGTTGGCTCAGAAGACATGGATGTCTCAAAATCCACAAATTCAGGGGAATCAAGGTCATGTTGGTATGGTGAGGGTGGGGTAGGAGCCAACTCTGCAGGGGCAGGAGATGGTGGTGCAGGTTGCTCAAAAGAGTCAAAGCTATGGTCAGAAATATAGTCATAGGGAAGGCACTGATCAATGACATCAGAAAAATGACATAAGAAAGTGACTGATCATGAACACTAGGTCATTTGGTATACAATTGGGAATAGGGAAAAATGTATTCAAAGAACACAACATCTCTGCTTACTTGACTATTTCCAAGCTTAATATTGAAAACTTTGTAGCCTTTTTGGGCACAGGGATAACCCAAGAATTTCTCGGTTTATGGTTCAATAGCAGTAGATATATAGAAGAGGTAGTCAAAGGTTTTGAGGTGAGAATAATCAGGAGGTGATCCATATAAAATCTTATAGGGAGTTTTGTTGGCACGTAAGAGATTTTGGTGAGCTCTGCTTAGGGACAGAAGATTGTATTTGAAATTTGGTATGCATATAATAGAACATTATCAAGAGTGAGATTGGCTAATTTCAGTGTACCTTTGTGAGAAATGAGAGAGGTACTACCATCAGGGAGATGAATGTAAGTGTTGGTAAGAGGAATGAGGTTTGTGAAAAGAGTAATGTCATATGTCATGTGATCAGTGGCACCACTGTCCATGATCCAAAGCTTAGAGAGTTTAGAAGCATAAAGACAAAGCTTACCTGCTAGATGAGATTCATGACTAGCCGAGTTTGAATTTCCAAGAAAAGAGATGAAGTTTGTCACCAGTTGCTGATGATCTATAGAGAGCTAGCAATCCTAAAAAGAGCTGAGCAATCCCTGTGATGTGGAAGCAACAGAGCCGGTAACATTTGCCTTGTGTGACCCCTTATATCTCTAGATTTCTTGAAGTCTTTGTCCTTTACTCTGATGAGGTTTGTCTTTGCTCTTTGAGTACCATTCAGGGTATCCTATCAACTCCCAACACTTCTCAATCTTGGGATTGCCATTGCAGTGACCACAACGATCATTTCGAGCTTTAGACTCTCCAGAATTGTCCATAAGAGATGTACTATTTGTCATACTTAGCTTGGGCGGCTTTCTACTTATATCATCTAGCAAAAAAAGTGAGTGAGCAGTAATGACAATTGGTAATGGCACAGTTAGCAAGATTGACGACGACCATTGTCATATTTCTCATTCAGACCCATCAGAAAGGTCATCAACTTCCCTTATTGATCAGTTTACTCCTGCTATTTCTACAAATCACATACACAACCACCACATTTGCAGATAATAGGACTAGATATGGATGCGAGCTGTTGCCAAAAACCTTTGAGCTGAGTAAAGGACTTCGTGAGAGAGGAGTTTCCTTGATCACAATCAAAGATTTATTTCTTCAGTTGATAGATCAATGGTCCATTCTTTTGAGCATAAATTTCTTCCAAATCATTCTACATCTCAGATGCAGTCTCATACTCATCAATGGAGTTGTAAATTTCTTTTGAAACCATGTTCAAAATCGAAGAACAGACAATATCATTGCAACGATTCCATTGTAAAAGATATTCTTCGGATCGAGCTAAGGAGCCATCAAGAATCCATACCTTATTCTTAACAGAGAGCACCTTCAGCATCGATCTCCTTCATCGAAAATAGTTGTCTTCGGTTAGCTGGATTGCGGAGAGAACCAATCCAAAGCTATCCGATGGATGAATGAACTGAGGGCTTTGTAGATCGGCAATTGTGATTCCTTCTCCTCGGTGGCGTTCTCCAGAGCGTTCACCATTGGAAGACGATATGATCAGAAAGTTCAGATTTTGCGGAAAGAGACAGATCATGAGAATTGATGATATTGGAGCAAGATTGAGCGAAAGAATCATCAATTATCATCACCGATTGAGCAAGAGAGGCTCTGATACCATAATGAGAAATCAACCTTGAATTACATATGAAAAACAAGCTTGATTCTACTAAATATGAATGAAGAACTTGAAGAACATAGGAGAGAGAGTGATGAACGATGGAATGTATTTCATATTCAGAGAGAAGAAAATGTGTGTAACAACTGAGTTCTTACAAGCCGAGTACATACATTTATACTATTTCAGTTACATCACAAGATGATCTCAGTCGTTTATTAATAACAACATCTATCCGATAACAGTAGGATTTTATAGGCTAATGGGCCTAAGGGCCTCATTGTAATTATTCATTCGTGTAACCTATATATATTCTATCTAATGAAAGGCAAACCCCAAGGGGGGAATTTATCCAATCTAACATGGTATTAGAGAGGAAAAGCCAAACTCTCGATCCCGGGCTCTCTAAAAAGAGAATGAGATGCTAGACCCGTTGTCCAAGTGTCAACTAGAGGCGAAAAACGAACCTCGTTGCACTTGAGGGGGCGTGTTGAGAGAATGAAAGATGTGGAGAGACCAAAAGAATGTCACATCGATAATATGAACAAAGAAGTCTTAGTATATAAACTAGTGGATTACTCCTCCTATTGCCACTTGGTTTTAGGATGGAGCCCCGCTCGGCTTATATGCTAGGCTATTAGCGCAAGGGCGCACGTGTGCACACGACCCCCGATCCCGAGCCTCAATGGACTTCAGTATGGTATCAGAGCCTCTAGGGTTTCATCAAAATCGACCCTAATTTTTTTCTCTAGATCCCTTCCCCACCACCGGTCATCCCTCTCCTCACCTAGCCACCATCTCTCCTTCCTCGCTCCTACTGCCCTCGCTCTCGTCCTCCCCTGCATGTCGGCCACCACAGCTGCCTTGCACACCACACCGGCCACCACGCGCCCAATTCCGAGCCCCACACCCTTCCCTCGCTCGCAGAAACCACCAACAGCCCCCGCCGCTCCCCAGATCTGAACTCCCCGACCACCACACGCACAGATCCGGCCACCTTTAGCCCGGATCCGCCACCTCTGAGCCTCGTCGTACGCATCCCGCCGCCACCAACATCTCCTCCCCCGCCTCTGACATATGTAACAAAAAAAACCCGGCCCCCACCTTGTTCTTTCTTGGAAAACCGAGAACCACCACCCCCTTATTTTCTAAATTTCAGTTTCATTCCCACTTTTGCAACTCATTATGGTTGACGCCCCCAAGCCTTCAACTTTACACTCGGCTCTAGCCGTTTTCAATGCCAAAACATAATCCCTATCATCCTTGATGTTGAAAAAGGTCCATATCCCTCTTGGAAGGAGCTATTTCGTGTTGCCGCTCGTGCTCACAATGTCCTGGACCACATTGACGACTATGTCAAACGTCCGGAAGGCATCACTGATGATCTCTGGAATCAGGTTGATGTTGTCCTCTTGCAATGGATCTATGACATTGTCACCCAAGATCTCATTCTCACCATCTTGGAGCCGAATATGAGTGCCAAAACCGCCTGGTCGAAGATCGAAAATCTCTTCAACGACAACAAGAACTCGCAGGCGGTCTATCTTGAGCACCAATTGACAAATGCCCGCCTCGAGTCCTTTTCCTCTGTCTCCTCCTACTGCAAGCACATGAAGGAACTCTCTGACCAACTCTCGAATGTTGGCTCTCCTGTCACCAACGCTCGCCTCGTTCTTCGCACTATCTTTGGCCTGCCTGCTGAGTACAACACCGTCGCCACCATGATTCAACATAAGAATCCTCTCCCCGACTTCGGCAAGGCTCGCTCCCAATTGATCCTTGAAGAGACTCGCCTTGCAGCTCAATCGGCGCTCCCTAAGGCGCCTCCGGCAGAAGCCCTAGTCTCGTCCGGCGTCCTCGGCGTCGCTCCGTACACCCCTTAGCCGCCGTCCTCTCCCTCCGGCCGCGGCAACAACAACCCTATATATATTCTATCTAATGGGCTTTTCGACTGAGGGGGTATGATAATAGTAGGATTGTATAGGCTAATGGGCCTAAGGGCCTCGTTGTAATTATTCATCCGTGTAACCTATATATATTCTATCTAATGAAAGGCAAACCCCAAGGAGGAATTTATCCAATCTAACACTATCAACTAGAGTTGAACAAAACTAACTTCCTTCGGCTTTTTCAACATCTCATACAATTAAATTTCACATCAAAATCGAATGCAATAATAGGTTAATCAGAATAACAATGATATGAAACTTTTCTAAAGTGGTTCAAATTCATCATGAACAAACAACAAGAACAAACTCCCTTTTGATTTAATTATGCAAACTTGTTCTAATTGTATCAAACATTGGCAAACTAATTGGATCAAACTTGTGTTCAAAAAATTGGATCTAATATTTACAGATTTAATGCCTCTTCACTAATTCAATACCACCAATTCAACACCTCCGCTGATAGAGGCGTTGCCACCGCCTTCGTGTTCGCTTCCTTCTCTGGTACACATCGGTATGGATAGGTTTTTGGAATTAGGAGGTAATTGTTTGAAAGAATGAATATATTTTTGGAATTAGGAGTTGATTCATCGGAAGAATGGATAGATTTTTGGAATGAGGAGTTAATTGTTTGAAGGAGGGGAGAGGATTTAGTTTTGCTCTTAAAATTTTTTTTAAAAAAGACTTGTGTGCAATTTATTCAAATTTATCTTGTCAGTAGACGTCCTGACATCTTGTCAATAGCCTCACTCTAATAATAAGGGTCAATTGCAGAAAACCACCCCTAAAATATACTATATTGCTCAAAATACCCCTTCTATACATAATTACCCAAAACCACCCCTAAAACCATCGTCGTTAGCAATTTACCACCCCAAGTGAAATTTCCGTCTAAAACACAGTTAACTCTTTGCAATTACTATTTTACCCCTAGTCTTTTCAAATAGAATTTAATATTAAAAAAATTAATATTAAAAAAAAATCCAATTACTGTCTACCACTCTCCCTCTACCATTTGCCTAGAAGGAGAAAAATCCAAACTAAACTAATTTAACAATGCAATTGAATTGGGAACCAATTAACAACTCTTGCAAGTTGTAAACTACGAAGTACTTTTGAATCTCATCTTTCATGGTGTTTTTAAAGCTAGCCCCCCCCCCCCCCCCCCCCCCCAAAAAAAAAAGGACGCCATTTATCAAATACAAAAAAAAAGGATAAATCGGGTCAATGAAAATTCAAATTGAATTGACCACAATCACACTGGAATCGATCGAATGCTTAAAATCAAATTCACGAACCCAAACCACATATGAATTGAAGGCTTTAAATTTTTACATCCCAAACCCCAAATTTCAAACCCTAACTTCCAATTTCAACAGAAATCCAAAGATTGATTCAACATGTTGGCTCCAGCACCTGAGATGATTTATGACCTTTTTAAAGATGCTGCCTTAGCCAAACCGCCAAGGGAAGACCCTAAATCAATTCAACATCAACCGTACGTAGTTAATAGAGCGAGATGTCGCACGGTGGATTTGTATGTGCTGCCATGGAAACTTCTTTAATCTTGACCCTATAGTTTCTATCGTGGTTAGAAGAACAAAGACTTAAACTTGCTCCTCTCGCAAAACCGCTTCAACCTGAGTGAAGAAGTTTCCATGGCAGCACAGTAGCACAGTAGAAACTATAGGATCGAGATTGAAGAACAAAATCTTGAAATCTCCATCTGTTGCTTTGATCCATCTAAGATTTTTCTTACGTCTTGGTGTTGGTTTTGGTTGTACTTCCTTTGATTTCTTCTGTTCCCAATACAAAGTTTTAAAACCCTTTAGTTATCGTCGGTAGATATATCTCTTATTTTCTTTGATCCGTGTAGTTGTTGTCATTTAATATAATCTTGTTTCTGATGGTCCATAAGCTACACCAGATGGTGGTTATTATATATTGTCTTATGGGTTGCATTTGGTTTAAAAAAGATCTCGTTTTTAGTTTGTTTAATTGTTTGATTCATTACGGTTACACCTTGAATGATTTGTCCAATCCTCTGATCAATGTTTGATATCTCATAAATATATCAATACCTTCAAGATAGGAAAGTTTTATTTTTTTTTTATCCGCAAACGCGATATATCTTTCATAAAAAATTGTGATTAAACTCTTCCAAAATTATACCCATATATAAAATAATTGGGGAAATATATTAAAAAAATTGAATTCCATGAGTTGATAACCTTTACACGGCTAAATATTATTTCAATTTACCAAAATCTTTTATCTTCTTCATATTGGTAAATAGATATATTGATTAAATATAGCTAGGATAAAATGTTATCTTATGCATATATTGATTATTTCAAAAATTTGTGATTGGTTCATACAACTACGATTAAGGAGAAGCCACCATGTGTCTCAAGCGACTTCTCCTTTATTATATATAATAATTGATTTTGTTATACTTTTTTTAATAAAAAATTCATCCATTTATATTAAAATAATTAAAATACATGATACTTAATGGAGTTTTGGATGAAAAGTTGAACAGGTGGTTGATTGCTAATGAAATAGTTATAATAGGTGGTTTTAAGCAATTATGAATATAAGGGGTGATTTTAATTTTTAAGAAACTCTCGTATCACATATTTAAGAGGTGGTTTTATGCATTTTATTTTTTGGGTAAACCGCGGAAAACCACCCCTTAAATAGGGTGTATTGCTCAAAACCCCCCATTAAATTCAATATTGCAGAAAACCACCCTTTATATATCTTTTGTTTTCCAAAGACCACCCTGCCTCTATGTGCTTTTAGAGTTTCGTTATATATCTTTGAGAAAAAACCAAAATTACCCATATACTCCCTCTGTTCGATTTTAATTGTCGTTTAGAAGTTTTACACATAAATTAAGGAATTGGTAAGATTAGTACAACACAGACTCTGCAACATCCATGATTAATTAAAATTACACATTGACCAAGAAATTTACAGTCTGTAACTCACTATTGATGAGACCCAAGTGACAGAGGAGAGGAGGTGATACTCCAAATTTTGAATCTTTTCCTATTTTAATTTATAAAAAAATATTGCTAATTAAACAAATATGAAAGAGTGATAGGACAGACATGAAAACATCATTTATTTTAGCAAAAGTATAAATCCTTCAAACGACATTTAATACCAAACGGAGGGAGTACATATCATTTTCTTGCCACCACTCTTTCTCCGCCTATCTTTTTGTACATATGTACAACACCACATACACTTTTTTAATTGAAATTATTCGATAATTTTTATGGTCCTATACTAGGTCCCCTTCAATCCATGCATAAATCTCTCCACAACTTCTATGCGAGATCCCCTTCAATATCGCCTCTCCATATGATAAGAGTATTTTGGTAATTTACCGATTTTTTCCTCTAAAACTTAACGAAATCAAAGATAGGGTGGTCTTTGGTAAATAAAAAGTATATAAAGAGTGATTTTCTGCAATATTGAATTTAAGGGGTGGTTTTGAACAATATGTCTTATTTAAGGAAACCCTTATTTAAAAAAAAAAAAAACAAGAGTTTGGTGATTTTATGGGCCGAGCCCAATTCAATCTTAAGCCCAATCAATTCCCAAAATTTTATAACCTTAGCCAAAATTTTATAACCTTAGCCAAGCCCAGGCTTTTTTTAATATTTTGATGATATAATAATAATAATTTTTTTTTTTAAATCGGCACTCGGCACTATGCCTGTCTAAATTTCTACTGCTAAACGCAGTCCACCGACGGCAAATCTCACAGGTCGACTAAACCCTTGCTCGCTCGGAGCTCGGACTTCGGAGGCGGTGAAGAAGATCAAGCCGACAGGGATCGACAACTTCCGAAACATATTGAGTGGCTGGAATCGAGACACTCTTGGGAGAGCCGGCAAAATCGAAGGTCAGTAGAGTACTCAGGAGGGCTTTTTGAAGAGAGGCTGCAAATTCAAGAAAAAGATCAGGTTTGCTCTCCTTCTTTTCCCGTAATTTGGGTTGTTTTTGATGATTTGGGCTTCGAAAAATCAGTTAGGGCCGAGTTTGCATTGGTTAAATCAAGGTTTATGTTCTTCTCAGTGTGTTGTTTGATTAGTGTATCTTCCATTGACGGTGCACTAGGGTTGAGTTTGCATTGGTTAAATCAAGGTTTAAGTCCTTCAAAAAAATCCGAGGCTTATTGAGCCCCTTCTAGAACACTGATGGTGTGTGTTGTGATTAGTGTAGCTTCCATTTGTTAAATCAAGGTTTAAATCCTTCTCAGCGTCCTATGATTTTATAAATGAAATGAACAGAAAAAAATAAATCAAGGTTGAATGTATTTGGGTATTGGACCATTTGTTAAAGTCCTTCAGTGTCTTGATTTTTTCTCTCAAGTTTCAATTCTTTAGCTGCGTTTGCCTTCCCTTTTTTCCTTAAATGAAAAATCAGAGGGCAATCTTGTCAGTCTGTTGATAATTTTTTGGATGTAAAGAGAAGTTAGAAGTGAGACGAATTCAACTACAATGAAGGTGTCATGTTCAGTTTGAAGCGTTTTTGTAATTATTAATTGCTTCAAGGCGATGGATAGTTAAGAACTTTATTGTTTTTTTTTTCCATTATGAAATGTGTACAGGCAGAGGGAAACAGGAAAATAAATCTAGTCAGAAACGGAGTTTTTCCACTAAAAAGAAGAAATATATTATCACTATACAAAAGGGAGATTATGGTGCTGCTTGACGGGTTGAGAGAGCTTGATTGTTTTTTACCTATCTTAGAATCGTCTGACTATTATATCAAACCTTGTTTGGAGGAATTAGCCAGTAAAGAACTCTTGGATCCCGGCTATTGTAGCCGAGTTCAAGATTTTACTGTCGGTCGGCTTGGTTATGGTTATTTGAAGTTCCTTGGGGAGACGGATGTCAGATGGTTGAATTTGGAACAGATTGTTAAGTTCCTTAGACATGAAGTTGTTGTGTATGAAGATGAAACTGTCAAGCCGCCAGTTGGCAAAGGCCTTAACAAACCGGCTGAAGTAACTCTGATACTGCATCTTCAATCAGCTGAGTTCCTGGGTAAAAAGCTCAATAATGTTGTTGATAAACTGAGATTGAGTGCCGATCGCCAGGGAGCTAAGTTCATCTCATATGACCCATTGAATGGTCAATGGAAATTTATGGTTCACCATTTCAGCCGATTTGGATTGGGTGAAGGTGATGAAGAAGATATCGTTATGGAAGACTCAAATGCTGCTGCTATACAATCTGCTGAGATAAATGGTGGTACCGATCATCTTGAAGAAACATTTCATCCTGATCTGTCTGGTCCTGATTTATCTCATTCACTACCTGCTCATCTCGGGCTTGACCCTGTTAAAATGAAAGAAATGAGAATGGTGATGTTTCCATTAGACAGGGAAGATGATGATAACAGCAATGCAATCCCTTCGTATGAGAATCAGCCCTTCCATGGAGAACACATTATGTCTCCTTATCACTATTCAAATATGACAATGAGTCGCAAACTCAGTCCACATCCCTTGCGAAAAACCCCCCTAGCATTGTTGGAGTACAATTCAAGTAGTTTTGATCTCAATGCTTCTGGGACAGTTCTGATGTCAGAGGAAAACAAGGGATTGCCTCTTAAAGCAGTTAAAATGGATGGTTTTAAGCACGAAACATCATGTGATACACCGGTTTCTAGAAGCCATTATCGTAATATTGTGGATGCGGGTTTGTTTATGGGCAGGTCATTTCGTGTTGGGTGGGGTCCCAATGGTGTCTTAGTTCACAGTGGTACACCTGTTACTGGCAACAGTCATCAAGGCATTATATCTTCTATGATCAGTATAGAACGAGTTGCAATTGACAAAGTGGCTAGAGATGAAAGTAACAAATTTAGGGATGAAGCTGTAGATTCATTTTTCGATTCTGCCCTGGACCTCCACAAGTCATTGAATCATGAAGCTAAACAAATTGAATTCGGTTCCTTCAGTTTAACCCTTCAAAGGCTTGTTTCTGATCGTTTGAAGCTTTCGTCTGTTTGTCAAAACTATATACAATTGGTTGAAGGACAACTTGAACTTCCTGGACTCCCTTCTTCTCTTCGTCTTTCCTTGATGCACCAAGTTATCGTTTGGGATCTGATAAGGGTTCTATTCTCAGACAGAGAGATAAGCGGGCTTTCAAGAGTTGTGGAAGATGACGAAGAAGATATGATGCAAGATTCAAAAGCTGGCCCATCGGAAATTGATCTTGAGGCACTCCCCTTGGTTCGCAGGGCAGAATTCAGTTATTGGTTACAAGAGAGTGTTTACCATCGGGTACAAGAAGATGTAAGTTGCTTGGATGATTCCAGTTACTTAGAACACATGCTTTTACTTTTAACTGGGCGCCAACTGGATGCAGCTGTTGAACTGGCCGTATCAAAGGGAGATGTAAGATTAGCTTGTTTATTGAGTCAGGCAGGTGGGTCAATGATGAACCGTTCTGATGTATCTCAGCAACTTAAAATCTGGAAAAGCAATGGTTTGGACTTCAACTTTATTCAAAAGGATAGAATTAGGCTTTATGAATTGCTTGCTGGTAACATTCATGATGCGATTTACGGAAAAGAGATAGATTGGAAAAGGTTCTTGGGGTTGCTCATGTGGTATGAATTACCACCTGGAACTCCTTTGCCCACTGTATTTCACACTTACCAGCATCTACTCGCTGAAGGTAAGGCTCCATATCCTGTGCCAAGCTACATTGATGAGGGGCCAGTAGAAGAGGAGGCAGTCAGCAGTTCAACAGGGAGGCATTACGACCTTGCGTTTTATCTTATGCTTCTTCATGCGAAGGAATCCAGTGATTTTGGTAGTCTGAAATCCATGTTCTCTACATTTGCATCAACAAATGATCCTCTTGATTATCATATGATCTGGCATCAGCGTGCCATTTTAGAAGCAATTGGAGCTTTCAGCTCTAATGATCTTCATATTCTTGATATGGGTTTTGTGTCTCAGCTTTTATGTCTTGGGCAGTGCCATTGGGCCATCTATGCTGTTCTTCATATGCCCTATCGAGATGATCACCCCCACCTGCATTTTAAGATTATTCGAGAAATTTTGTTCCAGTACTGTGATGTATGGAGCAATGAAGAGAAACAGCGTCAATTTATAGAGAAGTTGGAAATTCCTTCGGTATGGTTACATGAGGCTATGGTACGTTACTTGAACGAATAATGTCCCCTGCTAATTTTTATGTGCTTCCAATTTTTTTTTATATACCTTATTACATTCTTGCTACTACAGGCAGTGTATTTTCAGTACTATGGTAATCTGGCCAAGGCCCTGGAGCACTTTATCGAATGTGCTAGTTGGCAGAAAGCCCACTCAATTTTCATTACTAAAGTTGCTCACTCGTTGTTTTTGTCAGGTAAGTCGATCACATCATCTTGTTTTATTGGATATTGCAGTAAAACTTTGTGCATTTATACAACTAGAAGCAAATATATTTTGTTCAAGCTCTATTTTTCCTGTATAGCAGCATGTTTCTGATGTAGTTGCTGTTTTTTGTCAGGGAACCATTCTGAGGTGTGGAGGCTGGCGACTTCTATGGAGGAATACAAATCCGAGATTGATGACTGGGACTTGGGTGCTGGAATATATGTTTCCTTTTACGTGTTAAGAAGTGATTTGAAGGATGATGATGGTATTACAACCAAGCTGGTAAGGCGTCTATTTTATTTTTTTTTGGGGGAAAAAACATTGGCTGCCTCATTTTAGCGTTCTTCCTTGAGTAGCTATTGACTTAATTCAGCACTGGAGTTTGGAAAACCACTTCTAGAGATTATTCAATTAGGCAGCTTCTATTGCTTTGAGAAGACGTGCAGGACGATTTGTGTTGTATGATCATTTATTAGCATTGAGGTTATTGTAGATGGGTTGATTCATATAGTAGATAAACGTTGTTGCAACTGCATATTATTCCCATCCATGAAGGGTGATGGGTCTAATGGCTAGCAAAATTGATGAGAGCTTGCAGTGCAAGCTATATCCAATCATCAAAACTAATTCCGCTTTCTTTTTTAGTCCCCTTCTCGCTTCTTATGAAACAAATTTTAGACTATGTCACAAAACTAATTGCATCAATGTTATTTTGTTTGCCAATCATCACTACAAGGGCTCTTTGGTGGAGAAAGACGCTTCGTGTAAAGAGTTCTTTGACCAGCTACAGCAGTCCCTGGCAGTCTTGGAGACCAAATTACCAATAGATGCGAGGTAAGCCGGAATATATGGGTTCGTTACTTCATTGTGATTTTCAAATCATATTCAGTTTTGAATTAGTTATTAAGCAAATCCATGTTTGTTGCTTATTTGTGAATTGACAGGGTTGCATATTCCAAAATGGCTGAAGAGATCAGCAGTTTGCTTGTGTCTTCTATGAAAGAAGATCCTGTGCGCGAAATCCAGTTAAAATGCTTCAGCACAATGGCCTCTGCTCCAAAACCCGAGGACCTGCGCATGAATCATGTACAGGATGCGATCACAGTATTTGTGGATTTTGTCGCCGAGCAAGTGGCATTAACCCAAGGATAGCACCTCACAAAGCGCTTCCATTCGGAAAAAGAAGAAGAGAGAATTTAGATGTCTTGATGGAAATCTGAACGTTCAGTTGAGTGATAGAAATCTGTTTGTTTCCTTGGCACCCGGTTTTTATATGGCTACCAGAATCTGCACCCCCATGTAAACCCAAACCACTGCCTTAGGTTCCTTCCATGGATCTAGGTTAAGATGGTATGCAATGTAATCCCGGTTAATCTGAGTGAAGATAGCTTGTGTGGACTGAGATACTGTATGAGAGCATGAGAACAGTTTTAACCGAAAGATTAATGTGACATCTCTCCTGCAGCTGTGAAGTGAAGATACAACAAAGATGAATGGAAGCAAGGAGGCTTCTTCGTTTCAATGTGTAAAACATTGAGAGATATCTTCGGCTTGAACAATTCCAACGGATGTACTCTCCGCCACATCCACCTTCAGGCGAATCACACAGGAGTGCATCCTATAGCATTCTGCATGATAAGGATAGCAACCCGAGCCTCCTTGGCAGCCTTCCTACTCATCTTATTGTGCTTCTCAGAAACGCAGCGCTGCATCTTTCTGTCTTGTATTCTACTAGGGAGAAGAGAAGAGGTGCAAGCTAACCAGTTTCCAACATTTTTGTTTCAAGTCCCCCAATTTCTAATTCTAACCCTTAGTAGCCTTCCCAGCACACACCTCCGTCCTTATCCCGCAGGCAGCAGCACAAGCCTTATTTCCTCCTTTCTTCCTGTCCCCAAATTCAACTCTGCACTTATTGATTTTTCAGCTTCATTTGTTGTCCTAGAAGATGTGCTTATTATTGTCTCCCTCTTTGTGTTGTTGCTCCGCTGCCTCTCCCTTTGTTTTTGTAGTTATCTCTTCACCCTTCTCGTCTTGTGAGTAAGTGCCCACGCTTACATTGCCATGAATATCCCTAGAAGTGGCCGGCCTCCACGCAATCCAGATGCTCCACAATACCTTTTCCGGCCTCTTGTGGTTTCACACCACCCAAGCCTTCAATTCCTTGTTCTTGCTGAGATTTTTTGAACCAAAGTTTTTTTCTTGGTGATGTTCCCTTATGCAGCTTTAGCCTTACTTAGCACACCTCTCCTCTACATGCTCGAATGAAGACCAAGCGATGGGCATCCCCGTCTTCCAGCTTTTCAGTTTATATCTTGCTCATTTTTAAACTTAATAAATTCACTTGATACAAACCTTTGACCCATGAAGAAAGGGATAGTGTTGCGCTCCATTCCTTCTTCTTAGCTGCAATATCATCTTCCCTAATTTTCAACCTCTTCTTTTTCACATCTTCATGAAAATGAAGTTTTTCTGCCTTCCTAAGGTTTTTGATTTTCAGCAAATAAACACAGCTCTATCTTTCAATTCCCTGTTATATATCCACGTCTTAAATGAAATCCCACCATTATTTGATTGTCAGCGTCTATAAAACCATTACCTAGGTAAAAGTTATAAAAAAGCCATTAATTAATAATTACATATAATTCTTGCTTTATTATTGTTAATATGCCTTGAATTGGGCTTATTATTTGTTTTGGGTTTAGGCCCATTGTCTGATTAGGGCTTCATGAGACACTATATATACTCATAAACCTAACAATTTGTAACCTAGTTTCTTGTTTGCCTCCATAATAAAGATCTCTATTTCTCTGCCCGTGGACGTAGGTAACACACCGTTGCCGAACCACGTTAAATCTCTGTGTCTTTCTTCGTCTGTTATCGTTCTCGTTATAACAAACTGGTATCAGAGCTTGGTTGTGATTTCTGTCGAGAATGATGTCTGGATCTATGGTGAAGATTGACAAGTTTACTGGAAGAAACTCTTTCAGTCTGTGGCAGATAAAGACGCGGGCTTTGCTGAAGCAACAAGGTTTATGGGCACCGTTAACCGCCGACAAGAAGGGGTCAGATACAACCACCGCTGAGTACGGTCTTCTGGAGGAGAAGGCTCATTCGACGATCATGTTGTGTCTCGCAGACGATGTCATAATAGAGGTTGCTGATCAGGAAACTGCTGGCGGCTTGTGGATGAAGTTGGAGAGTTTGTACATGACAAAGTCTCTGACGAACAAGTTGCTTCTGAAACAACGGTTGTTCGGGCTGCGTATGCAGGAAGGTACACAACTTAGAGATTATCTTGATCAACTTAACACGCTATTACTTGAATTGCGTAATATTGATGTTAAGGCGGAGGACGAAGATGCTGTCCTAATTCTGCTGGTATCCCTACCCCACATACGAGAACTTCGTTCAGTCGTTCGTCGTTGGGAAGGATACCATCACGCTGGAAGAGGTTAGATCGTCGCTTTACACCAGAGAGTTGCGTCTGAAGGCAACCGCGTCGGTTACAGACAATCAGGCTTCCGGGCTTATGGCCAACGGAGACAATTCTGATGGTAGAAGGGGCAAGAAGCAATGTCGCAAATCGGGCTCTAAACCAGACGACGTCTGTAACTACTGTAAGGAGAAAGGTCATTGGAAGAATGAATGTCCTAAAAAGAGGCAACAAGAGCAGAAATCTGGATATGCAGCAGTAGTTCATGGTGGAAATACTTCCGAGGAAGATATTGTTCTACTAGCAGGTAATCACACAGATCATGATGTGTGGTTTCTTAACTCAGGTGCGTCATGTCACGTATGTCCTAGAAGAGAGTTGTTTACAACATATAGATGTGTAGACAAGGGCAATGTTTCTATCGGAAACGATGTCATCTGCAAGGTTGTTGGGATCGGCTCAGTCAGGCTTCGGACAAACGATGGCAAGTTTCGCACATTGGAGGAAGTCAAACATGTGCCATCTATGACAAAGAATCTGATATCCCTAATTGTGTTAGACAACAAGGGTTTCAGATACAAAGGTTATGGTGGAAAGTTACGCGTGTTTAAGGGCTCTAATGTGGTTTTGCAAGGAGTCAAGCAGTGAAAGAGGACTTTGTATACCCTACAAGGTTCAGCAGTTACGGGCGATGCAGATGCTGTTTCAGTCAACGTTAGGGAGACTGTTGCTGAGGAGGTGGAGTTGAACTTCACTCCAGCAGAGACTCAGGCACCTGAGTTGGTACTACTGAGTCAGATACTGGTGAGACAAAGAATATACCACTAGACACAGGAACAGGTGGAGCTGTACATCGGAGTATTGCTCTAGATCAAATAAGAAGGGTTGACAGCAGGGGGCCTGCGAGATACATGTCTAATGATCTGGTGGGATATGCTTTGCATGTGGCCGAGGAGGGGAAGGATGGTGCTCCATCCAACTACAAGGCTGTCGTTTATGGAGGTGAGTCAGTACACTGGCAAGCTAAGAAGAGAATCAGAGTGAAGAAGGTGGGAATATCTGATAATCATGCTGATATGTTCACCAAGCCAGTTCCGGAGAGCAAGTTCCAACACTGTTTGGACTTGTTTAATATCACCAACTGTTGAGGTGTCCTGCGGGGCAATCTGAGTCCTCATGTGAGGACAAATCTGAGGCAGAGAAATGTCTGGCACTTGCCATGGTGCATCTGTTTCTGAGAGGAGATTCTGGTACATCCGGCATTGAAGCGCATCTGGTACATTTGGCATGGCATTGCATTTGGTACGTCTGGCGCTGCAATGCGATTGGTAAATCTGAGAGGATTCAAGTCAAGGTGGAGATTTATTAATATGCCTTGAATTGGGCTTATTATTTGTTTTGAGTTTAGGCCCATTGTCTGACTAGGGTTTCATGAGACACTATATATACTCATAAACCTAATAATTTGTAACCTAGTTTCTTGTTTGCCTCCATAATAAAGATCTCTATTTCTCTGCCCGTGGACGTAGGTAACACACCGTTGCCGAACCACGTTAAATCTCTATGTCTTTCTTCATATGTTATCATTCTCGTTATAAAGTTATGTCATCACTAAATTGATGCTATTAATTTGTTGGATCTCATATAATCTGAATAAATGCTCTTGATGATAGGCAGACAATTAATCGACTTTAACTTAGGTCACCTTCCTATCATAATATAAGCTTTTAACAGCTCCACCTCATCGGAAGCAATGTAGGTTTGCACTGAATGCAAGTGTAATGTAATTGATTCAATTACGCATCAAGTACAATCTAATTAAGGCTAGATTATAATTATTCCAGCAGTGTCAGATCCTATAATATGATACTACGTATTAACTAAACTCAGTTTAACCATGCATGATATTTTTAAACTTTGGTCTGGTTAATTATTAGCATTTACTTGATTCTATTTACTTTAAAAATACTAATTTAATTGTTTATCTACAACAACAACATTCCCAGTTTTCCCGTCGGGACAGGGTCTGGGGGGTCAAGTTGTATGCAGTATTTCCCCGACAAAGTCGAGAGAGTGTTTCCTAGTGGCCCAAACACCAAACACCAAACACCAAATATAATCATAGAAACCAAAAAGACAAGTATAACAAACGAAACTAAGGAAGAAGATTAAGGGATGACATTGTGTGAGAACGGAGGGGGGGGGGGGGGGGGGTGGATACGCTCTCTACCACACTTCGGAGGCCCAGTCTAACCCTCTCTGACATGAATGATACTCCTCCAATGTTTTATCCATAACCATGCTCTCGCTGAGATTCAAAAGGGCAAAATATTGTCTAATCACCTCCTTCAAACTATTCTTCGGTCTCCCTCTATTCCGTCGAACTCTATCGATCTCCAAACTGTCACATCTACGTACTGGTGTGTTCAGGTCTCTCCTCTATACATGACCATACCAACGAAGCCTTGACTCCCGTAACTTATCTCGAATATTGCATACTCGTACTTTGTCGTGGATAACTTCATTTTTGATCTTGTCGAGTCTAGTAAATCCACTCATCCATCTGATCATCCTCATCTCTGCCACCATAAGCCTATGCTCTTGTGCTTCGTAGTCACCAAACACTCAGCCTCATACAACATTGCAGGCCTAACTACCATTCTGTAGAATTTTCCCTTAAGCTTTGGGGGCACTTTTTTATCGCATAAAACCCTTGACGCAACCCTCTACTTCTGTCGTCCCCTTTGAATATGATGTCTGATATTTGTATCCATACCTTCATCACTCCGCATAACCGAACCTAAATACATGAAGCTATCTTTTTTTGGTCAACATCATCACCCAACATCACGTCTTGGTCCATGTCTCCCTCTCCTCCCAAGCCGAACTCCAAATATTATGTCTTAATTCTACTCAGCTTGAAACCCTTGCCTTCCAACGTCTCTCTCCACCACTCTAACTTACAATTCACACTAGCTCTCGTCTCATTCACTAATACAATGTCGTCCGCAAAGAGCATACACCATGGGACCTTGTCCTGGATAGGTTCCAATACTACGTCCATGACCAAAGTGAAAAGGAAAGGACTAAGGGCCGAACCTTGATGAAGACCTACCCTTACTGGAAAGTACTCAGTGTCCCCTACAGAGGTGACAACACTAGTCATCACACCTTCGTACATGTCCTTGATAATCTTGGCGTATGATCCTAGAACATCCTTAGCTTCCAAACACTCCCAAATGAGCTATCTCGATACTTTGTCGTAAGCTTTCTCTAAATCAATAAAAACATGTGTATGTTCCTTTTCCTTTCCTTGTATTTCTCTACCAAACGTCTCATCATTTGTAAGGCTTCTGTAGTCGATCACCCTGGCATAAAACCGAACTGGTTCTCGGACACACAAACACCCCTTCGGAACCTTAGCTCAATGACTCTCTCCCATATCTTCATCGTGTGGCTAAGGAGTTTAATACCTTTGTAGTTGCCGTATTGCTGCACATCACCCTTGTGCAGCAAGGGTGATGTTCTAAGAATAGTGTTAAAGAGTTATGTAAGCCATTCAAAACCTCTCACCCCAATGCACTTCCACACTTCAACTGGAATCTCATCCGGACCAACTGCCCTCCTACTCTTCATTCTGCTAACAACCCTCTTCACTTCTTCATAAGAGACATTTCTACAGAAACTGGCATTGATTGTGCCCCTCAGTGAGCAGTCAGACGAATTAAAACCCTCATTGAGAAGCTCAGTGAAATAGCCCATCCATCTTTGTCGAATCTGTGGCTCATCTACACTAACACTATACCCAACTCATCCTTGATACAACTTGCTCTATCCAAGTCCCTACTCCTTCGTTCATATCACGGGATAGGGCGAGCAAGATTCGTTCTCCACCTTCTAGTCTAGAGCTTTATACATTCTATCAAAAGCCATATCCTTAGCCTTATCCACAAACACCTTGGCTTTCTTCTTAGCTTGTCTGTACTCAGTCAAACGAACAACCCTCCTCCTCACTTGTACTGCTTGCTAACAACTTATTCGATGTCTAATTTGCCTTGACACTTTCTTGCACTTCTTCGTTCCACCAAACCTCGTTGCCTCTATGTCTCTTACTAACCTCAAAGCCTCATGACACACCCAGCACACTAGCAGCCCCTCACCAAATGCACTCAACCATACAACCCCACATCGAATATGCACTTTCCTTAGCCTGCCAAGCTTCATCCCTCCCAACCTCCTCTAGGATTATCTCCCTTGCTATAGTTGAATCTGTTAGTCTCCACCATCTGATCCTTGGCTTATGTCTACTCATCTTTCTATTTCGGTTACCCTTGAACTCGAATACAAGCAGTAGTAAATGGTGTGAGGTTGTTAGACCTCCAAACGGGTGCTACTAAGGAATTCATTCAAGTAAGATAGAACAACAGCCTAGCAAGATACTATCATGGTAGCTAATCACAATAATATCAACAATAAACACAAGGGAAATCGAAAGATATTAAAGGGAGAAATATTACTTTACTATAAACTCATAAACAACCAACCAAGTCTCGAAAGTGTAGATGAAAACAATGGAAATTTAGCCAAGCATGGCTTATGAAGATGCATATTTTAGATAGGCATTATAGGTGGTTGTTATTGCATTTAGGTGAGTATATGACATGATTATTGAGTAATTCGCATTATTATTATTTTATCTTTCAACTGTGGAATCTACGTACTTTTCGTGCTTATTTGCATATTTATGTTCCGATGCTTATGAGGATGCATTTATGGCTTTGCTAAGGATGAGCATGAGGAGCTAGGAACTTAAGGAAATCATTGCAAAGGAAAGAAGAGACGTAGGGAGGAGCTAAACACGGATACAGAAGCAAGTAGCTGAATAATATCACCACTGATGATGCCGCGCCCGCCGCCTAAAAACCGGCGCCTGCTGGCCAGTACGGACACGGAATCTTCCAAATTCTATCTTTGGAGAAGTTGTTATGTTTTAGGTTATTTGTTTTGGCCAACTTTTGGCAAGCAATTATCATCAATCATTCAGACCTAGTTTGAAGAACCTAATGGAGAGAATGAGAGGAAAAACTCATATGAGGAACTAAACCTCTTTTGTTTCGCATTGATTTAGAGACATGGTTAGATGATTTGTGAGACTTGGTTTCTATATATCTATTCTATGTTTGATTTATTCAATATCTTTGTTCTTTAATTGATTGATTGCATATATTCCCTCTTGATTGGCCCCCTTGAGGGAATTTGTTCTCTTGCTAAGGTTTGACTATCTCTTGCAATTTAATTGAATCTCAGTAGCGAACATAGCCAATCGATTCTGTGAAAGCATCGATTGGGTGTGTAGGGGATATTGACAATTGTGCTTTATCAATTGCATCGATTAGGGTTAGGGAGTTACGCCTCTATCTTTGATTGTTTATGTTATTGGTATTGTTTAATTGCTAAGGCTTTGGAATAATCCAATACTAGAGGAATCAAATGAGAATAAGTAAAATAGAGTCAAGGATCGATGATCTAACCATTGTTGATGAATTGCAGGGGAAACTATCTCATCATTATTAATCAAAACAAATCCACCATTACTATTTTCACCTTATTCAATTGTCTTTTCACTCAATTACACTTTGATCTCATTCCCTTTGGTAGCAATTTAAGTAGACAGGAAAGATATTCTCCCTGTGGATCGACATCTGGACTTACCACTTCTACGGAATAATAGGTTCTGTTTATCATAATTACTTTTTGGACGAGGTAAAGCCTATGACACTCTACCTTCTTGGTCACCATCTTACCTAACTTCCTTCTCTTGAAAGGAAAATTAAAACCTAAAAATCTAATGAATTGAATGAGAAAATTTCTCAATATTAAATGATTGGATGAATAATCATGAATGTTAGATTGCCTCCAAACGATGCAAATAAGTCTCTTCCAAAAACACCTAAAAACATCAGCACAAATCCTAGAATATAATGGATAGAGTTTTCATAAAGATAGAATCGGGCCACGTTGTGCAGATCCAGAAACATCGAAACTGGCGGGCACCGCTCTTTCGCGGTGGCGAGTTGGTATTTTCGACGCTTCGAAATCTGTGATTTTCCAGACTTGTATATCTCGTCGAGAGCTTTCCAACACATGGTCATAATAGGCAATCGAACATCTGGAGCCCTGAGAAATTGCGTTTTAAGTTGAGCTCGCCGCGCGGACAGCTTTCGCAGCTCGCTATCATTTATGCTCTTACGCCTTGATTCCTTGCTCTATTGCTCCTTGGCTTGTCTTGGATCCTTCATGGCTTGTTCCATGATCTTTGGACATCCTCTTTGGTCTCTTCCCAAGCTCCTCACCATATCAGGACTATGAATATGCATAAATCCAATAAAATGGCGTAGTTTTCGAACTTTACCACTAAAAGAGCCTAATGTGAAATTAACTATCAAACATGATTATTTGACAATGAAATGCATCTAAAACCATCCTATAATGCATATTCAAATATGTCTTATCAATTCACTAACGCTCTAGAGTTGTTTCTTTTCACAGGTTCCAACAGGGCCATTGTCCAACACATCCTACAACACAAATGAAAAGGTTGCTCCTCTTGGCAATGGATGAAACTTTCGAATTTCCTTCCCAACTTTAAAAAGGGATTGAGATAGTCCATCGGCAATGGTGAAGCTATCAACTTCTGCCATGATCTCTGGGTCGAAGAACGTCCTCTTTCTACTATTGTCATCCACCCATTAACTATCAACTCTTCATTAACAGTTAAGCAATTGATAAATAATGACCAAACTTGGAATATCCAGAAAATTCATGAACACACCAAAGATCAACTTCATCATATCACAATAAACTCCATTCTACAAACACCAATCCCAAAAAATATAAACCAAGATATACTTTACTGGAGATGGAGCAAGAATGGGTGGTTCTCAACGCTCAGCTATTAATATGATTCACACTGACAAACAACACACAAAATCCGATTTAGGCTGGACTTGGCAACTTGACATCCTCCCGAAAAAGTCAAAGACTTTCTTTGGCGGCTATCAAAAAACGAAATTCCCACGACAGTCAAATTGGCTAGCAGAGGCATTGGTATTCCTACAAACTATCCCTTGTGCTACTCCCACTATGAGGATGTCGAGCACCTCCTTCTCAAGTGCCCGATCACACTTTCCACAATTCAACTGACAAATCCCACACTTGTACCAAAGTTGAGGACTTACAATCTGTAATCGAGTAGCATCAATGAGTTCCTAAACATAACTAAGAAAAATTTGGGCAAACAAACCTATACCAAATGATGAGAGGGTTTCTCGGCCAAATAAATTTGTAATCAACACCTCGCTATCAGATAGTGGAGTCAGGTTCGTCCTCATGAGAGAAGTCAGCAATTCTAGGTTTAGTAGGTTTCGAGGTTCAGGAATAGCAGGAAGAGGTATAAGGTTGCTATCGACGTAGGCTAAGAGTTGGTCGATGTCGAGGGGTGGAGGAGGAAGTGGTGATCGATGTCGGGTAACTTGTGTAGAATTTAAGCGGAAAATAGCGAAAACAAAGATAATAAAAGTGCAAACTTCCAAGGTAAGGGATCACCGCAACAATAAACATATGTGTAACTCATGAATCACATAAAGATGCATGCTTTATATTAAATAACCTTCGTTATTAACAAATAGGAATATAGAGGATCTCGCATAAACCCTAAGTGTTACTATCCCTTTTTCATAATTAATCCAAATTCATAATAAGATCACTTTCGCTTCAATATCATAAATAAGGATCACCTAAAAACAACGTCGCTGACTCGAGAAACGCTAAACTCTTTTTGCCGAAATGAACGCGCCGGACGCGCCTGTAGCCCTCCTCCTTCGAAACCCCCAAATTGAAGAAACCTTCTCTGATGCAAAACCTAATCGCACATGCATCCCCTATCCAGTGGCCTTCTCTTGTCAAATCCCCCCTACAATCCCTATTGTTTCAAGCATTAAAGATGAGAAAGAGTGGACTAAGGATCCAATTGAAAGATTGTGTGATATCTCTTGGCTTGCGATTGTGGATTTTCAATCCGAAAATCTTCGAAGGAGAAAGAGGATCGATCGAAAAGTACGGTACGAACTGATCTTGGGAGTTAATGCTCGATTCGACGATGTGAGGGTTTGGTTGGATTTCTGGGCTGAGGCGCGGATTATTCGCCCCCCTCCATGGCCTCACCCTATTCGTGTAGCCGTACGGACCCCAATCTTGAGGGGGATTGTTCTTGGAGCTTCACCAATTAGAAGAGTTCTTGTTCTGATCGTGTACTGTTACACGCCTTCAGGACAGAGGTATGGTGCTTTGATGGCCGACGGAGGTTGGCTTTCGATATCCTTCCCTCACATCTTTATAAGAAGAATCTGGTATGTAAACAACATTCATTCCATCTTCTTCATCATCTGCTTTCTTCTCTTAACTCTCTCTTTTCACTGCTCTAACTCTATTGTTGTTGTTTGGTTCTCAATGGCCTCGTCCGCTATGGACAAGGGCAAAAAACCCATGGAGGGCGAGTCTCTCATTCCTCCACTCAACACCGCCCGAAAGGGCTCCAAAAACCCTACTTCTGGCGAACCAGTAGATGGATTCTCTCTTTCCTCTGCTGGTTTTCCAAAAGTGAATCAAAAGCAGGTTGACAGATTCTTGAAGAAGTCCAAAATCGATGCTCTGATGCTGAAAGAGTTACATGCTGATGTACAGGAGAATATTTCATGCTTGTCAGACACATCCTTATTTGCAACTATTGTGGGGAGTCCTATCGAGGCCAACGAAGTTCGGAAAAGGATCAAGATGGATTGAAAGTTCTTGAGTGGCGGGTTCCAGTTGGTGCCGCTTGCTAACCATTGGTTTGAACTCAAATTTGATAAGAAGGAAGATCGGGACATGGTATGGGATGGCAGGCCATTCCATGTGGCCGGCCAGCTCATGCTGTTGCGCCCTTGGTCGCAGGACTTTGATCCTTGGGTTGAATCTGTATCTGTCATGGATCTGTGGGTGCGGATTCCCGGGCTGCCTACAAAGTTTGTAAGTGAATCCATCCTTAAATCAATCATTGAGAAAAATTGGGTTGGTAAGGTCTTGAGGGTGGCTGCCTTCAACCCCAACGGGGCTAGGCTTCGCTATCCTAGGATCTGTATCAATACTGATTTAAAGAAGATCCCTAGTAAAATGTTGCTTGTGCCTAATGAGAAAGGTGAAATAGAAGCTTTCCCTCTTTGGTTTGAGGATTTCCCTGAGGGTTGTAGGTGTTGTGGGTTATCTGACCATGTTTTTGAGAATTGTCCCAAGCGCAGGATATGCAGTGTTCCTCATGAAGGAGTCTTGGGTGGAAAACCTGAGGAAGTTACAGCAGCTCATGGCAAGGCTGGCCCTTCCGATGATGGTGGGGAGTGGAAATCTGTCCCATCTAAGAAGTCATGCTCGATCCCTCCCCCTTCCTTTGGTCACTCTAAGGCCGAACTGTGGAAGTGCTTTTGTGTTAATGTAATTGATGGCAGTGGTTCCTCTACTACTGACTCCTTAGGTCAAACTGGGGAGGAATCCACCACTTCAGCTGCTGTCGTCGAGAATGATGGTGTTATGGGTGATGTTATTGCTGAAAACACAGGGGGTGGTATTAACATAGGTGAAAATGTTACTGGCGTAGCCGATGCTGTCATTGATGAGATGATGGTTGAGGAGATAGTAGTGGAAGAAGCTAGTGGTCCTGAGATGGAAAATGCAGTGATTGAAATCGATGTTTCTGGTGATGAATTGGATGACGCCCCTCTTGCGGAAATCCCAGGTGATGTGAATCAAGATCTTATTGAAGCAATCCTCCAAGACCCCGAGTATGACGGTGCCGACGATGAAGAGTTCTTTGTGGATGAGGTTTTGGATGAGGAGGTTAGTTTTGAAAACTCGCTTGATTTTTCTGGCTTTCCTGCTGATTTTACACAAGCTGATTTTGATCGAATGCTTCGTGATATTCCTGCTTCGTCTGAATTTCTTCTGCCAAACTTGTGCAAGTCTATTTACACTGATATGGGTGGCCTTGACCCTCTTGTTGCTCCCTCTTATTCGCCTTCGGCGATTTTGAGGTTCGAGCAACTTGAGGTTGAAGGATCGGTTAAATCTGAGTATGGCAAACGTAAACTCGGGGAGGAGGAAGGTGAAACTGCTTCTTCAAAACTGATGGGTGGAAGTGCAAAGAAGGGAAAGAATGAGTAGTAAGCTTTTGGAGGATAAGCAGCTTCGTTTTCTTTGGGAGTGGAAAACGTGATGTGATGTGTGGTTTCATACTCCTTGCAGGGTGAAAATGGTTTGTGAAAGGGTGATTGATAAGTTTCTAAGTGTCAATCTAAGCTTGTATGTGAATAGGGGTAGCAAGTATCAAATCTATAAGTGTGCCTTAAGCTGTTTGTTTGCCTCATGTATGTACCCTGACCTCCCTTTATGGGATGAAATAAGCGTCCGTAGAAGTCCTTGTCTCAGGGTGTGTAGGTGTCGAAAAATCTATGTTAAGTCTAAGTCTAAGTTTGGTCATCGTGTCGGTTGTAAGATTCGGAGCAGCTATGACTGCGTTTATTATTATATCTCAGTTGTCTACTTGTATGGTGTTGTTATCTTGCCTTGGGGTTTCGTCTTGATCAGATCGATTCAAGTACTTGGGTTTTCAGGTGCAGATACTTTGAGCAAGCTTGCCAGATGCTTGTTGTTTGTGTTGTTTTTTCTCACAAACGCTGGCCAAGTGCAACAAAACAATCGATTCATATTATTGTTGTATATCTTGTCTAACTATACGAGTTTGGTACATAACTACAATTCTCTTCAAGTGCAGCCAGTGTGAGTACTCCGGGTGTAAGGCGATAAGTGTTTTTGTGTTGATGAGCATAAGGAAACCTTGGTGTGGAGGTGGTCAATCAACTAGTGAAGATAGTATATCTAGCAATCTTAGGTTAAGAATAAACATGATCAACTGTGAGAATTCTAAATTTTGTGGTTTTGTTAATTTAAGGCATGAAAAACTTTTTCAAAACATTATAATTGTCTCATTGAGTAAAATGGCTATCTTAGTCACAAGGGGAAAGGTTGATTGTGGTGTTAAATGAAAATCGGTTCTTGGAATGTACGGGGAATAGGTAGGCCCCATTTTTTGGCAGAATTGGGTACTTTCTGTAACATACGAAAAATACATATTATAGCAGTAATGGAAACAAAAACTGATAAAATACCAGATGAAAAACTTTGGCGATCCGCTGGGTTTGATGAAGCCTTTTGGGTACCGGCCACTGGTAAATCAGGTGGAATAGGGGTGATGTGGAAGTCTAGATTAATGTCTCATGAGTCAATGGTGATAAATCATCATAACCAACACTCTATCTGTGCTATCTATCATAATTCAAATTTGAATTTTAAATGTCAAATTATATTCGTGTATGCACCTGCTCAGGAGCGTGATAAAACACAGTTTTGGGAAGAAACATAAAGGTTAATTGCCTCCTCCCCGGTACCGTCAATTGTCATAGGCGATCTTAACGATATTGTCTATACTGAAGACAAGAATGGTGGTGTGGATGTATCTTTGGCCAGACTCACCAGATTGCATGAAATCAAAAATAGGGGTGAATTGTTTAATCTACCTTTCATTGGGAACAGATTTACTTGGAGAAAAAAGAAGGAAGGCATGGACAATATTTATGAACGTTTAGACAGGGCTCTGGTGCAAAATGAGATCCTGGTGCAATTTCCTAGTATACATTTATGTCACCATGCCTTTTCTTAATCGGATCATTGTCCTATCACAGTGAGTTTGTGTGACGGTAGTCCCATGCAGGCTGCACCGTTTAAATTTGAAAATATGTGGCTGAAAAGGAAAGATCTAAGGAATATTGTTAAACAAGCGTGGAGAGCAAACTGTGCCGGCTCAGCAATGTATCAGTTAGTCTTTAAAACAAAAATCCTTAAAGCCAAAATTAAAGCATGGAATAAAAGAACATTTGGTAATATTTTCCGACAGTTAGAGGAAATTGAAGAGGAACTTATTGCTATTCAAAAGGTATTGTGCAATAAGTTTGATACAAAAAATGCCGTGAAACAGAAAAGGCTGATTCAAAAAAAGGAAGCTTTAATTAAATTTCATAAGACATTGTGGAGTCAGAGAGCAAAAGCTAAACATATCTTGTTAGCGGACACAAATTCTGGGTATTTTCACAAAATTGCGACAGGCAGAAGGAATAGGAAAATTATAAGACATATTACTTCGGACGAAGGTACGCTGATTTTAGGTGAGGACAATATTAAGACTGAAATACAAAGAGATTTTGAAAAACGATTTAAAAAGGATAATACAAATCCAGGCAGTGATTGGCGGAATAGTCTGGACATTATAACTCCAGAAATTACGATAGAAGATAATGACCAACTCATTAAACCAATCCTAAATAGTGAAATAAAGAGTGCAGTATTTAGCTTAGGCAGAAATAAGTCCTCTGGGCCTGACGGGTTCTCGGCCGAATTTTATAAATGCTTTTGGGATATTGTGGGACCATCAGTTATTCGGGTTGTCAAGGGTTTCTTTCACTCTGGGAAAATTCTCAGGCAAGTCAATCACACGTTTATCACGCTTCTTCCAAAAGTTGATAATCCGTCTTCAACAAATCACTACAGACCAATCAACTTATGCTCGACAATATATAAAATCATTTCAAAAATTCTAACTGAACGATTAAAAAAGGTAATGGGTAAGCTGATTCACCCCTTATAAGGTGCATTTGTTTCGGATAGGGCGATTCAGGATAATGTGCTGATTGCGCATGAAATTTTCCATTCTTTTAAAACTCGTAAAGGCAGTGAAGGATGGATGGCAGTGAAATTGGATACGGAAAAAGCTTACGATAGACTGAATTGGGACTTTATATTTGAAGTTCTGAGTAGATTTGGTTTTCACGAAAAATTTATTAACTGGGTCAGAGAGTGTGTTGTATCTGTTTCATTCTCTGTCCTTGTTAACCGTTCTCCGACAAACCTTTTTTTCCCATCAAGGGGTATCCGGCAGGGAGATCCCATTTCACCCTTTCTGTTCATTCTTGGAGCAGAAGTTCTAGCAAGACGACTACACAGTGAGTCTATGTCTCCAATGTTTAAGATCGGATTTAAATTCGGACACCATGGCCCAAAGGTTCCCTTTCTTGCCTTTGCAGATGATACAATTGTCTTTGCTAAAGCTACTTTGGAGGCTAGTAATAGAATCAAAGATATAATTGAGGACTATTGTAGGGTTTCTGGTCAAAAAGTGAATTTTCACAAATCTTCCTTTCAGACAACTGGGGGTGTGCCTGTGCAGAGAATCCAACTTCTACAATCGTCACTACAGATGTCGCATACTAGTGCTATGGAGAAATACATGGGATGTCCTATTATCAATGGGAGAGTCAATAAACAAACTTTTGAAGATATTATAAGTAAAACAAAAAACCAACTCTCAAAGTGGAAATCTAGCTCCTTATCGCAACAAGGTAGGTCAATTCTCATTAATTCAAATCTATCAGCAAAGCCTCTGTATGCTATGCAAAGTTTCATACTACCTGCTTCAGTTTATACTGAACTGGATCGTATCAATAGGAATTTTTTCTGGAATAAAGATTTACAGTATAAACCACTCATAAGCTGGGATAAGATCTGTAGGCCAAAGAAGAAAGGAGGTTTGAACATAAGAAAATCATTTATCATGAATGAGGCCTTACAAATGAAACTATTGTGGAAAACTTTTGCAGAACCAGACAACATATGGGTAAACATTATCAGGTACAAATATTTGAAGCAAGGTGACATTCTACAGTATACAAGACCAAGGAATGCCTCCTGGCAATGGAGAAACGCGTCTTCTCTAATTGACAAATTTAAGGAAGGATTAGTTTGGACTATCGGTGATGGGAATTCTGTTAAATTCTGGAAAGATGTGTGGATATCGCAGAAGCCATTAATCGAATATTTTGATAATACCAGTATTACGAATGAAAATGTACTTGTAGGTGAATTTATTCGGGATGGAAAATTGAGGAGGGATAAGCTTTATGAAACCATAGGAGCGGACTGGTCGGATCGGATCATTGAATCTCCACTCCCGATTCATAGGATGTTTGACAGATTATAGTAGGGACACGATAAACAAGGCCGGTTTACGACTTCCAGTGCAGTAAGATTTCTTACAAACCAAGACTCCCTCAATGATAGCCCTTCTAACTGGATTTGGAAGGTAAACACAATGCAGAAAATTAAAAACTTCTTGTGGAAAATTGCACAAAATGGGCTACCAACAAGGGATAGATTGAGTAGAAGAGGATCTTTAATTCTTAACGAATGTAGTTTCTGTGGGATGAATGGTGAGGATGAGTTACATCTATTTGTACACTGCTCTTTTGGACAAACTAATCTATTACAAACAAATAAATGTGCACATATATTGAATGGTCTTAACTACACCCGACCAGGGGGCGATGCTATTATGGCAAGGCTGGGTGAACAACTAACTAAGGAGGAGAAGGAGGATATGGCAATAAAGTGGTGGACAATTTGGTACTATCGGAACCAAATAACCTTTAGAGGAAGTGGGGTGCCATCTTTTTTGGAAATTAAATCGTTTATTGAATCTGTGAAAGAAGGTTGGAAGAGGGCAAGGAGAGAGGAAAAAGAAGAATTGAATATGGATTATATGGTCAAGCCTACGAGTAAAAAGAAGGTTAGTAGGAAAAATGTCAAATGGAGGAAACCCATTAATGGATATATGAAGCTAAACTTTGACGGTGCCTCCAGTCGTTTAGGGGAAGTGTTGTGAGCCTAATTTTCCATGTTTAACAGTAACTTTTATATCGATTTCTGCATACATTGCATACATTTGAGTTAGAATAATACAGAATCTGTGTAGTTTACACTTATTTGCAATATATAGAGGTCTACACAAGTTTTTGTTATATTTGGCAGAAATCGGACGCACTTTGGAGCTTAAAGAAAACTCATGGAGAAGCTAAGAATAGTGCAGCTGGAGAAGAGGCCATTTTTCACCATTCTACGTTCTGAATCAAGCTTTGATGTCTTCATGAGAGTTGTATCCCTCGAAAAGAGCTTTCCAACGCATGGTCATATGCGTCAATCCGACGAACGAGGACTCGGGAAAGTGCGTTTTAAGAACAGAGCAGAAAGCTGAGAAATCTTTACTCGAGATCGAGTACACTCCACTCGAGATCGAGAAGAGCCTGGTCGAGAAAGAGCTGATCGATAAGCCGAGGACGAAGACGCAGACCACCTCTACTCGATCTCGAGGAGGCTTAGTCGAGATCGAGGAGCCCGGAGCCAAGGTCCGAGCATGTCGAGTAGATCCACCCGGGAAGACCTAGTCGATGAGCAAATCTACTCGAGACAGAGTAGGGCTACTCGAGATCGACTAGACCTGTGAGCCCAGATAGGAGCCTTGTCGAGCAGAGCCACCCGACCAAGCCAGCCAGACGACGAATCCTACTCGATACAGAGTAGGGCTACTCGAGATCGACTAGACCTCCGAGCCATGTCCGAGCCTTGTCGAGCACCAGTCACCCGAGAAGCCGAGCCACACCCGTCGACGACAATCCTACTCGATCTCGAGGAGCCCTAGTCGAGATCGACGAGCCGTGTCCGAGAGCGCGTTACGCGGTTTCGCTGTCCTACTAGGATTGGGAGTCCTTGGGTCCAATTCTATCCAATTTGGCCGAGATCTATCAACATCTATCAAGTTCTATCTATGGAGAAGACATGGAAGACATCTTACCTATTTTAGATTTATTTTCCTTTTAGATTTAATTCCTAAATTGCTTTTATTTATCTTTTAAAGTTTTAGATATAAATTTAGATATAGATATAGATATTCTATCCTTGATTAGCAAGGATTAGAAGGCTATAAATAAAGCCCTAGGGGCTGGTTTTTCATACAATTCAATAGGAGGAGAGAAGTAGTTCCACAGAGAAGTTTTAGGAGTTCTAAAGTTTTTAGGGTTTTGGCATTCTGCGAAAGTTGATTGCCAGGATTGTAAAGGCTTTGAATATAGTTTAATGCAAGTATCTTTTTATACATCAATGTCTGCGATTGCGATGAGGCGTGAGTAGTCCACCCACTTCTGGGGCTGGGGTGAGCCCAACGGTGGCCATGTAAGGTGATGCAGTAAAGGTCAGATCTTGTTATGCAATTTGTCTTCTATCCCTATGAGCATGATTCTTTTGCGAGAGTTGAAGGTGATCCTTGTTTGTATTATTGAAGCGAAAGTGATCTTAATGCAACTTGGGTTAATTATGTGAAAAGGGTTAGTAACAATTAGGGTTTATGCGAAAGCCTCTATATGTCTATTTGTTAGTAACGAAAGTTATTTTGATGGAAAGCATGATCTTTTATGCCTTTATGTGTTACTTTGCATGGTTATCGTTGTGGTGTTGATACCCTGGTCTTGGAAGTCGTCTTTTATATATTGAATTTATTTCGTCAGAAATCTGAGTTTTGGGTTCGAGAAATTTGCAATTTAAGTTTCTATCTTTCCAGTCGATACAGAGGAGGAGCTCGTCGAGATCGAGTAGGCCTTAGTCGATCTGGAGTACGGTCTTGTCTAGGTCGAGTAGAGTTTCTGCTTTTGTTGTCGATTTCGCTAGTTTCTGTCTTCACTGTTGGTAGTCGATATCGAGTACCACCTTGTCGAGATCGAGTACGTTTGTTGTCTTGCTTTGTTCTTTACTTTTTTTCGCTATTTTCTGTCTTCTCTTTTGTTTCTGTTTTGCTTTGTCTTTTCTGCTTTTATTTCTGTCTTTCTGTTGCTTGTCTGTGAGATCTGTTGCTACCTAAGAACTGCTGACGTGCTTCCTCGTGGATTCGATCCTGACAACCTTCTACTACAACGGGAGGAAGTCTTGTATTTATTTGCTGAGATAGGAAAGTCAGTCTTATCTTTATTCTATATTTATTTAATACTTGACCATCCTCCTGCAACAACAAATTGGCGCCGTTGTCGGGGAAGCTATCATTCGCGCCTTAGGTAGTTGAAACTCACGTTCTCTTTGAGTTAGTTGGCAGGTGTATGCGTCGTTCTGGTCAAACACCTGAGTTTGACGCCTTAGACGAACCGGAACGCCTTTTTCACATCAGAGCTAAACTACAAAGAGCCATGGCAGCTGCAGAGACACATGAACAGCTGATTGCAAGGCTTGTAAGGGAATTGGCCGCTAAAGATGCTGCTATCGCCACTGAGAAAGCAGCAAGGGAGCAAGCAGAGGCTGAGCTTGCCCAATATCCAACCACAGTAGAGGACTATATGCACCCAACTCTCGTCATGCCTGAATCGGCGATTCTTATCCCTGAAAACTCTTTTGAAATTCGCACTCAATTTCTTATAGAGCTTAAAAATAATGCTTTTTTTGGTAGATTTAATGAGTGTCCTCTTGAACATATTACAAACTTTTCTGACATGTGTCGTACTCTTGCTGAAGGTACAACCTTGGAATATGTCAAGATGAAGGCTTTTCGCTGGTCTCTCACTGGACCTGCACTGAAGTGGCTTGAAGGGCTGAAACCAAGATCCCTGACAACATGGGCCCAAGTAGAGCAAAAGTTTCTGAACAAATTCTTCCCACCCGCCAAAACAGCACATCTCCGCCAGAAAATCACCGCCTTCAAACAAAAGCAAGGGGAACCGCTGGCAAAGGCATGAGAGCGCTACAAAGAATTGCTGCAATCTTGCCCTACTCATGGACAGCCACCCTACGTCATTCAGGAGATCTTCTTCAACTCTCTTGAACAAGTCACTAAGGACAGAATCAACCATTATACTCGCTATGAGTATCTGACAATGCCGCCAAGTGACGCATGGGGTGTGCTAGAGAAGCTCACCAACTACGACAACAAGTATGGGTCTACTGCAACTTATGAAGAGAACTCCTACGCCAGGCCAGCACCATCCATGCCCCTCTATGAGCCTCCTAAGGAGATTGATCCGGATGTAAGGGAACAATACTACAGAGATCAGAACAAGAAGCTCCTTAAGCAAGTGAAGTATCTGTCTGTCAACCAGCCTTACATTGAATGCGGATCGCAACGGCACACCACTCCTGAGTGCCCACACACAGAGCAAGTCAGGATGGCAGAACACCACGAGGAGGTAGCTTACGCAGGGGGTCCCAATCGCTACATGGGGGACCAAAGGTTTCAGCAACCACAATAGAACCAAGGTGTCCCTAGGAACCCCCCGCCTTACAGAGCTCCAAGACATCCGGAAAGGGACCAGAAAAAGGATGATATATAGACAGTCCTGGAGGAAATACGGAGAAATCACTCAGAAACTAGGCAGTCCTTCAACTCCGTCTACACTCAAATGCAAGGTGTCAACTCTAGGTTTGGGGAAATTGATATATGGCGAAAATCAGTTGATACACAGATTGGTCAGCTAGCAGCAGGAATCCCCAGACAGTCAAGTTCGCTCCCTGGATCTTCAGAACCAAATCCTAAGGGAAAGACTGGACACATCGCTGCTGTAAAACTCAGAAGCGGACATCAACTGTAAGAGCCAGAGGTCGTAAAGCAGCAGAACAACGAAGAACAGCAACTCGACATCGACAACACTGTAGTCGATATCGAGGAGGGCCTAGTCGATGTCGAGGAGAAACTTTAAAAACCCTCGTCTGCACCACACAGTAACTCGACATCACCCAATCTGGTCGATATCGACAAGAGTGTACTCGACATCGAGGAGGATCTTGTCGACGTCGAGAAAGCTGCAGCACCTCCGACATCTGTTCTGGCTCCGAATCAGAAAAAGAAGCTGCCTTTCCCCACAAAATCTCCAAAGGACCCGGCAGAAAAGAAATTCCAGCGTTTCATCAAGATGCTTCAGAAACTCAACGTCACCATCCCCTTCACAGAAGCTCTCAATGAAATGCCATCCTATGTCAAGTTTCTGAAGGAGATACTGAGCAAAAAGCGACCGATGGCTGAAATTACAGAGGAATGCAGCCATTTGGACATACTGGAGAAGAGGCCAGATCCAGGTAAGTTTGCTATAACCATTGGATTTGGTCCATACAAAATTAATGCTTTATGTGATCTTGGAGATAGTGTGAGTATAATGCCTTTAACAATTTGGTCCAAGATTAAGATAGGTGCCCTAGAGCCTGTGGATGCTAGACTATACATGGCCAACAACACAGTGGTCATTCCAACAGGCATGGTGGACAATGTGCCAGTACAAGTAGGTAAATTCTTTGTCCCTGCTGATTTCCTAGTTGTTGATATGCAAGAAGATCCTGCTTGTCCAATTATTTTAGGAAGACCCTTCTTGGCGACGGTGGATGCCAACATAAGCGTAAGGAAAGGAGTGCTCACCTTCAACATTAGCGATGAGGTAATTGAGTATTCCTTTAATAAAACTGAAAGACATACAGGTCCAATGGAAGAGGTAAAATCTATCTCAGCTGGCTACATCACCTGCGGGGAACCCAAGGTCAGAAATATGACCCCTGAGGAGCTGGAAAAGAGGGACATGGAGGCCCAGGTGGAGGAGATCATGGCAATCCTAATAGAGGACGCAGAAAATCCAATCGACACAAACCAAGGTACGTCGTTATGGACTAATTATTTTTCGGATGCCTTGACAAGAACTAAGTGTGGGGTCAAGATCGACCAAGACTCCTCGACATCGAGGACCCTAGTCGATCTCGATAAGAAACAGAAGCCTCCACCAGCACCAGCGTCATCAAGCAGCAATACAAAAGCTGAGGGCTACTCGACATCGAGTACGCTACTCGAGATCGACCACCACTCAGCTGCATCGACTTCGCCTTCCTCGACGCTGACTCCACCAGACGAACCAGGCTCCTCGATCTCGACCAGGCTTGTCGAGATCGACCACCACCTGACTCCACCAGCTCATGCTTCCTCGACACTGAAGCCTCGAGGAGCAGAATCCTACTCGAGATCGAGTAGGCCACTCGAAGTCGACAAGCCCTCCTCTTTGTCGACTCCTGCATCTGCGAGCAGCCCACCACCAGAACCTGCAGACTCGTCGAGATCGACTAGCCCTAGTCGAGATCGACCAAACACTATGGTCCCCGATTTCGTCTCTGCAAAGGTAAGCCAAGGTATGGATCTTTCTTCTCCTATTTCCATTAAAGATCTATCTATACATGGGAGAGGTTTGCCTTGGTATGTGCGCTTATGTAGGATATCCAATGATGAGCCTAAGGAGTATGAAGTTGGAGACAAACTCTATGTCTCTAAATCAAAGGATCATTGGTTCCCTAACAAATTCAACAAGAAGCGGATGAGACCTTTCGTGGTGAACAAGATCCATTCTGGAGGATTACAGCTGATGGACAAGAATGGAGTCCTATTTGAGGCCCAAGCTACATGGGCCCTGCAGATGTCACCTTGAGCATAAATGGAAAGTCGGCCTAGCGACTATAAAATCTAGAGCTTGTACATAGACTTTTTTAGGACATTCTGTTGGACATTGTTTTGTTTGTTTTTGGTTTTGAACACTTTTAGTTTTTCTATTATGGATATATGTCTTCTACACTTTTCAGGTCCATGGATAGAGGCAAGCTATATTCATATTCATACTCGGCCCAGGAGGTGCTTTCATTCAATATTAAGAGGTTCTGCACACCAGTCTAGTGAGTTTCTTTCTCTACCCTTGTTTTTATACAGTGAGGACACTGTAATGTTTAAGTATGGGGTGGGGAAAGGGCTTACTTTATGCATATTTGCTATATTCTGACATTATTTGTGCATATTTTAGAACTTATTTCTTTGAATTGCTACATGGCTATTTTGGAATGCATTATTGATTTATGTGCTTATATGCATGTTTTCCAAAATTTGAGAAAAATGACCCCCATTGAATTTTTTTGAATAATGTCATGGGAGTTTTATATTGAACTCGACGATGCAAAATTGGATTCATTAGAGATATAGCATGAAATTGCCTAGTAAAGGGAAGTCATAATGAAGTGCATATTTTTATGAAAACGATGAAAGGAGGTAAAATTTGAAGTTGCTTTTGACATGTTGCATGATAAGATGATGGAGGACTTTATATTTCCATATAATGCTCATTGTTTATATCCTAGCCATACCTATGCTTATGCATCACAAAAGCCATAATATGCCTTATTTCAAATATTGCTCCACATGATCTAAATATTTGCCATTCTTTACCTTATTCGGGGATTATGTTGAGAATGATGTTACATTATGGAGATTATTATATGGTGTTTGTGATTATTATCATTATTGGAGTTTGGAAGGAAATTGTTTGAAATATATGGAAAATTTAATGAGTGAAAGAAAATCCAATCACCTCAGGAGATAAAGGTAGATTGACCCTGCTCTCTAAGATAATAGTTTGGAGAGATGTGACACATTGTGAGGAGTCCAAAGCACTAAGTATCCGGGGCCATTCATGACACCCATGTTTGCGACTCGCGAGAAGGCAGTGCTGAGGTCAGAGAGGTAAAAGCATTATTATTGATAAAAGCATTATGAAAGGTGATGAATCTTATGAAAAGGAATGTGGAAATTCAAGTTTGGAAATACTCCATTTCCCCGGATCATTAGCACCACATTGCCAAAAATTGCCCACCTTTAGCCTTTTACCAATCTACTCCTTATTTGAGCTTAATTAAAATCCTCTTGATTATTGTTGCTTTGTCACATATAAAATTGTTTTTTCATAACCCTCCTTTGGTGAGTAGATGTTGCTTTTGTATAATCGCACATGCATGGATTTGTGACACTAGTACCTTTTCGAGGATGGTAATTGATTGTAGGGACATATAAGAATGAATCTAATATGTTGAGAGTTTTGATTTCTTCCCCTGAATGACAATTAAAAGTATTGCTTGAGGACAAGCAAGCTTAAGTATGGGGTGTTTGTTGTGAGCCTAATTTGCCATGTTTAACAGTAACTTTTATATCGATTTCTGCATACATTGCATACATTTGGGTTAGAATAATACAGAATCTGTGTAGTTTACACTTATTTGCAATATATGGAGGTCTACACAAGTTTTTGTTATATTTGGCAGAAATCGGACGCACTTTGGAGCTTAAAGAAAACTCATGGAGAGATACTTCAAAAACACAGTCTGTGGTCTGCCGAGAGCGAGGAATACCGTCACCGGCCTCCCTCACGAAGGCTGCGCCGGTGGCCCTCCTGACCATGGGGAAAAGGGGACCAAAATCAGGTAAGAATGAAGGTCGAGGTTCTCCCGATTCCAGCAAGAAGGTTTCGAAAGAAGGGTTGGGCTCGTCAGGTGAGTTTTTTCCAAATCTGGGTTCCGCCATTAATGTGGTTGCAGATCCGGGTTCCGCCATTAATGTGGTTGCAGATCCGGGGGTTAATGCATCTAAGGAGGTTGGTGAGAAGCAGGACGACTTGTCGGGGAAACCTCAGAAGCTCTCTACTAGCATTAAAGAAGGAGAGGAGAAAAAAGAAGATCATTTATCCTTCGCTCGGGCTCTGAGGAGGAGTGCTTATCCTAAAAGGCGCCTCTTTTTTGTTCCTCATCTTTCTCCTTTCAAGGAAAATAGGAACATCCTTGCTGCTGACAAGCTTACATTTTTCCCTGACGTGGAGAAGAGTAAGCTCAAAATTCGCCCTAAGGATGTGGAAGATTCGCGAAAGGAATGGGCTTTCACTTTGATAGGGGTTATCGCTGGAGGGCAGGTACCTTATAGGCAGGTTTGTGACCTTTTTGAATCGGAGTGGAAGGTTGAGAAGCCGAAGACCTTCCAAAAGAAAAATGGAGTCTTTGTTTTCAGATTCAAGTCAGAGAAAGACCTTATTTGGGTTCTTAGCAATGGACCCTAGAATTTTCAAGGATCTAAGCCGCTGATTCTTAAGAAATGGGAGCCTGGGACGGCAATAGCATGGAGCTCTTTTGACAAAATCCCCTGTTGGGTTTGCTTGCCGGACTTGGAGCCAACTCTGTTCACCTCCACCATTCTTGGCAGACTTGGAAGCTCCATTGGCACCCCTGTATGCCTGAACGACCTCACAGCCAAGGGTGAACGTATCTCTTTTGCTAGAATGCTGGTCGAGGTTACGGTTGGAGAATCTTTTATCAGTTCTATCAAGATTGAGAATATGGATGGATCGAAATATAATCAGCCTGTCATATTTTAATGGTTGCCGGCTAAGTGCTCATTGTGTAATTGCTTTGGCCATTCTAACTTGAACTGTGTTAAGAGGAAGCGTGTTCGAGTTGAGCACAGACTAGTAAGGACTCGCTTTCAGCATCCTCCTCGTGCTCAGTGGGTTGTAAAATCCTCAGCTCCAGTTATGGTAGATGATAAGGGGAAGTCTCCGTATGCTGAGGTGGCTAGAAATGCTGCTAATTTGCCTATGGATAAGGGGAAGCTTCCAGTGCAGAATGATAGTTTAAGATCTGACAGAGTGGGGGATTCGCTTGTGATCTCCGGCGATATACAGAAGGCTTCCAATAGTGCAACCAGACAGCTCTCTACTTCTCCCCGGCAGGGAGTGGGTGGCAATAAGAAACCTTCGAGCAGCTATGGGCATACGTTCACTGATGATGAAGGATGGACGGTTCAAATGGGCAAGAGAAGTGCCAGACACCAAGGAGCTCAGGCAGCTTATGATCAGAGGGCTAATGGAGAGGGCGCCGGTTCCAGATTTGTTGCACTCCATATTAGCAACACTGGTGAGGCTGATTCTGAGGCAGGTAAGGATTATCCTTTACAACATACAGGTGAGGGTAGCACTCACAACGATGATTCTCATGAATAAGATTAAAATAGCGGCTTGGAATATAGCAGGCTTAAAGGACCCGGTTAAAAATAATATTATGAATTCGTTTTGTTTTGACAATGATGTTGGGATGATAGGGCTTTTGGAGACTAGGGTTCTGTTTAAGAATATTGATGGGATTAAAAACAGACTCATGAAGGGCTGGTCTTGCTGTATGAATGGAGATGTGGCAGTTAAGGGGAGAATTTGGGTGACTTGGAACCCTGATATATTTGATGTTTTTGTGATGAGAATTAGAGAACAACTTATTCATTGTTTGGTTGAGACTAAGGATAAGAGATTCAGGTTTGCAGCTACGTTCATCTATGCTTATAATACTAAAACTGAGAGAATCCCGATGTGGGAGGAGCTGCAACAGATAGCTGCTCAAACTGACATTCCGTGGATTGCATTAGGGGATTTAAACTGTATATTGAGTATGGAGGAGAAATGGCCTCAGAGACTAGCTAGATGTGATGAATTTGCTGAACTGCGTACAACGATGGATGTGTGTGGGCTTGCTGATTTACCGTTTACTGGTGCTCAGCTCACCTGGACAAATAAACAGGTTGGAGACAAAAAATTAGAGAGGAAGCTAGATCGTATCATGGTGAATGAAAGGTGGATGGAGCTGTTTGAGAATACCAAAGCTGTGTTTGGTACGCCTCTCTTTTCTGACCACTCCCCAGGGATAGCCTTGCTCAAAAATGAAGTTTCAAGGAGGCGATACCCATTCAAGTATAAGAATTTCTGGGGTAGTGAAGCTGAATTCGATGCCATTGTCAGGGCGGCCTAGACTGTCTCAGAAATGGGTTCCAAGCAATACAAACTAGTTAAGAAACTCAAGAGCGTCAAGGAAGCCCTCAAACCTTGGGACAAAGCTAGGTTCCCAGAGCTTCAGAATCAGATTATTCTTGGCAAAGGCATCTTGAATGAGTTACAAATCAGAAGCCGTGTGGAGAAGGACAATGTGAGACTGGATGATCAAATAGCTGAGGCTGAGAAAGCACTTAGAAGCAATGTGGCTCGTTTGATCAGCTTGACGACTCAAAAGGCAAAGCTGCATTGGCTCACAATGGGGGAAGAAACCTCTTCGATCTTCTACAAAAATGTTAAAGAAAGACAAGCGAGAAATGCAATTCTTGCTTTGCGAAATTCATATGATATTTTGATGGAGGATGAAGATGAAATTAGAGGGCACATCCTGGGGTTTTTCACTGATTTGCTATCCTCTGCTGTTCCAGTTGATGCGTTCCCTAAACAGTTGCAAGGAGTTGTGATTGGTGAAGACAGAGGGCTGGAATTGCTATATATTCCTTGTTATGATGAGATTAGAAAATGTTTATGGAGCATTGGTATCAACAAGTCTCCGGGTCCGGACGAGTTTGGAAGCAAATTTTTTAGAGATGCATGGAGTGTGGTGGGGCGGGACACTTGTGAAGCTGTTCGGGAAATATTTAAAAATGGCAAGGTACTTAGGCAACTCAATGGTACCTTCGTTTCTCTTATTCCAAAAGTGTCCAACCCCATCTATGTCAGAGACCTTAGACCGATATCATGCTGTAACACGGTCATGAAGGTGGTTACAAAGCTCATTGCTAGGAGGATCAAAGGGGACTTGAGTGGGCTGATTTCTGAGAATCAAGGTGCGTTCATTCCGGGACGTTCAATAGCGCACAACTGTGTTGTAGCTCTTGAAATAGTTAATGGCTACGGGACTAAGAGAGTGTCACCTAGGTGCACGATCAAGGTAGACTTGCAGAAAGCCTATGATTTTTTGAGCTGGGATTTCATCAAGAGCACCTTACTATACTTTCAGTTCCCGATTAGGCTGGTTGAGCTCATTATGGACTGTATTTCTTCTCCATCCTATTCGATCTTGATAAATGGAGCGCCTGAATGATTCTTTCCGGGGAGGAGAGGAGTAAGGCAATGAGATCCACTATCACCTTACATCTTCGTACTTTGTATGGAAATCTTGAGTCGAATGCTGTAGAAAGCAACTGATAACCCGAGATTCAAATTTCATCCCAAATGCAAGGCCTTAAAGCTCACACATCTAGCGTTTGCGGATGATCTGCTTGTCTTTTGCCATGCCGATTATGAATCAGTGAGAATCATCAAGGATTGCTTGGACTCTTTCTTCGCTGTGTCTGGGCTGCGTGCAAACAAGGACAAGAGCTCAGTGTTTCTGGCAGGAGTCTCGGATGAGGTGGGGGCTCAGATTGTACAGCGGCTGGATTTTGCTGTTGGTAGCTTGCCCGTGAGATATCTTGGCATCCCCTTACACTCCAAGAGAATAGCTGTTGCTGAGTATGATGCACTCTACAACAAGATTGCCGCCCTGATCCACTCTTGGTCGTCCAGGAAATTGTCGTATGCTGGGCGTTTACAACTTCTGAAGGTTGTATGCGGTGGTATCACCGCCTTTTGGAGCCAAGTGGTTGTTCTTCCTAAAGGGGTTATGCAACGTATAGAAAGTATGTGCAAGCGGTTTTTGTGGAGCGGAAACTTAGAAGGACGAAAATGCCTTGTCAAGTGGACAAATGTTACCAAGCCTTTCATGGAAGGAGGATTGGATATCCGGGAGATGCTCTCTTGGAATAAAAGTATTCAAGCCAAGCTGGTCGGGGATCTTGTGTTTGCCAAGCCCAGTGTGTGGACAAGCTGGTGTGTCAGCAACCATATGAGGGGCGAGTCGATCTGGGAAGTTCAGAAGAAAGTAAATGACAGTTGGCTATGGAAAAGCCTGTTGGAGACTCGAGACGACATGAGGGGGCTACTGAGTTTGAACTCCCAACTTATGCCAGATCTTGAGGAGTGTTTGGGGCCGAATGGTGGAGTTTCTAGCTCCAAACTCTACCATATCATACGGGATAGAAGTGAGGAGATCAGCTGGGGTGCTATGATCTGGGGAAGGCTACAGTGTAGAAAATGGGCTTTTGTAGTGTGGTTAGCATTGCATAGCAGACTCAGTACCGGCCGAAAGGTTAAGCATTGGAAGGGTGAAGACGCAGCGGAATGTCAGATTTGTAAAGCTGCAGAAGAAACGGAAGAGCACCTGTGGTTCGATTGCCCGGGCATCCAAGAAGTTGTGAACCTCGTTCTAGGGTGGATTGGGATTGGGTGTCGACATGGTAACACCCGAGAGTGGCTGGAGTGGTTTGCTAAGGAGCCTAAGAAGATCCAGAAGTTGCCCTTATTCCAAGCTAAGCTTCTTGTATTTGAAGCTATTATTTATTTTACATGGTGGTGTAGAAACAAGTTAGTCTTTTGTGGGGAACCTTTTCACCCCAAGGTTTGTGCAACACTTGTCTTAAATAGCTGTCGATCCCGTTTTTTAGCTAAGTGGAAGTGCAACTCATTAGTTAAAAGGCTGGATCGAAAGCTTGGTTGGGAATGCTAGATGTGATGAATTATAGAGTGGAGGATGTAATTAGAGAAGGGGAAGTAGTGGTGTAGGTAGATGATTTTGGAGGAATAGATAAAGATATCACATAGGAATCCTTTTGTTTATAGATTCCTTGATTTTACAGGAGACCCGTTGTATGGTTTCCCTCTTTTGTAACCTGGTAGCTCACCACATCTATATATTTACCGTTTCAAGAAAACTCATGGAGAAGCTAAGAATAGTGCAGCTGGAGAAGAGGCCATTTTTCACCATTCTACGTTCTGAATCAAGCTTTGATGTCTTCATGAGAGTTGTAGCCCTCGAAAAGAGCTTTCCAACGCATGGTCATATGCGTCAATCCGACGAACGAGGACTCGGGAAAGTGCGTTTTAAGAACAGAGCAGAAAGCTGAGAAATCTTTACTCGAGATCGAGTACACTCCACTCGAGATCGAGGAGAGCCTGGTCGAGAAAGAGCTGATCGAGAAGCCGAGGATGAAGACGCAGACCACCTCTACTCGATCTCGAGGGGGCTTAGTCGAGATCGAGGAGCCCGGAGCCAAGGTCCGAGCATGTCGAGTAGATCCACCCGGGAAGACCTAGTCGATGAGCAAATCTACTCGAGACAGAGTTGGGCTACTCGAGATCGACTAGACCTGTGAGCCCAGATAGGAGCCTTGTCGAGCAGAGCCACCCGACCAAGCCAGCCAGACGACGAATCCTACTCGATACAGAGTAGGGCTACTCGAGATCGACTAGACCTCCGAGCCATGTCCGAGCCTTGTCGAGCACCAGTCACCCGAGAAGCCGAGCCACACCCGTCGACGACAATCCTACTCGATCTCGAGGAGCCCTAGTCGAGATCGACGAGCCGTGTCCGAGAGCGCGTTACGCGGTTTCGCTGTCCTACTAGGATTGGGAGTCCTTGGGTCCAATTCTATCCAATTTGGCCGAGATCTATCAACATCTATCAAGTTCTATCTATGGAGAAGACATGGAAGACATCTTACCTATTTTAGATTTATTTTCCTTTTAGATTTAATTCCTAAATTGCTTTTATTTATCTTTTCAAGTTTTAGATATAAATTTAGATATAGATATAGATATTCTATCCTTGATTAGCAAGGATTAGAAGGCTATAAATAAAGCCCTAGGGGCTGGTTTTTCATACAATTCAATAGGAGGAGAGAAGTAGTTCCACAGAGAAGTTTTAGGAGTTCTAAAGTTTTTAGGGTTTTGGCATTCTGTGAAAGCTGATTGCCAGGATTGTAAAGGCTTTGAATATAGTTTAATGCAAGTATCTTTTTATACATCAATGTCTGCGATTGCGATGAGGCGTGAGTAGTCCACCCACTTCTGGGGCTAGGGTGAGCCCGACGGTGGCCATGTAAGGTGATGCAGTAAAGGTCAGATCTTGTTATGCAATTCGTCTTCTATCCCTATGAGCATGATTCTTTTGCGAGAGTTGAAGGTGATCCTTGTTTGTATTATTGAAGCGAAAGTGATCTTAATGCAACTTGGGTTAATTATGTGAAAAGGGTTAGTAACAATTAGGGTTTATGCGAAAGCCTCTATATGCCTATTTGTTAGTAACGAGAGTTATTTTGATGGAAAGCATGATCTTTTATGCCTTTATGTGTTACTTTGTATGATTATCGTTGTGGTGTTGATACCCTGGTCTTGGAAGTCGTCTTTTATATATTGAATTTATTTCGTCAGAAATCTGAGTTTTGGGTTCGAGAAATTTGCAATTTAAGTTTCTGTCTTTCCAGTCGATACAGAGGAGGAGCTCGTCGAGATCGAGTAGGCCTTAGTCGATCTCAAGTACGGTCTTGTCTAGGTCGAGTAGAGTTTCTACTTTCGTTGTCGATTTCGCTAGTTTCTGTCTTCACTGTTGGTAGTCGATCTCGAGTACCACCTTGTCGAGATCGAGTACGTTTGTTGTCTTGCTTTGTTCTTTACTTTCTTTCGCTATTTTCTGTCTTTGCTTTTGTTTCTGTTTTGCTTTGTCTTTTCTGCTTTTATTTCTGTCTTTCTGTTGCTTGTCTGTGAGATCTCTTGCTACCTAAGAACTGCTGACGTGCTTTCTCGTGGATTCGATCCTGACAACCTTCTACTACAACGGGAGGAAGTCTTGTATTTATTTGCTGAGACAGGGAAGTCAGTCTGATCTTTATTCTATATTTATTTCATACTTGATCATCCTCCTGCAACAACAGGAAGCTAGCACAGGGTACATCATTAGAAATTCGGAGGGGCGGGCTCTACAGCTAGGATATAAGAGTATTGGAAATGTAATTCCAATTATGACAGAAGCAATTGGCCTTACAGAAGGAATAGTATGTGCACAAAATTATCACTACAATAACTTAATTATAGAAGGGGACTCGTTGACGATCATAAATCATCTGAAGGATATTGGAGATTTCCCTTGGGAAATAGAAATAATTTTAGGTGATATCAAAGGTCTTCTTAGGTCTTTTCACGATATCTCCTTTTCCTTTGTGCCCCGGGAGGGTAATAGGGTGGTTGACAAGGTTGCACACCTTGGTCATCCTGTTAACGGGTTGGCACTGGAAGAACACCCAGATCTTCTTGATCTCATCCGTCGGGATGCTCTCGGTTAGGTTCGCCAACCGAATTATTACCTAATAAAAAAAAGGATCACCTACTACTCTCGTAGAAGAATTATGCATATAGGATAGGAGATGATAAAGATATACAAATTCATAAATTCATAAATCAAGCACACATATCTATATAGAAGAAGGAAATTAGAAACAAAACATAATAAAAAAAAAACAATTTTATCATAAAATAAAGGGAAAACTAATTAAAATACCCCCACCTTTGGGGGTATGGTAATAATATATCCTCAACTTTCAAATGTAATAAAAATATCCCGACATTTGAGGGTGGTGGTAATATATTACCCTGTGTTTTCTCACGGGTCAAAAATTCTGACAAGGTAGCCTACGTAGATTTTTTTTTTGACAAGACAGCATACATGGAAGCTTTTTTTTACTAATTAGCACGAGCATTGGGTTTTCTTGAACGGTTTCCTTAGGGAAAAAAATAAAACGATAACAAATTAAACCCAAAAAACAAAATTGATTCAACCAAGCAACTAATCTGGTCAAAATTGCCTCAAATTAACACAACACGACTATTCCTAACACCAAACCGCCAACAAAACTAAACTGACGACGACAACAACAACAACAACGAAGAGGGGAAAAAATAAAACTTACTCAACCAAGTTCGTGAACGAATCAAAGAGGAAGAAGATGTAAGAGAGACAACTCTAGATAGTCGACGACAAGGGAGGAAGACTGACATAGAAGAGGAACCATGAGCTATTTGGAAGACAGTTCAAGAGGTGACCACGGAAGAAGATATGAGGGAGGAAAAGACGTTGGGTATGAACCCAGCCCAACTCTTTATTTTTTCCTAATGACACTGTTTAAGAAAACTCTTATAAAAAAATCCACATATGCTGCATTGTTAGCATTTTTTACTCGTGAAAAAATTCGTGGTAATATATTACCACTATCCTCAAAGGTCGGGATATTTTTATTACATTTTAAAGTTGAGGATATATTTTTACTATACCCCCAAAGGTGGGGTTATTTTAATTAGTTTTCCCCAAAATAAAACCCTAAACTTACAACCGTTTCACCTTCTCCTTGCTTCCTATCTAATTGCGTCCGAAGACGACTTTGCTTGAATGTCTAAAACACAGCCCCTAAAGCTTTATTTATAGTGCTCAATCCTTGCTACCCAATGAAAGAGGATATCTATCGATTCCTAAAGATAAAACATTCCTAAATTAAATAAATAAAAGAAATAGAAAACCCCCTAGGTAAAATCGAATTAACCCAAGAGGATAGAAGTTCATCAAGGAGAGATAAAAGATCTTTGCTTCGCAATTAAGAAAACCTCCTCAGATTAGGACTCGTCAGGCGCGTCAAAAAGCTCTGTATCTTCACTCGATATCGAGTCATCTGGTGTTGTATTGAGTCTGCAGCAGTCGACATCGAGTCTTCAGTAGTCGACATTGAGTCTTCAGCAGTCGACATCGAGTCTTCAGTAGTCGACATCGAGTCTTCAGCAGTCGACATCGAGTCTTCAGGGTCTGTATCGAGTCTGCTCCACTCGATATCAAGTCTATGGGTAGATATCGAGTCGATTCCTTTCCTTCTGGCTTCGAGTGTTGCATAACTTCACTAGACGTCGAGTTAACTTCAGTAGATGTCGAGTTGATCAGTACAGCTTGATTCCTTCTTCTTCGAATTGCTCGAAAAACTTTCGATTTCTGCGAAATTAAACAGAAACTTGTGTAGATCTCTATATATTGCAAATAAACATAAACTACACAAATTCAATACTTTCCCAATACAAAAGTATAAAATATAGACAGAAAACAGAATAAAAGACAGTATAAAATATAACAGATTAGGCGCACATCACCAAACTTGCTATTTTGTGGTGGAGTTTATGGTTCTTCCGCAACAAAGCTCTATTTAACAACATCAAACCTAACCATAGAGCAATTGTGTCATATTTTGCAGAACAAATTTATAACTGGAATATGGCAAATGAGACTGACGAAGACCCCTGCACACGCAAAGAAAACATCAAAACTACAAACAAAAGGCCTACAACAAAATGGAACAAGCCTCCAACTAACTGGCAAAACTAAATTTCGATAGTGCTTTCTCGCATACAAGGAAAGGTCGTTTCGACTATATCATTCAGGATCATGCTGGCACCCCTGTCGCTTGTGGTGCTGGTCCATTGCCTCTAAATTCAGTAATTGGTTCGGAGGCCTATGCTTTTTGGAAAGGTATTCTTGCTAATTCTGATCTCCATCTCCATCATATCCTGATTGAAGGATACAACCTCACAATTGTTAATAGTCTTCGGGAACGTTGGTCGGTCCCTGGAGAGATTGAGATGCTCGTTTTAGATACCTCTCTCTCTCTCTCTTCAATCTTTCGTATCTGTTCAGATTCGTCACGTGTATAGGGAAGCTAACCGTGTTGCTGATCGTCTATCGCACCTTGACTTCGCCTTTTCTGGATCTTCGATCCCCGACGATTTTGAACTTGCTTTGCCCATTTGAAAGGATGCTCTTGGTTAGAGATGGGTTCTCCCTCTCTGTCAAATTATTTTCGGTTCAAAAATAAATAAATAAAGACCATGGGTAAAAATGTAAATTTACCGGTTCAAATGGTATAAAAATGTAAATTTGTTAAACTTCTTTCTTTATACGTAGTATATCATAAAAATGTAAATTTATGCTCATTCTCTCTTTTTGTATATGATACGAGATATGATGATGATAGGAAATGAATAAGTGGTGGTAGGTTGTACGATTTGGAAATAATCGGGCGGTTTCTTGCGAACAAGTTTTAATTAGGGGTATACATTGTAAAGATTTCCTCCCAACGCCAACGGAGATAGACCATTGTAATTTGTGGAGTGCGCTCTCTCTCGGACGCTTCGTTCAGGGCGGTCTCTCTCTCTTCCCTTTCATCTGTCTCTCACAGTTCCATGAACAAGCTCTCTCTCAGCCTCTTCCCTTTGAATTAAAGCCACTGCCAACGCTGTTCCATGGCGGCTTGTTGAACTGCGACGATTTTTTCTTCTGGTTAGCTTGCTGTTAGCTTTTATAGGAAGATGAGTGTTGGTAGAATTGCTGCCTTGCTATTTCTTCTCATCTCATTCTCGTTGCTGGAATTCGTTGCCACTGATTTCGTACCTTTTCGGACTAATTTTGGAGTAGTTTAAATTTTATTTTATGCATTTGTATAAATTCAATTAAGTTAGGAACTCTTGGATTGGAATTCCCAATTTTTTGAGCTATTTTAGCTAGATTTTTTTTAATGCGATACTGGATTGCCACTAATATGTTCCTTGCATTGCAGATTCGTTTTAATTTTCCTTCTTGTGTTTGAACTTACAGTTGGAGACTCGCTGATGATGCTATCTACACTGCAACAACCTCCTCTAAGAACTGCAACTATAACTGGTGATGCCCTTCTTCTTCGTGCTATGTCGATTGTGGCATAAACCCTGATTTTCCCTCATAGATTGACATATACTATAATTTGTTTTAATCTTTGATTTGATTGACTTGATACTTCAGGTAAATCATTGCCTCTACAAGCATGCATTAGGGACTGTAATAATTGCAAAGAGAGTCTCCTGTTACCTGGCTTTGCTTCTTCACGTATTATTTATGGTGGAAGCTCAGAATTTCGGAAGCTTATCTTTCAGCAGAGATTTGGCTTTCTTGATTCTCTCAAGGTGTGTTAAGAACCAAGTTGTTCTGTGGCTATAGGCTTTGCCTCACGGTTGAATCTTTATTCTCTTTTAGCTTGTTGCAAATCAGATGGTGGGTTAACTTATTTTAACACTAAACATCGTCTTCCCATGTATGAAGATGTCTGCTAAAAATTGTATCTTGTTCAACTGGTATTCCTATGATAACTTTAAACTTAGTTTGCATCTAGATAAAGAAATGTCTGGCTGAAGTTGTCCAGTGGATAAAATATTAGATTCTATTTTATTTCAACCTCTTACACAAATATTATAGAGCTCAATTTCACTTACTATACGAATCTTGACTAAATAGCACGATGTGATCAATGTGGCATCTGTCTATCTTTTTTTAATACTCCGACTTTTGCTGTGCCTGTGTTTATTGTGTCAAACAAAGTTTGTTACTGATGGTTGTGAACACCGTGGTACACAAAGGATAAGGTTTATGACCTGGGGATTTGTTGTGCTCCAAAAATTCGAACTGTTTTGTCAATTTCTAGCTTTCAGATGTGATGTTAGTATGCACCTCACTGTCCAATTTCCAGTGCAGTTGTAGGTATCCATGGAGTAGTTAACACTTTGAAGAAAACATGATCTATTTTTAGTGGAGCTACATTGTTGAATGATGTGCATATCTCTTGATGAGTGCACATTTACCATTGATTCGTCTTGTTGTTGACACTTTAGAATACTGATGTGTATAAATTTTGACTTTCTACAGTTTGGTGACAGTGAGATACTGCATTTATCAACACACAGGACTCGGCCTTGGGCATTGCGTCATAATTGTTCGTTGTTAATTAAGAATGAATATGATCAAAATGCAGATTTTCCTCGATATCTCTCGAGAAAGGACAAAAAGCCTTTTCCTGTACCCATTGTAGAGCTCAGGCGTGCAGCCCGGGAAAGATTGAAGAAAAGTAAAGGCCAGCCTAAGAAACCTACACTTCCTCCAAAGAATGGACTACTGATTAAACGCCTGATTCCAGTTGCATATGATGTTCTGAATGCCAGAGTTACATTGATCAACAATATGAAGAAGCTGTTGAAAGTGGTGCCTGTCCAAGCATGCAAGTAATCAATTCTTGCTTCTTTCTTTAACATTTACCCTAGTATCTTCTTTGTGTATAAGTTGCTCTCCGATACACATCAAAATCAACTCTCCATTGAATGCCAATATTTGTCTACGAATTTTGAGAGGGAGGATGCTAGCAGCTAGCCTTTTGGCTTTTTGTTTGATTTAATCAAGTTTCAAGTGGCTAAGTTACAGAAAAGCGAATAGGTAAATGAAAAGTGAACAGGTAAAGAAAACTGTTACAGTTCCATTGTTTAATCAAGTACGTTAGTTTCTTTAATCTTAAACTGCTTAGGAATGCAACATACTCTGTGCTAATTAACTGATGTTGATTTGCTGTTGCTACTAACTGCTCGAAATATAATATAGTAGTTCTGATATTGGAGTTGAGTTGTTAGTAGCATGTCTTGTACACTAGATATTCCAGGCCAGGAAATCTATGCCGAGCCATTTTCCCGTTATTTGGTGCTTGATCTTTTGTTGTCTGTGTAATTGTAATAATGCATGATTAAGGTATGCTATCAACTCCTCGAAATATAATTTGGCAGTTCTAATATTGGAGTTGAGTTGTTAGAAGCATGTCTTGTACACTAGATATGCTTGGTTTTTTGTTGTCTGTGTAATTGTATAAGTGCATGATTAAGGTATGCTTAGGATGGACATTATTGACTGATGTCAAAGATTCCTTGATCTAACAAGTAAACAGCAGCTGGATTCACTTCACTTGTGTCCTAATAGTTGTCTTCTAACCATCTCTCATCTGCAGATGGTGTAATGAAATCCATGTCGGGCCTGTTGGCCACCCGTTCAAATCTTGCACAGGCCAACGGTGTTCCTTTCGCAGGGGCCTCCATGAATGGACTAGCAGAGTAGTGATAGAAGACATACTGACGCCTGTCGAGTCTTATCATTTGTATGACCGCCTTGGGAGGCGCATTTCCCATGAGGAAAGGTTTTCAATCCCCAGAATCCCAGCCGTGGTCGAGCTCTGCATACAAGCTGGGGTTGATATCCCCGAGCTCCCTGCGAAGAGGAGGAGGAAGCCAGTCATTCGCATTGGGAAGAATGAATTTATCGATGCAGATGAAAGTGACCTTCCGGACCCTATTGAAGAACCACAGCCCCAGGTGCCACTCCTACAAGAAACACCAGACTCAGAGGCACAGGTCCCGTCCAGTCCTGAGGAGATAGTTTTGCTTGCTGAGGAAACTCTACAAGCATGGGAGACGATGAGGCATGGAGCGAATAGGCTGATGAAGAGGTACCAAGTGAGGGTATGTGGATATTGTCCTGAGGTGCATGTGGGCCCCCAAGGGCATAAGGCCCAAAACTGCGGGGCACACAAGCACCAGCAGCGAAACGGACAGCACGGTTGGCAGTCATCCGTCATCGACGATTTGATACCACCAAGGTACGTGTGGCACGTTCCTGATGTGCACGGGCCACCATTGCAGAGAGCTCTCAGGGACTTCTACGGGCAGGCACCAGCAGTGGTTGAGATTTGCGTACAAGCAGGGGCGGAGATCCCAGAGCACTACAAATCGACAATGAGGTTGGAAGTGGGAATTCCAGCAAGTGTTGAGGAAGCTGAAATGGTCGTATAGTGTTTGCCAATGGAGTCTATGGATGAACTTCTGGATAAACTCGATTAAGTTGAGGAATCCACTGGACTAGAGTAGATACTGCTTGGCCTTTACAGGTTCTTGATTTCCTGTAATGTTGTACAGAAGTATCATCTCCCGCTACGAGAGATTGAAACTATTATCATTATTATCTGCTGATTGTATGTACATGATTATGCAAATGAGTAATGATGTCTTATTCAGGGCAAGCAAGAAGATTTGTTTTTGTTTTTGTTTTTGTTTTTGTTTTTGCTTTAGTTTTTGATTGTTGATACAAATAAATGAAACTCAAAACTCTGTTAAACAAACTATATTTACTACATTACTTTCTCTATTCATGAATTTAAGCATTTTGATTTGCAAGTAGGATTGTCCTATCATTGCCTCTAAACACAATGTATACTTGTATCAAGAAAATGGTGGAAAATAGGCAATGCATAAGCATGGTGAGATTGAAAGAGGGAAATATAGAATAAAGGGCTTTTATTTGTCTGCAAAAGGTCTTCTATGTTGTTTTAATGAAGTTGGATTTGGTTGATTTACGGCAAATATTTGATCGAATTTCGAGGAGTGTGTATTGACAACAACATATTTGATCAACAGATTTCCCTCCAAGATCCTTTATGGACAAAATTGCTAGGACAAAATTGCTAGAGCGATCTCTGATATTTTTATTGGCTACCCTTTTGGAAACAAAGGTTACAAAATCCTCACCCTTGATACACATCAATTCCACATGTCTCAAAATGTGTCCTGTCATGAACACATTTTTCCTTTTCAAAACAGTTACCTACCACCACAGATTGATTTTTACCCATTACTGTCACAGATTTCCATTATCAAACACCTTCACAATCTATGTGCATGATTTACCTCTGAGGAGGTCATTCAGACACCACACCACCCCTTCTTATCTTCAAGATTATGTGTGCAATACTCTCTCTTATTTCTAAAAAAAACACTATTCCATTCCTTCCACTGAATTCTGTGTCTGATCATAAGCTCATAGCACATCTCAATAACTTGGTTGAAACTGGCACATATGGGAAGCCATCACTCATCCAGCTTGGCAGGAAGGAAGCCATGGACAAAGAGTTTCGGGCTCTTGCTCTCAATGATAATTGGACACTGGATAAACTGCCTAAAGGAAAGAAACCAATATCAAGCAAGTGGGTCTATAGAGAGTCAGATTTAGAGCAGATGGGACTGTACAAAGATGCAAGGCAAGATTAGTTATTCGGGGCTGCACTCAAAAGACTGGTATAGACTATACTGACACTTTTTCTCCAGTATTCAAACACTCAAACTGACTACCGTAAGAGCTTTAGTTGCCATTGCAGTATAGTGGTATTGGATTGTCTCACAATTAGGGGTTAACAATGCCTTCCTACATGGCACTTTGGATGAGATTGTTTAAATGAAACCTCCCAAAGGCTGGACAGTTTCAGATCCTTCTCCAGTATGCTAAGTTATCCTTGAAAAATGATTATTCTCTCCACTAAGTGCTCATCAGATGGTTCAAAAGTGTTTCTAGCGGTGTATGTTGATGATATATTCGATCACAAGGAATGACTCTTCAAGGTTCTAGATGATGAATTCAAAATCAAGGACTTAGGACCTCGATCTGCACTATATTTTATTAGGCGTGGAATTCAAGGAATTTGATTGTGCTTCTAGTTCTAGTACTACTGCAGATGATTCTCTTGTCAGTTCTCACTAATGTTTTTACTTATTCTTGGATTATGAGTTTATTTTGTGTATTAGTAAGGATTCAGCTAAGAAAATTGAAGCAGATAAGAATGCTAATAGCACAGTTGGGATCTTTGCATCAGCTTGTACGCGTTTTCTGCTAGCTAGACTACTACTGCTAGTATCAGTCAACCCAAAAAAATAAAAATAAAAAAGAGGAAGGCGCTAGAAGGAGGGCTTGAACCTCCGACCTTGTGGTTAACAGCCACACGCTCTAACCAACTGAGCTATTCCAGCTTTTGGCTACTTAATTCCCTGATCAAGGAAAACCTCAGTCGTTGGCATTTGATAGGATTTTATCAAGTAAATTTGGAAGACTGTTGCTATGATCTTGATTCTTGAATCCGTGGGGGATGCTGACTCCGTTGTAGGGTTGCTATGGCGTCTGGGATTAGATTAATGAACTGAAGAAACCAGGGAACTTAGTTAGAAGCTATTTCGGAGACACTATATTGCAGTCCCTGAGACAAGGTGATGCTCAAGTGAAGAAATTCATGCTCGATTTAACCGGGGTTGTAATTCAATCACAAATTGTAGAAGATCAATTGTTAATTGCTGAAAGATCTGTTGGATTCGGCCATCTTAACAGAGTTACTGTAAAGTGCAAATGACAGCTGAAGCTGCTGAGATCAATAACTCAGAGCTTTCAGCTGGATGCTAGTTGCTATGATGAATTGATAGAGGCATCCCTGTCGAGCCAAAATTTTCAATCTGCATTGTCTCTGTTTCGAGACTTGAGAGGGATACAAACAAATAGAGTTCGGCTGGCTGCTGGTTCTGAATGGACATACAGAATTACATTTGTCAGCTGTTACCCTCCAAAACCATTTATGTGACGAATCTAGAGCTTTGCATAAAGTCGGTTGTTAGTTGTTTGACGGATGATTTTCACTGTTTGTTTTACTGGATTAAGCCATCAACTGATCAACATGCCCTTTTCGTGTGAGTACATGACAGTGTCACCCGATACAAGCTCCTTCTGTCAATAAGTGATAGCTTGTTTTGATCAGTGTTTGTATTTCAATATTGAAGCACTCAAAATGCTTGTGTTTGATGCAAGTAAATATAATTTGTTTTCTGTATTTTCCTGTGTAGCAGCAAGTTTCAGATGCAGCTGCTTGTGTTTGATGTAGCCAACCATGCTGATTGCTCAAGTGTGGAGGCTCGCGATTTCTACAGAGCACAAATCAGATTTTTTTTCTCCGCACAATTGCAAAAGTGACTTGAATCCTATTGTCTCATCTCAAACATCTTCTCATTTGCCAACCTGTTCAGTTACTGGACCATTCTGTGTCTCGACGCTGACCAAAAGACTAATTTTGCTTACTCATGTCATCATACTAGAAAACCTAGCCGGTGCCGAAAGCTGAAGCTGATTCTATGGTTTCTCAAGTCAAAATACATGACTTTTTTAACTTCCACAAGAGAAATATAACTAAACACAATTCAATGACAAGGGGGCGAAGAATTTACATAATACCACTTCTTGTGTATGGAGGATGATCTTTGAAACCCTTACTGCATTTCGGAAGATACAACAAAGCTACATGGAATCACGAACTCTTCATCTTTTCAGTCTCGAAAGCTCGGGCTCAGCCAAGATCAGTTCTTGGAGTGACGTGGCACATGTTGCCACTTCACTGAAACAAATCAAAAAGGAAAATCATCCATCCATTATCAAGAAGAATGTCTAAGCCCGAAAGCATGAAGCAACAACAAAGTGTTCTTCTGCAAGTAATCGAGGAGCATGACTAAGGACGGCAGTGAAAATGTGAAAACAAACCTGTAGTTTGACGAAAGCAACCTATGGTTGAGAGTGTAATCTCCGCTGACATAGGTGACAACTAAACTTCCGGCATCAGGGTGAGGCCAGCTCCTTGACGTTGGAAAACGCAAGATAAATGTCCCAGGTGGTTGAATGGCCGCAGGATTTTGAAGTGTGTACTCAACTTCTTCTTTTGTGCTGAATCCCTCAATCCACTTGGGGGACGTAGAGGCCCATAATCCGTTGATCTCAGCTTTAGATATTGTACAGGCAACGGGATATAGCCATCTCCACATCTTATCAAAGTTCTCTCGGGTCATGGAATCACGGCACCCAGAAATGCTCCTCAAGAAGTTGAAGTCCTGAGGATTGATGCACAAGCATCAGAAATGAGTTTCACATTGCAATGCAAAATGCGACTTATCTAGCAAGCCGTGACATTTGAGGATGTTCTAACTAGTTCAGACAGCTGAGAGAGCTTTTGACCTAAGCAGACCTTTACCTTGTTGTTTTTCACAAACAATACAATTTTTTTTAAAAAAAAACATGAAGAAAAAGTTATAAATAAAAAAAACCTGCTGTGTGAGTGATCTGGTATTGCAGCGGGCAATCTTCATGAATTGCTCTTCTATCTCAAAAACCACGTCTTCCCATTGAAGGCGATTTCGACTTTGTGAGATCAGGCTCCAAGTCTTTTCTCCTTCCTCTATCAGCCTCTTTGCTATCAAAATTTGGTGCCTGTAAAATTTATCTGCATTGTGTTAAAAGGACGCGACACTTGCATGTACTTATTTACATTTAAGTGTACATTCTGCAAAGTCAAATAGTGAGACAGACGTGTTTGATAAGTGTTACATTGCCTTACCTATGATGGTAGCACCCGGAAAAAACTGAGACCTGCTCTGCAAAACGTTCTATGTCTTCATCTGGACTAAATGAAGCAATCTCCTTCAGCACAAGGGATCTCTCAGATAAGCTTCCCAGGCAAAATTTGAAAACAGTCATATCTGAAAGTGATTCTCTCATGCATGGCTTGATAAAAGCGGAATTTCTTGCTCCAAGACTATCGGTGTCTGACACAGAATTCTCTGTTGCTTCCATGTTTTCTTTTTGACTTCCCAAACGCGCCCCAGATGAAAGATGAGCCTGGAAATGTTAACAACTGAGGTAAGCAAGCATAGCAGTACAATTAAATGTGCAGCGGGATTCTTAAGAATAAAAATGACAAGAAAGTTTTACCATAGTAGCTTCCGATACATGGGAGTTGCATTCTTCATGAGGTCTTTGAAAAGCGGGATCAGGTTTGATGCTTGGAGGTGCAATTTCCTGCCCCAATTTGACTCGCTTGGATGGGGGACTAGCTCTTGTTTCACATACTGCACTCTGATGTAGTTCTGAATGCCCATCAATCTGTCCAGGTAAGCTAGATCCATTAACTACATGAACACCAGATGGCAATTTCTTCCACGTGTTGCTGAACATTTTGCTATTGCGACTCCTTGATATGCAACGTATTGGTGGAGAGTATGTCTCGAGAAAAGGATAACTTTCAGCTTCCAGAACATTGAACTTGATGCAGAACAGCCTGTTGTCGCATTTGGATGACAGCTAGCAAAGGAAGAAAGGTTACTTATAAGTTGAAGGCTATGCGACTCACAATCGATCATTACAGATGTATTAAAGCTTACAACATGGGAAATAGGCACAATATGCAAATATTTTAATTCAGACTTAGGCAGTTAGTTAGGGAGAACATATCATTGGTTTCATTATATGAAACAAATTTGGATTTCAGAAAGAAAGTTTTACGATAACAATGCATTGGAAATTTAGAAGTTAACAGAATGACACATGCACTTTTGAAGTTAGTAACAGATTTGGCCAGTATGACAACTGAATATTCCTGCACAAGTTTAAGGTTCGTTTAGCACACTCAACTTATACATCATAAGGTCCTTATTAGTTCAAAGAAACGTCTTACCAGTTTAAATAAGCACATCATGCCAATCGAACCCTTATTAGCTTATATATCCACATGGACATGAAATACCAAACTTCCTCAACCATAAACCACCATGGACTATCATGTTAACATCCATAAGAATGAAGTAGTACACTTGTATGCTGTTAAATGTGACGTAATAAGTCATACTACCTGTGATATCTTCAGTTTGAACGATGCACGTCCTAGCAATATTTTGCTCGGTTTGCTACCTGCAGGATGCTCATATCCATCACAACTGGCCAGAAGTGGATCTTCCCCATCCTCCGATTTCTCAACGGGTGCATGATCATCATTGAAGACTAGCGAGGCAACAACCTAGCAAGAAAATCCGAACATATGTTAACAATCAGGGTCGACCGAAGCATAAAGTTGCTCAGATTTTCATAACAAAAGATAAATTTGAAAAGTACCTGCCAATCCTTGTTAGCAGGTTTTCCAAAGGCATCTAGTAGCAAAACATCCAAAGCAAATTTTCTTCGACAAGATGCCTTCAATAAAGTAGAACAAGTGAGACAGGAACAAAATGAAACGAGAGATTGCAACTACAAAGTGAAGAAGAAAGAAAATAGATAGATAGCCCACGAGAAGATGTTGAGCACATATCTAAAGTTCATTAAAAAAGTCTATAATGAGAAAGTTGAATGAAAGTTACTCCAGACAGATATTTCGAAAACTTTATCATAAAGGATGAGATCTTTTAGCCAGACGAGCTGAGCTTAATTTCATGGGTGATGGCTTGATGTACATGCAAACCGAGAATCAACTAGTCCATAAAGGACAACATGATTTCATACAAGATATATTAGAATAAATGGCAAGTATAAATACTCTTTGATATATAATAAATCTCACATAGTGTCCACTTCTTCTATCTTCATCTAGCCACCAAATTTTTTTACCATAAAGTTCAATTCATATGGATAATAAAGTAATCACTTATAATTTACTATAAGAATAACATAATTTGGTGGAAACGTAAGATATATTATTTGAGCGTCTTTCAGCAGAATAAAGTCATCTTTAATTACCTTCACACTGTGATAAAGAATGAACTATATCAATTTAAAATATTTTATGTTCATTTAAAAGAGTGAAACAGCCAACAGAAATAAGAACATAACCAAGAAGAAGAAGATGATGACTGACCTTGCCACTAACAATGCCCCACACACCATCACTTTCTTCTTCAATCTCATAAGCAGATTGATAGTCAATGGATAGTTGTATAGGTGGATCCTGAGAAGCCATCAACACTTAAGGAACCACTTCAAGGAATAAAACCCTCTTGTAATACAATAAAGAGGCACGAAGATACCCACCTTAAGATGTTGATCCTTTATAGATAATGGAAGACGCAAGACTTCTGAATTGTGAACATAACCCAGAAACCCTTCATTGTTTCCAAGAGTAGCATTTAAGATCACTCCACTGGAACTCTTCAGGTCAGGAGACTTTTCCAAGATAGAACTCATCTCTTTCTCCCCAACGATCTTTCCATCCGTGTGAAGACGTACAAAGTTGCTAGACACCTAATATTATATCAGAAAGATCAGTAGAAGGCTAGGAGTGAAAACATTTTAGCATAGCAACTAAAACTAAGCTACCATAGCCTCTTGAATGCCCAATTGCCCATTCTCCAACCCAATAATAATCCTAATGTGAACCCATTTTGAAGGCATTATGATGAAATAAAAGGATAAAAAATTGAACCACGTCACACCACATTTATGTCATACCTCACAACAAATATGAACCCATTTTGCTAGAGGAAATTGTTCCACGGAGCACAAGGAAGGAAGTTCTTCCTTGGATGTGGAATCAACGGGAACTGGAGATTCCTTGTGCACGGAGAGTAATGGAAACAACATGATTTTCTTTTCTTCATTCAAAACAATAAATTTGGCAATTTGTGTACTCTCTCGATCTACCTGCAAATGAATCGGTAAATAGACTACTCAGTCTATGCATAAGCAAAAAAATATAAAAGAATTACACGAGTAAAACATATCCAGAAGATGCTACTTGTCTATGTAATAATGGAAGATAAGCATCCTTCATTCCTATACTAACCAATATACAAACACTATTGCTCTATAATCCTTTCTAGTTCTAAAACAACTTGACCAAGGGAATTAGCAGAACTGAGAAAAATATTCCTGTCTAAGAGATGTATAACCACAACAATACAAATCCTATATCGATGTTGGAGAACCAAATGCTAGAATACACAATGATGACCTCTCACGTGGTGATGGCATTGCAAAATTGAAAATGGCTTCTCCCATCTCCTGATCACCATATAAATACAAGAAAAAGATAATACATTTTCTTCATTTCTCAAAAACTGACACATTTGTAGAACTTTCAACACAGCTGATCCAACTACATACACATAAACTAGGCTAAACAATTTCATAACCAGTAAATTGGAGAAAAGCATCAAAACTATGATTGACAATCCACAAAGCCCAAAACAGTCACAGATGATGAGCCATCTCAGTTCTCATACAGAAAGGAAGAGAAGTTCAGTGGAAAAGCAAGCAAAGACAACACTTATACGCAAAAAGGGGGAATGGGTAGAGAAAAGGACCTGTTGAAGAAGGGTTGAAGGAAAGGAAGTGGAGATTGGGAGGTAAATCCAGAAACAAACGGCGAAATCGGGGGCTTTATGAGCTTCAAATTCCAACCTTAGATCCTTCAATTGCGAGTATTTCACTGCTTCCGCTGACATTATGATTGCTTTTTCTCTTGACCCAAAATCTGAAACACAAAAACAAAGGAAGGAGGGAACGAAAAGCGTATACCCACTTCTCCAATCTTCAATCTTTCAACCCTCTCTCTCTCGATTGAGCAAGTGGATTTAAGCTTCACACCACACACAAATGGAAGTTTGGAGGGTGCAAACCCCCCGAGAAAGCACAATTGAGAGAGCAAGTTGGGGGCAAAAGACGAAAAATGGAAGAAATCGTCGGCCGGAGGGAGACCCGGAAGAGAAATTGGCGTCACCGGCGGGAAATGTTTCGCCCAAGAGTCTACCCTTCGTCAGTTCGTCCACCGTCTCAGTCTCGTTGGGTCTTTCCGAGTCTCTCTCTCTATGGGAATGGGGGTGTTGTTTTGAAGTTGGGGGATTAGGATGGGAGCGGATTGGAAAGAGGGCAGAGAAAAAACATGGCGCTTTCGTGACTGACGGCTGTTAAAATAACGGTTGTTGAGAGTAAACTAACCAAAGATCAAGACTCAACCTTGTTTGCCACTCCGTAGTACAGTATAAATGCGAAAAATATATACACAACAAATTATTGTTCTTTTAAATATTTGTATTGTTCTTTTGGATGCTTTTTAACGTTTAACGTCAGATTGAACGTGGTGGATAATCAGATTAGATCAAACTAGCATCGTCGAATCGAACGTTGTTACTACGGGCCAGGCCAAATAGAACACAAAATATATATAAAAAAAAAAATGGGAGTGTTTTTTTTTAAGGTGTATGGTCCCTTTGAACGTTGTTTTTTTATTATTATTTGTATGTGTGTCTTTGTGGTTTTTTTTTAAAATATTTATCTTAACAATCTCCGATCCGACTTTGCTAGCCCGGTTTAATTCGATCACCTAATTTTTCATCCAGCAACATCAACAACTTCTATACTCAACAATGTCCAATCCAACGTTGTACAACGTCCATCTCAGCAGGCCCGTCCACCACAATGAGTTTGTTTTGTCTCTTAATTCCATTTGTTTGGTTTCTTAATCCCACCACAATGAGTTTGTTTAGATCATAAGGTGTAATCATCTTTCCCTAGCCTCTTAATCATGAAAAAATATTTTATTAAAATCGATTTTGGATGAGTATGCTCTATATAATTATCCGAATTGAAATGCTCTATATTATAAATTTATAAAATCCTTAAATCTTCTCATTTTACATCATCTGTCAATTATTTGAATCTATTTTCAAAACATATAAAATATCCAAGTATGTGAAGTGAAGGTTTAGCTTCATTTTCAATGATTTTTTCTAAAGAGCATGACGAAAATATTTAAAAACTGTCGTTGTACAATGATATGTCCTATTATATGGTAAGAAATGTAAAAAAACAAAATCTAAATACGTGATTTTTCTAATTTCAACTACAAGGAATTCGTAGACAAACAGGTTGTTGATAGGCTGGTGCATATCGGTCTCTCTTCTTCGTTTGTCGCTGAGCGAGTTCCTGCTAAGATGGTTGACGTCGTCTGTCTGGACGATCTTGGGTGGTAGGTCAACCGCAGTTGACCATCCCCAAATCCTTGTCTTGTATAAAAAAAATAAGGAATTCGTAGACAATACTTACTTGTGCACTTAGATCACAATCCAAGTTTTGAGCATTTTTATGCCAACATTTTTGGGGTTTCATTTCTAGTTGACGATACCTTGTCAAAACATGAACCGATACCTTGGCACAAATATTTCAATCTGAACCCCAAAGCAACCTGAACTCGTTGAACTTGCTAATTTTTGGGTCGGATTGGCTCAACCCATGAGTCACCAGTTGGGTCATGCTCTAAGATAATAAAAATATAAATAAATTACAATTTAACCTAATATTGAAATTTATTACTAATAATAATTAGGATTGAATATTATGTTTTTTTAAATATCATTAAGTCATCAACTTTACTTTATAATTTACCATTGCAAATTGTTATGTATATAAAAATACATATTCCTATTGTAGCAACATTAATTACTTCTTTTCAATAATATAACTATTATTAGGGTAATATAACAATTTAAGGTTTGGGAACTATGTAAATAATCATTAAAAATACTCCATCAGTTTACTTTTAAATGTAATTTACTATTTATGTATGGTTTTAAGGATGATAAAAAAAATTATATAAAATATCAATTTATATATTATATATATACTTCAAACTAAAAAGAATGAAATAATTTTGATATTTTAAATATTTTTTTATCATCCTTAAATATAACGTATATGAATAGTAAATGATATTTAAAAAACTCTGGATGAGTAACGCTCTTGACCCATTGGGTCGACCCGATCTCATTAAATATGGGTTTAAATTGAGCATTTTATGACCTGTAACCCGAAACGACCCGACCCGTAATGAATTCGGACCCGAGACGACCCGACCCACCCGACCTGTTTAACAAGTCTAACGATACCCCTAAAAATAGGGTTATATATAGAGACTTAAGCATTATATATATAAGCAATAGAGTAATTAAATTGAGGTTTCCCGCTATATAAATTAAAACTTGGTAGAAAAAGATAAAAGAAATAGCATTTGCAAACCCATGATGAAATCGCGAAACCCATGAGAGCAATAATTAATTATTTGTGAAGCCCAAATACTATTGTGACCCCAAATGATCGCGTAGCAAGTTTGAGTCTCGAGATTGCGAAACCCACCTGGCCCCATCATGTGTGATGTTAGGAGATGCTTCCTCAATGTGATCTCGCCAAAGCTTATCAGACCCGTGCTTAAGCATGTTCAGGTGGATCAATGGAACAAGGCACCCAAATTTTAAGGGCCCAATAGCTCACGGAGTACCACCATATTTAGTTATAAGAATCTGTCTTTCTTGAAATGATATTGAATGTTTCGAATGGCCTAGTGGTTTAAGGGGCACGCGTAGCGGATCTTGTATTTTTTTTATTTAGCAATTTCTTTGTTTTTTCTTTTTTTTATAGATCTCATTATGTTTATAGTGGAATTATAAATATAAATAAACACTTTGAAAGTGTTTTTTTTATCCCTAGTTAGTATCATGTTTCATGCCCGGAAATGTGTTAACACATTAATATTCTAAAATTAATTACATCTATTATCTATAAAAGAAACATATTGAAAATATGAAAAAAAAAATAATAAATTTGAATTGTAATATGAGGATTAAACTAATAACGATTAAAGTGTGCGGGAATTATAAAATAAAAGTTAATCTAGATGTATATAATTCATTCTACCAAAAATAATATAGATATAAATAAAACAACAGATGTCATACAAATTAATAATTATAAGTTTAGTAAAAAAAAATATAATAATTAATTGAGTCGCTTAGTAAATTGTTGAGGACGGAGACATAAAGAGGTGGATTCCGCCTCCATAAGCCTTGTGAACAACTCCGAATTTTGCACTTGGCCTTTGCGGATGACTTAGTCTTCTTTTGACGAGGAGACAAAGAGTCCTTGAGGATGATTATGAGTTGTCTTCGGAATTTTGAGACTATGTCTGGGCTGTCGGTGAATGGAAACAAGTCTGATATCTTCCTTGCTTTAGTTCAGGAGGATGAAGTTGATGCCATTGTGAGGGAAACTAGGTTTCAAGTTGGAATCTTTCCTTTTTGATACCTCGGAGTTCCCATTTCGCCGCATGGATTGAAGCTTGAACACTACGAGCCAATGCTTGCTGAAATGGGAGGACCGATGGATATGTGGGCTCGAAGGCATCTTTCGTTTGCCAATCGAAGAGAGTTATTAGGCACTGTCATTCAAGGGATAGAGGCTTTTTAGCTCACCATGTTGCCGATTCCTAAAGGAGTTCTTGATCGTCTTAATGGCATTTTCCAGGAGTTTCTTTGGCGTCGACCTCGAGTAGCATAGAATGCGATTTGCCTACCAAAGATTGAAGGTGGTTTGGGCTTATGTGACCTTGAAACTTGGAATGTTGCTTTTATATGTAAGTACTTCTGGGCTATGTAGAAGAAGAAGAGAGACAATTTATTGGTTCGGTGGGTTCATCACATGTATTTAGTGGTAAATGAGCCGAGTGATTGGGAAACTCAGAAGATAGACTCTATGCTTATCAAGGCCTTGGTTGGGGCTCGATAACGAGTAAGTGCTTTTGGAGAGGGTATCTATGATGCCATTGAGATTCTTGCTAGATGGGTACATGGAGGCCAGTTCAAGGTCTCCGATGCTTATGCTTGCTTACGGACGAAAGGGGAGAGTGTGCAGTGGCATCGTATGGTATGGGCGAAGGGAGGCACCCCCAAGCACTCTTTCATCGCTTGGCTTGCAATTTATGGGAAGCTGACCACTTTTGATAGGTTGTTATTCATAGATATATGTAGACCCAGTTTGTCGGTTTTGTGAGGATGTGCTTGAGACCCACGGACATATCTTCTTTTATTGCCCATTCTCCTTGGCGGTCTAGGGGTCTGTCCGGCAGCGTTTTTAGCTCAGTGGGCGGGTCATGACGTCGGGACAATGCTGTGAAGAGTTGAAGTTAGCCAGCCAAAGTAAGCGGCCCATCCGATGTGTTTAAGTTTTTTCTTTGTTAGTCTCGGTCTACTATATTTGGCATGCGAGGAACGCCATCACCTTTGATGACAATCGTATTCCCATGGAGATTGTAGTTCGTTTGATCATTACACGTGTTTTTAGATGGTTATTTTCCCTATTTTTAGTGGATAGTGTGGTAGCATTGTGAAGTTTGTAAGGGTGGAATTGGTATGCTTATTTTAGCACATATATCGAACGGGATTGCATGCCTTTTGAGTATATGAATGAGTTATAATTTGTTTATTTTACCAACATGATCGTTTTCCTATTGGCTTCTCTTTTAATAAAATTTACCTTTACAAAAAAAAAAAGGATAACAAATGTATTTATTATCTCTAGAATTTGATAGAATTATAAGAATTGAATATTAAAGTTGAACCTAAAAAGAAAAAAACAAGAGAGAGAAACTCTCTTTTTTAGAACCCCAAATTTGACATTGTCCTCTTTGTGATTGAGTACATCTTCCTCCGAAAGAGCCCTAAATTGATTGAGAAATCAAACCCCAACCAGTACAAAATACAGTATGATTTCTTGTTCTATCCTCTTCGATCTGATGATGGTCCTTTCTCTAGCCAATCTCTCGTCTTCGAGTACCTTGGGGTGCTCTTCGATGGAGATTTTGAGGAGGATTGTTTTGATTTCTCAAAATTGGGGATAAGTTGTTGGTTTAGCCTTAGGGCTCTTATGGTTAATCGGCGTCCTGCGGAGAAGGTTCTGAGTCTCTTGTTGGTGGCTTGGATGCGGTTATGGTCTCTTCGCCCCCCTACGTGGCCAAATCCGCCATGTTTCGGCCGTTGGTTAAAGATCTATTGGCTGATGCCTTTGGGCTCCGATTTGGTGTCGATTTGGGCGTTCTCGGGTGGCTGTTGTCCTTGCAGCGTTGCCTGGTTATTCGTCGGAGTGCTTGGCCGGGATGATATTCTCTACTTGCTTCTCGGCTAAAGAAGGGTTAGTACTCTCTCTTTCTCCCTCCTCGCTTTGGGGTCGGATGATCCAAATAATCCAAGACGACGGTGGTGGTGCTGTTGTCTCTGCACCTTTCTTTTTCCTGTCCTCAAAACTCTAATAGTTGAAAGTCTAATCTCTATCTATTTTTCTGTCTGTGTAATTCTGTTGGCTCCTACTGGAGTTGACAAAAGGAAAAAACACAAGGTAGCAGAAGATCATGCTCCTCTAATGTCTAAACCCTGTAAAGGAAAAAACCACAGGGGGGCAATAAACTCTCTGAGGAGATGCTTGTCTCCTATGATGCTCATGTGGAAACTCTAATATCGAGAACGGTGACGCGAATTGAGACATCGTTGTCCTACCCTAGAAATGGTTTATGGAGGCTAGTCGCCGTCTGGCGTTGGGTGGTCTCGCTTCTTGAAAGTGGAATGGACCATATCTCTCAGTTTTTAGGCTTCATTGGCAAACCCTTTGAGGCCAAGAGAACTCGGAATTGGCTCAGGTATGTGTGGAAACCCTCTTCTGATGAGCTTCATTCTACCTATAATTCAATTGACTGGTTTAATTTGCGAGGTGAAATTGCGGAGATTTTCCGAAAGGAAAAACCAAACTTTGTTGAATGCAAAGAGGCTGAGGAGTTCTCATTCTCCAGTGATGCCAAGGTGAGGAGAAATTGTTTGAATGGATCCCTTAACATTAATCATGTTATTGAAATCACCAGTGCAGAAATAGAACAGAAAAGAAATTGCAGAGTGAGTGTAATGCCCTATTTGATTTGGTATATACTCTTATGTCAAATTGGTCTGTCACTGCGTTATTTGTGGTTACTGGTCCTGTTATCACTATACAAGAAATCTTTCTGTTTGCCAGGGCTACCGTTTTTAATCCCTCATGATGTGGTTAAGGGTTGTGCACTTTTGGTTTTTCCTGTGGCTGATCTACCATTCACCAAGGTTTATGATGCCTTTTTTGAATACAAAGCCAAGCCAAACATGGATTTTTTCCCTATGAGTAATCCATCTGTCGTGCCTGGTACATCCCTCTTGAGATGTTATCAGTAGAGGTTGGCAAGGATGAAAGTGCTGTCTAAATGTGAATTCAGGTGGTGTTTGATCAGCCCAGGAAGAACTAATGAAGTGACATCCTTGCTAAAGGGTATATCTTACAAATGCTATAGGAATACGCTGTGCTGGAAGATTCTAATTTTGGGTAAAACCGGATTTGGTGGTTGGTGTAATTGTCAAAAGGGTTCTAAACATGCTAGGACTGTGATGGCTTCCATGGCTAGTCCATTTGACTCAATGAGCTCTGCAAGGGTTGCGGCCCTCCAGGTTTCTTTACTCTTGCTAGCTTGTGTTGTATACTTATGTTATATGTCTATGGTGTCGATGTCTCAAGAACAATTATGTGTGTTGTATTTCTAGCCTGTTTCTATGATTGGACTAGTGATCTTATTACCTAAGGGTATGCCCGGTTAGTTATGATGTATCTTCATTTATGTAATGAACCTTGGACAATTTGTATAATGTCACCCCCTCGGGTTTGGCATTATATATGGTTATGTATTAAAAGGCAGGGTAATGTTCAAAAAATGGAGCTTCCATGCTCTAAGAACTTCAATATTGTGTACAATCCTTTTTTGTCAGAAGCACCGCACCCCTGGCTTCTGATGGACCATGTAGTCAAATAATGAAAGTCTGCTATTGGAATGTTAGAGGTTTAGGAAAGTCAAATATTTGGACAGACCTTAAAGCCATGAGAATCAATGAGCATATCTCGATAATGGCAGTTGCAGAGATGAGAACAAATAAAGTTCCTCTTGAGAAAACATGGAAGTCGAGTGGATACAATAATGCGATTTGGTCCGTAGGGAATGATAGAACCGGAGGAATTGGTCTCCTTTGGAATGAGAACGCTCTTCAAAATGAATCAATAGAGGTTGATATGGTGCTACCAAGAGCAATCTGTGTCAAATATTCATGCTTAGATAAAAACTTTATAGGAGTATTATTTTTTGTTTATGCCTCACCCCACGAATCTGACAAAGATATATTCTGGAATGAATTGTCAAGTATCATCATCAATGAACCCCTACCATGCCTAGTAATAGAAGATATGAATGAGATTAGTAGCAGTAGTGAAAAGCTTGGGGGAATAGAGAATAGTAAAAAGAGATACATTAGAATAAACCAATTCAAAAATCGTTGCGCTGTGCTTGAAATCCCATCATGGGGCAATAAATTCACTTGGAGGAAAAAAAGGAAGGGGAGGACAATGTTTTGGAAAAATTAGACCGAGTATTGGTTCAACATGAGTTTCTGGTGACCTTCCCTGAGCTTGCAACATTTAACGGAGCCTTTACAGGATCTGATCATTGCCCGATCTCTATCAGCCTATCGTTTGGGAAAGAATTTACACCCCCGCCTTTTAAATTTGAAAACATGTGGCTACAAAGAAAAGACTTCAGAAACATAGTGAAACAGACATAGAGAATCAGGTGTACGGGATCAACGATGTACAGATTAATGTATAAAACTAAACTTTTGAAAGGAAAGATTAAAATATGGAATAAAAACTCCTTAGGAATTATCTTCTGTCAAATACAAACTGTAGAAAAAGATCTAATTAGTATCCAATCAAATGCTCTAGCCAGGACGTTTCAGGATTACTTAATTGAAAAACAATTGATCAGGACAAAAGAACAATTACTAAAATTCCAAAAAGAATATTGGGGACAGAGAGCAAAATCAAAGCACCTCAAGCTCACTGATTCGAATACATCATACTTTCATAGAGTAGCTTCTGGGAGGCGAAATAGGAAGATTATAAGAAATATCACGACTAGTGATGGGGCACAAGTAATGGGGGAAGAGAATATTAGAGAGGAAATTAAAAATGATTTTAGGAGGCGTTTCTCCAAAGAACAAATCAACATGACACTACTTAATGAATACCTCGAGCTAATTCCGCAAAGGATAACGGATGAAGAAAATAGGACCTTAAGCCAAAAGCCAACTAATAGTGAAATAAAAAATGCGGTATGGTCTTTAGGCCTCAACAAATCCCCGGGACCATATGGAATGACTGCGGAGTTTTATAAGTCCCACTAGGACATTGTCGGGAATGATGTGATTAAAGCAGTTAAAGCCTTTTTTCATTCCGGCAGAATTCTTCGGCAGATAAATCATACATTTATCACTCTGCTACCAAAGTGTGACAATCCATCGAAGACGTCAGACTATAGACCTATTAGTCTGTGTTCAACGATATATAAAATAATATCGAGAATTTTAACAGAAAGACTCAAGAAGGTGATTGGGAAATTAATCCACCCTTTTCAAGGAGCATTTGTATCCGATAGAGCAATTTAGGATAACATACTGATAGCACATGAGATCTTCCATTCTTTTAAGTCAAGGAAAGGATCAGAAGGATGGTTATCTATTAAACTAGATATGGAAAAAGCCTACGATATAGTTGATTGGACCTTCACCGAGGCAGTATTAAGAAAATTAGGTTTCAGCGACTATGTCATAAGCTTAATAATGGAATGTGTAACAACGGTTTCCTTCTCGGTTTTAGTAAATAATGGCCCTACAGAGGTCTTTAAACCATCTAGGAGATTAAGACAAGGCGACCCCATGTCTCCATTCTTGTTCATCCTTGGAGAAGAAGTGCTCGCGAGGAAACTAATAAATGAATCAAATTTCAACAAGTCTGGTATTGGCTTTAGGTTTGGTCCTTCTGGACCAAGAATCCCTTTCCTAGCATTCGCTGACGATATCATCATTTTCACGAAAGGCAACATGGCAGCATGTGAAAAAGTAAGGAAAATTGTCGATGATTATTGCTTATTGTCTGGGCAGAAAGTTAACTATAACAAGTCGGTCTTTCAAGGTTCCCCAAGGATTCCTGCATCGCGAATATTAACAATTGAGGGATGCCTAAGTATATCAAAGCATGTTAAACTTGATAAGTACCTAGGGTGTCTGATAGTTGACGGTAGAGTAAATAAAAGCACTTTTGAAGAAATCATCGGAAAAACGACTAACCACTTGGCAAAATGGAGAGCTGATTCACTATCTCAACATGGGAGGCCAGTGTTAATAAACTCAAATTTAGCTTCTAAACCACTGTTTGCTATGCAAAGTTTTATGCTCCCAGTGACAATTCACACCGCGTTAGATAAAATCAATAGGACTTTCTTTTGGAACAAAGACCTCCAATACAAACCCCTAATTGGATGGGACAGAGTATGTAAACCAAAAGCGAAAGGAGGAATAGGTTTAAGGAAAACCAAAGAAATGAACGAGGCACTACAAATGAAACTCATTTAGAAAATTATTGCGGAACCGGATAACTGTTGGGTCAAAATCATCAAACACAAGTATCTAAAATCAATACCACTGCTTGATTTTGACAAGAAAAGAAATGCATCGTGACAATGGATGCAACTAAGAAAAATCATTCAGCCATTTAAGGAATGTCTAGCATGGTCAGTCGGCGATGGAAAAACAATCAAATTCCGGCTTGATAATTGGGCCCCCGTGAAGGCTATTCAGAATGCTTGTCTCGACCCAACAAAGGTTAACTGGGATGAAATAGTTGATCAGTACATACTTAATGGAGCATGAAATTTGGATAAATTACGAACGGTAGTACCAAATCGTATAGCGCAACAAATCATAGATATTCCGCTCCCAGTAAATCGAATTCAAGACATAATGTACTAGTGGCCAGATAGAAAAGGAAGGTTTACGACGTCTAGTGCGTACAAACTCACCACGAAAACAACAGAATTAAATAACGATAATAACGCGTGGATTTGGAACTTGAACGTTCCGCCTAAAATCAAGAACTTTATGTGGAAAGTCTGTCAGAATGGACTCCCAACAACAGCCCGTCTCGCTAAAAGAGGATTTGCAATACCCCCTTATTGTACTTTGTGCAATCATCACGAAGAAGACACTACCCACCTATTATTTGAATGTCGATTCTCTTTCTGCTGTTCGAGTTTATCACCAAAAGTGAAATCCAAAATCAAAGACAATATCAAGATAACAAGGAATATAGAGGAACTAATGACCAAATTAGGCAGATTGCTTGACACGCAGCAAAAAATGAAATTGGTATTCCATTGGTGGACCATCTAGATGGTTCGTAATAAACTAATCTTCCAACAACAAAAAGTGCCAAATGAAAGAGGATTTGTGAAACTTGTGGAATCATACATCAATGAATGGAATAAAGCAGGGAAGCAAAGTGAAGAGGATGACAACAGAACACAAAGACAAGCAAATCCCCCCGGGAAAAGTGGGAATAGAAGGAAGAAGGAAAGGTGGAAAAAGCCGCCAACTGGGAAATTAAAACTAAATTTCGATGGTTCTGCATCACGCCAACGGCAGAGTTCGATAGGTTACATCATTCGTGACAGCACAGGGAATTCAGTAGCAGTGGGTAGTGAAATGGTTGGATACCAAACCCCTTTAATGACTGAAGCCTTGGCATTAAGAAGGGATGTTCTCAGAGCCCTCGATTTGAGAATCCCTAAAATAATAATAGAAGGAGATTCACTCACCATTATCAATCATTTACAATCTAAAACTAGATGTCCATGGGAAATCGAGCTAATCATGGCTTACGGGGTTTTACGAAGTATCGTTTTCACACATCCTTCGTAACGGCAATTGTGTGGCGGATAAGGTTGCACACCTTGCTCATATTGCCTCCACCCCATCTATATACAGTGACCCAGGTCTAATCGACCTCATCCGAAAGGATACTATCGGATAGCGGCTTCGCATCCGAATTTTTACTTAATAAAAAAAAAAGAATATTAAGGTTGTAAGTTCCAACAAATCACAAAAAGTAAACGCCCATAGGGTTTGCCTGATATTTGCAGCAACTTGGAACTTGACTTTACACATGTCATCTTCTAAATGGCAAAAGTTGACATATGTCATTGTCAAGCATATAAATAAGGTAAAAAGACCCACAAAACTTGTTGATGCCAAGAGGTGGAGCGAACTCACTGATTTGGCCTATAAATACAAAACCAAATACCGTAATAGGGGTCGATTTTTTGGATCGGAATTGGCTTTGGCCTTTCCAACTAGCTTTTCGGTCTTTCTCGAAATAAGATTTGTACCGATTTACGTGAACTAAACCATGGAGAGCCGATGTGCGATCAAGAACGGACCATATGAAAACCAAACATCTTCACTAGTAAAATTCTATGAGCTGCCACACACACCAAAAGGAACATATCCACAAAAATAGTTTAGTTTTTTTTCCTGTTGCAATTCATAATTATATCATAAATTGATAAAAGACTTGTGTACGGAAATAATCTTTACAATCGCAATTTAGCCACGTTACCAATAACCATTCCCAACAATATTTGATGTCTAGTGGAGTTTCCACTTAAATCGGAAGCTCTTGTCCTTAAATTAGGAGCACAAAAAATTAGACAGTTGCATGTAGACAAAGTACAAATTGAAGAAGATTATCTAATAATAATAAATCATTTGAAAAACCAGCATAACTGTCATTGAGAAATTGAATTGATCATGACTGATATCAAAACTCTACTGTCGGTTGTGAAAGAAGTATCTTTCCTTCACATTTCCTGCATGAGCAACAGAGTGACTGAAAAAGTTGCACACCTTGACCACTCTGGCCGGGTATCGACATCTCAAATAATTTAAGTTTGTAGGACCTCATCCGCGAGAATGTTTTCGGGTAGAGTTTTCTCACCCGAAACCTTTCCTAATAATAATAAAAAAAAGATGTCCGGTGGAGTTTACATTTTTTCAGAAGTTTGTACCCCAAATCGTAATTTAACAGAAAGCATGTACCTATTATATTAGCGGGTAAGTTGTAATATTTGTGCCGGGTAGGTCCCCTTGTTAAGTTGTTCTGAGATGAGATCCATTTTCAATTTGTGCAACCCATTGGCCATTGTTTGTTCATCTTCCATCTTCACTCCCTCGCCTCTTTCTGCTTCTCCAGAGATCTCCCCTTTTTCGTTTCCCTCGCTCCTCTCTGGTTATCTCTCGATCTCTCTCCGCACCTGCACCACCAGTTTCACTAGTTCGCGCTCATCCAGTCACCGCCACTGTCCCTATCGTCGTTCATTGTGCGACTAACCCTAGAGATTAAGAGGTTCGATTTCTTTGATTTTTGTTGGTTTTTCTGTTATTTGAAGCGAGATCTTCCTGTACCGTTTCCTCCCCGTACAATTTCTTCACCAATTTCGGATTTTCCATGCTTGTTGTTACCGCCTTGCTGATCTGCGCAAGTGGAATCTATTTGCTCAATTTTCCATGATCTGTTGAAATTTCGTGGAATGTCGAGTTCAGGTTTCCATGTTAGGTTGAAATTATGTGTATCTCATTTGTATGTGTCTGCGATTCACTCGTCTGTTCTAGTCTATTTGACGATGGGATCTGCTATTTGGTGTAATTTCTACTTAATCTGTGCAATTGGTCGATGATTTTATCTGTTGATCCTTTTCTTGCTTTGAATTGTTTGTTTGGTACCTGATCTGCTCCCCTTTTGCATCTTCTTGTGAGTGAAACTTGGATTGTCTAACGATCAGATCAATTTCCCCTTGTCTTTGTCATAACATTTTGTCATTTTTGGCCATCATGAATCAGAATGCTACTCCCTCCGATCGGAAATATTGGATGTTTCAAGGCTAAAATTTTGATAGGATTTATTTGATGTTATGAGATTAAAAAATTGTTTTCAAGGTTGGCTCCATTTTTTTTAAAAAAAATCATCATAAAAAGACATTCAAAGCCTTCTCTCATTAATGTAATTGTGTACCAGTTGTATTTGGACGAAAAAATTTGATTTTTCATTACTCCAATTTCATCAAGGGGAGGTTTCTTAATTTCCGCGTAAAAGTCTAAAACATCAAGTATTTCCGATCAGATGGAGTATTCATAATAAGGCATTTACTTCATGCACATGTGATTTTGATATTAACAGGGTGAAGTAGGTATCATATCTTCCATCAAATCTGATCTTCAAGTACATAAAACCTTGAATTCGTCAGAGGGCATATTAGAGGTTGCAGTTGGTGAATATTAATACTCTGGCGACCATCCCAACTTCTTCAGTCATCATGAGTACTCCGGCGCTCTCCAGCGTAAACTCTCTCTCTCTCTCTCTCATTTTTTTCCTCTAGAGATCCGCATTGTTCTTGTCTCTATCTATTTCTATTTAACTCCCTCCATAGAATTAGAGAATTTTGCCATGTAATTGCTATCATGCCCATTTTGTTGCCTTTCGATTGCAGTACTTCATTTCCATAGTTTTTGTCGATTTTGATTTGCAAGACTCGGAATTACATCTGTTCCTCTACTTGATTTGATATTTTTTTTTTCTTTTTTTTTTTGTGATCGTAGGGTGGTGGGGGGTTGTTTACAGGGTTTACAAGGCTCTGCAAGGGTCTCGCTGTGGTGCTTATCAGTGGCCACATTCTGGTGCAGCTTTTCCCCCAAGCTGTTACTTATCTTGCCCTAATCCCAGCAAGGTAATTTGTTTTCACCTTTTGGTTTTCCTCTTCTAATAATAGAACAGTTTGGTTCACGTTCTCTCTGATTAGCCAGTAGTAACTGTTAGAGATGCAAGGTTTTGCTATTGCTTGGCATGTAGTTCGTTATTTAGTCTCTTCTTTTTCCTGTTTGATTCCTGATCTGTACTTTTGTTTGTTTGTTTCTTGATATTTGGTTGCCAAGATTGCTATTTATCACGATTTGTAGTTTGATAGGATTACTTTCATGAAATTGTGCACAAGTACATGGAAATGAGAACTATAGTTTCTCTTCTAGAAGATGCATATTAGTTTATAGCTTTGCATCTTTTTATGCATACTAGAAATAGAATAAAGTGAACAAGCAAATAATTCTAGGCTGGAAATGCCCTAATAAGAGTCAAATTGCAGTTGTAGACATGTAATCGAGGATTGGCAATTGTGTACCAAAAGTATACATTAAGAAAGGCACTGCTCTGATTGAGTGATGCCATGCGTACTAGACAGTGCCAGCAATTTTCATTTGCAAAATAAAGCTTTCAGATGGTTATTTTTATGTAGCAAGTTATGAGATTATAGGGTTAGAAGTGAATTGCTCCTTGATGTACGGCTGGATCATAAGATATTATCTTGGCTAGTTGCTCTTGCCAACTAGTTATAAGGGAGAAGCTTCATACCCATGGCACAGTGCAAGAACGTGAGGTAGTTTCCAACAACCTGTGTCCTATCAGATGGAAGCTGTAACCTTATATTCTTTAGGCTCTCCTGTATAGCAAGCATTTGGCAAGATTTTTGTAAGTAGAGAAGATATGACTAACAAGACTTAACTGGAGTGAATGTGTGAGATCCTAGCTTGGTTTGTTTTGTAGTAAATATAAAAAGGGATAATTCAAGTAGGATTATAAGAAGAGCTTGCTAGGAGTGCTAGAAATGCCAATATCTCTCCCATAGAGAGCAGAGAATCTAAGATGATAGGAATTTGAGTTTGGAGTTGGCGAGTTGCACTGTATTGTAGAATATAGGTATATGACTATAGCTTGAGACAAAGGAAGTGATTTTATTTATTTATTTACTTTGATGTATAAATAGTAAATACTGTTACCATATAAATGTTTATGTAGTCAGAGTCGATACTTGTATATGCTGGTATCCTAGCTAGTTTTTCTAAACTAGTATGTGGTTTGTTCGCTTGATTTCATAGTGAATTTGCCCAAGCAAACTTTTTGTCTCCCCAAAGCCAATTATTCCAGAAATTATATTATCCAATAAATAACAACAAAAAGTCACCGTGGTGAGGGCTAGCTGGGAAGGGGAAAAGTCAGGACTGGAGGGTAAAGTGAAGAATATCATTTTTCTATATAAATATCAACCCAAAGGTACTGAAGCCTGAAAATTGCCCGAAACTTCAACCTTGTTCCTTTTCCTCTTTAAGTTCAAAACTTAAAATTTTGGAAAATCTACCTACTTAGAAGACTCGGAAATAGCCTCACAATGAAAAAAATCTAGACAGACGAGTTCAAGAATTCACTTCTTGTTTACGAATTCTACCTTTGGAATTCTCCAATGAACTCAATTCTGTCTGAGGAGCAAATTTCGAATTCATATGACATTTTCGAGTTCTACAAACTACGAATTCGGCAAACCTAGCTAGGCTTTTATTTGCGCAGTGCTAAAGTGAGTAAATAAAATCATTTACTTTCTTAAATATGAGAGGGTAAGTTATTATTGGGGATTATAACTGTATTAGTTATTACTTGTTTTTGAACGGCAGGACCATTCCTTTTGGATGGAATCTCATCACAGCTGGTTACATTGAGCAAACATTACATGGGGTATTTATTTGTTTTCTCTATTAAATATTAAGTATTCTGGGGCACAATTTTCGTTCCCCCTTTCTTCTTTTCTGTTGCTGAGATGGATGCACTCCATTTTCTATCATATATTTGTAGGTGGTGATTAGCACGATCGGTCTGCTTTTTGTTGGAAAGCTACTTGAACCAATATGGGGCTCCAAGGAATTCCTGAAGTTCATTTTCATTGTTAACCTTCTCACCTCTGTTTGTGTTTTTATCACAGCAATTGTCTTCTACTATGTGAAGACTGAGGAGAAATACCTGTAAGTTCCACAAATTGTTGCTTGGATTGCAGTCAAGTATTGTAATGCTCCCTCTTTGTGTGGTTGGTTGTGACAACGAGTTTCTATTTTTACTACATATTGAAATTTCCATTCATTTTCATTGCATTCAATTTAGGAACACTTTCCTTTTATAGTTGTTTAAGGGGAGATTTTTCAAGGGGTAAACCTTTAATATTATATGATACTTTGTTCGGGGAAGGAAGTTGTATGATACTTTGTTCGGGGAAGGAAGTTGTAGTGTCATAGAAGGGGTGAAGGTACCTAGGATGTCAGTTGTTTGGAGAAACGAGTGAAGTCAACTCTGGAGTATAAGACTTGAAGTGGTGGGGTTAGCTAGTATTTTCCTTTTTGAATTCCGGATTTCTAATTACAATGCTATTAGGACTTGGGGGATCTCCAAAAGACACTTCAAGTCTCTTATTCAAAAAATATTAAAAAGTAAAATTAAATAATGATTAGTAAAATTCAGATTTGGAAGGGTGGCAGTTTATTAATTGTCAGAGTAAGTCTCCTCTTCAGGGGATATCCTGAAATTTACACCTACAAAAGCTGGTATTTTCCATTTTAAATTTTATTTACTTTTTAACTTTTTTTGGGATAACAAATTTGGAATTCCTCTTTGGGAGATACTTTCTTAAATGTGGGTTATATAGTAGTGTTGTTTGTGAGTGATGGGATTACATTTACAAAGAAGTGTAGCATCCCGAGAAGAAACAGCTGGAATGTAATAATTAGATTCGCATATACGGCAAGGGTAAAACATATTGCCAATGATGCATGTAGATATAACATTGTTTCTCTTTTTATTTCAATGCTGTGCATACAAGAGTAGGTTTGCAGTCTGAAAGTGTGAAGGAATTTCATTTGCTTTAGCTCTTTAGTAGAGTATTAGAAAATTGACATGACTCGGGCGCTTTTTCTAACTGACATAAACATAGCATATAGCCTGTCATTTTTTAATGCAACACAATGCAACACATTGTTGAATTAATAGGTGCTTTATAATTTTATAACCATACAAGGCATGAAACACTATTAATACAAAATGCATTCCTGTAGATATATGCCTATTTCTGGCTTCCACGGAATCCTGTCAGGGTTCTTGGTTGGTATCAAGCAGATTATGCCTGATCAAGAGTTGCCAGTATTGAGAATTAAAGCAAAGGTGACAAGTAGCCTCTTGGTTTGGATATTATGAAATTCCACTCTATATGATATGAAAACACTGGATATTAACCTGTAAATCTTATTTCTCTGTAATATTTGGCAAAAATGCAGTGGCTGCCATCCTCCATGCTTTTGTTGTCTATAGTAGCTAGCATTTTTGTCGAAGAGTCCGCTGCTTATCTTCCAACCTTGGTATTTGGGACATACGTGAGCTGGATATACCTAAGATACTTGCAGAGAAGGCCTGAAACTAACCTCAAGGGAGACCCAAGTGACGAATTTGCATTGTCTACCTTCTTTCCTGAATTCTTGAGGTACTCTATTCTTATTTGTACGTATGAAAATTCCTATAACCCTTTTATTGATCACCCTTCCCATTAAAACTCAAATTAGTCGTTAATGGCTCTCTCTGCGCTATTATCAAGCAGACCGGTGATAAATCCCATTGCGTCTATATTCCATCGGATGTTTTGCGGAAGATTGGATACTTCCCCTGACGCAAAAGGCTATGTATATGGAGGTTCTGCCTTGCCAGGCTCTGACCCAGCTGAGGCATCACGGAGGAGGTATGGTTCATGGTCCATGAATTCAGGAAAATACACATCCCTTTTAGCTTAGACTGTACATTCCATATATTTTACTTCTGCGAAATAAGGTTCTCTTATCCAGATTTAATTGAGATAAAAGTTGCCATATATTTTACTTCTGCTATTATTGCAGAGAAAGAGGAGCCCGAGCACTCGAAGAAAGACTGGCAGCTGAGAGGTTAGCTGCTGCAAGAAGAGCTGAGGAGTCGCAAAATGATGCCTCAGATGAGGTTTAAATACACTTGCACTCGGCCCTGCTATCAAGATGAGCAAACAAGCATGACTACTTGGGAAGCTGATTTAAACGGGTGTAGTATTTTGGGAGTTTGAGGAAAGTTTTGTGAGGGAGTTTTTTGAATGAAATATGTATGGCGATGTTGTTTACTCTCTTGTGGACTGTGACCTTTCAGCATTTCACTGTGCTAATGCCCATTGCCTGCTTTATACTGCACTGTTCACTTCTCAAACATCTAGTAAAACTTTGGGTCTGATCAAACACTTTGTGTTGGATCCACAATACACAAGTTTCAAAAGTATCCTGAGTAATTATTCCGATTCAGATTGTTCCACGGTGCAACTTTTGTATGATACCGGAAGAATGTCAAGGCACATATTGCCCTTCGATGTTGTCTCAAACCTAACACGGGGTAGCATAAGAAAGTAGATGCCCCCCTGCTGCTCTCACCTTCAGGAAAAGCAGAAATCCCAAGATCATAGTTGTTCATGTGGCGTATGGGTAACAATATTTTATTGGGAGGTGTTGAGTTCAATTTTTTTTTTTCCATGTGGAAAATTCTCATGCGCTAGTGGCAACAAGGAATTGTGAGTCGAGAGGTCTAAATGATACCCTCATTATCCTCCTTCGGAAGGTTTGGAAACTGGAGCATAATAGACAATTTTGTCATATCGCCATTTGCACAACGTCATTTATAAAATCATCTCCAAGACACTTGTGAAGAGAATGCAAAATGTGAACAGAGATATGATAGCCCCGACACAAGGAAGCTTCGTACCTGGAAGGAAGGTGGATCCAAGATAACATCATCCTTGTTCAAGAAGTTGTGCACATGATGAGAAAGAAGAGATCTTTAAAGCTCGATTTGGAGAACGCAAATGATAGAATAAAATGAGACATCATTGAGGAGACTCGTGGGATTGCGGGGTTTTCGAATGATTGGATTGAGTTGATAGGAGAGTGTGAACTCCGCTAACATGCAGGTGCTTTGAAATGGCGAGGCTTCTATCAAAGTCTGATTCGGACCGATAATTGGGGGCCGTGTTCACGGGCGCACATGCGCTAGTAGCATAGCACACAAGCCGAGTGAGGTTCCATTCTAAAACCAATTGGCAATAGAAGGAGTAGCCCACCTACTCATATACTAGACTTGATATGTTCAACTTTTCGATGTGAGACACTTTTTGGTCTCATTCACACCTCAACACGTCCCCGCAGGTGCAACTAGGAATGACCATCTAGTTGACATTTGGACCACTGGTAACCCAGACCAGGATCGAAAGACGGGTCGTTAGGCTAACCGCTCTGATACCATGTTGAATTCCGACAGGTCATATGACGTGGGGGGTCACGCACGTCCGAGCGCACCATGCGTTAATCAAGCCGAGCACACAAGCCGAGTGGGGATCCATCCTAAAACCAATTGGTGTTAGGCGGGGTAGCCCACCGGCTTATATGCAAGGCTTGAATTTATCATCTAATCAATGTGGGATGCATATTTCACATCTTTCCACACCCCCCTCAAGTGCAACTGTCTGGCCCCGCAACATCTGTCAGTTGCACTTAACGACTTAAGCCTTAAGGTTGGCTAGCCAATTAGACTAGGATCCCAGACCGCATCGCTCTGATACCATATCAAAGTCCGACTCGGACCGATGTCTAGGGGTCGTGTTCACGGGCGCACAAGCGCTAGTAGCCTAGCACACAAGCCGAGTGAGGTTCCATTCTAAAACCAATTGTCAATAAAAGGAGTAGCCCACCGACTCATATACTAGGCTTTATATGTTCAACTTTTCAATGTGAGACACTTTTTGGTCTCATTCACATCTCAATAGCTTCTACAAAGTTTAAACCGGAGAGTGGAGTGAGGCAGGGAGATCCATTGTCTCCCTACCTTTTCGTTTTATGCGTTGAGAGACTCTATCATATAATCAATCATGATGTATAAAAGTGAGTGGAAATTGATACATGTATCGAGAGGAGGACCACCTTCGTAAATGTTCTTCACGAATGTCATAATTCTATGTGCTGAGGCATCAGTGAACCAAATGAATGTGATCATGGGCGCCATTGAGATGTTTTGTAAGGCCACAAATAAGAAAATAAGCAGGGAGAAATCTATATTTTTTGTTTCGACAAATGTCTCTGCAGATTTGAGGACGAAACTACAACAAGCTGGTGGTTTTAGTATGACAACCAATCCGGGGAACTACTTGGGTATGCCGGTGTTGCATCAACATGTATCAAGTGAGACGTTCTCTCCTCTCTTGGAGAAAATTATAGCTCGGCTCGTTGGTTGAAAATGTAAGTTATTGAGCTTTCTAGGGAGGGTTACTTGGACTATATCGGTGCTAACATCGATAACCATCTACTCTATTTAAGTTTTCTCTCCTCTCTTGTAAGAAGATTGATCAGAGATGCAATAGCTTCATTTGGGGTGAGAGTGAAGGAAATTGGAAGACGCATTTGGTGGCGTGTAACGAGATATGCTAACTGAAAGCTTTGGAAGGCTTGGGGATTTAATGCACATAGGACATGAACTTGGCCCTTGTCAGAAAGCTTGAGTGGAGATTCCTCATCGTCAATAAGGACTTGTGTGCATGTTTTGAACCTTATGGTATAAGATGGTTTGGTTGATCTTAAGAGTGTTATTGAGAATGTTCATGAGAGTGTGAAATATATAACTCTTAGTCCTTCGCGTTTTCATAGATGGAATGAAATTATGAAAAATGTCTTTACCTACCAGTAAGCCATTGATTCTCGATAGTGTCACCCGGTGGAACTCCACATTTCATACGTTGAAAAGATCACTCATCTTTATAGATGTTTTCCCAAGGTATGCAGTTAAAGATACTTTATTTTCTTCATTACCGTTCGAAGAGGATTGGGAAATAACACGAGATGTTTGCAAGTTCTTGTCTGTCTTTGATAAGTTACTCAGATCTTCTCTGGTTGTGATTATACAACTTCAAATTTATATTTTCCTGAAATTTGGAAGATTCGCAAGATCTTGAATGAATGGGATGACAAGCCGCGACCCCCCCTGCCGCTACCACAACATTGTTCCACTAGACGACAATCGTGATTTCCATGATTAAGACGATGAGATCTGCGATCGCGATAATGCTACTATAGAATGTTCGAAGTTCCCTCCTCTCGGCTATGAAAAGCCCGCTCCACCATTCCCTAAGGCTTTATGGGACACTTGAAGGCTAGATAGTGACAAAGAGATCTTCGAAACCTGTAGTAAGTACGAGGCAAATATTCCCCTTCTCAATTTGATTAAGAGTATTCCTCGCTATGCTAAATTCTTGAAGGAACTTTTCATTATCAAAAGGAACCAAAAGATCAAAGGTAAGCAAAAGATTAAGGTGAGTGAGCATGTCACAAGTGTATTTCAAAATCCATATTAGATTTAGAAGCATTTAGTAATGTCTTACCTTCTCATGTCTACGAGGCCTTAGGTCTAGGGCCACTGAACGATACTAGGGTAGTGATTCAACTTGCAATTTGCACATTTTTATATTAATTTTTTTTATAAATATGGTCAAATATATTCAAAATTGATGTCCATATGTAAAGAAAAATGAATCTAGTACTGTGGTTTTTTTTTTTAATGTCGAAAATTATATAAATCCATATATCTATATCTATATCTATATCTATATTTATATCTATATCTATATAATACTTCAAAACAGAAGAAATTAGCTGATGTGTCGTCCTCCCCTTAATTTTAGATTTTTTTTCCAATTACAATAAGTAAAATTTAAATAAATTTTTATATTGAAGATTTTGGGGAATTTGCTAAACTAACTCCATTATCCGATTTCTTTGCATGAGTAACGCAATCTGAATTTTTTTTTGCTAAAAAGCAGATATCCACTTGCAAGCTTTAGCCGGTAGTAGGTAACCCAATGTGGGACAGCTGGACACTGTTTCGGTAGCTGAAAAAAGTGAAGACAAGAGAGAGAGAGAGAGAGAGAGAGAGAGAGAGAGCTCTACTCCTGAAAAGCGAAAAAAAGTGAGTGAGTGAGTGAGAGAGAGAGAGAGAGAGGTGAAAAAGAAAAATGCAGTCTGAGAGGAGAGAGAGAGAGATATGAGTGAGAGTATCAGTGAGGGGTATAAAAAAATACTTTCAATTAAATTTTAAGTTTCAGATAAAACCAATTGAGGAAGCAAGGGGCGAGAGTTTATTTGAAGGTGCACGTGTAAGCAGTAAGTTGTAACTGAACATCAATAGGAAAACCACATGCCACATATTGAATTTAACTAGACAAGATTGCCCGGAGAAACAGAGCAAAACGACATGCCACCTATTGGAATCGATTGGAGAAGATTTTTGGGAGAAGCAGATTCTCTATAATGACATCTTTTTTTATTTATGCCCAATTATAATATTTACCCACATTTGGATGCCATGATTTTGTTCTCTCATGTCGACACTACTATGCTTTAATGTGACTGGTCCAAGTTTAATAGTCATAGTGAGAGTGACAATGAGGGGGCATAATTATACTTATAATTAAATCATAAATTTCAGAGAAATGCCATCAAAGAAGAAAGTGTGTGGGGGCCGGTTAATTTGTAGTCTGACATGTAAGCGGTTAGTTTTAAATGGACACTTGATGCAAAACGACATGCCACATATTGAAATCTACTGGACATGATATATTAGAGACACATATTCACTAGCATTAAACAAATACAACACCGAAGTGAGCATTTAAAAGACAGTAGCAAAATACACGACATTGAAATCACGGTAACAAGTAGCGAAAATGCGGTTGCGCGATGAATCTGGATCCATTCCACTCGAAGTGTGGGCGCATACTGAGGGCACGATGATCAGTCGTCTCCCCTCTCAGTGGGAAGTCGACCGTGAAATCCCTTAACCGGACACACGAACTACCTTGCCGGACCAATACCCATTGTTGACGCGATAGTCGACACGGTCGTCGACCTGGTAGGCGTCATATGAAATACGAGGCGGACGGGGACGAATTCGTAAAACCGGGATGATTTCCTTCCGCAGTTGTCTTCTGTTGTCTTGTAGGAGGGTGACATATTCCACCCCCAGTGGCTTGGATCCACTTTGCATACAAGGGTCGCCTCGTAGAATGACCTGAGCATCCCATCCCCACCGCCGACGATCTTGACTTTTTGATTCCGTCGGTATGGCGACAACATTGGTCTTGCATAAAAAAAAAGGTTGTATAATCATACACGTAGCACAAATAAAATCTAAACCAAAAAATTGAGCGACGTACCTGCACTCTCATACCCATCGTCCGAGTTGTCGGATGATATAACGATGGGGACAGGTCGGGGAGGGAGGCTAGATGAGGAGGCGCGGTGGTGTGATGAGGATGCCATTTCTTTCAAGGGTTGTTGGAGAGGTGGTTAAATGGCAATGGAGATTTCACTTCACCGAATTGTGGGGAATATGGATGCGGAATGACCAGCATATATAAGTGGGATGTATGAGAAATATCAACACTGTTCAGCATGTGACCGTTAAGACAAAAAAAAAGCAGTAGCAGAAGTCATTAATGTGAACTATTTTCTTGTTGTTTACCCTTAACATGGTGTTGTAGGAGGAAATCGAGTATGCAAAATAGAATGTAAATAAAATAAGGCAAACCAGATTCCGTCCCTTGCAAATAATTACAAGACTTCCTCCCGATGCAGTAGTGGGAAGTCAGGATCGATCCACGAGGAAGCGTGTCAGCGGATCCTAGGCAGCGGAGAAATCTCACAAAAGTCGACAACAAGGGTCCTAGATCTCGAGTACAACAACTCGACAGAAGATCGGACAGTCGAAAAGCGCAGCAGCAACTCGGCGGTTTTTGGTCGATCTCGACAATGCCTTACTCGAGATCGAGTTGGGTCTTTGTCGACGTCGGGTTGACTTTGTCCATTTCCTGCACACAGAAGCTACATCGACCTTGATCGAGAATTAGTAACTCGATATCGAGGAGTGCTATTCGATATCGAGTAAGACAGAAAACTAAAACGAAACGAAAGAAAGTAAAGACAAATGCTTTGGGATCTCGAAATAAACTGTATGTAAAAGACTTCCAAGATTAAAGTTTGCAACAATGATAACCAAGCATGCATAAGGCAGAAATAAAACAGATAATCATGTGAATCGCATCAAAGGACTAAGCTTTCGCTTTTTCCAACAATTAGACAACTCTTTCAAGAAACCCTAATTGTCTCTACTGATTTTATGTTTACAATCCAAGTTGTTAGCATGGAGCTCCATTAGATGGGTAATAAACACATAACAAGTAGTAGATGCTCAAAATATGATAAAAGTCAGATCTTTACCTCAGGCACGCAGGGCTATCATCGGGCTCGCCCCAACCCTAGAAGTGGGTGGACTACTCGCGCTTCATTGCAACCTCAGACATTGATGTATGAAAAGAAACTTGCATTAAACTAAATTCAAAGCCTTTACAATCCCGGCAATCCAACTCTCGTTGAACGCCAAAACCCTAAAACCTTCGAACTCCTAAAACTTCTCTGTGAACTACTTCTCTAATTGTGAATTTAATGACTAGAAATCAGCCCCACGGGCTTTATTTATAGGCTTCTAAACCTTGCTATTCAAGGATAGAAACATATATCTATATCTAAAACTATATCTAAAAGCTTAATGATAAATAAAAGCAACAACATAATTAAATCTAAAAAAGGGAATTATATCTAAAGTCTTCAAGTGGATAAGTCTTCCCCTTCATGATGTAACTTGATAGAATCGGATAGAACTCGGCAATCTTCGGCTCCAAGGAATCCCAATCCGAGTAGGACAACTCACAACGCGTTACGCGACTTCTGGAAGGTTCCTCGATCTCGAGTAAGTCTCCTCGATCTCGAGTAGAAGTGACATCGACTTGGCTGGCTCGGCGTCTCGGGTTGCTGGTCCTCGACAGGGCTCGGATAGGTGACTGGGATGTCCTCGATCTCGAGGAATTCTCCTTGATCTCGAGTTGGATGGCTCATCGACTTGTGTGCTCGGCAGTGTCGGGTAGATTTTCTCGACATGCTCGGACATGGCTCCTGGCTTTGTCGACCTCGAGGAAAATCCTCGATCTCGAGGAAGGTGTCCGGGCGCCAGGTCGGGTAACTTCTCCTCGGTCTCCTCAGGCAAGCTCTCCTCGACTCCGGGTGGGTCTTCAACATTTAGTCGACATCGAGTTGGGTACTCGATCTCGAGGAAGGTTATGGAGTCGGGTTGTTCATCTTCAGCTTCTCGATATGTGCTCCTCGATCAGTGCAGGTGTCTAGACATGGGTTGTCGAGATCGACTATGGTTAGTCGACATCGAGTAGACTTGGGCCTCCATCCTTGCTTCTTGGTTTTCTTCCAAAATGACTCCATATTCTGCAATATTAAACAGAAACTTATGTAGATCTCCATTTCTGACATATTAACATAAACTACATAAATTCGACATATTCTCAACCCGAAATATGCAAAGTGTATAGAATATGGAACTAAAATATGCATAAAGACATGGCTACTTTAGTGACATCACATGGCAGTGTGTTGGTATACATGAAACGTGTCACTTTTGACATGACAACAATGAAGTGACATTACTGCTTGTAGGTAAACGATACATGACAACCATAAAAATAAACTCCTCGGTCAATGATTCCCTACTGGCATCTAATAGTTGTCTACTGGACATATTTTTAGGGTGTTTTATGGGTTTTCCACTGACACTTCATACTCATTAAATGCAAAACCGTAGCAAAATATAGCAGTCAACATTCTTGAAACAATAAGAAGTTCCAAACAATAAAAACAATTTCACCCAAAAAAAATCAGAGAGAGAGAGAGAGAGAGAGAGAGAGAGAGAGAGAGAGAGAGAGAGAGAAGCAAGGGTCATCCTGCAGAGGATAGATAACCCGTGAGATAGGATAGTGGATAAGACAGGAGAGAGAGAGAGACTGTTTCCCGCCCAAGCAATAGCGTCAAAAGGGAATAAGAGAGAGAGGATCGAGGGAGGAGGGGAAGAGTATAAACTCATTCAAGCGCCTGACACCCGACCTATTGGGTTTTACTGGACAGACACCGAATTTTGATAGAAGATGAGTAAGTATTCCTTCTATTTAGGTTATGCGAAACATTTCTCCCTAAAATATGTTCATCTTCCTGTAAAACTGACAGTGTCCCCATCTAACTAATGGAACAGGGGACAAATCGTCCGTCTGTATGACTGTATTGTTTGGAGGATGGTGGGCTTGTGAAGAGAGCACTTGGGTCGTGAAGGGGTCAAGGAGCTAGAAGGCCGTCTTGGGGACGAAAGTATTGACTACGTCTTCCTGAAGAAATATCTGATGGCCAAGTTTAATGTAGATGGGAGGAGGCATGACGTCGAGCTCACATATGTAAAGCCGAAGAAGGAAGGATGCAGACCTTTTTCCATTGGGGATGACGAAGACCCGTAGGCCTACAAGTTTGTAAACGGTCTATTTGGAGAACGATCCTGGCCTATCGACCTCCATGTCTCCCTGACACGCAAGGTTGGTGGAGAAGTGGCCACTACAGAGGGATCCACAACGGGCCATTCAGTCGGGGGTGGGCCACCCGTGACCCAAGAAGATCACCTACAGACGGACCCCGCTTGACAGGGGATGAAGAAGTGGAAGTTTTGGGAGCACAAGGTGTTGATGGAAACCAAACCGATGTCCAGTTAGAAAATCAGCTTGTCCAGCTAGAAATCAGCTTATCCAGTTAGAATATCCACGTGTCCAGTTAGAAATCAGTTTGTCCAGTTGGACCTGGAGCTTGCGAAGAGGGTTAAAAACGCAGACACAGTTGGACGTAGGAAGTAGTTATTTGTATGAGCTGTGACGTCAATGATGTAGTCAGCCCATGGGATCATGAGGCGGAGCGAGCGGTGAGGGAAGTAGAGGAAGCATACCAACGCGGAAAAGGGAAGTCCGGAGCGTTTCCGATGACTGTCAAAAGTGAACCAATAGAGTGGGCGAGTGTAGCTGGGAAATTACAGAAGCGGCACCGCACCTAGCGATGGGATAGGAACTTCCAGAAGCGGCGCCATACCTTTCGCAATTAAGTACGTAGTTACCCCATTTTGGTGTGGAGTATGATGTCTTTGGAAACGCAGGTGCTCCACCTTGTGCAATTCAGTATGTATTTACCCCATTTTGTACATTTGGTTTGTTCTACTTTGTGTGGGGGGTTTGTTTAACGAAAGTGTACATGACAGTAACCGCTTTTTGACATGACAGATAATAAACTTGACCTGACATTATTAATAACCAACCAAGTCCACACAAACCAACAACAATTGCAAAGCGAAAAGTCTAAACCCAGCCAAGAAACAATGTTCAATCAACTGGAAAGAACGAGTGTTCAACCAAACAGAAAGCAAAGTTCAACAAACCAACAACACTCTAAAACCAAGCAGGAAATACTTTTAAGGATCGGATGGGGGTGTAAGACATCCGTGAAAGATGGAAACACAAAGGAATTGGCGATACGCCGCAATGAAGTCATCGTCAAGGCCAGGGAACTCGGTGTCGTCGGCCGCGAGGAGCTGCAGATAGCGGATGACGTTTGGACCACATCTGCCTCTACATCACGACAACGAAATATGTTTACCCAACCTACGATAATTGTTTATAATTGGAACAAGTGGAAATATCGACTTACAATTGTTTGTTTTGGGGAATCCCCATCACCCTCTTGTACGCCAAGGGTTTCGGGACTTTTCCGACCCATTTCATCTGAAGTTCGGGATGGCTTCTCATCAGAATGGGGAGGAGGTGGGTCACCAACTTCAGGAAGCCTTCCATATGGCGCTCGGTGACTAGGTTGATGTCAGGATCGTAGACGTTCAATGTCCACTCCGCGAGATTGATCTCATGTGCCACCCAATGCTCGTTCTTTAGATTCCAAGGCGCCAACAACCGGTCGACATCGGCCCAACCTGTTGGAAACCTTTCCGGCAACTTGCCATCGAAGTAGTGGATCAGCTTGTCGCCTATCTTGACCATGTCAAGGTTCCCCTTCGCCTCCGCCAATTGCTTCTGTAACAGATACCCCCATACGAAATCAAGAATGACGACGCCTTTGTACTTGTCATCTGCCTTGATGTCCTTCTGTAGGAGTACGCAAGCTTGCTCAATATGCTGCACACACGGAAAACCATTTAGATGGAAGAGCATATGACGAGGAAGGTGATGCATTGAACCACGCTGTGGGAACCTAACCTTGGATGTGACCCAATTGGTCGGTGATTGGAGTACCCCGAAGAACTCCCTCTGTAGGAGGGTGCCTTCGACCGACCTGATGGGGTCACTGCCATCGTTCATCCAGGTAGAGAACGCATCAACGTCTGCCTTCTTCGCCATGCCTAGATCCACGACATCCACTGCTTGCTATGCCTTCTTGCCCACATGCGGTTTCCTCGCTGGCTGAATTACTTCCGCATGGAAGAACGTATCAGGATGTTGACGGGTCCTCCTAGTCCACCGTTCGAGGGGCACCTCAGCCTCAACCTCAACCTGGGAGGACTTAGGTGTTACCAACTCGTCCTGCAACCAGCACACCAGAGTGCGTATAACATGACGGTTAATAAAATTGACAGGACAATCAAGTGCCCATACCTCACCGATGTCCAGAGTAGGTTTCTCCCACTGACCCCCCTCCTTGTCCTCCTTGGTGAGTTGTCTCTCCTCCTTGTCTCTTTCCTTGTCCTTAACCTTGTCATTGTCCTTCACTGCTCCATGAACCTATCCACATGACATCTAATTACAGACATATACTGATATTTTCATGACATGTAATGACATTAATTTACATGATATCTAATAATCTTGACATGACATTTATATACAATTACATGACGCTCCTTATATGATGCCATGACACACGGATAACCTTACCTCATTCTTTGATAGAACCTCCCCTTTTTCCTCCAACTCCCTAGTCCCATTCCCCCTTATTGCCCTCTTCAAGTCTTCGATCAACTCCTCAAGCGTGGCCATCTTCGATCCTAACTCCGAGGTTATACTCCTCGCCATGTCATCCAGCTTTGCCAGTAGCCTTAACTCGATCTCTAAGATGTCAGCTTGTGTCTAAGTACCCGATCCTGATTCTTGCGTTGACCCACGTGCTTCATTTCGTTGTTTCTTCCGTGGATGTTTCTCTTTTGTCGCTACGAATGCCCGGACAATGTCGTCGAAGAAGTTGTCCCGCTTATCGCGAGTGTTTCGGGCATCGCGGTACAAATGGATAGCTTTCTCCTCTTCATCGGGGATGAGTACCGACCTCACAACGTCAGGGTCGTCGAAGTACCCGAGCTCCTCCTTAGCCTCCCACGGTCGGATTTCGATGGCGGCATACTTGAGGTTCCCTTCTTTAGACTTGTAACGCAGACACCTAGGGCACAATTTCTCGTCAATGATGTTCGCGCATTGAATGCCCACTAGAGGGAGGGCTTCGTACAGCCAGAGCTGCAAACTTTGGTTGTCTAACACAAAGTCAATTGTTGTCTAGTATACAATAATTAGATGGCTAGTAATAATTCATAAGGCGTCTAGTGAGGTTTGTGTACGAACCTAGAAGGCGAGGGGAATCCCATCATGGAGTAGGTCGGGCGTGGTGCAATGGAGTTGCTGCCACTGTGTTAGAGCTTCCTCTCAATTGCATGGTTGAGGAACTCGTTGGTTCGCTCGTAGGAAAGTCGACCCCACAAATAGCGGGAACCTTTCAATGTCAACGATGAGGTTGACCACTGACCCCTGAATGTAGTTTCGGGTTCCTTCCCAAACAACACGCCCTCGACCAGCATTAGGAGGAAAATTTTAAACTTTCTGGCTGATGATCGCTCAGATTTCATTGCCACATGGAACACCACCTCGAACTTGGACATCCTCAACTTGCCAACCCCAAAGAAATCAAACACTATTGTCTTGCACGCTGAGTCATCCTCAGGCTCTTCGACATAGCCGCAGTTGAGACCGGTGACAAGGGAGAACTCAACTATTGAGAACCTCACGACCGCATCATGGATCTTGTACCACATTTCGTGCTCCTTCTTCATCTTTAGTTGTCGTTGGAGAACATAGTGTACAAGCTGTCTGGAGAACTGGACCATTGTGCCCAGTCTTGCAACGCTCCCCAATGGACTGTCCATCAGGCGCTTCCACTAGGACTCGCTCAACCGGTCGTCAATGTTTACTAGGAGTTGTAGCCGGGGGTATTGGTTACATCGCACTTTGAAGTGTCTGTCTTCCTCGACATCGTACATAGCCTGTACAGACTTCAACATGTCAGCCACGCTGCATGACAATCACAACTTACATTAATCGAACGAATTGAAAGCCCATCATACCGCGCCAAAGGTTTGAGTTCTAGGGTCGACAATCTTCTTTCCACTCCGTTGTGACATTTTTTATATTCACCAGATATCCTGCATGTTGGGAGACCAAAAATCAGTAATCTCGAAATCAATTTGTGTCCCCCAACCCATAGTTCCCTTCATATCAATCCCACAAACATTCCAGCATTCAATATGTACATGACAATTACTTATTCAGAACCTATGCATATCAAATGTCAAACCTATTTATCTTAATATTGAATGCACCCAATGGTTCTATATTTACCCCTGCAGTTTCCCTTCCACATATCCAACTCAACAGTTTCCCTTTTTACATGACACCAAGACAATTATACATGACACCTAGACCTGTCAAAACCCAACCCGACCCGGTCGACCCGACCCGAACGCCCGAAAAAAATTCAACCCGAACCCGGGAATTTCGACCCATAATATTTTTCCGACCCGAACCCGAAATACCCGGAAATTTTCAGGGTAATCTGGGTTTCGACCCGGTGACCCGATTGACCCGGTAATTTTGACCCGATTTACCCATTTAACCCGGTGACCCGATTGATTTATAATTATATATGATTAAATTTTTTTATGGAGATTCCAATTTATTACATTTTATAATTACAATCACTTGATCTTTCATTTTCAAATCAACTTTTATATTTATTTGTATTGTGTAATACTCCGTCCGATCGATAGTATTTGATTTTTTATTTTTCAACAGAATTTTTTAAGAAGATAAAAATTCTAAAAAATATTAAAATATTAAAACAATTCTATACTTATTACTAATTGTATGAAATTATTTTAAAAAAATTATTTGAAAATTTAATATTTTATATATTATTACATTTTATTAAAAATTACGGGAAATAATAAAAATCAAATATTTTAGATCAAATATAGTATATAATTACAAGTACCAGAACTTATGAACAACGTATTTAACTTTAGAATTTTAAATTTATCGCAAAATTATCAAATCATGATTTTTTTTAATTTAAAAAAGAAAAAATTGACTAACCCGAAATCGACCCGAAATGACCCGAAAACCCGGTCAAACCCGTATTACCCGGGACCCGAAAATACCCGAAACCCGTATTACCCGAGACCCGTATTACCCGGGACCCGAAGTGACCCGACCCGAACCCGACCCGAATGACCCGTTTGACAGGTCTAATGACACCTCTATATTCATACATGATAGTCGACTTATTCAATCTGTACATCTCCAATTGCACACGGGTTTTAAAATATTCATATGAAATTCCGACCTATTGACATAAATATTCAGTTCCCCTGCCCAATTTCAACCTACACATATGAAAACTCACCCTTTCTAACATTTCCCCTAATCCTAATTCGCCCCATTTCAGCCCAATTTCACCCTAAACTAAATGTATCTACGATCACCCTACTCCTGATAATTTGGATTCGACATAAACGTTCCCCAATTTCCCAATTCACAAAATTCCCTTCTCTCCCCCGTCGTGCACATCCCAGTTCCCAAACTTTCCACCTGTTGTTTTTAACTTGACGCCGATTATTTCCTATTTGACATGGGGAAATTGCAAACTGTCAACCCATTGGACCCCTTTATCCCATTTTCACACAATAAAAAACAGTTTAGGTTCTTCCAATCAGTTCCTCCCCTACGAATCCAAGCAATAGGCAATTAAAAGGTCAAGTTAGGGTTTACTTACTTCAAAATTGGCCTGTTCAATGTCGGCTCGACTTCTTCTTCTCCTCTCTTGCACTGTCGTCTTCTTCCTCTTCTTCCTTCTCTTTTTGTTTTCCTTAGGTTTGCATAAGCGATTGTTGCTCTCTCTTTTCCTCTTTGTAAGCCCGTGAGATCGATAATTGCTTTTACAATTTTTTAATAAAATTGTCCAATTTTATCTTCCTCCATCTTGATACTCTCTCTCTCTCTCTCTCTCCGCATTCAATTCCCCTTTCCTCTGTCCCAGTTGCATTTCCCCTTTTTTACCGACTGGCTTGCAATTTTTTGAGGGGGGAAGGTTAATCTTTACAAATATTTTGGATAGTGGGTTCTGTGCGCAAAGTTGTCCGGGTTTAAGGTCATTTTCTGCAATTCACTCTAAGATCTTTTTTTTTGGGGGGGGGGGGGGGGGGGGGGGGGTATCTAAGATTGCTATCTTGCCCAATTTTATTTATTACATGTACATAATTTTCTTTTTATGTACACCCAATCAACTATATCAGTTTTAGATGCATTATATATTTTTAATTAATATAATACACACAAAATTTTAAATTTAAGATTGAGATCTTGCACATTTTTATTTATTACTTATAAAAAATGAGGGAAATGCACGAACTAACCCAAATATCCGGTTTTATTGCGGGGTTAACCCAACCCGGTTTTAAATTGGGTGAAACCGGATATTGGGGGAAATCTGGCAACCGGTAGCAAGTAAGGAAGAGGGGTGCAACCTTCCACTGTGCGACACCTGGCAGAATTAGACTGAGAGAGAGAGAGAGAGAGAGAGAGAGAGAGAGAGAGAGAGAGAGAGAGAGAGAGAGAAATTGAGAGAGGACGTATAGGAGGGAGAGAGAGAGGAGTGAAAAGAAAAGAAAAGTAACGTTGTAGAGGAGAGAGAGAGATCAGTGAGGATATGACAGAGAGAGATGGAAGAGTCCTCTCTCTTCTGCGACTTTACTGTTGCTTTTTCACTTCGAAGAAGCAATTGGGCGGGGGTTTACTTGCAGGTTGATGTGTAAGAAGTTAGTTTTAACTGGACACCCAAAGCAAAACGACATGACACATATTGAAATCAAATGGACAAGAGTTATCAGAGAAACAGATTCACCATCGACTTCAGATAGAAAATGGGCAAGCTTGCTTTTGATAAAGGTTATGCGAGAGGTGTCTCCCTCAAATCTGAAGCAAATTTACCCATTTTCTATCTGAAGTCGATAGTGAATCTGTTTCTCCGATAACTCTTGTCCAATCGATTCCAATATGTGTCATGTCGTTTTGCTTTGGGTGTCCAGTTAAAACTAACTGCTTACATGTCAACCTACAAATAAACCCTCGCCCAATTGCTTCTTCTTCGATGGTTTTTATCTGAAACTTAAGATTTAATTCAAATTATATTAATGCCCCTCATTGTCACTCTTCCATCTCTCTCTGTCCTATCCTCACTAATCTCTCTCTTCTCTCTGCAACGTTACTTTTCTACTCCTCTCTCTCTCTCTCTGCAGACTCTCTCTTGCTTTCCCCTCTCTCTCTCTCTCTGATTTTTTTATCGAAAGAAAACTTACCCATTTTTTATCCAAAGTCGATGGTGAACCTGTTTCTTCGATAACTCTTGTCCAGTCGGTTCCAAGAGGTGGCACGTTGTTTTGCTTCTGGCGTCCAGTTAAAACTAATTGCTTACACGTCAAACTACAAATAAACCCCAACCCACTTGCTTCTTCTTCGATGGTTTTTCTTTGAAACTTAAGATTTCATTCAAATTATATTAATGCCCCCTTATCGTCACTCCTCCCCCTCCCCCCTATCTATGTCTTTGTCTTATCCCCTCTGTCCTTTTTTTTTACCGCATGGGCTTAGGGGGAAGGTTGTTATATTGTTCATTCATCAATTAAAAAAAAAACAAAGCGGTTCACCAAGCCTTTGCGAGGGCTCCTCCACTTCGATTCCACCTTCTCTACTCCAAATTCGGCCTCCACTCGCCTCGAATTGACCTTGAAAAGGCATCGGAACGAAGGTGAAGGACGAAGGCATCCAAGCGGACAATTTCTTCATGTGGACGATTGCTTGTAAATCAAAGTCCAATCATCAGTTATATATAGTTACAAGAATTCGCTCATTACAATAATTTTAGGTATAAGTAATTAGTTACAAGAATAAAATATATTACCTACAACAAATTAGTAACAATAATGAGATTGTGTTTATTACAATTATAATTAAAATAATTAAGAACGATTACAAGAAATTAACTACAATACAAATTATTAAGGTTACACTCATCTAGAGTTATATTCAAAAATTGTAATTAAGGTTTTAACATATGGTAATTAAGGTTTCAATAAATTATACTAGATTACAATAGTTTTCAACATATGTCGTTTTAAACTACTGTAATCTAGATTACACTAATGTAGGATTACAATAGGTCTCATTCTCCTTTCTCGTCCGTATTTGCCGTTGAAGGACGTAGTGGACCTGCTTGGCTGAGAACTGGACACGCGAACCAAGCCTCGGGATTGCAGCTAACGGACTCTCCATCAAACACTTCCAGTCCCCCTCGCTCAGGTAATTGCGGCTAGTCGACATGTTCTCCTTTGTTGGATATCCTGCAGAATTGGGAAACAAAACCTTAGGACGCTCAACACAAAGTCTGTATATAATGACACCAGTCACAATGCATATGACAATAAGGTTATCTAACATGACACTAGTTTCAATGCACATGACAATAATGACGTTGCAAACCATTTCCCACCCTACACATACCAACTGCCTCATGCATGTCGTCCCTAAACATATCAAACGTCTCCGCATTCAGAGAAAACTTTGTAAGCTTTTATAAGGTTCAACCGAATATACGTCGATGTAGTTTCGACTTTCACATGAAAGGAAGAGTTATAAACATGACATCTGACTACTACACACATGACAGAAATCACAGTGTTGGCAAATCCATTAAATGTTCAAACTTCAAAGGTATCTCAAGATTAAACATATCCAAGTTTCCCTACTCTTGGTATTTCGTATTCCACATTGTCGTTCCCCAATTTTCCCAATTCCCCCAAAATCCTCAATTCCTCAGATTTCGCCAATTCCCCCCCCCCCCCCCCCCCCCCCCCCATTCCCCCAATTTCCCCATCTAACTACAACCAATATATCCATTTTCCTCCATTTCACCTCATCCATCCCTAATTTTACCCAATGTTCAAGAACAACCGTTAATTTCCCTCAATTTCCCTTCTATCCCCCTCGTCAAAACCCCCGTTCAGAAACTTTCCATCCCTTGATTTTTACATGCCGATGGTTACTTCTTACATGACAGAGGGAACCTGGAATAGAAATTTCGTTCTTCATCCCATTTCAAACAATGGAAAACACATTTGGTTCTTCCACTCGACTCCTCACCCTATCAATTTGTGCAATCGGTGAATAATCGGTGACGTTAGGGTTTACTTACATGATAACCGAATGTCTGTCACTTGTATTCGGTGTATGTGGTCTGTTTGATGTCCGCTTCTTCTTCTTCTTCTCTGCAGACTTTCTCTTGTTCTTCTTCGAACTCCTTCCTCTTCCTCCTTCCGTTTTCGATTTTTTGAGAGAGAGAGAGAGAGAGAGAGAGAGAGAGAGAGCGCAAATATAGGCCTCCCCCTTCCCCTTTATTAAGCCTCTCTCATCGACAGTTGAGTTGACAGTTTTTTTTAAAACCTGTCAATTCTCTCCCCATCCACATGTCTCACTCTCTCTCCTCCATAACTGCAGTCGGTCTCTCCCTCTAATATGGATAGGGGATAGGGGTGCAAACCCAACCGGGTTTTTGGGTTAGTTTTGCAAATACCCCATAAAAAAATTTCCTTTTATGTACATAAGTTATCCAATCAATTACAATTTTATATAGAGTATATATTTTCAATTAGTATAATAGTAAATAATAGATACACTTACAGTATAGATTTTTAGTTTTATTTTATATAGAGTATTAATTCTAAATTAAAAATAAAAAAAATTATTCAAAATGTAGATCTAATCAATATCGATCTATCTTAATGTATATATGTAGATTTGTAATCAATTAGCTAGCAATCTTATATATATCTAGATTTCTAATTGATCTATTAATTAGCAAGTTCATTATATAATATATATTTGCCATTTTGGAAAATATTTTGGATAACTTCTTTTACCTATTTGCTTACTTGATCCATAATTTATTCAATGTCGGTGCTATAATTATTTATATATTGAGTCATTTTTACTATATCTTGCTCATCCGCAAACATTTCTTTTGTTGAATTGTTAACTCCTTAATATGATTTTTTTTTTACAATATCTTCTGTTGAATGATTAACCTTACAAGGTTTACATATCCCTTTTTGTATTCTATGCCTCCAACCTTTTTCCTTTTTCATTATTGGAGAATATTCACAAAATGGTTGAGATCAGATCTTTCTTAATCCTGTATCATCAAACTGTGAATAACGTGAACTTCTATACTCAAAGACCCCTTTGTGTATACTGACCTCAATGGTTCCATTTAAAGTCGTTGTCAAAGACTATTTTAACCTTGGTGATTTTTCAGTTGATTGTAGGACTTTTCTACATTTTTCATCTCTTAATTATGACTTATTGGGATTATTAGGAGTAGTGAATCATATAAATTCAATAAACATCCTCAAAAAATTGATGAGTTGACGTATCCACCTTGTTAGTATGCTTATCAAACTAATTATATCTATTACTTAATTATCAATTGTTAATTATTTTCCTACCATCTTCTTCTTTTATCTTCAATATATCTGTATACTTAAACGAGAAGAATTTTTTAATGATATTTTAATTTCAAAAATATTGCTAACACAATTTAATGATAATAAAAATTATAAATGTTGTTAATCACTTTATCAACTTTATCTTTTCTTTTATACTAAATTACTAACTTTTGCTCATCCTCTATTTAAATTTATAATTAATATTAATTTATTAGATTATTCAATTATTTTATAAATATCGTGTCATGGCGCGGGTACTATACTAGTAAGATGCAATTTGATTCCACCCAGATCCCATCTTGACCCTCCAAGTGGCGCCATCACGGCCACTCCTCCCTTCCACCAACTGCAGCGCGTCACATGTCCCCCACTACATCTAATTTGCAGTAGAATTGTGCAGTGCTACACGCTTTGTTTTAGAACTCATTTTCCCCTAAATGACGTCGTTTAATACCAGCTTTTCCAGAAAAAAAAACATCGAACACAACCCCTCTCTCCACCATAGTTTCGATACTTGCCAAGTATATCGTAGTCTTTTATTTTACAATGTCTAACATAATAGGGCAACCGTAGCTAGACATTGTGTCACGACTGCTAAACATGGTGTAGGGGATGATGCGGATCAAGATGACCTTCTGTGGGTCCAACAATGACCTTGATCCAGACGAGCTCTCAAGACCGATTCGATGGCCACTGATGGCAAAGAGTCTCGTCCTCAAGAGGAAGAAGAAGGCGCCACCATGGAAGAAGATTCAAGATGTATATCGAGTGGGCCTTGGCCCATGTCGAGTAGCTTGAATGTGTGGGCCGGTTCTAGTCTTCAAATTAGTTTATTATTTTATTATTTATTGCAATAAATTAATAATGTACAAGATTATATCGCCTCTAGATATATCTTGTTCCCTAAGTTTTAGAATTATATCTTCTTAGGTTTATTTTTATCTTTAAGTTATTTTAATCTATCTTTATCGAACTAAATTCTATCTTGCACGGTAGAATTGGTTCTTAGCTTTTCTATTTAAACATTGTAGTTCTATTGAATTAGAAGCAGATTGAATAGAATTGAGAAACCTCTTTATAGGATTAAAGGGTTCTCGATTATCAATCCCAAAACAACTATCCGGTTCTTATGTTCTTACGGCACTATCACAATCATCACCATCTTCAACCTCCATCACCGTCACTTTGATCTTTGATCAAAACCAAAACCATATACAACCCTCTCCACCGAAACCAGCGCAAAGGAAGATCTCCGGCTCTTGGTGGCACCCGCGGCAACCTCCGCTCCCAGCGAGCGCGGCGTCGGCTCCTGGCGTTTCCGCGCTCCCTCATCACCAGCACGCTCTCTCTCTCGCTCGTCGTCCAGCGCCCTCGCTTCCAGCCGGCGCTTCCACACTCGGCTTCCTCGACGTCGCCGCGTCTTCGACTACCCTCGCACACCCAGCGCCCTGAGGAGCTTGTCTCCTGCGCTTCCATCCTGGCGGCCGGCGATCTAGGATCCGTCCTCACGAGCGCTCGCACCAGCACCTTCTTCTTCGCTTACCTTATTTCCCTTTGCGTTGCTGATTCTTAGTTTAGATTAGTTAAATAGTTTCCATAGTTATTAGTAGATTAACTTTCTTAAGTTATCAATGTTGCCTTTTAATTAGTAATTCATTACTTTAGATTTAATTAGTTTATTTGCCGTAACTATTAGTAGTTTAAATTTCTTAAGTTAAGAATTATTGCTTAATTAGTTTAATTCAATTGTTAATCAGGAGATATTGGAAGAGCATTGCAAGATCGGACAAATATACGGCGTGGTTCTTGATCTTGAGCCCACAGGCGAAGGATCGGGTATCCCAAACGTATCAGAGGATAACCTTCCTGAACCCGCAATGCTCTAAATCTATCAAATTGATTGTGAAAACAAATATCTCATCCGTTGCCATCCCACAAGATCAGTGTCGGGATATAACCATATGTGCAATAAGTATATTAGAATGTTAACAGGGAGTTGCCATCCCACAAGATCTCTGTCTGGAGTGTGAAAGTTAGTCGGGAGTTATTGCAAAAAACAAAGAAGGTGTTTTAGATCTGGAAATTATATTGTCATACAAGCACAAAACAATACGAAAATTAAATTTGAAATACAAGCTTGCAGAGTTGTTGTTGAAGATTTGTTATAAATGTAACAAAACGAAAGGGAATGAAAGCAAAGGAGGCCATTGTAGATGATCACTTGCACAAAAAGATTGTGGATTGAAAATCTGAATGATGAAATCGACCACAATCCACTCAATTTATAGTAGCTACAATATAGCCGTTGCACGTTGTTCAAATCCCTAATAAAAACCTCGTATTGGACGTTGTTTCACAACGTTTATTTAAACGTTGTACAGTTGTACTATAACGTCGTATAGGACGTCGTAATGGGTTAGCCAAGTCCGACCCAACCCGTTGGGCTCGCCTATTGCAACGTCCTATTGGATGTTGTTGTAACGTCACATTCAACGTTTTTACAACGTCCAAAAAATTTTCTCCGAGAAAAAACATAACTTCCATAAAACTTTTATTTGACGTTTTAATAACGTTGGGTTCCGAGGTTATCGACTAATCCCCACACGGGTCCGGTAGGGATGGCAATGGGGCTAGGACTCCCCGATCCCCGCGGGGAATCCCCGCTGCGGGGACGGGGATGGGGAAATTAAATGGGGACGGGGACGGGGATGGGTGTCAAAGTGATTCCCCGTGCGGGGACGGGGATAGTAGTCCCCAACCCGATCCCCGCCCCGCCCCGTCCCCGTTGGGGAACCCCGCGGGGATCCCCGATGGGGAGTATGAAATCCCCGTTTTTACTTATATCTTACCTAATTTTAAATAATTTTATTTTTAAACTTTTACCTTATAATTTACATTTATGAGATATTATATGTAATATTTATATCATATTTTTTACATAACTTTAATAATATCTTATAATTTTTTATTAAATGAGGGAAATCATAAGTTTTAAATGGGGAACCCGACAGGGAAACCCGCGGGGAATGCAAACGGGGAAAATTACGCGGGGACGGGGATTCCCCGATGGGGACGGGGACCCGACGGGGATGGGGACGGGGGCCATTTTTGATCCCCGAACGGGGACGGGGACGGGGACGGGGGGACTTTTTGCAAACGGGGACGGGGATGGGGAGGGTACTCCCCGCCCCGAACCCGCCCTGTTGCCATCCCTAGGGTCCGGGCCCTAGCATGCAAAGGACGCGAACCGGTTAAGTCAGGCGGCAAGCCACCAGGCAGGCTCACCCAAGCCAATAAAGGCTTGAGCACCCACTAATATACAAATTGTGTAAGAAATGAGATTTAAATCCTTGACCTCTTGCAAGGGCCACCTCTCCCTTACCCCTAGGGCAAGGGGTCATTGGTAACGTCTAGTTAGATGTTAATTTGCGAGGTATATAGGATCCACGTTTTAAAAAAAAAAACACATGGATTTTGCTGGCGAATTTGGGGCATTGTACAACTGCATTAATTTGTAACTAACAAAACGGCAACTTAAATCGTCAGAGAGAGAGAGAGAGAGGTCCAATTGATGGGAAGCGCAGAAGTTCGGCTACAGCAATGGTGTACACTAGAGAAACAGTGTTTCTCCCTCCTCCAGCGGATCCATACCAAACGGCCCCTCCTTCAACTCCACGCCTTCATCCTCCGCCGCGCTTTCGACACCAACATCCTCCTCTTGACCAAATTCATATCTGTCTCCTCTTCAATTCCCACCTCACGCCTCCACCCGTTCGATGGCGTCCAACACGCTCGCAGAGTGTTCGATCGAAGCCCTCACAGGGGCGACACCTTCCTTTCCAATATCATGATTAAGTGCCTTAATGATAATGCCCAATTCCACGATTCGCTCTTCCTCTATAGGAATCTGAGGAGAGAGACTCTTTTTGCCCCTGATAAATACACTTTCTTGTCTTTTGCCAAGTGCTGCGGTTCAAATTTTCTTGTCTGGGATGGGAAACAGTTGCACGATCATGCTTTGAAACTTGGGTTTTGTTCGGATTTGTTTCTAGGGACGGCTATTGTTGATATGTATGCTAAGTTTGGGGATATGGGGAGTGCTGGCAAGCTGTTTGATGAAATGCCTGAGAGAAGTGAGATTTCTTGGACTGCTCTTGTCTGCGGGTATGCGAGAGCAGGGGATGTTAGAAATGCAAGAAAGTATTTCGATGAGATGCCTGAGAAGGATATTCCTGCCTTCAATGCCATGATTGATGTGTACGTGAAGGTGGGAGACGTGGCTTCTGCTCGAATTTTGTTCGATTCAATGGGAGAGAGGAATGTCATCACTTGTACAACTTTGATTTCTGGGTATTGTAACAACAACAATGTGGAAGCTGCAAGGGTCTTATTTGATTCAATGCCTCTAAAGAATTTAATTTCATGGAATTCTATGATTGCTGGGTATAGCAGGAATACGAAACCTCAAGAAGCACTAAGGCTGTTTCATCAGTTGCAATCAAACACAACGTTTCAGCCAGATGCAGTTACAATTCTAAGCATTCTTCCAGCAATAGCTGACTTGGGTGCTTTAGATTTAGGCTGTTGGGTTTATCAGTATGTGCAGAGGAAAGCACTGGACAAATCAACCAAGGTGTGCACAGCACTCATAGATATGTTTGCGAAATGTGGTGAAATCCCTAAAGCTATGCGAATTTTTGAAGGCATGAAGGGAAAGGAGATTGCTACCTGGAACGCTGTGATAAATGGTCTTGCTGTCAATGGTATGGCCAAGGAAGCATTACAGGTCTTCCAGGACATGAAAGATGCAGGATTCAAACCGAATGAGATAACCATGGTTGGGGTATTATCAGCATGTAACCATGGTGGTTTGGTGGAGGAAGGGAGAAAATGGATCAAAGCAATGACTGGATTTGCAGTTGATCCACAAATAGAACATTATGGCTGTATGATAGATCTCTTAGGTCGGGCAGGATGTTTGGAGGAGGCTGAGGACTTGCTAGCATCCATGCCTTTTGATCCCAATGGGATTATAATGAGCTCCTTCCTTTCTGCTTGTGGCTCCCGTAAAGATGTGAAAAGAGCAGAGAGGATTTTGGAGAAGGCAATAGAAATTGAACCTAAAGGTGACGGGAATTATGTTTTGTTGCGGAATCTATATTCTATGGAAAACCGATGGACAGATGCAGATGGGGTGGAGGGGATGATGAGGAGGAATGGAGCAAAGAAGGAAACTGGTTGTAGTGTTATTGAGGTAGACAGCAGGGTTTTGGAGTTCGTATCCGGGGATAAAATGCATCCTAAATGGAATGATACACGCTCAGTGTTGGATCATCTCTTCATACAAATGAAGAGACAAGAAAGAGCGCCTCTTGCACCAGAGTGAGGAGGAGCCATTCATGTGCTCGTTTGAGCTTCAAGTATCACAACATCGAATTTTCTTTAATGATGCTGCAACCTCTTGACTGGATGCTTGCTGCGATGAGATCTAAATGCAGGAACCTGTTTGACATTGATACGTCTAACTTCTTAAGGTTTGGTTGACGAGGTGTGCTGATTTGTTAGAAGATGCTGATAAGGTGCATATTTGTATTGATAATGAGTTTATAATGGATAAGTCGACTGCACCAGACAAACCATTAGTTATACTTCTACTCCTATTTCCAAAGGATCCTAGCAGGAGGTTTGTTTTGCTTGATACTTGTTTCCATATCGCAGAATCTACTGTTTTTGTTATTTCATTTATTATGACTTCAGTTTCAGTCTTGCCCACCAATGCAAATATTGGGCCGGAGACCAACTTATAGAAGAAGCAAGTTCTCTTCTGAATTCATGAAGAAGAGGGTTGGCCTAACAATCTTTACGATTGCTAATTCATAACATTTATGGTGATGCCACAAAGCAGAAGAAAGTACTGCACACGCTCAAGATAATCACAGCTTTGGTACCTAATGTTGTCTTTTTGACCTACTGGCTACTACAGATATGGTTTTCAAGAACCTGGATTCATTGCAATTTTCAAGTAAATATTAATCTGCAAATATTGTATTTTTATTAAAGCTTTTCTGTTGTTGCCATTGTTTCAATAGGAATAAATTCAGAAAATTTATTACAGCATGACCCTACTCATAACTCATCGGGCTCATCAAGCTTCCTTTCTTATATCTCCTATCTTTGATGATGACATCAGAAAATCTCTTTGGAGAATTGATGACGACAAGTCCTTGGGCCCTGATGTCTTGACTTCCAACGTCTTCAAAGCGTCATGGCAGATTACCGGCCCTTCTCTTCGCAATGTGGTGCAGGTGTTCTTCAGAACTGAACAGTTCCTTAAGCAACTAAATCACACTAGCATCTCTCTTAATTCCAAAACCTGATCATGCAGGGTGAGTTGAAGACTGAGAATGTACAATTTGTGCAAGAAATGCTGAGAAAGTACGCACAGAAGGGTGGACTATTTCTCCCTTCCTTTTGTGCTTAGAGTGGACTATCTCTCCTCAAACAGAAAACCGAGTCCTCAGACTTCAATTCAACTTCCATCCTTAATGCCAGACAGTACAAGAGAAAGTGCATTAATTCCAAGAACAAGTGACAACCGCGTATCTTATTTGGAAAGCTAGGAACTTGAGAATCTTTGAAAACCTTGTACTTGGCATGAACCAGATTGTTCGCAAGGTAAAGATTCATGGATATAGCGTCATTATTGGCAGGTATCCGTGCGTCTTGAACTGATTGACGACACACAGTTTTTGTTCTTACTACTGTGGTAGGTTTGCTAGCTATTCGCCCTTTTTTATATGTTGTTTACCATACTTTTGGTCAGGGACCGGGGTATGCCCCATGTCATGTATATTTAAGATATATATTTTTGTTATATCATTAATATAAATGCATTTGCATAAAAATCAGAAAAGTCGTACTCCGTAAATGGTAATTTCACACTGAACACATTTTTCTTTGTAAATGGATCATAGATGGAGTCATTTTATCTGCTTCCAAACCCACAGATAAACAAGGGTGGTAAGCTGACAGTGCCAGAGAGATTATGAATCTTTCATAAGAGGAAAATAAGTAAAACATAATCATGTTAAAATCTGGAAAATATCAATCATATTTAAATAGTTCATGTAATATATTTCAAAATGTATTTCCTTGTTAATTCCCTTGTAAATTCTAAAATCAGTGCCTGGTTCATAATTCAATCAATAATCTAGGATGATATGAGATTTCTCATGATTTGTTTTAGTTGATTATATTTTTCTGCTATTATATAATTTACCATTTTCACTATGGTCCAGAAGTTTTATCTTCATAATATATATGAGAAAATATTATCATATTCCTTACAAGTTACAAAATAGATCTTCTTTAGCAATCTAATTACCTTAATTAGAAAGCTAGCTGTTCTGTAACATTCAAAACCATATCTCAACATCTACAAGGGAAGGGTCTCCAATTTTTTTGCAGGCGTCACAAAGTAAAGAATGGATGTGTTCCAAAAAACAGCTATTGTCTTCCTCCTATGCTTCTTCTTAGTCTCCCCGATCCCATCTTTTGCCACGGTTCCCTTTGTTGTTTTCTATGGTAAACTATATGATCTCAATTGCTTGTCTTCTTCGCATATGTAATTCCTAGAATACGTCATTTTCTATATCAGTATTTCTGTTTTTGATAGAATTGGACGATTAAAGCCCTTTTCAATGATTTTAGTATTTGATGATCTATTCTCTATCTTTGATCAAGAAGTAGAAGAGCACTCCAAATCCATTTATGGTCCCCGAACTTTAGAGAAAGTTACAAACGGATTCCTAAACAGTTTTCTTGTCTTTTAAATTCCTACACTTTAGAGAAAGTAAGAAACAGTTCTTTTAAATTTTTTGTTGGTCAATTGAAATCCTTCAACATTGGAAAAGCTCATACATGGGTCCTTGAAACTCCTTTTGAGTATGGGATTTTTTAGGTCGTTTATTGTGAGAGCACTATATTTTTTAGGTATTTACCCTTAATATATGATCATGGTTTGTGAATTTGCTAACCAAATGCTTCTATACAGCACCATGATCAGTACATATATATATACAGATTGGAACAGCAAATAATCTTCTGCTAAGAAATTGTTATTTACATTTTTATTAACTTTGATAGGCCTAGGGGAATCATGCTCAACTCCCAAAGTAGTAAATCTAACTGAGCATCTGAGCAACAGGTCTGGCATTCAAGGATACTGCATGTAAGCCTTCTGTCTAACCCTCGGCGTTAAGCCTAACTTTGTTCGAAACAGAATGTCTCACGTATCTTCAAATTGAAATTGAAGTTGGTAATTGTACTTTTGTATGTACCTACACTAACAGAGAAACTGTTGCTCAAGGATGGGAGACATGGATTACGCCCCTTATGAAGCAGGTGTATTTTCTTTTGTCAGCTGTGAAAACTGAAAATGCGCGCTTATTTGAGTTGCTTTGATTTGATTTCTGTTTGTGCTTTGCAGGTGGATATTGCTTGTAGCAAGGTAATCTTCTTTGATCTTTCTGTGCTAAGCCTATAGGTTATAAAGCACTCATTTTGATTCATTGGTGAGTGTTTTTTTGGGGCCTTCTACAGGTGAAAAGTATCCCTGCACTTAATGAAGGTTACAACATGGTGGCCCTTTCTCAGGTTCATCCTAGCAGTAACCTTTTTTTCAGGTTTGCTTCAACACTCAAATCCGTCTTGTAACTTGTTTCCATGTTCATGTGCTCGGTAGGGTAACTTGGTAGGATGAGGGATTGTTGAGCTGTGTGATGGTGCACCTCCGGTGAGTGCATTAACAATATTACACTTGTATATGCAAACAAATCTGATTCATAAAAGAAAAATGCTTGTTTGCTTCTTCTTACAACTATGATGATTAAGCCTAGCACTTCCTCCATTGCTATGTTCGAGTACGACAGGTTAAGAAGTTCATAGGGCTAGCTGGTCCTCATGCTGGCATCGCGTCTATTCCATACTGTAGGGTAAGTAAGATACACACAAGACATGTAGAGCTCAGCTCAACTGTTGCATTATGGTGATCATCAATGGAAGAGGCGATTTTCTTCCATTTTTAGTTTGTCCATTGTTGATCCTGAAACGCTACACATCTTACTATGGATTTCATTGGACTTTGCAGTCTGAAGTGTATGCAGCTTCGTCGACTACTTGTTGCAGGAAGGAATTTACAGCGATTTCATCCAGGTACTGACCATCATCCAGATTTTCTTCAGCTTCTTGCTCATACACAAAACGAAATAGCTTCTTGCTCATTGGAATCTAGAATTTGGTTGCTTCTCAAATCATCTGATTATGACTCCTGGTTGCAACTCTTGACACAGATTAATGTGACTGCAGAATAACTTGGCTCCAAGTAACTTCGTCAGAGTTCCCACCGTGAGTAAACGGTTCACCGCACTTGTCAATCTTCAGTCGCAATCTTACAGTTCGTCGTTCACGTTATGCTTTCCTGCACTTATGCACAGGACTTGGAGGAGTATCTCAAAGATTGCAAGTTTCTCCCACTTCTGAACAATGAAATAGCAGCAAAGAGGAACTCGACCTACAAGGAACGCTTTTCTAGCTTAGAAAAGCTCGTGCTCGTCATGGTGAGCTAATTTTACCTAAGATTGTGTACTGATTGCCTCGGCGCTTGAGTAGAGTTTGACAACCTTGTTGGGGTTTCCTCACCTGCCCAGTTCGAGAACGACACTGTTCTGGTACCAAGGGAAACCTCCTGGTTCGGTTATTTCAAGGATGGATCCATGAGTACAGTCCTGCCCTACAATGAAGTAAGCACTTATCCTAAAAGTTCATCTGATCTGGATATCTTGTTATGTTTCTTGTAACTCAAACAAAATAAGAAATCACGAAAATTGTATTGAAATTTTCCTGTGTGCAGACCCAGTTGTATGCCGAAGACTGGTTCGGTTTGAAAACCTTAGATGAAGCTGGGAAGATAGAGTTCATAAGCGTCCCAGGAGAGCATCAGAGATCAAAGAGAGTGTGGAGAACCGTATCATTCCATACCTTAAAGCCGAGAAACTGACCCAAGGGAGAGCCCAAAGATCATCCTTCGGAACATCAATGGCATCTATATGGAAATCAATTGCAGAGCTATTTACATCAAAATGAGCTGTTTGAATATGTAGATTGGTTTGAAGAAGAACATGTCAAATTAGAAGCTGGGAATCAACCATGAATGTTTTTCAAGGGTGAGGAATTCGGGTTAATAAGTCATTCTACAAGGTGATCTAAGACCATGCAGATATAATACATGCTTGCTTAGTAATATATGCTTTATGTACCACAATGAGTTGTAATAAATTCATGGTATTAGAACAGGTAAGTAATACCATATGCATGAAAATCCACAGGCAAATCCATTCAACTAGATCGATGCAACACAGAAACCTAAATTTTAACTAGCTCAATCTGATCTTCCAGCTGAAGAACCTGTTTATTTTCAACTAGTCAAACGGCCTTAATGTTGCACTGGTAAAACCTATATACAGTCATGCATTCAGGGCAACTGTCAAATACCAAAGTAAAAAAGACTTAGGAAGTGGGAAAGATCACGGAATTTGTGGGTTACCGCGTGAAAAACTTGGTACCCTATGATCATTAAATATTGTCAAGTTCCTATGAATACAAATATGCTCGACATTGAATCAATGAACACCAAACCCGAAAGACACATTTCACCATTGATCCAAACATTTCAGTGTTGATCCAAATAACAGACGTTAAAGTTGAAGGTTACAGGTATACACTAGCACAAGCTTATGACTAAAGTTCCTGAGTAATATAAAATGAGAAAAGATTTACTAACCTCTTGAAAAAGGGAAAAGGCTAGGGCCTGCTTTGTTTGCCCTGTTTTTGTCTCATCTCCACTAGTTGGCAAGGAAAGAAAGGACTATGCAAATATGTACTAACAGCTTCTAGGAATGGCGTCAAACTAATTCAGATCACAGTATGCAGAGGTAGATGCTTCTTTTGTTCAGCCTTTTCCTTTTTTCCTCTTTTTTTAATGCTCCAATCAATGCTTACTTTGATGGTGCTCAAGATTGCGAAGTACGATTCTAGCAAAGATCTTGGGTTCAAGGGGACCAGTTGCAGCTGCAGCTGCAGAGCGAAGTGCGCGGGCTGCCCCTGCGTTTTGCAAAAGGTTCACATGGTGCAATGCATGCCGTCCACCAGGCAATGTAAACTGCATTGCAGAAGAAGTAACAGAATTCAAATATTGAAGAGTCAATTTTTGTAATAAAAAAGATACTTTATCATTTGCTAGGCAATGCAACAAACTCAAATGCATGAAAGATTATTATTCTGTTACCTGAAGAAGAGCAAATGCAGCGCAAGCCTTAAGTGTTGAAGAAGGATTACGTAGCATAGAAATGAACCTTCCGATCTCGGCCCCACTAGAATCCAATGAAAACAATGGCAAAATAATTGGTCAAACTACAGGCTAAGGAAGGATTATGCATGACTTTGCTCATAGAACTATAGTAAAAATGATCCTGCCATCCAAATGGAAACAAAGGATGATGACTCAACACATCAGAAATCATTTTCTTTATTCCCCCCTTTTCTAAAAAGAGCCGAAATTTGCCAATTAAGAGTGATCTCTCAAATTAAACAGTTTGATAAATAATTTATTATTGTAATGCAGATCAGTGTTGTTGAGAAGGTTGGGGGAGAATACCTGCATCTCAAGTGCCCAGCTTCCTGTATTCGAGCTGCTTCTGTTACTTGAGCTAATGCTGCAGGTACTGATGAAGCAGCTGCAATTGCAAATGCTTGGGGGTCTGAAAATGTAAGTATGAAAGCTCCAATGTGTTTCAAAGCCATTCTTCTAGGGCCATCCAAGTTAATACACTTCGCTGCACCCTCTGCTGAGGTACCGACTTGTGCCACTTCATCCATTCTGTGAAGATAAATAGCAGAGTTAGACATCATTACAGCCAACACAGATAAAATGCCATTCACTGTAGTATGAGAAGACATAACCCCTGCAGTTATACATAACCCAGGGGATATAGTAATAAGTAATCACAAATAACGCCTCACTCCCAACTAGTCGGACCCCCCAGACACTTCTCTGTATGGGATACACTGGGCTGCCTCTGCTGTCGTTGAACTAATACCTCACTCCCCCACCCCCCCCCCCCACCCCCCCCCACACCCCCCCACCCACCCCCACCCATGTCCACACAGGTAAAACCCAGCATAATTGAAAAGGCAGAATCCGAGCACATTAGGATTTGATCTCAACTACTTCCTGAAAATTAACTGGGAGATTTACTTTCTTGTTTTCATTTAGAAAATAAACAAGCACTAGTATGTACAAGTTTAGACAGCACTATAGTATATGCATTAGTTTTTTCACCATGAAAATCAATCTACATGCCTTCAATCACCCTTCACACGCAGTGAGACTCTCACAGGATTCTTAGAACCCCACCAACAGTAAGCTAATTTTGGCTTCTGAACAAGAAAAAACTCCATAAAGCATAAATGCAAACGGCCAACCTTGATTCAATATCCATCAAATTCCAGTAAGAACTGTAATATGCAAGAAAATCTACTTCTTTGTAATTAATATTAGCTTCATAAACTCCTCCATTTCCAGAACGTGTAAAGAATAATTTATCACCAAGCAGAAAGTCCATAAAAATTGCCATTGCAAATTTAGTTAAGATCTTATATCTTGTTGGGGAAACAAATCAGTCGTTCACCTTCCATCAAACATATATGCTAAGGCCAATGCAGCCATGAAGCGTGCCATTTTTGACTTAGATGACGTACAGAGATGGACGAGGGCTGGGACTCCACCTTCCTCCACAATACGAAGAGCATTACCAGGGTTGAAAGCAAGATTCCAAAGTGCACCAGCAGCAGTTTCATGAACATCCTGAAAGAAAAGAGGATTTTCTTTAATTAGCCGACACTATACAACAAAAAATTAACCATGATAAAGAATATAATATTCTACAGTTGAAGCAAGCAGCAGACACTAGATTTGAACACAACATATATGAAATATAAACATGGGTGAATTCGATCAAAACAATGACATGCTAGCATTTTGATTAAAAAGAAATGAATTTTTTTTTTTGGTTGGAAAAAAAAGAATGAATATAGAAGAGCATCGTGATAGCTTTAGCTTTTTATGAATGATCGAATAGTTTTTTCCTGTTCTATATAAACGCCTTGAAAATGTGAAGTGCACCATTTCTTCTATGAAATCAGAGTCCAGCCCTTGTCACACAACCGTGGACCATATACCATCTAAGTTATTTTAAACTCAAAAATAACAAAGGAACCTACGCACCTTATAGGAACCATACCGCCACTTGTGCTAAAATGTCACACTGGATATTTCAGAAATGGAGAGTATTTGAATAAAAGGATTCAGTCTGAGGTTAGATCAGAACTACTTCTCCTGGAACCAAACAGATGGAGTGAATAGGAGATCAATTTAGTTTCCTACTGAAATATTCCATGATTTTTTAAAAATGGTTAAGTGGAACCTCCAAACTGAGAAGGGAGTCCAACGAAGGGGGTTGGAACTAAGAGATGAAGCATCTTTGTTATGTTGGATGGTACACAAGTTGAAAGAGATTAGGGAGAGGTGACGCATAAAGGGGATGGATATACTCCAGCCTCCATGACAAAAGCAGATTGGAGAGCTCAAAAGGGAATAAGAGGCTTGCGGTGGCTTAGTGGCTGCATCAAAGTCAAGTAGCTCCCCTGCTCTATTTAGTATCTCCTTTCCCAGGTATACACGTGTAGTGTATTGCAGAGTCATGAAGCTGGTGGTTATATGATGAAATTCAAAATCAATCCAGCTTCAGAATGTTGGATTGACAAGTAAATGAATATTCTGAAAGAATCTAATGTTAATAGATGGTGGAGGCTGTAGTTTGAGGTTTGATAAACCACAGAGGATGAGGTGAGGCGATTATTTATAAACAGATGTGGTCATGGTGATTTGATGACTACTAAACGGTGATGTGGCATGTTGTCGTGACGATTAATACTGGAAATGGCCTTTTTAAAAGGAAAATAAACTGATAGCAGTGTTAGAAGTGATGTCATAATGAATAAACAGAAAATTCCAGAACCCACATTTCAGAAGGCTTTCATAAATCACCATAATTGTAAATATTTTCAAAATCACCTTTTATTCTGATTATGTATTAATATTTTTTTGAACCGCTCCAATTTGTGCTTTTGATCAAAATCACCGCCTTTTTATTTATTTTGAAGGTTAAAATATACTGAAAACTTAAGAAATATGTACAATGATAAGGTTCATGGGGGAGACCATACTCAGTCTTGTGTACAAAATTAGGGGTAAACTCGATCTATGGTAGCCCATAGGTGATTATCAAAGGTTCCATTGCAAAGATAGGAGCCATGTAGGTTGTGTAGATCCTGTCACTTCAGACCACGGCCATCAGTATTCGGACATACACACAAAGGCAAAGGGTGCATCAAACACCTTCGACTGTGCCATCAATGTTGATGCAACCATTACCTTCGTATAAGCCTATTACATTGCTACTTGCAAGTACAATGATCATCAGGATAGTGTATCTTGTGATCACTCACTTAGAACCTTGGCTGGGAAAAATTCCTAATACTTTTAAAAGAAAGCATTTGAGAAAAGACATTACAAGCCCAAAATTTAAACACCAAAAATCACCGCCTTAAATGGACATTGTGTGTATTAACTTTCAAAGGAAAAGGGCGAGTGTGTCATTGCCAGTAAAATTTAGAAAAGGAAGCATGTATGTGTATGCCTTTTGCATGAATTATTTGGAAAAGGAAGCATGTCATCATATTTTATTGTCTAGGCAGAAGTTTTGTGTGTCATTCTTGACAATTTTTTTAGTGTTATCTAATGATTAGAGTGGTTCATCCCTGACTTAAAAAAAAAAAAAGAGTGGTTCATCTCTTTGTACTTATAATATGCGTATGAATGTGTGTGTGTGCGTGCGTATTTTTAGTGATGTCCCGTGTGTAGGATGTTGCTTGCAAATCTACTTATTAAGATTAAATTGAAGATAGATGAAGTACTCACTTCTGTTTCAGATCGCGCCAGTGCAATAAGAGGCGGGATGCCACCTTCTCTTCCAATGGAAATGCTAATGCAAAATAAGAATACCATCAACAAAAAGCAGATCAAAATCAAATACTAATTTTTCAATCAAACTGCCTTACAAATTAAAGTTGCACCACATTATGATATAACATGACCAATAACATAAGAACTTTATTGATTAAACTATGCTCTGTTTGACACAGTAGGGGAGGGAAATCAAGTAGCAGATTTGACATTGTCAATTCTTTTGTTATTAAAAAGCATCATGGATTATCATTCAACACTTGACCTTGCTGATCTAGGTCACTAGATGATGCAGTTGTTTAAAAATAAGGAGAGATATTTTTTTTTATTCTTAAAACTTGAATACACAAATTGTTCGTAACATACACTGATGTATATGATGAGATAAACAGGAAGGAATTTTAAATAAACAGGAAAAGAGAACCTCAAATTAGAATTACAAAATCTAACAAAAAAACTTGGATGCAAAATTAGTTAAATTACACAAACCTATTGGCCTCTGAGACAGATAAGCCCCAAAGGGCACCAGCAGCCCTCTCTTGAAGACCTGGAGATGCATTGGAACATGACTGTGCAAGCATAACCTTCATAGTCCAAACAATAGACAGACTAAGCATTAGATTGTGCAAACCGAGAAAAAGATGCAATAATATATTGTATTAAGTAGTGTCAACAGATTTCCAACTCTGAGGCAAAGATAAATAGTTTTTCAAACAAAGGTTTGAATCCACATTTTCTTCCTAGGAATAATAAATAGTCATCTATTTCAATTATAAATTTCACTCTGTTTATGACGACTTGAAATTTCAGAGCATGTCCTGTCCCCAGGATCCATGCAGACAAGATGTCAAAACCTGATTCTATGTTATCAACAACCACGGAAACAGAGCACATCCAGCAGGTGCATACCAAGGCCTCAACACCACGAGCTTCTGCAATTGCTTCACGGTTTCTGTCATCAAAGGATAAATTCCACAATGCACCAGCTGCCTCCTGCCTGCTCATACAATCATAAAGAAAATGAAACAACGAAATACAGAACATAAAGATAGTAATTTTAAAAAAACTAAGTAAAAGAAGAACTGTTTGCTACATAAGATCAGACAACTTTTTAGCATGAAATAAAAAATACTCCGTGAAAAATAAATCATACATGATGCTGGAAGTTGTAAGGAAGAAAAGTAGTTCAGAAAGCAGAACAATGATACAAGGTGATATGCTCAAGAACACATTAAAAGAACAATAACAACTTTTCATCTATCTTTTATAATGTGAGGAGCACACGGAATTATTGTTTTCAGTGTTATAAATTTTACAGATACAATGGAAAAATGGAAGCAAACAATAATTGCTTTCAGTGTTACATTGTGAGAGTTTCACAACTTCAAAAAAATCTATTCAAGGACCCCCTCACCCCATAATGTTCAAATCTTGGAGTTGAAATAACATTTTTTTTTTCAGCCGGTGAAGAAATAAATGCCAGAAGCTCTGCATGTTGGTAACCATTCAACAATGAAGATGATTTGATCATCAAAATTTCAACTTCAATACGTTGAAACTCAGACATGTCAGTTAATGCTCCCTGAATTCATTTAGAGCACCTTCCATCTTGATAAGTCCTTTCAATAATCACAACACCAGCAACTATATGCCTCACATAATGAGCATAATCCCTAAACTAAAGCTCCGAATATGATAAGAGGAAGATAGGAAAGAAAGAGAAAGTGATAAAGGATCAGAGGAAAGCAACTAAAGTACTGAACTACGAAAAGATAGTACATTAAAATTGAGTCAATTGATGGTAAAATGCAAAGCTAAAAGAGAACCACTATATATTTTAGTCTAAGATTCTACCTGACGCCTTCATGAGGAGAATTCGTAAGTTGCACCAACGCTTCAAGAGCACCAGACTCCTGCCCAACCGCTGCATTGGTATTATTGCTATCACCATGAGCAGCCAGATTTGCCAATGCCCGAGCAGCCTGGAATGCAAAATGTGATTTCCTTAGGTGAGCGAAAAAGGTAAAATGACAAACACATAATAAAACAACTTTGTATACATTCAAGAGAAAATTGCTGAAAAGGGTGCGAAGGTAAATGAAAGATGTCGTTTTTTCTTTTACATAAAAATGGAAGGTGTCTTCAGAAAGTACAAGCACATAACGTTACAATATTTGCACATCTTCATCTCTTAGCCATGACATCATGTCTTTCTCAAGGTATAAATTAGCTTCATGTACAATACTTGGATCTCAGTAATTAATATCTCAATTATGAGAAGTTAATTTCAGCTAAACTTATTGAAAAAGCAGCCACTCGTAGATGACCCTATATAACACACTAGTAGTTTGTTCTGCTTATACTAGTGTTTACCTGCTCTTGAACTCCTTCAAGTTTGCAATTTCTTGCTAGCATCACCAGTGCATGAACACCCCCAGCTACAGCTATTTCCATGCTACATTTATCATCGGCTGCTAAGTTAGCCAATGCACCAGCTGCACGTTCCTGAAAACAAAACAAACTTGTAACTAGCAGTTACATAAAAGATAACATAAACATTTAAAGAACATCAAAAAGGGCAATATAATACAGTAGAGAAGGCACAAACCAGAACACCGTCACCACCAACAGACCATTTGAAAATAAGATCAACTAAAGCTTTAATACCTCCTGCCTCGGCAATGGCACACTAAGGACAGAAAGAAACAAGATATAAGAAAAAACAGGGAATGTAGTAGCAAATGGAAATATTGATTGATCATCCATAACTTAGTAGCAAATGAACAACCTTGTGCTCTTCTCCCACAGACAAATTCCACAACCCCCCAGCAGCCTCCTCAGCGACTAGTCTATTCATGGACCTTGCCAAGTTCGCAAGAATAGTGATACCTCTATCCTCAGCCACTGCCTTTGCCACACAAGTATTCACCGACAAGTTCGCTAGAGCCTACAAACCACAATATAACAGGAAAACAAGTCAATTATATGCATAACATTTGAAGCTATAATGTTTTCAGCATAAATAAAATCTACAGATAAGGCTTCATTGGATCATATATCAGTTATATAAAAATAATTACTCAATCAAACCAGCGCACAAAAGTAAACACCTTTGCAGCTTCTGACTGCAAACCTTCCCTCCATGAAGTTGCGAGCCCAAGAAGCAGATGCACTCCGCCCCCTCTCATGACAGCCTCAGCCCTCTTGCAATCGATGGTCGCATTTTCGTCATCAATCACCACAAAAGTTGCCAGCCCGGAGGCTGCCTTCTCTTGAACATCGTCCTGGGAGCTCTGCATCAAGCTCAACAACAATGCCGCCCCTTGCTTAATCCAAAACTCATCCAGTCCCTGAGGATTGCTCTCGGCAATGCGAAGTAGTGAATGTGAAAGAATCCATTCAAGCCAAGTCATCATTTCATCTAAACCCTTGTTCTTGTTTTTGGATCTCCTCCAATCCAAAAACACATCTTTTCCCCTGATATTACAGTCTTCCATTAATGAAGACATCTCTTTGAATATATCAGTGGAGATGGTAAGCAGTACCTTACCCTTGGTAACCCTGACAGCTGACGCTCCTTCAACTTCAAGAATTGGACAGTTAAGCGCACACAACACTCTCAAACTCTTTGAAGATGAAGAAAGCAACTTTGAAGCAGTAGAGGCCCCCATATCAGTTCTTGAAACATCCAATCCAACAAGATTTGGGAGTGTACTCCATAATTGTGCAGCTGATGCCCACTTCAAATTCGTTGTCCCAGCCACCGAGAGAAACCTGAGGGAAACCACATTGCCAATAGCAGTCTCATTCACCTTCAAGCAATCAATGAATCCAACATCCGTCAAGTAGGCGCAATTCGATGCTAGGGCATTGATCGCAAGGGAATCAATCTCTCGCAACCCGGAAAGCCGGAGCCTTTTAAGCCTAGGGCAGCACATTCCAACCGCCTTGATCGCATCGCTAGTAATCCTCTCACAAAAATCGGGCCCAAGATCAAGAGACTCGAGCAACTCATGCCGAGCGGCGATCACGGAGAGCGTCGAATCATTAATCTTCCGACAGTAATCGGCGCTGATATCCCTGAGATTGCGAGCTCTGAAGCTGATAACGGCTTCGGCGGACTCGGCGCCTCGAAATCGCAACGACTGGAGGCGCGAACACCGGGAGGAAAGAGAATCAGCCATGGCAGCGTCGCAACGGTGGGAGCGAAGGTCGAGGGACTCCCAGAGGCAATCGGAGCTGCCGAGATCCCTCCATGTTCGGCAAGTGGAGGACAAGCTCGCCCGGTCCCGGTAATTGAGACAGCTAAAGAGCTGGATGACCGTATCATCGGGGAGGGCGGCCCAGTCGACCTCTCCCCTTATCTCTCCTCCTAGAGCTACCAAAGACGAAGAAGGAAGAGGAGGATGAGGGAAATCAACGGCGGATACCTCCTCATCGTCGTCGTCGAAGGCCTCGGGGTAGCTTGGGGAGACGGCTTTGCCTTTGCCCTTTGTCGCAATCTTACGCCTCACCCTCCGATTCATAGCTTAGATTGAATTAATGTTAGGCGGCGATGAGAGGAGAGGGAAGGGAAGGTGGGGCAACAATGGAGGTAAGTGAGGGTTGGGGATACCAAATCTATGGAAGGGGAGGAGGAGGAAGCCTCCCTGAAGAAGGCTGAGATGAAAGCCAGAGGGGATTGGAGACCACTGCGCATTTACCCGGCCACCGTAGGTTATATACTCCTCCATTTCCTACTTTATATACTACGGTCTACGGAGTACAATTTTTGCTCCTTCAAAAAAAATTATTTTGCTTTTAAAAAAAAATTAGAAAGAAATTGAGAAATTCGACGCATCAGACATGTCAGTGGATCGAGGGATCGAATAGATCAATAAGATTAATCATTGTGAACATGTATAAAAAACAAAGAAAATATATAATCAACAAAGAAGATGACACCGAAAAACTAAAGAGTGATAAGATGACATGTCGTGACTCGTGAGTGGTCAGTGGACAATGACAAAGTGAGAATAATGCTAATCTTATTTTCTAACATTTGGTAGAGGTAACACATGAGATCTATAGAGAAAATTTTTTATACTAGAGCAATGTTTGCAGTAATATTGTATTAAGTGATAAATATTTCACATTTTATGTAAAATATCTCTGAAATTTGAGATATTTTTGGGTTAGAGCATCTCTAACCGTTCCATCATAATGTCTCTTTTGACATTTGTTAGATGTAACGCAATAAATCCTTGGAAATAATGGGTTAGAGCATCTCTAACCGTTCCATCATAATGTCTCTTTTGACATTTGGTAGATGTAACGCAATAAATCCTTGGAAATAATTATTGTATTAAATTATTTTTTATTGTAACATTTTATTAAGATAAAATGTGGTAAATATGTCATACTCTAGATAAAATATCTTCTAAATTTAACTATATTTAGGGGTTAAAGCATCTTCAATCATTCCTTCATAATCCTCTACATTATTAAAGAACATAATTTGATTAATATTCTCATCCCGTTGCCTACGTTTCTCCATTTGATCTCCATCAATATAAAGCCGAAGATAACATATGTCGAAGAGGTTGAACAAGGGTGAGCGACGTTGACGAATTGTGAGAGAGGCGCCGACCAAGGCTATAAAATGGGTCATTGGCGATGACATGAGAATTTTGAGTGAATGGCATCAACATCACCGCAATGGCTAATGGTGAATCGAATGCGGCACCTTTACTAAATTGTCAAGTATGTAAGCGATTTCATTATTATTATTTTTTTATGTATGGTTTAATGGGTTGACATTGGAGATTTTTAAAAATCGATTCTATTATAAAAAAGAAAAATGACTAAAAATAATACGAAGTATCAACCTTGAACCAAAAATAATACGAACTTTTAAATTGACAATTTCATATACAAACTATCATAATATTAACAAAAAATAATACGGTTCTAGTTTCCGACCACATTTTCGGCCAAATGATGACGTGGTCACCGGAAATATAAGTTTGGGCATAAAATGTAATAATTAATAAAGTCAGGGGAATAAATATAGAGAAAATTTGTGCCGAAGGCACAAATTGTTGGCCAAATTAGAGAAGTGTCCATGGTTTCGAAATATTTAACAAATTGTCCACCACTATATTCACTAATTAGATCTTTCTTCCTCTTTATTTCCGCTAATCGCTTTTGACAGAACCCACATAGTCAGATTCAACCTCATATTTGATCGAGTCCGAGGGAGGAGTTGACGGGGGTGACAGATTGAGTGGAAGAGGGAGAAAGGTACGCTCCTTCTCTGATCGAAGGCGTTGGAGATCAAATCGAAGTCGTGTAGTGTCCTGCTCTTGGTAAATCCGGATTCCACCTTGGATCTCACCGACCGAAGATCCGCGCTATGAAGGTCTAGATCTGGATCTAGATTCCGCCTTGGATCTGGATCCGCACTAGGAAGAAGAAGCCCCTTCCCAAGCCGCTTTGTAAGTTTTCTCCCATCTCTGATTACTTGTTCCATATCCGAGCGCTATGAATTTGTTGTAAGGATTGATATGCTTCGAGCTCTGCGCGGCTTCACCGAGATCGGTGTCCGTCCTCATCGAAGTATGATCATCATTTTTGTAGGGGGAATTGGAGTGAGGGGGAAGCTTTTGGCTATGGTGGACGAGATAGCCCGTCTTCATCGAGATTGGTGTCTGCGAGGATGGTGATTTCATCGACGATGATGACGCCGGAGTCTAGGTAGACGATGCACATGAATCTGTGTCATCCATTGCAAATTGATGACACTGGTAGGGGAAAGGAATTTGTTTCCACTGGTTGGTGCATTATCCATGATTGACGAGGGAGAACTTGACTGGAAAATAGTAGGATTTTCACTCGATGATCCAAAAGCTTCTTTGTGAATGATGTTGATGATGTAGAAAAGCATTTTTCGGTATATATCTCACCTATCAATCTTAATGCTTATATGTGAAAATTATCTATGTATACATTGACAGTGTGAATGCTGCTTATATGTAAAAATTTCGTGTTTTACTTTGGGCATCGTCATCAAATTGATGGTGTAGAACCAGTTGTTGGTTGAACTTTGTCTAGCATCCTACTGTAGTAAGGTAGTAGGTAGAATAATGAAGTATCTCCAAACAGTTGATGCAATTCATTGCTTTGCTGATTTTTTTTTGAAGTTACTGATTTTGTATAGTTATATTACTAGTTTTGATGGATTCCAAGGCTTTAAGTTAAAGCAATTTGACTCAAATTTATTTTAGTGCTGGCTTCGTTTTTAATTGGATATTATATATGTAGGTATATATGTATGCTTGAGTTCTTAAAAATTGGTTTGGTTTTTAGTGCTGACTTCGTTTTTATGCATATTTTTTAGTGCTGACATCATTTTTAGTTGTATATTATATATGTAGGTATATATGTATGTATGCTTGAGTCCTTAGAAATTGATTTTTTTTTGTGTTGGCATCATTTTTATGTGTATTTTTATGTGCTGATATCGTTTTTAAGAGTATTTTTTAGTGCTGACATCATTTTTATACCTATTTTTTAGTGTTGACATCGTTTTTAGTTGGATATTATATATGTAGGTATATATGTATGCTTGAGTTGTTAAAAATTGGTTTGTTTTTTAGTGTTGACATCGTTTTTATGCCTATTATTTAGTGCTGACGTCGTTTTTATGCATATTTTTATGTAGGTATATATTTGTTGACATCGTTTTTGCAATATAAGAGATGGAGGAGGAAGGACGTCAACATCGTCGGCAAATTCGATGTATCCCGTGTCGGCATCAACAAACTACTTTTGAGAAGACTAAGAAGGGAATTGAGACTTCAATAGCTTCAATGGTCTCTATACTAAATTTGTTTTAATTGCTCACCGATATTTTTTGTTTCTCACTACCAAAAATAAAATAAGAAATTCCTTTGTTTATGTTTTTGGTAGAACATTCATTTGTTTCTTTGCTTTCCCCCTTTTATATTTTATATAAAATTTCTAATGTTATTTGATTTGTGAAATCCAAATACTTGGTAATGACTTAATACGTCAAATATATTGATCTCCAATGTCATCACCGTCGGCGTCAGCATCCTTGTAGATAGCGTCAGCAATGCTGATGTCAGCATTATTGACGTTGGCGTCAGCATCCTCGTAGACAGCTTCAAAAATGCTAATGTCAACATTTTCGACGTTGGCATCATCATCCTTGTAAACGGCATCAGCAATGCTGACATCAGCATTCCCGACGTCGGCACCAGCACTGACGCGTGAAAAAAAAAAGCGGAGGGGGGCACAAGGGGAAGGGGTACAAGGGATGGACACTTTGCTAATTATTTCAAAAATGTGGACATTTTGCTAATTTGGCCAACATTTTTGGACATTTAGCAAACTGTCCCATAAATATACATTAATAAAAAATTGGGCAAACTTCGTCTTCTCCCCGATTTGAGATATGAAGGTACAGTGCTTGCCGTCGAGAAAACCGGCCATCACCTGCACGCTCCTCCAGTCCTCCTTCCTTAGCACTTCCAATAAAAACAGGAAAACGGAGGCACGATGTGGCTACATTGATCCCCAAAAGCGGTGTTGTTGCAACAGAGGAGGCTAAATTGGAAGTGCGGACGGTTGGCGGAGGCGGTGTTCAAACCGAAAAGACAAAACTTTAATTTGGGAACGAGAGTGGGTGCTTGAATAAACATAAGTGATTGAGAGAGTGTTTGAAATGTGTTGGGAATGGTTTGAGTATTTGATAATGCTCTTAAATGCCATGGGTGAAAGTAAGAAATGGCGAAGCCGTTTTTATAGGGTCGGGTGATTGTGCATCAGATTCACCCAATTGAATGGATTGCTACCTCGCCATTGATTGCCTAAGTTGATTATTATGATTGATTGCAGACGAGGACGGGGTCTCCAATGCTAAATTGACGAAAACTAGTTTGGTGGTTTTTCGAATTTGAAAGAAATTAGGGTTTAATTCAGTTTCAAAATCCCCATATTAAAGTGTTATGATGTTAAAAACTTAGAAATTAATTTTTACATCACACAAGATTGGTATAAAACATGTAGTGTTTTGAAGCTGAATCGATCGACCGCCATGGCTAAGTACGTCGCCAAGCTTTCTCGAGAGTGGAGGTAGGAGAAAGGTTGATCTTGATCCAATTTCTATTAATTTATATTCCTTTTCCAATCTTTATTAATTATTACATTTTGGGGTGTTTTGCTAAAATAACCCTTTTGGATGCAAACTTTGCACGCCTAACCCCATCTGGAAAAAAATTGCACAATTCTGGATATCCGGATTTTTGGTTCAACCTGTAGCAGGTCATGAGGGGGAGACTGGACACTGTGAGTTTGACAGATGGACAATTGAGAGAGAGAGAGAGAGAGAGAGAGAGAGAGAGAGAGAGAGATTGTCTGTGTGAGAGAGATGTGCGTGTGAGAAAGAGAGGGAGAAAATCTTGAGCATTATTGACAAGACAGGTAGAGAGAGGGTGAGAGATGGAGAAGGGGGCTACAGTAAAAAGGAGGGAGCCAGATGGTTCCCGCCCAGCGATGACGCAAAAAAAAGGGAATGGGAAGGGAGGAGGGGATGGTATATAAGCATTGAAGAATTTGTGAGGGAAATCATTAGTCCCCATTAATGAATTGTAGGGGAAATAGAACTTGAAGAAGGGGAATGGCCGGCGTGGGATTTGAAGAAAGAGGGTTGGTATCCAATGATGTATGGTCTATATAAGGAGATCAGAGGAATGATGGGCGTCACATTTATTCACAAAATCTGAAGAAAGAGAGAGAATCCATTGAAGAAGAAGCAAGTGGGCCTGGGTTTAGTAAACGGTTTACTTGTACGAAGCCACTTTTCACTGGACAGTTAAGTTGTATCCACAGGACACGTGTTGGAAGTTATTGGACATTCATCTGGTCGGATGTAATTACTGCAGTACAAATTATTTTCTGTCTCCTTATGTAATGCAACAGGGGAAAAATCATCAGTTTGTATCACTGTATTGTTTGGAGGATGGTGGGCGTGTGAAGGCGGCACTTGAGTCTTCACGGAAGGAGCCAGAAAGCGATGCTGGTAGACGAAAGGATTGACTATGTAAATCTGAAGAAACAAGTGATGGACAAGTTTAATGTCGATGGAAGGATGAATGATGTGGAGCTCACATATATAAAGTCAAAGAAGGAAGGGTCCAGGTTGTTTGCTATCGGGGATGACGAAGACTTGGAGGCCTACAAGTTTGTAAACAGGTTGTATGGAGAACGAAATTGGCCTATCGACCTCAATTTCTCCCTGCAACGCAAAGTTGGTGGAGACGTGGCAAAAGCACAAGGATCGACAACGGATGACTCAGACGGTTGTGGTTTGTTTCCTGCAGGCTTGGAGGGTGTTGTAGTGCCGTTAACTGGTCCGCCCGTGACCCAAGAAGATCACCCAAAGACGAATCTCCTCTTGGGTCTTGATGTCCAGTTGGAATCATCGGAAATCCAGTTAACCCAAACATCCATCCAGTTACAAGAAACTTCTGACCAGTTAGGGATAAGTGAGGAGTTGGAGTTGGAGTTTGCGAAGAGGGAAAAGAATGCCGATGCAGTTAAACGTGGGAAGCAGGTCATTTATGTCAGCAGTGACATGGAAGATAGAGCCATTGACCTTGGTAGCTTCTCCGACGAGGATGATGCAATCCCAAAAGTGGTTAAACATGAACACAATAGTTCTGGTCCGACGAAGTCATGGTCATGGGATTATTGATGTCCACTAAAATAGCCATGTTTTTATGCACATTTTAGCTCCATATTCTATATACTTTGCATATTTCGGGCTGGGAATATGTCGAATTTATGTAATATATGCTTATTTGCAAGAAATAGAGGTCTACATAAGTTTTGGTTTAATATTACATAATTTGGAGCCATTCCGGGACAAAACCAAGAAGAGAAAACGGAAGGCAAGAGTTACTCGATTTCGAGGAAAACTCCTCGATATCAACAAAGAAGTGCGAGCAAAGCCTAGTCGAGAAGAGCTGATCGAGAAGCCGAGAAGAGGAGCAAGACAACACGAGTAACCTTTCCTCGATGTCGAGGAGACTTCCTCGATGTTGACTAAAGTTGTGAACCGAAGCTGCTCGAGGAGATGCCATATCAAGAAACTGAGTGAACAAGCCAACTCGAGTTACAGTTTTTACTCGATGTCAAGGAAATTCCTCGATATCGACTAAACCCAGCACCACACCTGATCGAGGATCCGAGGAGAGGCTACTCGAGTTAGCCAGACAAGCCGAGACTGACGACAAAACTCCTCGATATCGACTAAGCCAGGACCACATGTCCGAGCCAAGCCGGGAAGAGGTTGCTCGAGAAAGCCAGGCCAGCCAAGTCGATGACATTGTTCTTCGATGTCGAGGAAATTCCTCGATATCGAGCAGAAGCTCTCTGGGCCGCGACGCTGTTGGGCTAATCCGAGATGAGTTGGCTTGCTTGGGCTCGAAGAAAGTCCGAATCTATCCGAGTATATCAAGATCTATCCAAGGAAAAGAGATTTACCTACCACATGAAGATATTTTAGATATATTTCCTTTTAAGATAAATGTTCCCTTTATTAAAGTTTTATCTTTAGAAATTAGATATACTTTCTTTCCTTGATTAACAAGGATTGGAAGCCTATAAATAAAGCCTATAGGGCTGAGTTTTATTCATTGAATCTTAGGAAGAGAAGTAGTAGAGAAGAGAGAGAGAGGTTGAGTGGAGCAAAGGAGCGAAAGTGATCTGGCTTTGTTCGGTTTGTACTTTCTTCAGTTTGATTTAATGCAAGTAGTTTCTTTTTCATCAACAATGTCTGCGATTGCGATGAGGCACGAGTATTCCACCCACTTCTAGGGTTGGGGTGAGCCCGAGGATAGCCCTGTGCGTTTGAGGTAAATATCTGACTTTTATCATGTTTTGAGCATCTACTACCTTTTATGTGTTTATTACCCATTCAATGGAGATCCATGCTAACAACTTGGATTGTAAACCTAAAATCGGTAGATACAATTAGGGTTTCTTGAAAGAGTTTCTTAATTGTTGGAAAAGGCGAAAGCTTAATCCTTCGATGCGATGTGCATGATTATCGTTATTTATCTTGCCTTATGCCTGTTTGGTTATCGTTGTTGCAAACCTCGATCATGGAAGTTTTCTTTCATACATAGTTTATTTCGAAAAAGCCTTGTTCTTTATTTTCTTTCGTTTAAAGTGTCTGCCTTCCTCGATTTCGACCAGAATTGGTCGATATCGACTTCTGACGTACGATCCACAAGATCGTTGTAGCTTCTGTTTTTCTGTAGGTACCCGACGTCGACCAAAGTTTTCCTCGACATCGAGGAAATTTACTCGATCTTCTCTGCTCTGTTTCGACTGCACAAAATGAGTGACTCCCGCCTGCTCTGTTTCGACTTGTCCGATCTTCTGTCGAGTAACTTTACTTGAGATCGGGTAATCTATTGTCGACTTCTGCCGTGAGATTCCTCCGCTGCCTAGGATCCGCTGACAAGCTTCCTCGAGGATCGAACCTGACTTTCTCTTGCTACATCGGGAGAGAGTCTTGAACATTATTTGTTGGGATCCAATCGGTTTGATTTATTTTATTCATATTTAATTTGCATTCTCGATTTCCTCCCTACAACAAATTGGCGCCGTTGCCGGGGAAGCAATCATTCGCGCCTTAGGTAGTTAAATCTCACATTTGCTTTGAGTTAATTTGCAGGTGTATGCGTCGTTCTGGCAAAACGCCTGAGTTTGACGCCTTAGACGAACCGGAACGCCTTATACATGTCCACGCTAAACTGAAAAGAGCCATGGCGGCCGCAGAAACACAATAACAGCTGATTGAGAGGCTTCAGAGGGAACTAGCCACCAAGAATACTACTCTCACCACTGAGAGAACACGCACTACACAGGAAGTTGCGCGAAGGAGGCAATTGGAAGATGAGCTTGCCCAATACCCTATCACTGCAGAGGATTACATGCACCCGACTCTCGTTGTGCCTGAATCGGCTATTCTAATCCCTGAGAATAACTTTGAAATTCGCACTGCTTTCCTGATTGAAATTAAACATAATGCTTTTTACGGTAGATTTAATGAATGCCCTCTTCAACATATTACCAACTTTACTGATATGTGTCGTACTCTTGCTGAAGGTACCACTTTGGAATATGTCTTGATGAAGGCTTTTCGTTGGTCTCTGGCTGGTCCAACATTAAAGTGGCTTGAAGGTCTCCGTCCACGATCCCTCACAACATGGGCTGAAGTGAGGCAGGAATTTCTCAACAAATTATTTCCTCCTGCCAAGACAGCGCTCCTTCGCCAGAAGATTACATATTTCAAACAGAAACCTAGGGAACCGCTAGCAAAGGCATGAGAACGGTATAAGGATCTACTGCGATCCTGCCCTACACATGGACAACAACCCTGCATTGTTCAGGAGATCTTCTTCAATTCTCTTGACCTGGCTGCTAAGGATAGGATCAACACGTATACTCATTATGAGTATCTGACAATACCGCCAGCTGACGCATGGGCTGCCCTTGACAAGCTGACCAACTACAACAACAAGTATGGGGCTCCAACAAACTATGATGAAGATGTATATGCCAGGCCAGCCCCATCCATGCCCCTCTACAAACCTTCTAAGGAGATTGACCTAGATGTCAGGGAGAAGTACTACAGAGATCAGAATCACAAGCTCCTCAAGCAGGTCAAGTATCTATCTGTCAACCAACCCTGCATCGAATGTGGTTCACAGCGGCACACCACTACTGAGTGCCCGCACATGGAGCAAGTCAGAATGGCAAAAACTCACGAGAAGGTAGCTTATGCAGAGGGTCCCAATCGCTATATGGGGGACCAAAGGTTTCAGCAACCACAATGGAACCAAGGTGCCCCTAGGAACCCCCCACCATACAGAGCTCCAGGACATCCAGAAAGAGATCAACGGAAAGATGATCTACAGATGATCCTTGATGAGATGCGCCGGAATCAGGCACAACAACAGCAATCTACAAGCGCCATCAATAATCAGCTCCAGAACATCAATACAAGATTTGAAGAGCTGGATATCTGAAAGAGGAACATAGAGACCCAGATGGGTCAATTCGCGGCATAAATTCCACGACTGACCGGACAACTCCCTGGGCAAACAGAACCAAATCCTAAGGGAAGACCGGACACGTCGCAGCTGTAAAGCTCAGGAGCGGGCATCAACTACACGAGCCAGAGGTCGGAAAGCAGCATGACAAAGTAGAGAAGCAACTCGACAACGAGCAAAAACAACTCGATGTTGACCAAAATTTGGTCGATATCGACAAAACCCAACTCGATGTCGAGGAATATCCAAGCCCAGACTTGTCTGCACAGCACGACAACTCGAAGTCGACAACAGTGGTTGATATCGACGAAAACCTTGTCGACGTCGAGCAAAATCTTGTCGATGTCGAGGACTCTGCAACACCTCCGACATCTGTTCTGGCTCCAAAGCAGAAAAAGACACTGCCTTTCCCTTCCAAGGCGCTAAAAGATCCCAATGCAGGTAAGTTTAAACATTTTGTTAATATGCTTCGAGAACTGAATGTCTCAATTCCTTTTACAGAAGCTCTTCAAGAGATCACTGCTTATGTCAAATTCCTTAAGGAAATCCTTTGCAACAAGCGATCTATCTCAGAAATCGCCAGCGAATGCAAAGTGATCCACTTCCCTGAGAAGAGACCTGACCCTGGTAAGTTTTCCGTTATTGTGGGATTCGGACAATATAAATATGAGTCCTTGTGTGATTTAGGAGCAAGTGTGAGTATCATGCCCTTATCAATCTGGCGAAAGGTAAAGATAGGGTCCATAGAGCCTGTGGATGCCAAGCTATACATGACAAATAATACGATGGTTATCCCTACAGGTATGGTCGAGAATGTCCCTGTCTAGGTTGGTAAATTCTATATTCCCGCTGATTTCCTAATTATAGATTGTGCCGAAGATCCTACTAGTCCTATTATTCTTGGTAGACCATTCCTAGCTACTGCAGATGCCAAGATTAGTGTCAAACAGCGATTGCTCACCTTCACAATAGGCGATGAGGTCTTAGATTTCTCTTTTGGCCATGCAAAAGAGGAAATTTCATGGCTGGAGGTGAAGAGCATCAGCAACCACGGGATCGAGCAAACAACAGGGGAAAACGCTAGAAGGCAACTTGACATCGACTTGTTTTCCTCGATGTCAACCAAACACCTCGATGTCGACCAAGCTTTCTCGACATCGACTTCCCCTGCTGAGCACCAGACTTGCCAAGAGCCTAAGTATGGGGTCCCTGTACTCGATGTCGACCAACATTACTCGACATCGACCAACCCTAAGCCCAAAGATTTCTATTTTGGGCCCGAAAAGGTAAGTTCAGGTATGAACTCTACTCCTCCTCAGTCCATTAAGAAAATTATACCTAATTCAAGGGGAGGTAAGGCTATGTGGCGAGCAAATCTGCGAAGAATGAGAGCTGGAAAGAAAAGGAAGGAAGAAAAGGGATATTATGCAAGCGACCACCTATCAGCTGAGCTTGCATACTACAATCAAGACATAGATGATCCAGGAGAAGGGCCAAGCACAAAAGGGGCCCACATTGACTGCACTTAAAGCACAAACGGAGAAGTCGGCCTAGCGAGTTTAAAATCTAGAGCATGTATATAAAACTTTTGAATTTTGGGACTTAGAAACTTTTGGTTTTGGTTTTGTTTGTTTTTATTTTGTTTTTGAATACTTCATGTGGAATCTTGTTTTCGGGCAAAACTAACAAATTTGTAGGTCGAAGAAAATTGGAGTCGACCAAACCTGGTCGATATCGATTAAAACTTAGTCGATATCGGCTCCTGAGGTGAAAACCGACCAGGGGAGGAGGAAAAGCAGCTAGTCGATTTCGAACAACATTACTCGATATCGAGTAAGTTGGTTGATATCGACCAAAATTCCCCGACATCGACAAGGACAGTACTCGACAGGCCTTGTTCTAGCTTCCTCGATGCATTATTCGGTGAGTTCCTTCCTTTACCTTTGTTTTATATTAATTTTATACAGTGGGGACACTATATATTTTAAGTATGGGGTGGGGGAAGAGCTCAGTATCATTATTATATGCTTTATTCTTGTTTTTGGTTTTACATGGTGAATTTTGAGCAAAATTTTATTTTAAATTTTTGTGCAAAATGCTAAACTCAAAGTTCTATGAGACATCTCCGATTGCTTGTAAATTGTTCAAAGAAATAGTGTCATGGAAGCTTTAATAGAACTCGACGATGCAAAATTGGATTCATTAGAGATATAGCATGAAATTGCCTAGTAAAGGGAAGTCACAATGAAGTGCATTATTTTCTTGAAAACCATGAAATGAGGTAAAATTTGATGTTGCTTTTGACATGTTGCATGATAAGAGGACAGATGACTTTATATTTCCATACAATGCTCATTGTTTATATTCCTAGCCTTACCTATGCTTATGCATCACAAAAGCCATATATATGCCTTATTTCAATCATTGCTCCACATGTTCTAAATATTGCCATTCTTTACCTTATTTTCTATCCGAGGATTATGTTGAGAATGATGTTACATTATGGAGGTTATCATATGGTGTTTGTGTTGTTATTGTCATATATGGAGTTTGGAAGGAGATTGTTTGAAAATTATGGAAAATTTTACGAGTGAGAAAAAATCCGATCACCTCAGGAGATAAAGGTAGATCGACCCTGCTTACTAAGATAATAGTTCAGTGAGATGGGACACACAGATGAGGAGTCCAAAGCACTAAGTATCTGAGGCCATTCATGACACCCATGTTTGCGACTCGCGAGAAGGCAGTGTCGAGGTTAGAGAGGTAAAAACATTATTATTGACAAAAGCATTATGAAAGGTGCTTGATATTTTTGCATAACCCTCCTTTTGTGAGTAGATGTTGCTTTTTATTGCACATGCATGGATATGTGGCACAAGTACCTTTTCGATGATGGTAATTGATTGCAGGGTTATATGAGAATGAATCTATGATGTTGAGAGTTTTGAATTCTTCCCCTGAATGACCATCCAAGTTATTGCTTGGGGACAAACAAACTTAAGTATGGGGTGATTTGATGTCCACTAAAATAGCCATGTTTTAATGCACATTTTAGCTCCATATTCTATATACTTTGCATATTTCGGGCTGGGAATATGTCGAATTTATGTAATATATGTTTATTTGCAAGAAATAGAGGTCTACATAAGTTTTGACTTAATATTACAGAATTTGGAGCCATTCCGGGACAAAACCAAGAAGAGAAAACGGAAGGCAAGACTTACTCGATTTCGAGGAAAACTCCTCGATATCGACAAAGAAGTGCGAGCAAAGCCTAGTCGAGAAGAGCTGATCGAGAAGCCAAGAAAAGGAGCAAGACAACACGAGTAACCTTTCCTCGATGTCGAGGAGACTTCCTCGATGTTGACTAAAGTTGTGAACCGAAGCTGCTCGAGAAGATGCCATATCAAGAAACTGAGTGAACAAGCCAACTCGAGTTACAGTTTTTACTCGATGTCGAGGAAATTCCTCGATATCGACTAAACCCAGCACCACACCCGATCGAGGATCCGAGGAGAGGCTACTCGAGTTAGCCAGACAAGCCGAGACTGACGACAAAACTCCTCGATATCGACCAAGCCAGGACCACATGTCCGAGCCAAGCCGGGAAGAGGTTGCTCGAGAAAGCCAGGCCAGCCAAGTCGATGACATTGTTCTTCGATGTCGAGGAAATTCCTCGATATCGAGCAGAAGCTCTCTGGGTCGCGACGCTGTTGGGCTAATCCGAGATGAGTTGGCTTGCTTGGGCTCGAAGGAAGTCCGAATCTATCCGAGTATATCAAGATCTATCCAAGGAAAAGAGATTTACCTACCACATGAAGATATTTTAGATATATTTCCTTTTAAGATAAATGTTCCCTTTATTAAAGTTTTATCTTTAGAAATTAGATATACTTTCTTTCCTTGATTAACAAGGATTGGAAGCCTATAAATAAAGCCTATAGGGCTGAGTTTTATTCATTGAATCTTAGGAAGAGAAGTAGTAGAGAAGAGAGAGAGAGGTTGAGTGGAGCAAAGGAGCGAAAGTGATCTGGCTTTGTTCGGTTTGTACTTTCTTCAGTTTGATTTAATGCAAGTAGTTTCTTTTTCATCAACAATGTCTGTGATTGCGATGAGGCACGAGTATTCCACCCACTTCTAGGGTTGGGGTGAGCCCGAGGATAGCCCTGTGCGTTTGAGGTAAATATCTGACTTTTATCATGTTTTGAGCATCTACTACCTTTTATGTGTTTATTACCCATTCAATGGAGATCCATGCTAACAACTTGGATTGTAAACCTAAAATCGGTAGATACAATTAGGGTTTCTTGAAAGAGTTTCTTAATTGTTGGAAAAGGCGAAAGCTTAATCCTTCGATGCGATTTGCATGATTATCGTTATTCATCTAGCCTTATGCTTGTTTGGTTATTGTTGTTGCAAACCCCGATCCTGGAAGTTTTCTTTCATACATAGTTTATTTCGAAAAAGCCTTGTTCTTTATTTTCTTTCGTTTAAAGTTTATGCCTTCCTCGATTTCGACCAGAATTGGCTGATATCGACTTCTGACGTACGATCCACAAGATCGTTGTAGCTTCTGCTTTTCTGTAGGTACCCGACGTCGACCAAGGTTTTCCTAGACATCGAGGAAATTTACTCGATATCGAGTAAAACCAGTGACTTCCGCCTGCTCTGTTTCGACTTGTCCGATCTTTTGTCGAGTAACTTTACTCGAGATCGGGGATCGAACCTGACTTTCTCTTGCTACATCGGGAGGAAGTCTTGAACATTATTTACTGGGATCCAATCGGTTTGCTTTATTTTATTCATATTTAATTTGCATTCTCGATTTCCTCCCTACAACAATTATGAGGCGGAGCGAGCGGTGAGGGAAGTCGAGGAAGCATACGGAAGACGAAAATGGAAGTCGAGAGCTTTTCCGAAGCCTGCTGAAAGTGAACCAATGGTCGCGGGGAACCCATTGGATCCTAACTAGTACGGTATTAAGCTCCGGGAGGGAAAAATGTTTCGGAGGAAGGAGGATGTGCAGGAACTCGTAACGTGGGCGGGTCTAATTCGCTGCTTCACGACAAAGGTGAAGAAGTCAACAACGATCTTGTATGTTGCAGGGTGCGCTGCTCCCAAGTGCAAGTGGTCATGTCGGGCTTTGACTTACAAAGATACGGGGTTATGGATGATCTGAAAGCTTGTAGACAAGCACACGTGCTCGCTGAACGAGGCGGTCAGACAAAAATGCAGTGCGACATACACACAGCTGGGGCGACGCCTTGTCGAAAGGTATGTGACCCAATACGCAATACTGAACTGGACTCTTGCCTAAATTCCACTGGACATATATGGATATAAACTGGACATACTTTGGTAGTAACTGGACACACAACAATTGTAACTGGACACTAACCTATATACACTGAACATACGTTAATAAAAACTAGACACACAACTAATTTCACTGGACACACGTGTTTGTGAATGGGCATGTGCAGTTTCGGACGGTCAAAGAAGCCCCTCAATCCGGAGAAAGTGCAGAGGATGATGAAGTCGCAACTGGGGGTCACATGCAGCTACTGGAAGGCGCGCCAAGCCGGTTGAGTGCGAGGGACAACGTGTACGGAACAGACGAGGAAAGCTATCGGAGAATGTACTTGTACATGTACATGCTCGAGCAGGCCGACCCTGGGATGTACACGAGGATAGAATGCGACACGGAGGGGCGATTCAAGTATGCGTTTGTGAGTCTTGGAATGTGGTGGAGGGCTATCCCCAACCTACGAAAGGTCAGTCCTTCCGTAAATGGAACATTATGCTCATCTACTGTCAACATGACGCTCATATTAATACGACATGACATATGTTTGATTACACATGACACCTCTAACGCCTCAAGATGTTTCTTCTCCGGGATATATCGGTGGACGGGAGCTTCTTGAAGGGGAAATTTCGAGGGTGCTTGCTATTTGCTACCGCATAAGACGCTCACCACCACATTTACCCCGTTGCCTTCGCCATGGTTGACGGCGAGAATGATGGGTCTTGGGGGTTCTTCTTCAGGCAGATGTTGCGTGTTATTGAAGACACGACTGATCTGGTGTGGGCATACGGGATAGCTACATATTTGCGAAGCAGGGCATATGCACATATCACTTATTTCAAAACGTCCGTTTCTGGTTCAATTGCGGGGGCTTGCAAGAAGAGTTCATGACGATGTGTAAAGCTTACACGTACGGGGAGTTCCAGGCGTTGTACGCGGAGTTCTGTGCACGGGTTCTCGGAGCAGGCCAATATCTCAAGGAGGCCGGGTTCAGCAACTGGGCAAGGGCTTTCTACACCGGGAATAGGTACAACATCACAACCACTAATAACTTCGAGTGCTTGAACTCGGTGTTCAAATATCCTCGGGATTTGCCGCTAAGAGCCCTTGTAGATGCCATCCTTGAGACTGTCGGCACGTGGTTCGCCAAACATATGAAGACAAGCGCCGAGCAGGGGAAAGTCGTAAGCGACTGGGTTGGTAACGCCATCAGAGCAAACTTTGTGCAATCCCTTTCCATGGTCGATCATATGGATATTACATGATGGGCACATCTTTTGACATGATATATAATGGTTAAGACATGACAATAGGTATTTACCACGTTTTGTAATCAGGGCTCACTTCTTCGGAAACGTTAACGTTCCCCCTTTTACATTGAAGTATGAACTTCAACCGTGTTTTGTAATTAAGGCTTGTTGGGCTTGGGTGCAGCTATTTTAGTTTGTACATGACATGCAGTAATATTAACTTGCCAGGTGATATTTTGGACATGACATGTTGTAATTGTTAGTTTCAATGGAAATGCGAATGACGTAAATATATAAGTGTCAAACATCGTACGACCTACATGATAACATAGTTTCAAAAACCACATGACATCATAGTTTCAAAACCTGAGGCCTAGGTTTCCCAAAACGACATACCGTCGATACCAAAGTCAACCAAATAAAATCCTACGAAAACACAAATGTGCAAGCGACCAACAACATGTCCAGACAACAGTACAACCAATAATGTTCTTGTAAATGGAGACGGAGGCAATGACTACTGAGGATCGGGACTGGGTTGGAAGGAACCGTGGAAGATGGCGACACAGAGGACTAGGCGGTAGGCATCGATAAAGGCGTCGTCTACCCCTTTGAATACGCGGTCGCCTTATGCGGCGAGCATCTGCATGAAACAGATAGCGTAGGGGCCGGAGTCTCCTCTGCGTCATAAAAAGTAAATGTGTCAAACCAAATTCGCAGCAATTACACTATAATGCAAAAGATGGACGACGACTTACGATTGCTTGTTCTGAGGGATCCCCTTCACACGGTTGTACTTGAACGGTTGGGGCGGTTTCCCTGCATGCTTGGTGGCAGCTCTTGGTGGACATTCATCAAAGGGGGCAGGGTGTGCGTGATGGGCTTCAGAAGGCCGGGCAAATGTCGCTCAATAGTCAGACGAGTGTACGGATCATACACACGGACAATCCACTCGGCCATGTCGATCTCCAGCGCAACCCAGTGGTTGTCCTTCAGATTCCAGGGGGCCAACACGCGGTCGACGCTAGCCCAAGGCTTCGGACACCGCTCAAGCAACATACCGCTGAAGTAGTACTCCAACTCCTCGTCGACATTCATGCCGGTATGTCTGTACAACAGTACCTCGAAGTAGGGGTCGACGACTGCGACGCCTGCGTACTTCGACTCGTTGTCAACCCTTCTTTCGGAGGATGCCACATGCTTGGTCGATATGCTGCAAACAAGGAACACGTGTCCAGTCAACAACAAAATTGTCATGTTATCGGAGCACGGGTGGGAGGACATTACCTCTGAGCCCACCATATGCTTTGGCGTTTTCAGGTCCCCGGAGAATTCTCTCTGGAGGAGGGTGCCCATCATTATATGTGCGGGGTCAGTCCCTTTGGCGTTGTCACTGGTCAACCACACAGAGAAGGCGTCGACGTCGGCCCTGGTCGTCAGGCCCAAGGCCACGGCGTCAACCCCCACAATGACCTTCTTCCCCTTGGCGGCCCGCGACTTCTTCACCCCCTTCGTCGCTTCGTCAACCACCTCTTTTTCCTTGTTCCCCTTCTCGACGCGCGGCTTCTTCACTGGCTGAGTGACTTCGTGCCTGACGAGAGGGTTTCTCGACCAAATAAATTTGTAGTCAAGACCCCGGCTATAGTATAGGGGAGTCAGGTTCGTCCTCAGGAGAGAAGTCAGCGGTTCTAGATTTAGTGTGTTTTGGGGTTCAGGGATAGCGGGAAAAGGTGGGGAGGTTGCTGTCGATGTCGACTAAGACTTGGTCGATGTCGAGGGAATGATAGAAGAAGAGGTGGTCGGTGTCGGGTAACTTTGCAGGATAAAAATAATGAAATAAAATAAATAAAGATGCAAACTTCCAAGGTTAGGGATCACCACAACAATAAACATATGCGCAGATCATAAATCACATAAAGATGCATGCTTTATATCAAATAATCGACTTTCGCAAATTCCAACAATTTAGGTGATAGAGGCTCTCGCATAAAAACCTAATTTGTTTCTACCTTTTCTTAAATAGAATCAACCAACTTTCGCAAGCAAAGCCTAATTACTATCCAAATTCATAATAAGATCACTTTTGCTTCAATATCATGAATAAGGAATTTCCTCAACTCTCGCAAAGGATTAAGCACATCGGTAGATGATGATAAAGACATAAAATTCATAAATTCATAAATCAAACACACATATCTATGTTAGGATCACCCCAACCCTAGAAGAAGGAAATTAGAAATAAAACATAATAAAAGAAAATTAACTTTAACATAAAATAAACTAAAACTTACAAAACCTTCCAAACGTTTCTCCTCTCTCTCCTCTCTCTCTCTCTCTCTCTCTCTCTCTCTCCTTGCGTCCTAAGACGACTTTGCTTGAATGAATGAAAATCAGCCCCCTAGAGCTTTATTTATAGCATTCATTCCCTCTCTAATTAGGAAAGAAACTATATCTAAATCTATATCTATCTATCTTTTATCTAAAGATTAAAACATGGAAATAAAGGAAATAAATCAACTAGGAATTATATCTAAAGTGGATAAATATCTTCTCCTCTTGATAGCTCTTGATAGATGTGGATAGAATTTTGTATCGAAAATATCACCATCGGCTTCGGGATAGAAACTTAACAAGATATTCGGATTGCTCGGAATCCGCCGCTTGGGTCAACTCGATATCGAGTAGGAGTCGTCGATATCGACTAGCAGTTTCTTCGTCTTGTGCTCAGAAGCTCCATATCGTCCAACAGAACATATGTCGACTTGGGTGGTCCTCGATATCGACTAAGTCTTGCTCGGCATCCCAGTGCTCAGCTTCTGGATCTCGGCTCCAGACATGGAAATCGACTTGGGTGCTTACTCGATATCGACCAATTCTTGTCGATATCGACTAACCTGCTCCAGCTCCCCAGCTTCACTTGTCAATTTCTGGGGTCTCTACTCGATCTGGGCTTTGGTCGATATCGAGTAAAAGTCCTCGCTATCGAGTAGTTCTCTCAGCTTTCTGCTCTGTTCTTGAAACGCACTTTCCCGAGTCATCCTTTGTCGGATTGACGCATATGAACATGCGTTGGAAAGATATTTTCGAGGGCTACAACTCTCATGAAGACATCAAAACTACATTCAGAATGATGATTACCGAAAAATGGCCTTTTCTCCAGCTGCACCATCCGTAGCTTCTTCATGGGTTTCCTTTAAGCTCCAAACTGCGTCCGATTTCTACGAAATATAACAAAAACTTGTGTAGACCTCCATATATTGAAAATTAACATATACTACACATATTTAATATTATTTTAACCCAAATGTATGAAATGTATGCAGAAAACGATATAAAATTAAGTGTAAAACATGGCGAATTAGGCTCACAACAGTGCCCATCTAACGTCGTAGGCGCTCGCCTCACCCTTCCCCCCTTACGCTGAAGGGAAACGACGACCTCATCATGCGCCTCCTATGCTGGTAGACATTGAAGGTTCGATAATATAAAACAATTTAATATAGAAATACTCTAGAAGGGGGGTTGAATAGAGTATGCCCGTTTTTCGCAGAAAATCTCAAGACTTTTGGAGCTCGTATAAAACCCTTTGAGATAAACCTGAATCACAAAGTTAGACAATCGAACCAAGTGCGGAAATAAGGTAAAGCAATAGATAAAGGACACGAGTAATTGTTTACGAGGTTCGACACGAACTTGGCCTACGTCCCCGCCTAGGGTTCTTCCACAACCCTAGGATTCAAAAGGCTTTATTGATCCGCTTAGCTTAGGATCCTAATAGCTCACCGAGAAGCCTCTCTCCTATACAATTTCAATCTAGTCAACTCACGGTCCCTTGGAGTCCTAGACCAATCTAGAAGAGCCCCACATCTCTCAGCTATCTAGTACAATCCTCTTACTTTCACAAATCAATAGCCTAGTGCAACTTCCCGAGTTACAAACTCTCGAGTAACACTATAAATGAATATATCCTATAAGCTCACATTGACTCTCAAAGGCTTTGAAATAAACAACAAACTCTTGAGCACTAGTAGAGAGTACACTTGGAAGACAGATCTCGCTTGAATGAATGAAAGCTTGTGTAGCACTTGTGTTGTTCTGTCTTCATCTTCCTTCTCTATTTATTGAGACAAATCGGCGCCGAGAATCTTCTCCAACGGCTATTCCAGATCATGGCCAACTTTAAGATCTTCTAAACTTGGAAACAAATGAAGCCATAATCTTTCCGATTTGAACCTTCTCAACACTCATCACAAGGAAGGAAATAATTCGAAAATACTTCCTGAAAGATTAGTTACACATATATAATATAAAGAAAGTATATAATAATATTAAATAATATTCGGACGTATGTAACAGGTTTTGGATTTCATCAACTGTTAAAGCTCCAAGACCTTTGACACAAACATCTTGTCAAGGCCTTTGAAACGTTATTCCGATTTTCATCAAGGGAGGGAGTTATCAATCTCCCCCTTGATGAAAGACAAAACCTGTGCATCCCTGCAACTTATTCACGCATAAATAATATAAGTGAAATCGGACTAAGTACCTGCACGAGTTAGACAAATGTTGATCAAATTTTTAAAGCATGAAAAAGCCATCCAACCGAAAACCAAAAATCAAAAACCAAGGTCTTCCAAGACCTTCAAGCAGAAAGGTTTTCAAGTCAAAACAACCACAGATCATCTCCCCCTTTTTGTCTTTCAACAAAGGGAGGAGGTAAAACAGTCACCAAATGTTTTGAAAATGTTTCCAAAAATCAGCAATGTATCAAGGATGGAGATAGGGTAGGGTAGGGTAAGGCTTAGGCTTCGTCGTCCGGAGCATCATCAGTGAGCCTCGTCCACAGTCCTTGTAGCATCTTGGAAATCCCGCTCATCTCCGTCATAAACTCCTTTTGCAGCTCCTTGATATCCAGGCGAACTTCCTCCAAGCCCAACTCTAGGTTGTCCATGCGTTCATCGAAAGCTGAAGCAGTGGGAAGGGCTTTTGAAGGAGTGGCAAGACTCAAGGTCCCTTGGGGAGACCAAGTGATGCCAATCTTTTCAAGGCCCTTAGAGTCGAACTTACCCATATAAAGCTGTTGTTCTTCATTTTTGACATCAATTCCAAAAGCTTTGAAGAGAGGGGTCAAAAGGGTAGCAAAGGGGAGGGGAGAGCCTTTTCTAGCTTTTCTAGCATGAGCCATGGTGCCAAGGATAGTGTTGGCCAGATCAAGGTCAAGGCCATTTAGGATGTGGTAAAGTAAGACCATGGCATTATCAGTAAGGAGTGAGTCAGAGTTAAGACGGGGTAAGAGGCATCGAACAATGATGTTTAAAATTATTTTTGCCTCAAGGGTTAGGGATGAGTGGGTGAGTTGCTTTGAGGTGCTGTTGGATGCTTTGGGTAGGAGGTACTTGGCTCGGGCAAGAATGATGCAATTCTCTTTTGAGGGGTGTATTTCAGAGGGTGGAACTAGGCTAGGTAAGCCAAGGAAATCTGCAAAGTCATTGGAGTTGAGAGAGATTCTAACCCCTTTGACAACAGACTCCAAAGACCAACCGTTGGTGTCGTGTTTGGCTTTTAGGTTAATGTAAAACAGACGGGTAAGCTGGGGGTAGTATACGGTTTCAAGACTGAGAAGGGTCCAGGCTGGGGATTTTTTGAGAAGATCAATGCAGGGTAACTTCAAAGCTTCGAAGAACTCAAAATCTAAAAAATCAGAACAACAAATCCTACGAGTTCGAAACTCATCTACCCACTTACCAGCAGTCTCAGCATCTTCAAACCAAGAGGAGGGCAAGGATTGATTTACCTGGATATATGCAGGTGGGTCGGCATTCTTCCTGCGAGCAATTGTCGGAGCAGCTCTCTTGACCGGCGCTTCAAGACTCCTGAGGGTGCCCTTCCTGGTGCGCTTGGGCGATGAAGGCTTGACAACAACTGGGGCTTTCCGCTTCTTTGGAGACGGGGGATGAGGAGAAGGAGAGTGAGATTCTTCCTCCTCTTTCTCAGACCCCGAGTCCTCACCGGACCCCGCGTCATCTCCTTCAGCTTCCTCGTCATCTCTAGATTCCTCTTGCTCTTCTTCTTCTTCTTCCTCAGGCTCCTCCTCGGCTTCAGCTTCCTTCCGAATCCTCTCAGCTTCTTCCTCGGTCAGTTTCCTTGCAAGCTTGGCCTCCTCATCGACCTTTTTCTTCTTCAAGGCTTCCTCCTCGGCTTCCTTGGCAGCATCTCTTTCCAGGATGGCATCGAGGTCATCTTCCTCCTCTTCCTCGTCCACTTCCTCAGCCAAAATCTTCCTCTTCCCTTTCTGTTTGGCACTGAGAGGCTTCTTAGCAGAGCACTTTAGAGAGCCCTTAGTAACAGTGGTCGTGCTCTCAGCGATGGTGCTCTGGACAACAGTTGGGACAATGGCTTGAGGAGTGGGTTCAGGTGTGGGAGAGGTGGCAGTGGCCTGACGTTCCCTTGGTGGCGCCAAGTCTTTTGGGTGTGACAACTTTCTTTGTTTTAGGTGCCATGGAGGAAATCGGCTAGGGTTTCTTTAGAAAAGGTTGAGAGGTTGAAGAAGGAGAAAGCGAAAGGGTTTGGATAATTTGAGAGAGTGATGGAATCGGGTACAGACTTGGGTATAAGTAGAGAGAGATGATGGGACGGGTTTAGAGTTCCAAGGGGGGGGGGGGGGTAATGATAACATTGCCAAGATTTGAAGAGTTTCCAATTCAAAATTCAAATGTTTCCATTAAAATCGGATTGAAGAACTGAATGATTTAGTTCCAAAATTAAAAATATCTTAACGGTTAAGAATATAACATAAATAGGCAATTTTGAAATCCGATAAAAATATAATTGATTAAATATCTAAAAAGATATTAACCAAAAATATGTGATCCGATATATGTAATCCACCATTTAGTTCACACACCTTGACATAGTTCTCAAGGGTCTTGACACTAAGTAGATTTTATCTTTCGTAAAGGGAATGCTCCCCCTACGAAAGTGCATCCTTGTTAAGCATCCCAATATCTCGTCTTATGAAGGTGAACCTGTCCTCTGCCAACGACTTAGTAACAATGTCAGCCCATTGATAATCAGTTGAAATAAACGAAATGGACACATCACCTTTTTCAACATGGTCTCTAATGAAATGATGCCTTACATCAATATGTTTGGTCCTTGAATGCTGAACAGGATTCTTAGTGATGGAGATGGCACTTGTATTGTCACACTTAATGGGAATGCCTTTGAGGTTGATGCCAAGATCTCGCATTTGTTGAGCTATCCAAAGGATTTGGGAGCAACAGGCTCCAGCTGCAATGTATTCGGCTTCTGCAGTGGATAGAGTGACTGAATTTTGTTTCTTTGAGTGCCAACTGATCAAGGATGCTCCTAAGAATTGGCAACATCCTGATGTGCTCTTCCTATCCACCTTATAGCCTGCAAAATCTGCATCAGAATATCCAATTAATGTGAAATCCTTTTGCTTTGGGTACCATAGTCCAAGCTCCTTAGTGCCATTGAGATATCGAAAGATCCTCTTCACAGCCACAAGGTGAGATTCTTTAGGATCAGCTTGAAACCTAGCACACATGCAAACACTAAACATGATGTCAGGTCTACTAGCCGTGAGATATAATAAAGATCCAATCATTCCTCGATACTCCTTTTGATTGACACTTTTCCCAGTCTTGTCTTGATCTAGAGACAATGTTGAACTCATGGGAGTCTTGACTGCTTTGGATTGATCCATCTTGAACTTTTTCAAGAGATCCTTAGTGTACTTGCTTTGGTTGACAAAGATCCCTTTCTTGGATTGATGAACTTGTAATCCCAAAAAGAAATTGAGTTCACCCATCAAGCTCATTTCAAATTCACTGCACATGATGTCAGAAAATTCCTTGCACAAAGATGTGTTAGTAGCACCAAATAATATATCATCAACATAAATTTGAATAACCAAAATGTCCTTTCCTTTGGTTTTGATAAAAAGAGTATTGTCGATCAACCCCCTTTTAAAATCATTTTCTAAAAGATATTTTGACAATCGCTCATACCAAGCTCTTGGGGCTTGTTTCAAACCATAAAGCGCTTTGTCAAGTTTATAAACATGATTGGTAAATTCTGAATTTTCAAAACCCGGGGGTTGAGCCACATAAACTTCTTCCTCTAAGAAACCATTAAGAAAAGCACACTTGACATCCATTTGATATAACTTTATGCTCATAAAAGATGCAAATGCTAATAAAATGCAAATAGCTTCCAGCCTGGCTACGGGAGCAAAGGTCTCCTCGTAGTCAATACCTTCCTCTTGATTGTAGACTTGAGCAACAAGCCTTGCCTTGTTCCTCACAATCTTACCATTCTCATCTAGCTTGTTTCAAAATACCCATTGTGTGCCAATGACTGATTGATGCTTTGGCCTAGGCTTCAAGGTCCAGACTTTGTTTCTTTCAAATTCGTTGAGCTCACTTTGCATAGCAATGATCCAGTCTGGCTCTTGAAGTGCCTCATCTACCTTCTTTGGCTCAGTAAGAAAAAAAAATGCGTGAAAAGCACAGAGATCTTTAAGTTTAGAACGAGTTTGAACACTAGAAGTAGGGTCAGAAATGATACCCTTTAAAGAGTGTGATGAGGAGTATTTGAATTTCCTTTTGCTAGTCTCAGCTCCTTGATTCGTCACACTGGTAGGATTGACTTGTGGTACATCTGACTCCGTGGTCCTGTTAGGTTCAGTTACAGCAGTTTCTGACATCTCAACACTGTTGGAATGGACACCAAGGGCTTTGGACGCATCTTCAACACCTTGGGCCAATTCTTCAGTGTTAAGAATCTGTTCCTGCATGTTCCTCTTCTCTATGGTCTTGGTAGCAGCATCATCACCTTCCTCGTTCTCTTCGTGGATATTAAGATCTATATCTGTAACACTTTCACTCAAAGCACTGTCATTGCATTCATAAAAAATAACATGTATACTTTCTTCAACTAACTGGGTCCTTTTATTGAAGATTCTATAAGCTTTGCTACTTGTGGAGTAGCCAAGAAATATACCGTCATCACTACGCGCATCAAATTTCCCAAGGTTATCCTTTGTTATGAACAAAGGATAACCTTGGGAAATTTACCATCATCAATACCGTCATCACTATCCTTTGTTATGAACAAAACAAGTACAGCCAAAGGGTTTAAAATAAGATATAAGTGGTTTGCGGCCTTTGAAAAGTTCATAAGGAGTTTTCTTTAAGATGGAACGAATAAGACAACGATTCAAAATGTAGTTAGCTGTGTTAACAGCTTCAGCCCAATAGGTTTTAGGTAATGCATTTTCTAAAAGCATAGTCCTCACCATATCCTCTAAGGTGCGGTTCTTGCGTTCCACAACCTCGTTTTGTTGAGGTGTCCTAGGAGCAGAAAAGTTATGGGAGATGCCATATTTAGCACAAAACAAATCAAACTGAAGTCGATCAAACTCCCTACCATGATCACTCCGAATTGACACCATGGGCTCGTTTCTTAAAGTTTGCAACTTCTTAAAAAGTTTTGAAAACTCAAATAAGGCCTCTGATTTTTCTTTTAAAAATGCAACCCAAGTATATCTAGAAAAATCATCAACAACAACTAGCATGTACTTTTTACCATTGGGAGATTTGACTCGCATAGGACCACATAAATCCATATGTAAAAGTTCAAGGGGTCTAGAAGAACTTACAACCTTTTTGGGTTTGAAAGAGCTACGTGTTTGTTTACCTCGTGTGCATGCATTGCACATATCAATACCTTTGAAGTCCATCTCAGGTAGTCCTCTTACAAGCCTTTTGGACACAAGCTTCTGTAGTGTATGTGGACTCACATGACCGAGTCTCTTGTGCCAGAGCTTTGGATCGTCCGTCAAAGCCTTTAGACAGGTTAAGCTTCCTTGTGCCACTTGATTAGCATTTATGACGTATATATTGTTGTAATGATATGCAGTCAATATAACTTCACATGTATCTTCTCTGCACACTATACATCTTTTCTTGTTAAATCTGACATTGTTGCCACTATCACATAATTGAGAGACACTAAGCAAATTATAATTCAAACCATTAACAAGATAAACATTTTTAATACTATGGTTGGAATCACTTCCAACACTACCAATACCAACGATGTCGCATTTTCCTTTGTCACCAAGAGTGATTGTTCCCGTGGATTGCTCCTTTAGATCATGAAAGAGAGAACTCTTCCCACTCATATGCCTCGAGCATCCACTATCAATAATCCATTTGTGTTCTTTCACCTTGGTGATCTCCTGCAAGACAAACATCAACCTTTGTGGCTAGACCAATAAGCAAATTTGGATCCATTGTTGGGGTAAACCATATTTGGTAAAATAGTGCCTTTTGGAACCCAAACTTGTGTTATCCGTTCTTTTCTCAAATGAACAGGAAATGTATTGCGAATAATATATGGATCCTTTCTTCTATAGGGGCAGGTCTATTTTACATGTCCCTTTCTAGCACAATGGTGACATATAGGAGAGGTTCTGCTTCCTTTTGCCTTTACAAAAGTGGTAATGTGTTGCTTCTTTAAAAACCTTGGATTGTAACCAATACCACTTTTGTTTAGAGAGCTTTGTTGCTCACCCAACATCCTATCGAGAGTACTTTGGATTTGGTAAAACTTATGAGGGTTGTCTGTTGGTCTTGAATCTTATTATTCAGGGAGATCTTCTCGTTCTCTAAGTCATGATGCTTATTTCTTAGAGAGGAGAGATCTTGCTTGAGTTCAGATTTCTCTGAGTCAAGCGTCTTGACTTTAATGTCAAGACCTGAATAAGAAGCTTCGAGACTTTTGACCATCATAGACAGATCCTCAATAGTTCTTTCCTGGTCCACAGTTCTCTTAATAAGAATGTTAGCTTGGACAATAAGCTTCTCTTCATTGGTAATCATATTGGAAAGGAATTATGATAATACCTCTTTTGGACTTGCCATAAGTTCTCTTACAGTAGCTTCAAGCTTTTCATCGTGGGATTCATCTTCTGAAGCCATAAGACAAATGTTGGCCTTCTCATCATCGGAGTCAGAGTCGGAATCGCTCCAAGTTGCCACCATGGCTTTCTTCTTCCATTTGTCACCTTTCTTGGACTGACTCTTTGTCTTTTGAGGGCAATCCTTCACAAGATGATCTCGAAATTTTGAAGACTCTGATCCATCCTTCTTGTTGAATTGCTTCTTCATTTTGAGAATTCGAGCAAGGCCTCTTGTGATAAGAGCAAAAGGATCATCCTCATCGTCATCCTCATCTTCGGAATCAGATCCATCTTTAGGCTCATCCTTCTTAGACTTGAGTGCCAAGTTCTTAGTGCTAGCTGGAAGTTCTCCATCGTCTTCATTAAGGATCATCTCAAGCGTGATCAGCTTCCCAAGAAGGTCATCAAGGGGTAAAGTAGTGAGGTCATGGGCTTCCTTTATAGCTGTTACTTTTGGACCCCATTTCTCTTTTGGAAGGCACCTTAGTATCTTCCTCACTTTCTCAACGCTGGTAAAGCTCTTGCCGGGAGAGTCAAGGTTGTTGATGATCTCTGTGAATCGTGTGAACATGGCCTTGATTGTCTCATCAGGCTTCATCTTGAAGAGCTTGTACTTTCGAAGGAAGATGCTGATCTTGGTGTCTTTTACTTGGATCGTTCCTTCATAGGTGACGACCAGTTTGTCCCAAATCTCTTTAGCTGACCTACAAGATGAAATACGATTAAACTCATCAGTGTTAAGACCACAGTAGAGTAGGTTAATAGCCCTATAGTTTTTGGAGACAAGTTCAAGATCTGCTTGGTTGTATTCGGACTCCTTCTTTGCAACTTTGGTATCATTTGGTCCATCTTTCTCTGGAATCTTCGGACCATTCTCTATAATGTTCCAAAGCTCCAGATCTTGGTCTATGATGAACATTTTCATCAAGGATCTCCAGTGGACAAAGTTGTTTCCTACAAAGAGTGGCGGTCTGCTTGTGGACCTTCCCTGTGCAAATCCTCCGCTTGCTTCACCAGACATGATCGAAAACTCACAAGATTGTTAGATCAAAAGCAGTGAGTAAAGCTCTGATACCAATTGAAGGTTCGATAGTATAAAACAATGTAATATAGAAATACTCTAGAAGGGGGTTGAATAGAGTATGCCCGTTTTTCGCAGAAAGTCTCAAGACTTTTGGAGCTCGTATAAAACCCTTTGAGATAAACCTGAATCACAAAGTTAGACAATCGAACCAAGTGCGGAAATAAGGTAAAGCAATAGATAAAGGACACAAGTAATTGTTTACGAGGTTCGGCATGAACTTGGCCTACGTCCTCGCCTAGGGTTCTTCCACAACCTTAGGATTCAAAAGGCTTTATTGATTCGCTTAGCTTAGGATCCTAATAGCTCACTGAGAAGCCTCTCTCCTATACAATTGCAATCTAGTCAACTCACGGTCCCTTGGAGTCCTAGACCAATCTAGAAGAGCCCCACCTTTCTCAGCTATCTAGTACAATCCTCTTACTCTCACAAATCAATAGCCTAGTGCAACTTCCCGAGTTACAAACTCTCGAGTAACACTATAAATGAATATATCCTATAAGCTCACAGTGACTCTCAAAGGCTTTGAAATAAACAACAAACTCTTGAGCACTAGTAGTGAGTACACTTGGAAGACAGATCTCGCTTGAATGAATGAAAGCTTGTGTAGCACTTGTGTTGTTCTGTCCTCATCTCCCTTCTCTATTTATTGAGACAAATCGGTGCCGAGAATCTTCTCCAACGGCTATTCCAGATCATGGCCAACTTTAAGATCTTTTAAACTTGGAAACAAATGAAGCCATAATCTTTCCGATTTGAACCTTCTCAACACTCATCACAAGGAAGGAAATAATTCGAAAATACTTCCTGAAAGATTAGTTACACATATATAATATAAAGGAAGTATATAATAATATTAAATAATATTCGGACATATAGAACATGTTTTGGATTTCATCAACTTTTAAAGCTCCAAGACCTTTGACACAAACATCTTGTCAAGGCCTTTGAAACGTTATTCTGATTTTCATCAAGGGAGGGAGTTATCAGACATGACACAAACTTAAAATAATATGACAGATACGTCACATCACATGACAGTAACATTAACCCGACCTACCTCAGGGGTTGTCTGTGTGGATGGTGCTTCTGGCTCAGAGATGGTTGTCATGGCCCCAGGCCCTTTGGTCTAGTCTTAGAGCCCTCAGCTAATACCTCATCCACATTAGCCCGGTCCTGATACATGACATCAAACATTTGTTGACATGACAACTAACGGACTTCACATGACACTGGCGTCAGATGGCTTACCTCAGCGTTTGTGACGGTGGTGGCTGCTCCTGGCTCAACACCGGTCGCTCTTACCATTTCCCCTTGCCCTGTGCTATCAGTCTGACCCTTTTCCTTCAACATTTCCTCACCCTACGCAAATATGCGAATGAACTTAGTGTTGACACCATTGTCAACAATGACATCGCAGTACGACAAGGATGACTTACCTATGTGGTGGGTGTTTCTTTCGGGGGTTCTTATGGATCAGCATCCTTCTTCATTTCGGTGTCCCCATGGCTTGGTCCCTTATTCTTACCCATCTCCTTCAGATTATGAGTTCGTGTCACCGTCATTCGCAAAACTTACATCACTGTTTCAGTTATAATACTTACCTCAGAGGTTGTCTTGGTGGTTTCATCTCCATCTACATCGGTACCCGATTTTTGGCCCATTTCCTTAACAATTTCCTCACCCTACACAAATATGGGAATGACGTTACCATGACGCCTATATTGTTATACATGACGGTTATGGATACTGACATGACAAATTGAACATCCTACCTCCTTCGACTGCACCTCAACATGTTCGGTTTCCTCCCCATGGGTTCCATGCCTGTCCTGCGAGTGTGTCACCTCTTCCTCGCCTCGCTTCTTCCCCCTCACCTCCCTTCTCAGCTCCTGCATCGCCGCCTCAACCCTTTGCATCCTCTCGTTAAACGTTGCCATTATGCTCCTCCCCAGATCATCCATCTTAGACAAAATTCTTGACACATCCACTTGGGTAGCCGTCGTACTTCCCTCACCCTGCGTGCCTGACCCAGATGCTTCCGTCGTTCTCGACCCATGTTTCGCTTTAAACTCCTCCACGAGGTCGTCGAAGAACTTATCTGGCTTCTCTGTCATGAAGATGGCGCCAAGGATAACCCCCTTCCTCACCTCCTCAGCATCCGGGAGGAGGACTGTCCGAACATTGTCAACCTCGTCGAACATGCCATGCTCGTCCTTCGACTGCAGGATGAGGGAGGCAAGAGAATCGTACATGATATTATGCTCGTTCGACTTATACCGCAGGCACCGAGGGCAAATTGTGTCATCGCTGGTGGTAGCAAATTGTCTTGCAACTGGGCACAGAGCCTCGTACACCCACAACTAAAAAAAAAACCCAGGTGATGACTTGTCGACACTTTGCATTTAATCGTGTTCAGTTTGCATTTTACAATGCACAGTGCCTATGTCCAGTTACCATGACTCAGTGTTCAGTATAAATCATTATTTGTCATGTGAGCTTTATTTACATACCTGGAATGCAAGGGGAAGCCAGCTAACAAGTACGACGGGCGAGAGCTGCTGACCCCGTGCTAGAGCTAGCGCTCAACAGCCCGGTAGAGGAACTCGTGGGTTCGTTCGTAGCACAGTTGCCCCCACGGGTAACGCAAGAACGTCTCAGTGTCAGACACCATGTTCACAACCCACCTTTGAATATAGTTGCGGGGTTCCTTCGCAAAGAGCACCGCCTCCACCAGCATTATGAGCGCGAACTTAGAGCGCTTGGCGGAGGAACGCTCGGACTTCATCGCCACTTTGTACTCCAACTCGAAGTCCTCCATCCTCATCTTCTCCACCCCTAAGAACTCTAAGCAGGCAGCCATGTCCGGCTCAGTGTCCACGGTCCGCAGCACGTTTGACGAGCACTTCAGTCCGTTCACTAGCGCGAACTCCGCGATGGAGAATCGGACTATGGACCCCTAGATCATGTACCAGGTTTCATGCTCCTTTTTCGACCACAGCTGCCGCTGCAGGACATAGTGGACTAGTTGTGCTGAGAACTCAACTTTGGCATTGAGCCTCGCAATGCCGCCAAACTAGCTTTCAAACAGACGCTTCCAGTCTGAGGCGGTCAGGTACTGGTCAAGCATTAAAAGAACCTGGGGCCTGGCGTATTGGTTGCACCTACACTTGAAATGCCGGTCCTCGGGGACGACATATATCGCCTGCACGGTGGGGTGGAATGTTAGAGCGACTCATCTGTAAAACACTCTACCCTTGATCGACACTACCCAAACTATACATCGCCTATTGTCGGTGTCTGCGTTATCCTTCTTTCTCCTGAACCACCCATGTTCTTGTTTGATACCTTGCAGGTTGGGGAGCAATACTTTAGCATTCTGCAAACATTTGCACATTATCCTCACACCGGTCACAATGCACATGACGGTAAGTTCACATAATGGTACTTCCCTTCTCTCCCCGTCGCGAACACCCCCCGTTCCCACATTTCCACCCATTGTTTTCATACTTGACGCCGATTACATCCCACATGACAGGGGCGGATATTCCACCCGTTCTTTCATCTAATTGCAAAGCATCGCAAACAAATTAGGTTCTTCAATTAGTCCCTCCTCCTTTCAATTTCTGCAATCGGTACTAAATCGCTAGAGTTAGGGTTTACTTGAAAACCGCCGGTCCCTCTCTTCTAAACGCTGTCGGGGTCATCTTCTACACGTTGTCGGGTTTACTTGCTTGCAAACCGCCGACTTCTTCTCCTCCTTACTCCCAGGTTCGTCTTCTTCCTTGGGCTTCTTCTTCTCCTTACTCGTATCTCGAATGGCGGTTTCGTGCCTATTGCAAATTGAACCGGTTAGTGAGTTAGGCGTGCAAACCAAACTAGGGAAAATGTCATTTACTTCAATTCCCTCTACATTTTGTGCCCAAACTAATGTTTCCGGTGGCCACGTCATCATTTGGCAGGAAATGTGATCAGAAACTCGAACCGTATTATTTTTGGTTAATATTATGATAGTTTGTATATGAAATTCTCAGTTTGAAAGTTCGTATTATTTTTGGTTCAAGGTTGGTGGCTTTGGTGGGTTGAAATTGGGGGTGCATAAGAGGAGCATTGTTGGTTGAAGCATAGAATGGCTCACTTGAGATCAAGGTCGGGATTAAATTCAGTAGTTCTCAACAACCGGCCGAAGGTGTCTCCTTTGCATTTATTTTATTACTAGTAATGATTTGTATTGGTTTTTGTGTTGTTGACTTTTTAAAAGAGTTTGATTGGTTAAAAAATATAGTGGGTATTTAAAAACAATAAAATTAATGAAAAAAGTTAGTGGAATGATGATGTTGATTGTGGGTGAGTGTTTTATTAAAACTAGTGCACAATGATAAAACGACTTGTTTTTCGAGACGGAGGGAGTACTACTTTTTTTTCAAATTAATTAGGTTCATCATTTGATATTCATGTTCCTTTTCTACCGTCTCCTTCTTTCTCATTCCTTTTTCTAGATTTTTTGTTCTAAATTCATTTTTCCTTTCTATCGCTTCTATTTTGTTTTCCTAATTTTTAGCCTTTGAATCAAATTCTCTCTATATTATTTATTTTATACCCAATTTCTAACTCAGGTAAAGAGTTAATCAAAGCTAATTAGGTATTTTGTATTCACACCTTCTCCTACAGTTGGTCATAATTCCATGGATGAGATAATAATCCAGGGATTGAAAAAAAGGGCTTTGAATTTGATTTGCAATATCCCCCATGCACTTATCGCCAAAAGGAAAGTCTATTAGCAACATGCCTTTTCGTCTATTTGCAAGATGATTGACAAAAAATATATTTAGGTAAAATTATATTCACTTCCTATTTATTTTTCCAAAATATTTACATCATGACCTGATAGAAGAGAGAGAAAGAGTTGTGATACGTGAAAATAATATCAAAATGTGTGACTCTGATTAGATTGGTAGTCAACTGACTGAGATTTGAGTTGAATGTTGAACCCAGCTTGATACGTGATGTCTCGATCCATGAACCATGGTTGTGGGATCTCAATGTTAGATCAAAAGATTGCTCGATCCTACATGCATCCTCCATTGATTTGAACTCTTGGAATTAATAACACTTGCACTTGGATCCACTGTTATTGTATGCGTAGAGACTTGGCTAATTAACCTTTCAATACCAACAATCAACCGTTGGTGTAAGACAAATAACAAATCAACCTTGTGATTGTGAGAACGACGACCCTCTATCTCACAAGAATAATCAAGACACAATATTCATGTAAATACTAGGAAGCAAATGGAACATATTTGGATTGAAATCAGGGACCTTAGCTAAAACATTTCTCCGATTAACTCAATCGAGGAACCCTTGTGATTGTTGGAATCATCCCTCACTTTAACAAACCCACAAGTTGATTTGAGAGCTCAATTAGCGATAAACGTGGGCAATCAAGTTCTTTTATAAATTTACTAATGAAAGCAACTAACATGGCAAAGTCACAAATTGAATTCATTTTATCAAATTGTTAAGCGTAATAAATCAAAATTGAGAGCGAGAACAAATTGAATGAAACCAACTTAAGTCTTTGAAAGAGATGTAAAAGATGATAGACCAAAATTAGGGTTTTGAATTGAAATCGAATTTACGGGGTTGAAGGTTGCATGGGTTGAATTTTTTTTCGAATGGAGGAGGAGATGATGGGTTTTTTCCCGAAAGCCAAAACGCAAATATTTTGTAAAAAATGAAAGGACTTGAATGCAATTTTTTTCCAATCATATTGTCAATAGACGAAAATACATATTATCAATAGACTTTATGATTGACAAATTAATGGTTTTGCATCATTTTACCCTCCTGATTATTGTCATATGTGCTTCTATTTGGCTGATTTGCATGATCAACCACTCCCATCTCTTCATCTCATCACCTCCCATGCTTTGACTAAAGCCAAACCTACTCCCTCCCTTTATAAATATGAGCTAAGGCTCATTTGGGGCTCATTCACAAAGGGCCAGCCATCCCCAAGAGAGAGAACAAAGAGAGAAAGAGAGCCTACTCCATTCTTGGTCCATTTTGGACAGCCTTCAAAGAAAAATCCATATCTCCCTCATTACTCATCCAAATTGAGCAAACTCGGTGACCATGGATATAGGGGTGTGCAGAAAAACCCGAAACCGAAAACACGACACGAAAACACGATATGAAAAAACCTGAAACCGAAAAAACACGACACGAACCGAGAAAACACGGCTTTAAACGGTTCGTGTTCGGGTCGGGCAAATCGCCTTGTCAAGTACCCGACATAAACCATTTAATTTTTTTTAAATCTGTAAGTAATATATTGTGGTATTAGTATTAGATAGTCCCTTTAGAATCACCAAATTGGAACGACTCAGCTGGTTTTAGGCCGAAGGAGTTACCCAGAGGTCCTGGGTTCGATTCTAATATTTTCCCTTTATGTTTTATTTTTCAAGTTGTCTTTTTTTTTAAAAAATTTTATTATATATAAATACTTTCTTTCCATCCAAACCCTAAACTAAAAAGAAAAGCCGCCTCCTTCCTCAGTCATCTCTCTGCAAACTGGGTTTCCATCCAAACCCTAAACTAAAAAGAATAGAGCATCCGCCTCCTCAATCCTCTATTTTTCTCTTTATAAACTGAGCGACTTCGAGTCTCCGACGTTCTCCCTGAAAAGCCTAGTGGTGACGGTGAATGTGGCTTCACTTTCTTCTTCTCTCAAGTTCGGCGCCTCCGACTCGGCCTAAATCGCCTGGCAACGGGAGATAGCAACCGCACTTTCTCCATCTACAAATCTCCAGATGCGGCATCATATGTGTTATTCGACGCCGACGGTCCAACAAGGGGGTGGGTGTTCTCTCTCCAATCTCCATGGTAAGTATGAATGAGAAAGTGCTTAAACCCCATGGGAGAGCCTTGACTGCCGAGTGTCGAGGAAGAATTTCGGAAGAAAGTAAATGATGACCAATGAACCTTTGATGATCAAATCTTGTGAATTGTTGAAGAAAGTGCTTATCTTGTTTATTTTTTATTTTTATAAGCTAAATGATTCTGTAGTGGGCAAATTTCAATGGAAGCTATTTTGCTTTAAGCTTAATGATTCTTCTGCACACAATTACACAGTAACATAGACACATAGTGCAGGGAACTAGGAGAAAGGAACACACGGACATACAAAAAAAAAATCGGTTCGTGTTGGGTACCCTGGTATCCGACACGGAACCGAATACCCTAACCGTGTCGGGTACCTGGGTTTAGACGGTTCAGATATAGTTCAGGGAATTTGGGCTTAACGGTTCCGGGTAGCCGACACGATTAACCGGTTCGTGTTGGGTACCCGGTTATGCACACCCCTACATGGATCCGTCTTGAACCCATCTTTCTATACATATCTCAAACACAAAAATCCAAGGTCGTTTGCCTAGCCAAAATCGTCCATCTTTGGAGCTGCAGAAAACTGTTTTTTAAGGGTCTTGAGAGTTTGACTTGATTTCTTGGTAAGAACCCTTCCTTTCTTTAAAAGCTGAGTTCCAACATATGTTATAACTCCTTTTATTCAACTTTGAGTAAGAATCTAAATCATGTTTTGGGATTTTCGGTGACAAAATGGCAAGGTGTTTGGAAGGTGCTTCGAAGGACTCCCGAGGGTGTTCTTGAGTCGTTTGTGTGGGATTCTTTGAAGGTAATCCCTCATCCGTCTCCCCCTCTCTAGGAATAGATCTTTTATGCTTGGAAAGGGCTTAAGAAGTGGAACCTCTATGTGTTTTTGGTTGCGTTTTGTAGCAAACGTCAAAAAACAAAATGGATATATGTGCCTCTGTAACTTTGACTTTATTTCCAATCCAAAGATCTGATTCGACTGAAATCTTAATAAGATGTTCACGGAAATGTTATCGAACTGCCCTTCAAAATTTAGGGCGATCCAACGGTTGGATCAAGAGTTAATATAATTTTAGTAACCAGTGTTTATAATGACTCGATTAAAAAACTTGGTTAAGGGAATGCTAAGAATATGGTTAAATATATGATGGCATAACCAAAACTTAGAGAATATAAAATACAGAAATGAAGTATACCCACAACTTGGCTTATGATCCGATAAGAAGAAAATCGATTATGTGATAATACGATATAGATTATAACTAGTTAAGTCCGGATCACTTAACCAAAGTGCATAATCTATAGAATCGTGAACCTCATGTGGATGTATGTTGATTATTAGGTTGGGTACCATGCATTAGAATACCACGTAATGAAAGCTTAATGAAATTACTAGGCTATTGTTGATTGGATCCTTGGTTGCGCATTTTATTGCTTGCTTATTCTCCGGACTCCAGGTAAGTCCCTTGGACTTACTCATGATGGATTTATGTGATACTCTTTGTCTTATCGAGAGTCTTCATGAATCACACGACCTAGTAACATGTTTAGGAATATAAACCGCTAATATGAGATAGGATGAACTTAGTAACTCCAACAATTTATATGTATGCTATATGTCTAAGGTAGGACGACCGTCAAAATCTGAATAGATGACTTATACTAGTTGGAACAAGAATGAAATGATGAAATACTTATGATGAGGAATAATGAGTATGTTTGAGAAAGATGAGTACGTTTGAGAAGATATTATGATATGATGGTGATGATGATGATGATTATGATGATTACGATGATGATACGGGCCCTTGTGTGTTTATTTCGCGTTCATATATATCTATACACTTGCTTATGTGTTATATTTTAACATTCATGTAGTTTAAGTATGCCTCTTTATATGGCATCGAGTGTGCATATTTCCGATGATTGACCACGATTTATTTCTTATTTTTAGATTCAGGTACCCCTTACCCGATATGACTTACTTATGTGGATGGTTGTCGGGACAAACCTTTTGGGACAATTAGAGCGAGTGAGGCATGACTTACGCACTCTTTACTTTCTCGCTTACTTTGATTTGGTTTTGACCCGGCTATGCCGCGGCGACTTTGATGTACGTTATTTCCGCACTTTATATTTCTGACTTGAAAATCATTTACACGATAGTACCTAGGATAGGTGAACGCCTCCACTGGGCGCGCGCATTTCTAGGGGTTCGAAATCCCCACTTTCGAAAACCATCGCTTCCGCTAAAAACAAATAACTTAACTAAATAACTCGTACTCGGTGGTAAGATCTAAAGCTCACGGAAGAATTCAAAACTCTTCTATAACGTTCCCTGAATAATCGGATCATCCGAACCTTATAAATCCTCTAACTGGATTTATGGAGGCATATTCCGATATCCATACTTTTGGGTCGTTACAAAGTTGGTATCAGAGTCAAGGTTGCTTGACCTGAGTACGCACGAGTTATAAAAAAATTTCAAAACCCGCCCACCGTTTTGGAAGTTTTAAAGGATTTTAAAAGGTTTTAAAGGGCAAAGTTGAAAACCCTTTGGAAATAAAAATGAACTAGGATCCTTCTAGATGAGAGATAGGATCGATGGGTAGTATAAAGTCGATAGACATCTTATTGAGATGTAGAACGGGATTCTAGTAGGCAAAATACTAGTTTTCCTTTACAGCTGGTTGAAGAAGACTCCAAGGGAGCAACCATGGTGGTTGGAGTAGGATAGCATTTAGAGGCGGGCTCGCCAAGCTATCCCTCGAAGCATAGCTATCTAGTTAGCTTCCGTGTGATATAAAACGGTACCTGTGGGCCATCCCCTTAAAGGGATGTAATTATGTGAAATGAATGTGCCTGAGGGCCGTCTTCCTTGAAGAAGACGTTTTTATTAAGGTGTATATCGAGTACACTTAAATGTCCAGTTGTCATCATGGTCGACACCGAGATTAGTAGAGGACGCGTGAGACCATGTGGCCGAGGTCGTGGCCGCATTCTTGAGACAAAAACAGAGACTGAGACCGACACTGAGGTCGAGATCCTCGGACAGCAGGGATCGGCTGATAGGCAGTAGCAGGGATCAACAATAGAGAAGGCATTACTCGCGTTGCTAGAGCGAGAGAGATCAGTTGGCGTCACCGACTGGGTGAAGAGACTATCACAGAGTAGCCCGCTTATCTTCCAGGCCGGACCCGAAGAGGATATCGAGCAGTTCTTTAGAGGACTCGAGGGAGTTTTCAGCTTGATTCGAGTACCCGATGCGGAGACACAAAGGCTTGCGGCTGGGCAACTTCGAGGAGATTCTTTTGACAAATGGATTGTCTACCGTGATGATCGTACTGCATGGACATACGAGGAGTTTAGGAAGTTGATGCTGAGAGAGTACTGTCCGTCTGGGACACAGGTAGCACGAGAGGTTGCGTTCTTCAGCACCCGCTACGACCCACGACTATCTATCTTCGAGATCGTCTGCCAGTTCAAGAATGAGCTCGTTTATTGTAGAGGGGTCTGTAAGACCGACGAGATGCGCACCCGCATGCTTTCTATGAGGCTTCTACTAGACGTTCTTCTGATCTCTACCAACAAGAAGGGAATGACATATGACAAATTCCTAGAGATGATCCTCTACTATGACCAGCAGTTACGTCTGACAGCTGCCACGTCTTCAGCTTTTCGCACTCCATCTGGCGGAAAGAGGCCACGACCCGCGGAGCACAGATTTAATAGGGGCCCATGGAAGGGGCCAACGAGAGAAGGATCGACCAGCGAGACCACTTGGGCCATTCCAGCTGTACCTGTATCATCATACTACGAGGCTAGAGTGAGAGCTATTATCTGCCACAGCTGCCGCGTGGAAGGCCACTACTAGACAGACTGCGCTAGGAAGTTCATTTCATGCTACACGTGTGGAGGGGTAGGACATCATGCTATCATGTGCCCGCTAGGCGAGGGATCTTCAGTCAGTCCTGTAGCTTCAACTTTACGCCTTCCAGAGGCACCGAGACCCGCTCAGATTTCTTATGCACATGGTCAGGGGAGGGGGACTCCCTCAGGAGTTGGCCAAGGAGATAGTAGCTATGGAGGTGGTTGAGGAGACAACGATTTTAGAGGAGGATGAGGCCGAGGTGGAGGACGAGATAGAGGTAGAGGTAGAGGAGGAGGCCGAGGCAGCCGAAGATCTTACCAGCATCAGCAGGCACAATCGTCTGCAGGGTCGGCAGGACCAGGCCAGGGCAGAGGTTCTACACAGCTGGAAGCGATAGCTGTAGACATTGATTTCTTACCACCCCTGCTGCCCCGCGCGTTCCCGATGCGGAACGACGATTCGACAACTCCGACTTCCATAGGTACGATATCGTTCTGTGGCTCTACTCTTCGCATTCTATTCGATACTGGGGCAACCCACTGCTTTATAACATATTCATACGTAGCTAGATTTAAACTTGTATGTTAGATATGTCCCGCATTAGTAGTGCGTATGGCGGATGGGGCTAGGGTTAGGACGGGGCATGAGATCCTAGGATGCCCCATTTGGATAGGAGAGCGAGAGTGGCCCACTGACTTGATAGTCATGCCACTGCGGACATACAAGATGATCCTGGGGATGGATTTTATGAACTTCAACGGGGCAATCCTCAACCTGAGGACCCGTACAATTTCCATCCTCGCGGAGGATGGGACTGAGCACGAGGTGTGGCAGAACGACCCCAAACGGAACGGAGCCCAGATCAGCGTCATTCAAGCGGCGAGACTTCTAGACCAAGGATGCATGAGCTACTGGTGTTACGCTTTAAAGGTGGATCGCGAGCGACCCAGCCTGACAGATGTCCTCGTTGTTAGTGAGTTTGCTGACATTTTCCCAGACGAGCTACCAGGACTTCCGCCAAAGCGAGATGTTGATTTCGCTATACAGTTGGAACCGGGCACTAGGCCAATTTCGAGGGTCCCATACAGGATGACGTCGACGGAGATGGCCGAGCTGAAGGCACAGTTGGAGGAGCTAGACGGGAATGGCTACATTAGGCCGAGTGCTTCGCCGTGGGGAGCACCAGTGTTGTTCGTGAAGAAGAATGATGGGTTGTTGAGGCTATGCATAGATTATAGAGGGCTGAACCGGGCTACGGTGAAGAACCGTTACCCGTTGCCGAGAATAGACGACTTAATGGATCAACTACATGGAGCTGTCGTTTTCTCGAAGATAGATTTGCGTTCGGGTTATTACCAACTGAGGGTGAAGGCAGAGGACATCCTGAAGACGACCTTCAGGACCAGATACAGACGTCAGCCGCCTTCATGGAGTTGATGAACATGGTGTTCATCGATTTTCTTGACAGATTCGTGGTGGTGTTTATCGACGACATCTTGATCTACTCGAGGAGCAGAGAGGAGCATGCTGAGTACCCGAGGATTGTGCTGAGGATTCTGCAGAAGCATAAACTGTTCGAGAAGTTTAACAAGTGTGAGTTCTGACTCTACGAGGTGATGTTTCTTGGTCATTTTATATCCGTAACAGGGATATCATTAGACGCATCGAAGGTTGATGCTATCGGTGCTTGGGAGGTCCCCAAGAACGTCAGAGACATCAGATCTTTTCTAGGTTTGGCTAGCTATTACCGACGGTTCGTCAAGGGCTTCTCCAGCATACATAGGCCGATGACGCAGCTGACGAAGAAGGGAGTACCCTTCGAGTGGAGTCCGGCGTGCCAGGCCAGTTTTGATCTGCTGAAGAAGAAGAAGTTGACATCTGCACCAGTGTTAGCACTACCAGAGGGGACGGAGGACTTCGTGGTCTACATGGATGCTTCGAGTTCAGGTTTAGGTTGTGTGTTACAGAAGAGGGATCGGGTCATCGCTTACGCTTCACGCCAGCTGAAGCCAGGGGAGGAGTCATACCCCACACACGATCTTGAGCTAGCCACAGTGATACATGCGCTCAAGATCTGGAGGCACTATCTGTATGGCACGTCAGTGAGGATCATGACCGATCACAAAAATCTGAAGTACATTTTCACGCAGAAGGATTTGAACATGCGTCAGAGGAGGTGGCTCGAGTTGATCAAGGACTACAAGCTCGACATCGTTTATCATCCCCGGAAGGCCAATGTAGTGGCCGGTGCGCTGAGTAGGAAAACTCGTCAGGAGGTTACCTTATCGAGGTTGACAACCCAACCATAGTTGCAGGGAGATATGATGAGTTACGACATCGAGGTCTGGTCACGGAGAGAGAGTGGTCAGCTGAGTTTACTCGAGTTATAATCTGAGTTGATAGATGAGATTCGCCGAGCCCAGGCAGAGTGTCTACGGATAGCAGACATCCGACAGTGTATGACCCAGGGTCACTGTAGAGAATTTTTTTCCAGAGAGGATGGGATGTTGACGCTATAGGGTCGAGTTGCAGTGCTAGAGGTGCACGATTTGAGGCAGAGGATTATGCGAGAGGCACATTCTACTCCTTATTCGATCCACCCGGGATCGAATAAGATGTATCAAGACCTGAGGAGGACCTTTTGGTGACGTAGGATGAAGACCGACATTGCAGAATTTGTAGCGAGATGTCAGGTCTGTTAGCAGGTGTGGATTGAGCACTAGAGACCCGGAGGGATGACCAGGTCACTTCCCGACCCCGTGTGGAAGTGGACCGATATTACCATGGACTTTGTCACTGGACTCAAGAAGGACGTCCGAGGCTTTGATGACATATGGGTGGTGGTTGATAGGTTGACCAAGATCGAGACCGCCCATTTTATCCCGATTCAGGAGACGTGGCCGGTGTCCACACTAGTGCAGTCATTCGTGCAACATATCGTGAGGTTACATGGAGTCCTGAAGAGGATTTTTTCAGATCGAGATGGTCGGTTTACCTCGAGATTCTGGAGGCATGTGCACGAGGCTTTGGGGAGCAAGCTGCATTTCAGTACCGCATATCATCCGCAAACAGACGGACAGAGTGAGCAGACGATCCAGAGATTAGAGGATATGCTGAGAGCATGCGTGTTAGAGTGGGGGGACCTATGGGTGAGACACCTTATGCTAGTGGAGTTCTCATACAACAACAGCTATCATTCTTCGATTAGGATGACTCCTTTTGAGGCATTGTACGGGAGGCGATGCAAGTCGCCGATATGTTGGGATGAGCCAGGGGATGTGCTTGGGATGTTGCCCCAATATGTACAGGAGGCTACAAATCAGATCAGACGTATTCGAGAGCATCTGAGGATCGCACATGACCGCCAGAAGAAGTACGCAAATCGCCGTAAGACTGAGCTGGCTTTTGATGTGCGAGATCATGTATGGTTGAGAGTGTCGCCGACGAGAGGGATCCGATGTTTTGGCATGAAGGGCAAGCTGAGCCCTAGATATGTAGGACCTTTCGAGATCCTGGAGCGAGTAGGAGAGGTAGCCTATAGAGTTGCTCTACCGACTACCTTAGCTGGCATCCATGATGTTTTCGACGTTTCGCAGCTGAGGCGGCACGAGCCTGATTCGAGTCATGTCCTAGATCATTCTGGTTTTCAGATAGAGAACGACCACACATATGTGGAGCGACCGATAGCCGTTCTTGAGCATCGGGTCAAGAAGTTGAGAAGACGAGAGGTGCCATTGGTCTTGATTTAGTGGGCTAGGAGGAGTCCCGAGGAGGCCACCCGGGAGATCGAGGATAGCATACGGGCCAGTTATGGGGGAGTGTTGGACGAGTTGTTAGCCAAGTATGTAGAGTCACGTGAGGATATAGTCCTTACCTCGTGAGTTGGCTAGTGAGTACCCCTAGGATGTCTATCCTTTAGTTGTACTCTTGATTGATTCGATGTTTACCTTGGTGCTGAGTGTGCACTTTTGATGATTTTTATGCGTGGTGGGTCCATGAGTGGTCTAATATGATGTGTTATCACTGTTTAATGATATTTTATGATAGATGATTATGTGATGACATGGATGTGATTACGATTCGATAGATGAGTACATGATGGAGTATTAGCACGCACTAGTTACACCGTTGAGTACAACTTGCCCGATAGGCAGTTGAGTGCGTGCTACTCCCTATTTATGATGATGAGATGATGACGAGATGACGAACATAGGACATACGGAATAAGGCTTAGCCTTAGAGGTAGATGAAGTCCACCCTCTTGTTTGAGGAATAGATCATAGTGAGATTGTGTGTTTGATCCTTAGAGGTGGATAACTACCTCCCGAGAGGGAGATGAGTCGAGGCTAGAAGTGTCTAGGTCTAATGTCAAGTCGGGACGCCAAACACCTTGATTTTGAGATTTAGTTCGGAAATGAGGAATTTAAGGTTCCATTGTTCTGGTAAACCTATTATACTTCGCGAAGTGGATATGAGCTTTCCACGGGGGCACTCGTGGAATTTTCGCTAAGACCGAGAGGTAGTGTGATTATCCTCTCGAGTTGTGATAGGGGAACCCATCACATGCTTGATGAAACCTTCGAGATTATTACTGTCGTGACAAAGGTAGTGTGAGATTCTTGGATGACGCATCCAGGATGATCGTGTGCCTTTTGTTACGATTCAAGGACTCAATTTTTAAAACCTTCTCCACCGGTTTAAACCTTTTGACTCGGGGACGAGAATTGTTTTTAGAGGTGAATGATTGTAAAGACCGGAATTTAATTAATATTTATAAAATATCCGTAGAACAATCTGAATATTATCCTCCCTTATGATTATGAAAACTCGAAAAATTTAAAATTTTATGGATGGTTTTACATTGGTTTAAGTCGGGATTTTATGAAGGAAATACATTCCCGAGCCACATTTTCTTGTCTTTTATGAACTTAACAGATTTTAACGCATCGCGAGCTCGGGTTTTACGTTGTGCTAAAAGGCCAGCCGCCTCATCCACCCAAATTGCCCAACAACCACCAGCCCTTCACTTGTGGCTTGCTTGTGAATGTAGACATTCAACCACTCCCATCTCTTCATCCCATCACCTCCCATGCTTTGACTAAAGCCAAACCTACTCCCTCCCTTTATAAATCTGAGTTAAGGCTCATTTGGGGCTCATTCACAAAGGGTGAGCCGTCCCCAAGAGAGAGAACCAAGAGAGAAAGAGAGCCTACTCCATTATTGGTTTATTTTGGACAGCCTTCAAAGAAAAACCGTTTTGTTATCGGCACGGTGACATATCGCCATCGGCACGGTGCCGATGCTGAGTCTCCAGGTCGGCACAGATATTGCTGAACCCGAGTGCCTAAGTCGGCAACATTTGATGCCGAATTCTAAGCTCCAGGTCGGCACACATATTGCCTTACCCGAATTACCAAGTCGGCAACCAATAACCGATGTAATTTTGAAAGCCTATAAGAAGCAATGTCGGAGTCAATTTTGATTGCAAATTTCATCGTATTCAATCCCCAAAATCCATATTCTTGCATCGGAGAGAAATGGCGTTACCGAAATAAGATGGCGGAGACGATTTACCGTTCGACATTTTTAGCTATAGTGATCCGGAGGAGCTCGTGAAGAATCTCGAGGTAAATTATTATTGTTACAGTTTGTAAAACGAATATATATATATATATATATATATATATATATATATATATATATATATATATATATATATATATAGCGGATATTTTTATATAATTATGGATATGTTGTTTGAATAGAATCATATTATAGCGGAAATTTTTCATACATTTTGTAGCTATAGTGATCAAACAAAGTTGTTTATATAGAGGGAACGTTTATATAATTATGGATATGTTGTTTGAATCGAATCATAATAAAGCATAGTTGTGTAAAACGGAACCATCATTTAATATAGCGTTATTGATAATATTATGTAAAATTCCATATAGTGAGATTGTGTGCGAACAAGTTCTTACTACTTAAGTGACATTATGCAGGAACAAAACCAGCCTCTAGATGTGGGTACAGAATATGGTTCGATGTTTACAGTTGATGGTTATTGGGATGATCAAGGAAACATGAAGGCATGGGCTAGATATGTAGGGAAGATTAAAAACATGGTACTTGTGATCACTCGGTCATGGAAGAACAAAATGAGTGGATTGGGTACCTTTCGTTTGGTGTGTAATAAGTACGGAGGGGCTCGAGATGTTCCAGATGTCGACTTGGATTTTCCTCCCGCATCGAGTAGGCGAGGGAGAACGACGAAGCTCGGATGCGAGTTTGAGCTGGAGGGTCGACAAAATGATGCTGACAATCGAACCATGAAGGTTATATGCGGTGTGCATAACCACAAGCTAAACGATGTGATGTTAGGACATCCTTATACCGGTCGATTAACACCAGATCAACATCGGCAGGTTCGTCGTGATACCGTGATTGGGTTAAGACCGCGAGATATACTGCGCGGGATGAAGTATGATGATCATGACTGCATGACGGACATTCGTTAAGTGTACAATGCACGAGCCTAGTGCGGAGAAGCGCTGCAGAGGGACGGAGGGACCTGCCTCAAGCTCTACACAAACTCCACCAAAAGGGATACTATATCGCAATAAGGAAGTCCTCTAAAGCAGGAGTAGACAAGGTTACTGACGTACTTTTGTCAGATCCGCACTCGCGCCATCTTTTGATGTTGTTTCCATATGTTATCGTGATGGACTCGACCTACAAGATGAACGAGTAAGAGTAATCACATTTATGTCGTCTACTTTTATATTTGTCATACGTTATAGCATTTTGTTTGACTAATTCATGTTCATGTGGTAGGTACAAAATGTCGTTGCTAGAGATCGTTGGGATTACTAGCACAATGAACACATTTGCAATTGCGTTCGTATTCATGGCAGAGGAGAGTACGGATCACTATAGTTGGGCACTAAGGCAACTACGCTATTTGTGCGGTCAACGACCCCCAGAAGTAATGGTTACAGACAGAGAGTTGAGTCTTATCAAGGCTCTTCGGGAGGAGTTTCCCACGGTAAAGCATATGTTGTGCTCCTTTCATATTATGTGCAACATTGAACTGAAGGGTAGGATCACACAATCGAGCGACAAATGAACCGCCTTCTACAATGACTGCAAGGCCTTATTTGAGTCAAAGACCGAAGAAAGTTATGAAGTGCGTCTACAATCGATGAAGTCGAAATGGGAGGCACGATGGGATCTTATGAAGTACCTTGAAGACACCTGGCTCATAGAATTCAAGGAGGCGATTGTTCGTGCATGGGTTGATAAGTTCCTACATCTTGGGATGCGAACTACGAATAAGTAAGTGACATTGAATTGTATAAATTTGTAATTATTATATTATTTAAGTATCCTATATAAGTCAAACTAATAGATTTTTTATGCTATAGTGCCGAGTCAGCACATGCAAAATTAAAGTCCATGCTAGGGACGGTTGTTGATGGGTTCGTTGACGTTACAAAATGTATTGACAACATGGTCAATGAACAGGTAGACCAACTCAGAGGGTTCCTTGAGAAGTCACGGTTCACAATTAAACGGTGTGTCATGAGTGAACCAATTTTCGCCATGCTATTGATGCTAGTGACTGATGAGTGCTTCGAGCTTCTGCTAGCCAACTACAACAAGGCGAAGGCACTCCTATCTAGTCATGATGGTGTTTGCAGGGATCGCCATTGGAGGGATGCTTACGGTGTTCCATGTGTACATGAGTTCTTAGACGCGGCCGCCAACCGACAACCTATTAGGCCCTCGCAAATTCATCCCTTCAGGAATCAAGTAATTTGGGATCCAGTGATTCCTCCCCAGGGATGAAGTGGCGGCAACGATGACGCAACTCCAAATAGTCAAGAATTTGTCACCCTTCGAAGGGAGATTGATGGAAACAACCTCACGCATGATTAGCATGATTTGATGGGCGATGCATACTTCAACATGAACAACCCTGGTTTTTTCTACCATTAGAGAGCCAACGGGGATCCATCGAAAGGGTCGTCCTACAGGGAGACTAATCACAACCATACGTTCATGCTAAACATTTTTGATAGAAGTAGCCCGGTTTCTGGTGATGGTCATTGCGGTTATCGTGCCTTAGAGGTGGTTCTTGGGTATGGTGAAGACCAGTACATGCGACTCAGAAGAGAGGTCGCTGCAGCCGAGCTTCGAGTGAATAGGTGGTTGTACCAACCAGCATCCCTATCACACTCGATTGGCGATCTCATCGAGAATGTTGATCTGCAAGAACCTGCTCCTTGTTTACATCGTCATCAAAACTGGATGGAGGCACCTATGTTACCACTTGTTGTAGCAACCTTGTACCACAAGGTTGTTGTGGTCCTAAGTATCAACCATCCTCACACCCGCTTTCCTATTGTCGTAAATGGGTAGAACCAAACTCCACCGGCTGAGGTTATTACATTAGCCTGGTTGGCAAGAGTCCATTGGAGCCCCGTGTGGCTATTACAAGGGTCACCACTTCCTCTTACTGTGCCAGAATGGTCGCATTTTCACCACCCGAGTGTGAATGGCTGAGATACCTCATACAACAAGCGCATTCAACAATACATCAACTACCGTCAAGTTGAAAGGGTGGACCAGTAGTTGTGATGATTTTATTTTCACATATCGTACTTAATGGATTTGAATTGATGCAGCTATGCATTTTTTAATATCATGCAATATACGTACAACTAATATTTAAGTAGTATGGTCCATCCCAAAATAGAGTACAAGAATAACAAGAACAACTACTTGCAACGACAATACAAAAACAACTACTAGGAAAGACAATACATAAACAACAATTAGGCGCAAGGAAGTTTCCATTTCCATGCCTCTCATAAGGCGTCTGGCATAAATTGGTGGAACCGAGAGGCACGAACCTGAGTAGGCGCCATAGGCAACGCTTCATCACGCGCTTCCCTTATGTATTCCCGAATATCAGCAGCAGAAAACCATTGGTCACCCCGAGCAAGCATAGAATCCAGACGAGACAGCAACACCCCCATACACTGCATATCAAACAATATGATGGTGATCACTAACAATGTATTAAACAAACCAACAAAAATGAATGGTCAATGGTATTATTCACACGTACCCGCTGATCGTACACGGCAACAGGCGGAGCAGTGGCTTTCGGAAGCTGGTGGCTTGAGCTTTTGAGAACAAATGGATGGTCGTGCTCACCATACCACTCCATGTACTCTGCTGAAACAGCGTGTGGCTCAAGCGCTGATTTATGTGCGATGAATGAGATGTACACAGTTGGAACAATTAAGTGGTCATCCCAACGCTCGTCCACGTGGTGCCACCGCAGCTTGAGGCCCTTGGGCTGTGGGGGTCTCTCTTCTTGTAGGGGGAGGATTCTCTCCATCGAAATTGTCTGCACATACCCAAACTGTCGCATAACTCTGTCCCGCATGTAGGCTTCCAAGACTCCCGAAAATTGTATTAAGCCTCTGTACCGAAATACTCGGTAATACCCTTCAAAATCAAGAGGACCGTATGGCATGAATTTGACGTCCTCGACACGCATTGTGTCAAGTTGTTTTATGAACTTCAGAGTCCTCGCAGAGGTCATACTTGGTGTGGGTCGATTAGCGTACCGCTTTGCCCAGCGTTCGTCTCCATGGTCCGCGGGGTCCTCACAGACTCCGGGTGCGAACATTGGGAAGTGAGCAAATATCCACTACTGAAATACTGTAACACATGTAAGTCATTGACTTATATTAAATAATAAAACACAAAATATGTAATGGATTGAGTCATACCTGCAGTAGAGCAGTACAACCCCCCATGGTAGACATCCCCGACCTCGACGAGATCCCCAGCTGCCGATACAGATACGCCAGGACACCCGCTCCCCAAGCGTACTCTGTTGTGATTGTATGTTCCGTCACAAAGTCCAGTGCAACTACGGGTATGGATGTGGTGGTTCTGTCGTTCAACACTAAGTATCCAAGAACCTCCAACAGATATCCTGTTGCGATAACCCGATGGGGTGTCTCTGGGTTGAGAACTAGATTCGACATGTGCAAATCTAGGCTGTTGTGGAAAAAAGAATTCTCACTTCGTACGAAGTCGTGTATGCTGAAGCCGAAGTTTTCTATCAGCCACTGCTGTTGTACAGAGTTTGAAATCGTAGGGACCAGTGCGCGTCCGTCGATTTGCAGACTGAACAACTTGTGCACATCGTGCAAGGTAATTGTCATCTCCCATGATGGGAGATGAAAGTTGTTGGTCTCCTGATGCCAACGGTAGAGGAAGGCTTGGATGAGACAGTGATCTACTGTATCCATTCTGATGTCATCCAAGTTAAGTAACCCACTGTGCTTCACCAGATACCACCAATTCCACTACTCAGGTGCACGAGGCCAGCTGCGCACTGTCTGCCACCGATCTCCACGCCGGAGGCTCTTTACCGTCATTTCCACCGGGGCACCGCCTACAAAACATATAATGAGATATTCAGCTACACAGTTTCACATACAATACCCGTAAATGTTTTCAAATCCTTCATACATGTACACCCACCTCATTTATCCACAGGTAACGACACGTCGACACCTGTGAGTCTTGTAGTGTCGAAGTGGCTCGACAAACTTGTGGCGGTCGTCGTACACATCCATAAGGTTCAACTCGTCCAACATCCCAGGTAGGGCGGATCAAAATCGATTCGAACCGAATTTTTCAGCCGAACCGAACCGAAATAACCGAAACCAAACCGAACTGAGGGATTTTGGTTTAGGTTTTCGGTTCAAGAAATTTTAATTTTCGGTTTTAGGTTCGGTTTGTATTCGGTTTCAGTTAAACCGAAAAAAACCTATATTTTTTTTAACTAAGGAATTGGTTTCCTGTTGATTATCCCATGTCTTTGTATCTTGCTCTTGAAAGTGGCAAGTTCTGGTTTTTTTCTCAGGTTTACAACCGCGAGGCAATGATCTTAGATTGACTACATTTTCAGGTTTTCATCAACTTAATTGATATTTGTTCATTTGTTCTTCTTTAGAAGTGTCGTGTGGGGTTTGTGATGTCTTGTTATGATGCCAAACTTAGATATGAATCCCAAACTAACACCATTCAAGCCGGGTAATTAAAAAGGAAAAGTAGTCCCTTTTTTTTTTTGGAAAATTTGAAGGCTTTTCGAGATTTTAGTTCTTGATGAGTCCTTATGTAGTTATGTGTACTGGATGTTAATAGATATCCACCTCGTGGAAGGAAATCGATTGCAATCGAGACTCATATCGATTGGGAAAGGGTGAGAGCACCACCTTTAGACACTCATTCAAATGAACTTCATATATCCGATTGCCTGAATGATTTAGGCCCCGGAGATCATATTGAGATCCAAAATTGAATGTAGAATTACCTTATGGTGTGGGAATCAGTTGTAAAGAAGATAATGTTCAATTGGTAAAATCACATTTTGTAATTTTTACATTAATCAAACCCTAAATGCATGGACTTTTTTTTGTGCATTTTTTATTTTGGTTCGATTAGGTTATAACTGAACCAAACCTAAACCAAACCAGCGTAAAACCGAACCTAACGAACCAAACCTATCAGTTTAGGTTCGGTTTTCGGTTTTTAATTTTGAGAATTTAGGTTTTAGGTTCGGTTCGGTTTGGCCAGGTTCAGATCGGTTTTGAGCCGATGATCAGCCCTAATCCCAGGGCGGCAATTGGGGTTATGCAAGGGGTCTGTATTGGATACACCCCTAAAGTGGTCACCTACCCCGAAGGTGTTAAACGCTGGTGTCGATGTACCAGCATCTGGGTTGGATTAGGATGCACCCTCATCACGGATGGGCTGATTAGTCATTCCCAGCCACATCCGCCATTGTTCAGGTCCCACCATGGGCGTATACTCGGGGGTCTGGTGGACTTCGGGTCCCCACGAAGTCGTATGATGCGTGAAGTCAGTGTCAGGGATGTGCGGGGTCTCTGGCACATGTGACGTGTCGACATCTTCGACGCCGTAATCGGTCAGAAAATCCTCGTCGTCGCGCCCAAGAAATGACGTGCTAGCCCGCACGAGCTCCTGCACCGGTTGTTCAATTACCGGTTGTCTAATCATTGATGTGCTCGCTCGAGCCGTCTCTAAAGGCCTATCACCTCGCCTCAGAGACGAGGTTGGCCTTACCCGTTCACGCTGGGATACGGCCCGCTTCATTACCTACATTATCAAAATAATCTTTATAAGGCCTAACACCCGTAACTTATAATATCAATTATCCATAAACTATGTGAAATATATTTATCCATTATGTGAACATAAATTCCATATCTAAATTTCACATAACTCAACCTACATTTCTCTACATTCCATATCTAAATTCCCTTTATAATTTTATAATATTAATTATCCATAAACTATGTGAAATATATTTATCCATTATTTGAACATAAATTCCATATCTACATTTCACATAACTCAACCTACATTTCTCTACATTCCATTTAAATCTAAATTTTATCTAAATTCCATGTCTAAATTCAATATCTCAATTCCATATATAATTGCATTGAAAATTCCAAAATTAAATTTTACATAACTAAACCTACATTTTATCTTTAATTCTTTACAATCTATTTAAATATACATTTTATCTAAATTCCATATCTAAATTCCATATCTACATTCCATATCTAAATTCCATTTATAACTGCATTTAAAATTCCATATGTACATTTTACATAACTAAACCTACTATTTATCTTTATTTCTTTAAAATGTAGACATATAATAATATAAAGTTAACAATAAATCTCGACATACCTCGGCTGCGACTTGCGCTCGAGGATCGTTAGGTGAAGGCTCTTGCGGATCGTTCGACGAGGGTTGAGGTGAAGGCAACTGTGAGCTGCTCCTCGTTCTCCATATCATGTCACGCCACTTCACCATTTCTCCTTCGAATATCTATTCACGACAATTTCTCCGGGGTACCGACTTCGAGTGCTGTCGAATAAGGTAAGTAGTAGTAGTGTGTGAGTGGTGTGTGTAGTGCAAAGTGAGGGCGGGTATTTATAACAGGTCGCCACCAGCTTCGAGGGCTATGACGACGTGGGAGTTCAGCAGCGACATCAGTGCCGATGCGACGAAAAGCTGAAGATTCCCTGCAAAGCTGTCGATGGGACACTACCGAATTCAAGATCCAGCATCGGCTCAGGCATGACGTGACTCGCCACAGTCGATTGGACGTGTCAAGTTGACCGTCCAATCCGTCTTCCCTTCCGTCAGTATGTGTCTGCCGGCCTGGAGAGTCAAATTCGGCATCAAATGTTGCCGACTTGGGCACTCGGGTTCGGCAATATGTGTTCCGACCTGGAGCCTCGGCATCGGCACCGTGCCGATGGCGATATGAACACCGTGCAAATAACGGAACCGAAGAAAAATCCATATCTCCCTCATTACTCATCCAAATTAAGCAAACTCGGTGGCCATGGATCCGTCTTGAATCCAGAGTTCTAATAATATCTTATGTAGGGAGGAAATCGAGTTCAAAATATAATAAAATAAATCAAACCGGATTATGCCCACGCAAATGATTACAAGACTCCCTCCCGATGTAGTAGTGGGAAGTCAGGATTGATCCTCGAGGAAGCTGGTCAGCGGATCCAAGGCAGCGGAGGAATCTCACGGATGGTTGTCGACTTCAGGGTACTCGACCTCGACTAAGTGGTAGTCGAAAGGGGTCAGGCACGTCGAAACCGAGCAAGCAGAAGACACTGGTGGTGGTCGAGGTCGACTAGCCTTACTCGACGTCGAGTACGGTATGGTCGTAGTCGAGTGGCTGTCGAGTACTGCAGAGACACAAGCAACAACGATCTTTGCTCGATCGAAAGTCAGTGGTCGACGTCGACCAAGGGGTGGTCGAAGTCGAGCAGAAACAGAAAAATAAAGAACAAATCTTGCGGAATTCAGAATAAACTATGCGTGAAAGAAAACTTCCAAGATCGGGGTTTGCAACAACGATAACCAAACATGCATAAGGCAAGATAAATAACGATAATCATGCAAATCGCATGGAATGATCAAGCTTTCACTTTTTCCAACAATTAGAAAAATATTTCAAGTAACCCTAATTGTATCTACCGATTTTATGTTTATAATCCAAGTTGTTAGCATGGATCTCTATTAAATAGGTGATAAACACATAAAAGATAGTGGATGTCAAATACATAATAAAGGTTGGATATTTACCTCAAACACGCATGGCTATCGCCGGGCTCGCCCCAACCCTAGAAGTGGGTGAACTACTCGCGCTTCATCATAATTAAAGACATCAATAATAAAAGGAAATAACTTGCATTAATAAACTAAAATAGAGCTTACAACCAAAGGAAGCCAATTCCGCTCTCGCTTCATAAACTCCTCTTGGCCTCCACTCTCTCTCTCTCTCTCTCTCTCTCTACCTCTCCTCCTTCTCTTCCTCCAGAATTGAATGCTTGAATGAATAAAAATCAGCCCTATAGGCTTTCAATCCTTGTTAATCAAGGAAGGAAATTCTATCTATATCTCTATCTAACATAGAAGATATAATTTTACTTAGGAAATAAATAAATCTAAATAAGTAAAACTAGATAAATCCTAGGGTAATTAATTGTTCCACCCTTAGGATAAATAAAAAGATAAAAAGATAAAAATATCTAAATCTTCATGTGTTGGGAATCTTCTCTCGAAAATATCTCCATCGGATTCGGGATAGACCCTTAACAAGACTCGGACTAGCTCGAAATCGGCCACTGGTGTTCAACTCGATATCGACCAGCATTTTCCTGTCTTCACTTCAGCAACTCGATTCCGGCTTCCAGCGATGAAAATTGACCAAATGTGTACTCGATATCGACTTGTGCTGGTCGATATCGACTTGAATCTTCTTGCTCAGCTTCCTTGGTCGATTATGGGATCTCTGCTCGATTTTCAGGCTTGGTCGACTTCGACCAAAGTTAGTCGACATCGAGTAAGGTTTGCTCGAATCATGGTGTTGAGTCGTAAAATTTCATGAATTTTATTACTCATAATTTCTTGGGGATCATGAAATTAATTTAACTAATCAAGTTCGTCAAAATGGACTCTAAGTGGGCAGGCTTTTTAACCCAAATTAAGCCCAAACTAAAGGCAAACTAAAGTCCAAACTTCAACCCATGGTGTTGAGTCGTAAAATTTCATGAATTTTATTACTCATAATTTCTTGTTTATTTTTTTATTTTTGGTCTATTCATCTTATTCCCTTTGCCCCATCTCAGACTCTGCGTCTCTCCTCTCATCTTCTGAGCAATTCATCGTAATGGTCGGAGAGATGGCCTATCTTCTCTGTGTTGGTTGGTGATTCCGACGCATGCCTTTGTGTGCTCTTCACACACGTCCCTGCGATTTAAAAAGAGGATGGTCGGAGAGAGGGCCTATCTTCACACACGCCTGCCTCTGTGCGAGTTTTGCACGAACTCTCCGAGGACGACGACGGCGGCTTGAGGAGCTCTGGCCTGTGTGATTCAAAAAGAGGGCAGCAGGCACGCGAACACCTTCAAGGACGTCGCCACGAGGGCACACGGGGACACCGCTACTTAGGTATGCCCAGCCTTCCCAATCCCGATTCCTGACCTAATTTTTTATTTCACTTGACTTAAGGTTAAGAATTGGTCTTCTAAATTTCATTCCTTAGGTACTCTTATAGTCTTATGAGGAAGTATTTGAAGTGTCACCTTATGGTAGATACATAGCTTATACTATGTATGATAAGAATAGTGCGTTTTTTGTGCAATAAACAATAAATTGATTGGGTGCTTCCTACGTTTGGTTCCGTAATAATGTCCATCTTTTTCCCATGTATTTTTATGCACTAAGTAGATATCAATTGGATTGTTGAAATGGGAAATTTGTAATCAGATGTAATTAGAAAAGTTGGTAAATTACATTATCTTTTACAAGTACATTAGGAAGTTGAGTTGTCAAGTATGTTGTAACCATCATTAGACATAATTTACATGGGTCTACCAGAAGGCTTACTAACATGATACTATATATCACTGATTTGTTCAAGTTCCATGGTAAATTGCTTATTCATACTTGATCTATATCACCCCCACCTTCATTTTTATGAAGATAATGATGTGTTATTTAGAAGTCTACAATCTGTATACTTTTGATCAGTTAATTGTCCTACAGATTATGCACTTCTTTCTAACAAAAAGATACTGGCCGGGGATTCCCCTAATACATTAGTGAGTAATTGGTTTTTACTCCATATCATTCTTTTTCCATATGCACCTTTCAACGTTTTTCATCCTTGTCAAATTCGGTTTAATCGGAACTACCAAAGGTCCCATGTTTTATCTTATCCTCCTAAATCTTTGAGCTGAAAAGGGAAATGTTTTATTGCCAAATAGATTGCTAAAAAGGAATTGAAAGAACTTAGTTAAGCATCAAGTTTTTCCTACACACTATTTGTAAACATTTATCAAGTTGAAATGCCTTGACCTTTACAGTTTCCAACCATATTTCATGTCCCATTTAATTCTGAAGATTTGACTTGTATTCTTGACTGTTTTATGCAAGTCTGGAGATACTTGAACTGCTCATTTTGTTGTTGTTTGATTCTGTCATTTCTTGTATACCCGGATTTGTTATTGACGTCGTTCTTCAATTTCGGTTGGGGTTTTTAATCCCTCTCTCTGTTGTGCAGAGGTGTGTGGCATCTGCAGCTGTTTGCAAGCATCCGAAAAAATGGCGAATTTTTATCTCGAATCCGCTTCTTTAGCTTAATGTTGAGGTGATTTGTGCCCCAAACTTTGAAATCGTTCTTTCATCTACCTTTAATTGGATGTTCAATTTTCAGGTTTGATTGATTTTTCTAGGATCTATAATTTTAGGTCTTCTAGATTAGGGCGATTGACGATGGGGGTAATTGAATTCAGCACTCGGGAAGTTTGAGGAGACGCCAAAGGAACAACGACTCTGAGCAATTGAAAGAACGGGGAGTGCGGCCATCAGTTCAGATTGGGTATGTTGGTCTAATTTTCCCCCCTTGTCCTTTATTTTTCCTGATTTGGAATTTTAGTTATTGGTCAAGTTGAATTTGGGCGTATCAACTAGAAGAATTATCAGTTTGCATTTATCCCTCTTTGTAACTCCCTTCTCCAAATTCAAATCACAATGTCTATCAATCCATTCTCTGATTGTTACAGTTGCTATTTCTTTCTTGGTTTTTTTAATAATATCCAGCTTTGATAATTTTGCTTAGGGCTTTGTTTAGGCGTGATTTTGCCTTCTTCAAACTGCCACTGCTGCTGTTTTCTGATTGTCTTTTCTTTGGCGTTCTCTATTTGATTACTTATTATTGCCTACACATTTAAGCCAGGTATAAGAATAGGAGGAAAATTTCATGGACTCGCCTCAAACAACCATGTAAATTGCCTAACAGCATCAGCAATTCCTTGGAACCACCTGTTTCCGGTTTCCCCTAGAGTTTGTGTGGCAACCAAAACTTACGTATTTTTAGTGCGGTTTATTAGTTTTACCTGTTCTTTAGTTTGTAATATACAATTGTTTTTTTAGCTCAACAAGTAAACACCACTGCCCAACAATTGGAGTACAAGCCATCTATTTACAGCTTGTATAGGTCTGTTAACAAGCTTAATCTAAGTTATTTTTCGTGAGTACATATATCAATATGGATCTCTTTTATACAATATAAGCCATATTTGATACCACTGTATAAAATACGGAGTATATAATTTATGTTTAAAACAAGTTTTGGTTGCCACACAAACTCTTAGGGAAACCGGAAACAGGTGGTTCCAAGGAATTGCTGATGCTGTTAGGCAATTTACATGGTTGTTTGAGGCGAGTCCATGAAACTTTCCTCCTATTCTTATACTTGGCTTAAATGTGTAGGCAATAATAAGTAGACACAGTATTATTCATGCTTAGCAATTTCTATCCCTTCAATTGTTTATAGGATGCCAGGACCAAGGATGTTGAGAATATCCTCATCTTGTATGTGGATTATCTGTACCGTATGGATTACATGGAATTTGTGCAGGTATGCCTACCATTTATGGAATGATACTATCCAAGAGGCTAGAGTGTGCATCCTTGTCAAAAGGGACATTTGAAAGATTCCTCAAAACTATTGGGTGTAATTTTGCATTATTGTTTATGATGATTCATGGTACTCTGGGTTTCTTTTTTTTTATTAAAAAAAAAGCGGAAAATGACATTGAGAAGTAAGCATCTGTAGGAAGTGTTGCTAAATTTTGGGATACTGTCAGTGTGTGATATAACCGGCCTGTTGATTGGTTAATTACAGGTTGTAGATCACTGATTCTTCACATCCTAATCAACTGCAACTCTCCTCCAAGCAACTGCATCACTTGTTTATAGGCAATCTCACTGTCAATGCTTGGAACCAGCTGCTTTTCTTGCTTTTGTTACTCATTAGCGCCTTTTTTTTTACCCAATTCTTTCTTCATAAGAGCGTCTATTTGCTTGTGTTGTTGCAGGTCTAGCAGCGATGAAGAATGTGCAGATATGGACTAGAATAGCCTTGGGTTCGGCCTTGTACCTACAAACTTCATGTACACCATGAAATGCTCAACGGATGTGAACTTCATCAAGTGCCAACTCTGTCGCTATGGGAACATTGAGCTCAGTCCTGCTGCCTGCGTCTTAAACTATGGACAGGTTAGCTTCTTCTTCATGTTGTTTCATTGTTTATTTCAGCTTCTCTACCAAAGTGAAACACATAAAGAATATGTACTAACTTGCTCTCATCAAATAGGGCCTCTTTGAGGGAATGAAGGCGTCCAGAAGGCAGGATGGTTGCCTTGGGCTCTTCCGTCCTGAGCAGAATGCAATGTGGATGTAGATGGTTGCCGACAGAATGTGCATGCTCTCCCCTTCACTTGAGCAGTTCATTTATGCTGTGAAACAGACAACTCTTTCCAACAAGCGCTGGGTAAATTACGCTTTTTTGTATTGATCCTTATCTTTTTTATTAATTGTGTAGGCATGTAGAGTTCTATCTTACCCAATCAATGAAAATTTTAGATTGCTCCTCCTGGAAGGTTCTCTTTATATGAGACCTCTACTGCTCGGAATTGGTCTGATTCTATGAGTGGCTCCCTCTCCTGAGGACACATTCATTGTCTATGCCGCACTTATCCGCAACTATTTTAAGGCAAGCATTCACTTTATCTGCATTAACCCTAAAAAGATTCTGAATAGACAGCATTGTAGGCTAATGTGACGTACATTTTCTCGCATTCAGGAGGGAACAGATCCTTTACACTTGTTTGTCGAGAATGAATTTGATCATTCTTTGTTCCTTTTCCATTCAATTCAACTTAGATAGGCACTTAGCCAACTGATATCTAAATCATATCTTGAGAAGTTTTGGATGCTTCAAAATTCACATCTCTTGCTTAGATATGTAATACGATGATTGTTTCTAATTGATTCCTTGCAGGAAATCAATTTTACACCTCGACTTGGAGAATTTCCCTATACTTGTTTACGTTCATATGCATCGTTCACATATATGCTATAGCCCGTTTTATTTTCTGCATAGTAAAAACTAAAAAGTTGTATGAACTAGCATATCAAAAGTTGTAATGGAAGCATTAAATGTATTCTTGTTTCTTGATTTTTTTTTTACATCTATTGACAGATTTTGAGTTTGGGAAGCTGCAAAATGGGTCGCTGTCTGTGATCTGACTTTATATGACCCAAATCCGTACTGCTCAATTTGAGAACAGAGTGGAAGAAAACAGGTACTTGCAATGCAAGGAGTTGGCAATGGAGTCTGCCTTTCTGTTGCCGATGATGGAATCTGACAGGGGTCCAAATTTTTCCAATGAATGTTTGTATTGTATGGATTCCTTTCACCTTTACTACATTATTCTTCTTTATACAAATGCCTTAATACCACGTGCGAAGCACGCTTCACGGCCTAGTATATACAAATGGATGGCTCAGTTTACAATTATCAACTGCTCCCATCAAATCCCCCTATCAATCTACATACACCCATACTGCTGCTGTTCAGCAGACTTCTAACATACAAAAGAGGAAAGAAAGTCCAACTGCCCCCATCAATGGAAGCCATCACTTTCCACTTTTCTTCAGCTATAAAGGGGGTTGAGTTTTCAGCTCTTAAGGACTCCACGACACTCCCATCTGCAAAAAAAGAAAGAAAGCAGAAAACCAAAAAAAATCAGCAAGAAGCAAAAGAAAAAAAAAGAAGAGAGCAAAGCACTTACAAAAACAAATCAGTGCCAATCTCACACACAAGAAGAAAAAAAAAGAGTTATTCAGGTAGAAATCCTAATTGGTCTTGTTGTTTTCGATTCATGAAACTCCACCCTCGACAACCTCGGCCTTGCGAGCTTGTTCGTGTGGTTTTGAGTTTCAGAATCAATAAATGACCCTAAATCAAGGGGAGATGCTGCTGAAATTCCCCTAATTAGGGCGTGCTCGACAAGGGCTTCTTGAGGATTGTCGGGGTTTTTTTTTAAAACAACAACCCTGATGCTGGTGTTTGGCAAGGGGTGGTGATGGGTTGGCTATTTATGGGATTGAGGTTATTTGGGGGTTATTGAGCCCCAAAATCCAACCCTCATCCATGAAGGTTGTAGAGATTGTTGAAATCAACAACCCCAACTATGACATTGATGCCCCTCCTCGCTTCTTCTCCACATACCTGTCCACGATCAGCCATGGAAGCGCTGGTGGTGAGGCGGCGAGGCTCCGACGCCTGGGAGATGGCTGGAGACAGAGGGGCGGAGAAGATCCGGCGGCGGAGGCTTGCTGAGAGGGGAGAGGGCTGGAAATAGAGGGGTGGAGAGGATCCGACGCCGGAGACAAAGGGGGCGAGAGGACCGGAGACAGAGGGGGCGAAGAGGATCCGGTGCAGGGAAGAAGGGAGGAAGAGGGGGAAATTGGAGCGGGAAGAGATAGAGAGGAGGCGGCGAGAGAAGGCGGCGCGGAGAGGCGGCGGAGGGAGGATAGGGCAAAATTCCATATCTGGAATTTGGAACGGGGAGGAAGAAGAAGGGAGGAGAGGGAGGGGTAATTTTGTAATTTTGTAACAAATAACCTTAAAATAACCCTTTACTTACCAAGTACTTTACCGGGATTATTTTGTTAAAAAAATCTCAACCTCTTCCATCCTCATAACCCACACAATAATCTCCATCCCATACAATCCCTTAAAAATAATCTCCACCCCTTAAAAAATAACCTATTGCCAAGCACGCCCTTAGTCTTATTGTTTTCGATTCTTGAAACTCAACCCTCGAGAACCTCGGCCTTGCGAGCTTCTTCGTGTGGTTTGAGTTTCGGAATCATCAAATGACCCTAAATCAAGGGGAGGTGCTGTTGGATTTTTACTAAATTGGTCAACTAATTCAAGCATACAAATTGCAAGCAGTTTCAAACCAACAAATTCACTTTGGTCGGACTAATGAAGTTGGAATCAAAAGGGAACAGATTTTCTGCATAACTTAAATCAGTTTCAAACAAGCCAGTTTCTGGTACAAAAAAGAAACAATCAAGCGGGATGCATATCACCTCTTTCATGACAGTTTCAAACAAAAGTGCAGAACATATGCAACACAGTTTTATCACATTCTGCTATTCTAAACCAAAGCCCCCAGTTACAAATTTCATAACAAAAAAAAAGGGTGAAAGGAGGGAAAGGCAGTGCACCTGACTTCACCCACCAAGGGATGGCCCTTGCCTCCAAAAATCGCAGCGCTCGCCTCCAAATGCTCAGGGTCGAGACCCTTGGTCTCTTCCATAATCCCCGATCCGAAAATCCCAAATTGCACAAATCGCAACCTTAGAAATTGGAATGAAATCGGTTAAAACTCACAAATTGAGCATAAGATTAGAGGGAAAGGGCGAAAGAAAGGCATAATTTGTGCCTTAATTTCTCAAATATCACCCAAATTGAAGGTTTGGGGCTGAAATTCGCAAAACAAGAAAAACCCTAGCACATACTCGGGATTGAGACGTCTGCCGTTCACCCCGCTCTCGCTCCGCCCTCTTCTTGCCCTTGCGCCGCCCTCGCTCTGTTCCCCTCTCCTCCAATCGCCCACTACCAAAGCCCTAGGGCGGTGGAAGCTGTCCAGAAGAACATCGTCGTCTTCTATCGCTCGGAGAGAAAGAGAGAGGCTGAGCGCGTGGAGAGAGAAATAAAAAAAAACGATTAAGCTTGGGTTCAGTTCGAATAGAAAATAAATAAATAAAAGAAGGCAAAAGGGGCTTGGATTCAAGCATTAAGCCGATTTTGGCTTAGGCCCATCAAACATTTGGTTTGAATCAAATTATCTGCATAGGGGTGGGCACAAATCCCGCAAATCCCGATCCCGTCCCGATCCCGGTGAGATTTAGGACAAAATAGTGAATCCCGTCCCGCAAAAATTATACGGGACGAAATGCGGGACGATCTCGGTGGGATCCCGCAAATCCCGTCCCGTCCCGCATATAATAATAATAATAATAGTAATAATAATAATAATAATAATATAATATTAAAGAATAATAATAATAATATATTATTAGTATTATTATTTTGAGCAAATAATATAATTATAATCATAATCATAATCTTCCATTTATAATAATAATAATATTTATTTATAATAATAATATTATTATTATTTGAGCAAGTATTATTTATAATTATAATAATAATTTTCAATTTATAATAATCATTGATTATAATAATAATAATAATATTATATAATATTATAATATAATTTAATAATAATATTACTTTATAATAAAATTATTATTATTATTATTATTATTATATCATATTATATTTTTTTCTTGTAAAGTATAATTATTTTATAATAATAACAATAAAAATAAGTATTATTATTATTATTATTATTATTATTATTATTATTATTATTATTATTATTATACCCACTTAGAGCTACAAGAGGCAAATAGTTAAATACGGTATTCTTCCCAACTATTAATCGATAATGAAACAGTATCTGGTGAATCTCGTCTCAATTCCTTTCTGTCCCGGTCTAGTAAAATAATGTAGCCAAATATGTTTAACATTATAATTAATTATACAATCATTGTAAGAATTAATAATAGTATTATAATATTAATATTAATAATAATAATATTATTATTATTGAATAATATAGTTGAGAAGAATACCGTATTCAACATATTATACAAATTAATGAATTATGAAAGAATTTTTCACTTTGCAAATTTATATAATATTTTATTATTTTTATTTGCGGGACAAGGCCCGTCCCGTCCAGACACCATCCCATCCCGATCCCGTCCCGAAAAAAAGTGTCAATCCCGTCCCGTATAAATTTCGCGGGACGAGTCCCGTCCCGGCTCAATCCCGTCCTGTCCCGTCCCGTGCCCACCCCTATATCTGCATATACACATATGTGATTATATATGCATACGGCATAAAATTTGTCAAATATAGGTTTAATTATAAAACCTACCCACTAAAATATAAGAATTAAAATTGGCGCAAATTAAGAATTCGAGTTTGATCAAAATATAAAATTAAACTCGTCAAATTTTATTTGTCAATTAATTCTAGTGGGTCAATCTCAAATTGACTTCAACAAAAACGGAGTCAAAATCTCAAATCGAGTTTCGCCAAATATAAACTCGATTCGTTTAGAACTACGTAAGACTTGATACTCTTTTACGAGTTGCGTAGGAAATTCGGTATAAAATTTAACATATACTGAATCAAGTCACCTTTCCCAAAATTAAATCATTTCTCAAAAGAACTACGTAAAGACTTGATACTCTTTTGCGAGTTACGTAGGAAATCCGGTATTAAAATTCAATATATATCGGATTCAGTCGTCCATCTCAAATTAAATCAAATTTACCTACGACAGAACTACGTAAAGACTTGACGCCTCATATCAGGCTACGTAGGTAATCCGATATTAAATTCTAAACATATATCGGGTACAGTCGTCAACCTCTAAATTCACCTTTATGTGAATACGAGGTTAAATCCCATAAAATTAATTGGGTTCCGATAGACCTACGTAAAGACTTGACGCCTCATATCGGCTACGTAGGTAACTCGATATTAAATCCTAAAATATATCGGGTACAGTCGTCAACCTCTGAATTCACTTTTAAATGAATATGAGGTTAAATCCCACTAAATTAAATCAAAACTTTTTGAACTATGAGTGGTTTGATTCTCTTCCAAGAGATACGTAGGAAACTCGATACAAAGCTATATTGCTAACCGAGTTCAATCACACGGTCCTCAAACGATCAAAACCAAGTTAAATCGGTTCTTCTGAACTACGTAAGGCTTGATTCTCTCCAAGAGATACGTAGGCAACCCGTTAAAATTCGAGTGCAGCCCAAATCACCAAAACCAAAATTCCGTGTATCGATATAACTTCGAATTAAGAGGATAACCAAAAGGGATCGAACTTAAATATTAAAAATCAATTAAAATGTGTTGTACGATTATTGCGCATTTTTGTTCAACACAGGGCTTGTTCTTGCTTTCTCGAGTAGCATCTCCTCATCGGACTCGAGTTGAGTTTCTGGTTTGGTCGACTTCGACCAATTTGGCCGACTTCGATCAATTTGGTCGACGTCGAGTAAACGTGGCACCTCTCAACATTTTGCTCTGTTCTTGAAACACACTTTCCTGAGTTCTTGTTTGTTGGATTGACGCATATGAGTATGCGTTGGAAAGCTCTTTTCGAGGGATTCAACTCTCGTGAAGACATCAAAGCTTGATTCGGAATGATGAATGGTGAAAAGTGGGCTTTTCTTCGGCTGCACCATCCTTAGCTTCTTCATGACTTTTCTTTAAGCTCCAAAGTGCGTCCGATTTCGGCGAAATTAAACAGAAACTAGTGTATACTCCATAATTTGGCAAATAAGCATAAACTACATAGATTCTTTACTATTCTAACCAAAATGCATGAAATGCATACAGAAATCGATATAAAAGCTAATATAAAACATGGCACAAAACATGGACATCAATAACTTGGATGGTCATTCAGGGGAAGAATTCAAACTCTCAACATCACAGATTCATTTTCATATGTCCCTGCAATCAATTACCATCCTCGAAAAGGTAGTTATGCCATAAATCCATGCATGTGCAATAAAAGCAACATCTACTGATAAAATGAGGGTTATGAAAAAACAATTCATGTGACAAAGCATTAATAATCAAGAGGACTTCAATTAAGCTTATGGTGAAGAAAAGGTAAAAGGCTAAAGGTGGGCAATTTTTGGCAATGTGGTGTTAATGATCCGGGGAAATGGAGTATTTCCAACTGAATTTCCACATTCCTGCTTCATAAGATTCATCACCTTTCACTCTGCTTTTTATCAATATTGTTCTTTTACCTCTCTAACCTCAGCACTGCCTTCTCGCGAGTCACAAAACATGGGTGTCATGAATGGCCCCGGATATTTAGTGCTTTGGACACCTCACCTGTGTGTCCCATCTCACTGAACTATTATCTCAGCATGCAGGGTCGATCTACCTTTATCTCCTGAGATGACCGTATTTTCTTTCACTCATTAAATTTTCCATATATTTCAAACACTTTCTTACCAAACTCCAATAATGAGAATAACCACAACACAAACACCATATGATAATCTCCATAATGTAACATCATTCTCAACATAATACCCGGATAAGGTAAAGAATGGAAATATTTAGAACATGTGGAGCAATAATTGAAATAAGGCATAATATGGCTTTTGTGATGCATAAGCATAGGTATGGCTAGGATATAAGAATGTGTAAGAATGGAAATATTTAGAACATGTCGAGTACACTGGTCACATCGAGTGGAGGTCTGAAGTCGAGGAGGCTTCTAGCTGGTCGACTTCGAGTTGCCCTACTCGATGTCGAGTAGTTCTGGGCTACTCCTCTTGGTCGATTTCGACTAATCTTTCAGGGACTTCTTTTTCCACCCTTTGCGATCCCTTATGCTTCTCGACCTAAAAATGTTAGATTTCACACGAAGACAAGACCTTCCACAGGAAGTATTCAAAACTAAAAACAAAAACAAACAAAACCAAAAGTTTTAAAGTCCCAAAATTCAAAAGTTTTATGTACATGCTCTAGATTTTAGAGTCTCTAGGCCGACTTCTCCATTAAGTATTAGACTGGCTCATCTTTGTCCGGAGGTATAGGCGGGTCAGGTGGTTCCTCCGGCGGTGGGAAGCGTGGAATGTCATCAAGGCGCATCAGATGGTGAAGTTTAAATCTCTCTTCCGCTTCATATGTTGGTTTGGTTGTGTGTGTATCTCCACCACAGCAAACCGGTGGAGTGGGAAGAGATATTTCCACCTCATCATGAGGAGCTTCATGCCACTTTGCTAGGACCCCATACTTGAATATGAACATCGGTTGCTCAAAATTGTCGGGGATGACCTTCCCCTTATAGGGTAAAAGCGACCTTGAAGCACCATGGGCAACGGCGTCCGGATTTTGCATTGGTGGCTGTTCTTCTTCTTGGGATCCTTCAAAAGATTCTTCAAAGGTAGATGGCGAAGTAGATATCGAAATAGAGGAAGGACATACCTGGGTTTATGTGGTATAAACGATTTCGGCTGGTGTTTCTGGATCAGTTCCTCCATAATGTATATATGTCGAATCCAAGTAGTTGATGTCGACTGGCTCATAGAAGGGGACATTGTCGAACCAACTTGTCATTTTTAGTTTGGGCGATTCAGTGTGATGCTCCCATCTACGCCAGACCTCCAATTGTTCATTGAGCCGGCCGGTTTCGGCGGCATCGGCATCCGCGCGACGGGTTAGTTCCGCTTTGTCTTGTTGTATCTCTGCTATCTGTTGGCGAAGCTCCGCTATCTTAGCCTCCATATCATATGCACCTTACATTCCAGAACATCGCATACTCTTGCAAAATAAAAACTTAAAGGAAAACGTGAGATCTAGCTACCTAAGGCGCGAATGATTGCTTCCCCGGCAACGGCGCCAATTTTATGTGAAAGAAAACTTCCAAGATCGGGGTTTGCAATAACGATAACCAAACATGCATAAGACAAGATAAATAACGATAATCATGCAAATCGCATCGAATGATCAAGCTTTCGCCTTTTCCAACAATTAGACAACTCTTTCAAGTAACCCTAATTGTATCTACCGATTTTATGTTTATAATCCAAGTTGTTACCATGGATCTCTATTAAATAGGTAATAAACACATAAAAGGTAGTGGATGCTCAAAACATAATAAAGATCGGATCCTTACCTCAAACACGCATGGCTATCGTCGGGCTCGCCCCAACCCTAGAAGTGGGTGAACTACTCGCGCTTCATCATAATTAAAGACATCAATAATAAATGGAAATAACTTGCATTAATAAACTAAAATAGAGCTTACAACCAAAGGAAACCAATTCCGCTCTCTCTTCACAAACTCCTCTTGGCCTCCACTCTCTCTCTCTCTCTCTCTCTCTCTCTCTCTCCCTCTCCTCCTTCTCTTCCTCTAGAATTGAATGCTTGAATGAATAAAAATCAGCCCTATAGGCTTTATTTATAAGCTTCCAATCCTTGCTAATCAAGGAAGGAAATTCTATCTATATCTCTATCTAACATAGAAGATATAATTCTACTTAGGAAATAAATAAATCTAAATAAGTAAAACTAGATAAATCCTAATGTTATTAATTGTTCCACCCTTAGGATAAATAAAAAGATAAAAATATCTAAATCTTCATGTGTTGGGAATCTTCTCTCGAAAATATCTCCATCGGATTCGGGATAGAACCTTACCAAGACCCGGACAAGCTCGAAATCGGCCATTGGTTGTCAATTCGTTATCGAGTAGCCTTACTCGATATCGACAAGCATTTTCCCGTCTTCACTTCAGCAACTCGATTACAGCTTCCAGGGATGAAAATCGACCAAATGTTTACTCGATATCGACTTGTACTGGTCGATATCGACTTGAATATTCTTCTTCAGCTTCTTTGGTCGATTCTGGGATCTCTGCTCGATTTTCAGGCTTGGTCGACTTCGACCAAAGTTGGTCGACGTCGAGTAAGGTTTGCTCGAATCTTGGCTTGTTTTTGCTTTCTCATGTAGCATCTCCTCGTCGGACTCGAGTTGAGTTTCTGGTTTGGTCGACTTCGACCAATTTGTTCGACGTCGAGTAAACGTGTCAGCTCTCAGCATTTTGCTCTGTTCTTAAAACGCACTTTCCCGAGTCCTCGTTCGTCGGATGGACGCATATGAGTATGCGTTGGAAAGCTTTTTTCGATGGCTACAACTCTCATGAAGACATCAAAGTTTGATTCAGAATGATGAATGGTGAAAAATGAGCTTTTCTTCAGCTGCACCATCCTTAGCTTATTCATGACTTTTCTTTAAGCTCAAAAGTGCGTCCGATTTCTACGAAATTAAACAAAAATTAGTGTAGACTCCATAGTTTGGCAAATAAGCATAAATTACATAGATTCTGTACTATTCTAACCCAAATGCATGAAATGCATACAAAAATTGATATAAAAGCTAATATAAAACATGGCACAAAACATGGACATCAAATCACCCCATACTTAAGCTGGCTTGTCCCCAAGCAATAACTTTGATGGTCATTCAGGGGAAGAATTCAAACTCTCAACATCACAGATTCATTTTCATATGTCCATACAATCAATTACCATCCTCAAAAAGGTAGTTATGCCACAAATGCATGCATGTGCAATAAAAGCAATATCTACTCATGAAATGAGGGTTATGCATAAACAATTCATGTGACAAAGCATTAATAATCAAGAGGACTTCAATTAAGCTTATGGTGAAGAAAAGGTAAAAGGCTAAAGGTGGGCAATTTTTGGCAATATGGTGTTAATGATCTGGGGAAATGGAGTATTTCCAACTGAATTTCCACATTCCTTCTTCATAAGATTCATCACCTTTCACTCTGCTTTTATCAATATTGTGCTTTTACCTCTCTAACCTCAGCACTGCCTTCTCGCGAGTCACAAACATGTGTGTCATGAATGGCCCCGGATACTTAGTGCTTTGGACTCCTCACCTGTGTGTCCCATCTAACTGAACTATTATCTCAGCAAGCAGGGTCGATCTACCTTTATCTCCTGAGGTGACCGTATTTTCTTTCACTCATTAAATTTTCCATATATTTCAAACACTTTCTTACCAAACTCCAATAATGATAATAACCACAACACAAAAACCTTATGATAATCTCTATAATGTAACATCATTCTCAACATAATCCCCGGATAAGGTAAAGAATGGCAAATATTTAGGTCATGTGGAGCAATATATGAAATAAGGCATGATATGGCTTTTGTAATGCATAAGCATAGGTAAGGCTAGGATTTCAAACAATGAGCATTATCATGCAATATGTCAAAAGCAACATCAAATTTTACCTCCTTTCATAGTTTGCATAAAAATATGCACTTTGTTGTGACTTCTCTTTACTAGGCAATTTCATGCTATATCTCTAATGAATCCAATTTTGCATCGTCGAGTTCAATATAAGCTTCCATGACACTATTTCTTTGAACAATTTACAAGCATTAGGAGATTTCTCATAGAACTTTGAGTTTAGCATTTAAGTATACAAAATTTAAAATCTTACTCAAAATTTACCATGTAACAGCAAAATCAAGAATAATACGTAAATAAATAATATTAAGCTATTCCCCCACCCCAAACTTAAACTATACAATGTCCCCACTGTATAAAATCAATATAAAACAAAGGTAAAGGAAAGAACTCACCGAATAACGCGTTGTAGAGTCAAAAAAGGACCGTCGAGTAAACTGTGTTGGTCGACGTCGAGTACCCTTGGTCGACGTCGAGTACACTGGTCACATTGAGTGGAGGTCTGAAGTCGAGGAGGCTTCTGGCTGGTCGACTTCGAGTTAGCCTAATCGATATCGAGTAGTTCTAGGCTGCTCCTCTTGGTCGATTTCGACTGGCCTAGTCGATTTCGACTAATCTTTCAGGGACTTCTTTTTCCACCCTTTGCGATCCCTTATGCTTCTCGACCTAAAAATGTTAGATTTCACACGAAGACAAGACCTTCCACAGGAAGTATTAAAAACTAAAAACAAAAACAAACAAAACCAAAAGTTTTAAAGTCCCAAAATTCAAAAGTTTTATGTACATGCTCTAGATTTTAGAGTCGCTAGGCCGACTTTTCCATTAAGTATTTGACTGGCTCATCTTTGTCCGGAGGTATAGGCGGGTCTGGTGGTTCCTCCGGCGGTGGGAAGCGTGGAATGTCATCAGGGCGCATCATATGGTGAAGTTTAAATCTCCCCGAGTGAACGCTCCATCCATTCATCTTCCCCGATTTGAGCTAGCATGTATAAGGGAAGATATAAAGAAAATTCACATACCTCATAATCGTCTCTCTTCCGCTTCATATGTTGGTTTGGTTGTGTGTGTATCTCCACCACAACAAACCGGTGGAGTGGGAAGAGATATTTCCACCTCATCATGAGGAGCTTCATGCCACTTTGCTAGGACCCCATACTTGAATATGAACATCGGTTGCTCAAAATTGTCGGGGATGACCTTCCCCTTATAGGATAAAAGCGACCTTGAAGCACCATGGGCAACGACGTCCGGATTTTGCATTGGTGGCTCTTCTTCTTCTTGGGATCCTTCAAAAGATTCTTCAAAGATAGATGGCGAAGTAGATATCAAAATAGAGGAAGGACATACCTAGGTTTATGTGGTATAGACGATTTCTGCTGGTGTTTCTGGATCAGTTCCTCCAGAATGTATATATGTCGAATCCAGGTAGTCGATGTCAACTGGCTCATAGAAGGGGACATTGTCGAACCAACTTGTCATTGTCGGTTTGGGCAATTCAGTGTGATGCTCCCATCTACGCCAGACCTCCAATTGTTCCTTGAGCCGACAGATTTCGGCGGCATCGGCATCCGCACGACGGGTTAGTTCCGCTTTCTCTTGTTGTATCTCTTCTATCTGTTGGCGAAGCTCCGCTATCTTAGCCTCCATATCATATGCGCCTTGCATTCCAGAACATCGCATACTCCAGCAAAATCAAAACTTAAAGGAAAACGTGAGATCTAACTACCTAAGACGCGAATGATTGCTTCTCCGACAACGACACTAATTTTATGTGAAAGAAAACTTTCAAGATCGAGGTTTACAACAATGCTAACGAAATATGCATAAGGCAAGATAAATAACGATAATCATGCAAATCGCATTGAAGGATCAAGCTTTTGCCTTTTCCAACAATTAGACAACTCTTTCAAGTAACCCTAATTGTATCTACCGATTTTATGTTTATAATCCAAGTTGTTAGCATGGATCTCTATTAAATAGGTAATAAACACATAAAAGTTAGTGGATGCTCAAAACATAATAAAGGTCGGATCTTTACCTCAAACACGCATGGCTATCGTCGGGCTCGCCCCAACCCTAGAAGTGGGTGAACTACTCGCGCTTCATCATAATTAAAGACATCAATAATAAAAGAAAATAACTTGCGTTAATAAACTAAAATAGAGCTTACAACCAAAGGAAGTCAATTCCGCTCTCGCTTCACAAACTCCTCTTGGCCTCCACTCTCTCTCTCTCTCTCTCTCCCTCTACCTCTCCTCATTCTCTTCCTCTAGAATTGAATGCTTGAATGAATAAAAATCAGCCCTATAGGCTTTATTTATAGGCTTCCAATCCTTGCTAATCAAGGAAGGAAATTCTATCTATATCTCTATCTGACATAGAAGATATAATTCTACTTAGGAAATAAATAAATCTAAATAAGTAAAACTAGATAAATCCTAGGGTAATTAATTGTTCCACCCTTAGGATAAATAAAAAGATAAAAAGATAAAATATCTAAATCTTCATGTGTTGGAATCTTCTCTCGAAAATATCTCCATCGGATTCGGGATAGAACCTTAACAAGACCCGGACTAGCTCGAAATCGGCCACTGTTGGTCAACTCGATATCGAGTAGCATTACTTGATATCGACCAGCATTTTCCCGTCTTCACTTCAGCAACTCGATTCCGACTTCCAGGGATGAAAATCGACCAAATGTTTACTCGATATCGACTTGTGCTGGTCTATATCGACTTGAATCTTCTTGCTCAGCTTCCTTGGTCGATTCTAGGATCTTTGCTCGATTTTCAGGCTTGGTCGACTTCGACCAAAGTTGGTCGACGTCGAGTAATGTTTTCTCGAATCTTGTCTTGTTCTTGCTTTCTCGAGTAGCATCTCCTCGTTGGACTCGAGTTGAGTTTCTGGTTTGGTCGACTTCAACCAATTTGGTTGACGTCGAGTAAACGTGTCAGCTCTCAACATTTTGCTCTGTTCTTGAAACGCACTTTTCCTAGTCCTCGTTCGTCAAATTGACGCATATGAGTATGCGTTGGAAAACTCTTTTCGAGGGCTACAACTCTCATTAAGACATCAAAGCTTGATTCGGAATGATGAATGGTGAAAAGTGGGCTTTTCTTCAGCTGCACCATCCTTAGCTTCTTCATGACTTTCCTTTAAGCTCCAAAGTGCGTCCGATTTCTGTGAAATTAAAGAGAAACTAGTGTAGACTCCATAATTTGGCAAATAAGCATAAAGTACATAGATTCTGTATTATTCTAACCCAAATACATGAAATGCATACAGAAATCGATATAAAAGCTAATATAAAACATGGCACAAAACATGGACATCAATATCTCACACACAAAAATCCAAGGTCGTTTTCTCAGCCAAAATCGTCCATCTTTGGAGCTGTAGAAAACTATTTTTGAAGGGTCTTGAGAGTTTGACTTGATTTCTTGGTAAGAACCCTTTCTTTATTTAAAAATTGAGTTCCAAAATATGTTATAACTCCTTTTCTTCAACTTTGAGTAAGAATCTAAATCATGTTTTGGGATTTTTGGTGACAAAATGGCAAGATGTTTTGAAGGTGCTCCGAAGGACTCCCGAGGGTGTTCTTGAGTCGTTTGTGGTAGATTCTTCTAAGGTAATCCCTCATACGCCTCCCCCTCTCTAGGAATAGATCTTGTGTGCTCTAAAAGGGCTTAGTAAGTGGAGCCTCTATGTGTTTTTAGTTGCGTTTGTAGCAAACGTCACAAAACAAAATGGATATATGTTCCTACGTAACTTTGACTTTATTTCCAATCCAATGATCTGCTTCGGCTGAAATATTAATATGATGTTTATAAAAATGTTATCTAACTTCCCTTTAAAATTTAGAGCGATCCAACGGTTGGATAAAGAGTTATTATAATTTTAGTAACCAGTGTTTATAATGACTCGATTAAAAAACTTGGTTAAGGGAATGCTAAGAATATGTTTAAATATATGATGGCATAACCGAAACTTAGAGCATATAAAATAAAGAAATGAAGTATACCCATAACTTGGCTTATGATCCGATAAGAAGAAAATCGATTATGTGATAATACGATATAGATTATAACTGGTTGTGTCCGGATCACTTAACCAAAGTGCATAATCTATAGAATCGTGAACCTCATGTGGATGTATGTTGATTATTAGATTGGGTACCATGCATTAGAATACCACATAATGAAAGCTTAATGAAATTTCTAGGCTCTTGTTGATTGGATCCTTGGTTGCGCATTTTATTGCTTGCTTATTCTCTAGACTCCAGGTAAGTCCCTTGGACTTACTCATGATGGATTTATGTGATACTCTTTGTCTTATCGAGAGTCTTCATGCATCACGCGACCTAGTACCATGTTTAGGAATATAAACCAGTAATATGACTGACGTAGGATGAACTTAGTAAATCCAACAATTCATATGTATGCTATATGTCTATGGTAGGACGGCCATCAAAATATGAATAGATGACTTATACTAGTTGGAACAAGAATGAAATGATGAAATACTTATGATGAGGAAGAATTAGTATGTTTGAGAAGGATGAGTACGTATGCTATATGTCTATGGTAGGACGGCCATAAAAATCTGATAGTGATGATGATGATGATTATTACGATGATGATACGGGCCCTTGTGTGTTTATTTCACATTTATATATATCTATACACTTGCTTATGTGTTACATTTTAAGATTCATGTAGTTTAAGTATGCCTCTTTATATGGCATTGAGTGTGCATATTTCCGATTATTGACCTTGATTTATTTCTTGTTTTTTAGATTCAGGTACCACTTACCCGATATGACTTACTTATGTGGATGGTTGTCAGGACCGACCTTTTGGGACGATTAGAGCGAGTGAGGTGGCGGAGGGGAAACCTGTCGTTGATCCACCAAAGAAAACTCAAACCTATAGCAAGTATAGCAATAAGTAAGAGGTCGATCCATAGGGAAAGTTATAATTCCAGTTTGATTAAAGTTTCAATCAAAGTAACCAATTTGGGGGGTTTTGTGTGTGAAAGTTCCGCCTTTTATCAAAGCGGAGTAAAGAAAGCAAAGTAAATGGATTTGTTTCAGATAATTAGGAGAAACAATTCTACCTACAATTTTCATCTTTATTGGATTGAAGCCTTCCTTGTAACTTCTTCTCGTCCTATTAAGTTTCCTATGAATGCCCTTGTCCCGACCTAATATAGTTACTAGTCCAACCAGTCCTAGCAACGCTTATCAATCGAACAGTCCCTAAAGAAGGATTTAACTCAATTGATAGCTTTAAGTTCAGAGATTTGCCAAGGTATTTGTTGTCCCTAAAGAGGGATTTAACAATACATTCAACTTCCTACTCATTCAATTAGTTCAACCAACCCTAAAGGAACAAGTTTGCCACTTAGGTTAAGGTTCACAACCAGGAATCTACAAAACCTTAGCAATTGAATTGATTCTAACTAGTTGCGCGGGCTAGATAGAATAAAACAATAGACAATCAAGCACAAAAAATTTGAAGCATTCAAATATAGGAAACAATGAACGAGAATTAAAAACTCACAATCAATCCAAATAAAGCTTCAAATTGTATGCAGAATAGATAAGTTTAGTTCCTCATTAAAGACATCGCTCAAATCTCTAAAGTGTCTGATGAATGAAGAATATAATAGAAGTGTTGAAAAAATAACTAAATTCGGCTTTATATAAGATCCCAAGTCGGTCATGAAACAAAATAAGAACATCTAGGGTTTTTAGTAATCAAAACACAACGTCTCAGCGCTGACGACCAATGCTGCGGCCGCGACATCAGCAACTTCTGGCTACCCGCTGTAGCGGTCCCTGCCGCGACAAGCATGCTGCAGCCACGACATACCGTTGTCGTGTCCTCTTGACTTGTGTTGTTGCAGGAGGATGGTCAAGTATGAAATAAATATAGAATAAAGATCAGACTGACTTCCCTGTCTCAGCAAATAAATACAAGACTTCCTCCCGTTGTAGTCGAAGGTTGTCAGGATCGAATCCACGAGGAAGCACGTCAGCAGTTCTTAGGTAGCAACAGATCTCACAGACAAGCAAACAGAAGATAGAAACAAAGGAACAAAGAAAGAAAGACAGAAATAACAAACGAAGACAAGGAATGAAAGCAAGACAGCAACTTTACTCGATCTCGACAAGCAGTAACTCGAGATCGACAAGGAACAGTAAAGACAGAAACTGAAAATCGACGACAGAAGCAGAACTCAACTCGACCTAGACTAAAGCCAACTCGATATCGACTAAGGTCCTACTTGAGATCGACGAGACTCTCCTCTGTATCGACTAGAAAAAAACAGAAAACTTAAATTGCAAATTTCGAACCAAAACTCAACTTTCTGACAGAAATAAATCAATATAATAAAAGACTTCCAAGGCCAGGGTATCAACACCACAACGATAACCATGCAAAGTAACACATAAAGGCATAAAAGATCATGCTTTCCATCAAAATAACTTTCGTTATCAACAAATAGGCATATAGAGGCTTTCACATAAACCCTAATTGTTACTAACCCTTTTTCACATAATTAACCCAAGTTGCATTAAGATCACTTTCGCTTCAATAATACAAACAAGGATCACCTTCAACTCTCGCAAAAGAATCATGCTTATAGGGATAGAAGACGAATTGCATAAAAAGATCTGACCTTTACCGCATCTCCTCACATGGCCACCGTCGGGCTCACCCCAGCCCCAGAAGTGGGTGGACTACTCACGCCTCATCGCAGTAGCAGACATTGATGTATAAAAAGAAACTTGCATTAAACTATATTCAAAGCCTTTACAATCCTGGCAATCAACTTTCGCAGAATGCCAAAACCCTAAAAACTTTAGAACTCCTAAAACTTCTCTTTGGAACTACCTCTCTCTCCCTAAACTTGAATGATTGAATGTGTTTCTGAATTGTGATGGAATGAAAAACCAGCCCCTAGGGCTTTATTTATAGGCTTCTAAACCTTGCTAATAAAGGATAGAATCTTCTATCTATATCTAAAATTATATCTAAAAGGCTTAATGATAAATAAAAGCTATAATGAAATTAAATCTAAAATAGGGAAAGATAAATCTAAACTAGGTAAGTCTCTTCATGTTATTAGATCTCCCTTCCATGGATAGTACTTGATAGATCTCGGCCTACTCGACTTCCTTCGTGCCCAAGGAATTCCAGCTTGACTCGGACTGCTCACGGCGACGCGTTTCCAGAAGCTAGTCTACTCGACATCGACAAGGGCTCGTCGACATCGACTAGGATTCGTCGTCGACTGATCTTCTCGGGTGACTCCGCTCGACAAGCTCGTATCTGGGCTCCTGGGCGTCGTCGATCTCGACTAGGGTTCCTCGAGATCGAGTAGAGGTGTACTCGAAGACGGCTCTCTGGTGATGTCGAGGACTCCTCCTCGGCATGGACTCGGACTAGGGCATGGTGGCTCCTCGATCTCGACAAGGCCTCCTCGAGATCGGGTAAGGTTGCTCAGCGCCTTCGTCCTCGGCTTCTCGATCAGCTTCTCTTCTTGTCGACTCCGAGTGTGGTCTCTTAGTGTCGTCGATCTCGACTAGGTGGTCCTCGAGATCGAGTAGGGTCCCGGGAGTCGGGTTGCCTCGGACTTGGTTTCCTCGACCAGGCTTTGTCGACCAAGTCTCCTCGGGCTCTCTACTCGAGATCGAGTAGGGTGTACTCGACATAGAGTAGCTCTGGCTTCAGCTCGGTTTGTCCTGGTTCTGTACTCTCAGATTCTGGACTTCTGTAGTTGTTTTCCGAGCTTTTCTGACCTTCCTTAAAATTGTTGTAAAGCGTCTCGAATTCTGCGAATTTAAACAGAAACTGGTGTATATTCCATAATTTGGCAAATAAACATAAACTACATAGATTCTGTACTATCTAACCCAAATGTATGCAATGTATGCAGAAAACGATATAAAAGTTACTGTAAAACATGACAAATTAGGCTTACAACAACTTGCTTCGCGGGTATCTTCACTTGTCCTGCTTCTCTTCCTTCCTTGCTTCTTTCCAATGTTTCTTGTATTCCTCTTCAAGATATTGCATCTCCCAAATGTGTTCCGATTCAATCTGCAAGATAAACACAAATTTGCGCAGAATCCGAACTCTTCTAGAATAATCAAAAGATGCAATTTAGCAACAAAGTATGAAAGAAATGCAACCTAACTAAACTAAAAACGACTATAATGCCTATATAAGATATGCATTATCATGAGGCATGACTTACACACTTTTTACTTTCTCGCCTACTTTGATTTGGTTTTGACCCGGCTATGCTGCGGCAACTTTGATGTACGTTATTTCCACACTTTATATTTCTGACTTGAAAATCATTTACACGATAGTACCTAGGACAGGTGAACGCCTCCAATGGGCGCGCACATTTCTAGGGGTTCGAAATCCCCACTTTCAAAAACCATCGCTTCCGCTAAAAACAAATAACTAACTAAATAACTCGCACTCGGTCGTAAGATCTAAAGCTCACGGGAGAATTCAAAACTCTCCTATAACGTTCCCCGAATAACCGGATCATCCGAACCTTATAAATCCTCTAAGTGGATTTATGGAGGCATATTCGGATATCCATACTTTTGGGTCGTTACAATCTCCCTAGCTAGGAGTGCCTACAACTACTTGCAGTCCAAAATGTTTAACCAAACCAACCACGAATGAGGTAAAGCTTCGGATACAAGGGCGTTTGAGGAAAATTAGGTCTTCTTGTTAGTTAGACCTTTTAGCGCGTGTTTGGCAAATGAAAGGTTTTTTAGGGGTTAGGTGTTTTTCAGGGGTTGGAGTTTATTTTGGGTATTATGGAGGTGTGAGAGTTAGAGGTTTTATTTTAAAAATAACCTTGTAAAAAATTTGATTGGTGTTTGGTTAGTATGAGGAGTAGGAGATGTATTTATGAGGAAAATGACCAAAATGCCCTTAATTATTTACCCCCACCTACCCATCCTCATCCTCAAAGACGTTCAATTGCAATCTCCCCCGTCTGGACATTCGGTCAAACCCTAAACTGAAGAACCCTTGTTTCTGAATTCTGCTTCAATTTCTGCTTCAATTAGATTTTCATGAAGTGCAGTCGATAGCTCTTTGTCGACTGTTCAATATCGATTTCTGAGGTCGGTTCTTTGTCGAATGGTCATGAAGTGCGGTTGACAGTTCAATTTTGAGTGTTCAATTTCGATTTTCATGATTTTCTGTTTACTTTCTACTTTCTACTTTCTGCTTCAATCTTGCAGTTTGGCTCTTTGTCATATATGTTCTTTGTCGATAGCTCTTTGTCGAAAAAAATACAGGTACCTGACATGAGCATATTCAATCTCAACTTCCACATATATTGATTCTTGTCATTATTTGTATGATTTTGAGGTAGTGTCAATAAGTGGACTTGAGCATATTTGTGAATGTCATTTTGTTTGGGAAACGTAATAATAGCTCATCTTGTGAAATAGATATAGATCAAGTATTTGACATGAACATATTTGTTGTTTCATTTTATTTGGGAGTTTCATTAATAGCTCATCTTGGGAAATATTTGTTGTTTCATTTCGTATGTTGATTATCTTCGCTTTGTGGTTGAAGTAGGAGAATGGCAATTTCAAAAAAATCCGAAAGAGGGGAATCTCACCCGACTTGGAGGACTTGTGAGACCAAATCTATGAAGGGACGGTTGCCATGGGGCAACATTGTATGGCTCCGTCGATGGATGCGCCAACTCCACCGCCGCCCTCCACCGTTGGTGAGGCAACTGGATGTTTTGACAGTCAACAACCAGATACCGAATATCACTTGGCGGATGATTTCGACGAGCTCACTGCTGAATTTTGTACCGGCGATGCTAGCTTGCAGAATATCATTCGAGGGATCAATGTAGGTGCTCCACTGAACCCTACCGGATCCACCCCCATCGGTCGAACGACTGGGCCTGAGCCGCATGGGAAGAGAGTTGTAGGAAACTCATCCACCCACACAGCTAAGAAGAGATCTAACCGGCAGTCGACAGGATCGTCCCTCTTCCAAAGATATGTGGAAGGGACCGAGGAAACTCAGAGGGAACTCATAGCATTTATGAAAGATGAAGAGTCATTAAGCAAACAGGAAGGGCATGCGCAGTGGGTTATGGACATGATTTCCACCATGGTTGACGAGGGTTTGCTTGAGGATGGAGGTCCGTTGTGGTGTTATGTAGTTGACGCCTTGATCAACAGTGACCGTGCCTCCACGTTCTTCCTCGCGATGCCGAAGAACACGTCGCGACTTTCATGGCTCAAGTTGCGTCGTGAGAAGAACGGAGGGAAACCGTAACTGCTGGCGTGTGTGCAAGTTTATGATTGTGTCTATGTTTTCTGTTTCCTGAACATGTGTGCTATCTTATTGTTTCCTTTTCGCCTCTATGGTTGTGTCTGTCTCTATGTTACTATTTGTCGATGAACTTGTTCTCTGGATTTGAGACTTCTCTGGATCTGAACATGTGTGCTATCTTATATGGATGTTATTTTATGCCTTGCCTACACATGTGCTTCTGATCTCGAACAAGAGAGATGCACTCATGCCTTGTTAACTAGTTAGTGCTCACCATGCTTGTTTGGGATTGCAGGGAGCTCGACATGGATGATGCAACTCGTACACATGAACGGAAACGTCAGCGTAAACGAGCTATTATCATCTTGCTCCTTCTGTAAAAACAATCAAGGGTGATTGTCGATCACTACTACAAGCATGTCTTGAAAGTCCCTTGCTACATCTTTACTTACACTGGTGCTATGTGGGTTGATGACATCGTTAACCATGCCATGGATCTCAGGTCAATCCAAAACTTCCGTATGAGAAAACAGACTTTCATTAGGTTGTGTGAAGTGCTAGAACACCGGTATGGATTGTGTGGTTCCCATAACGTCCATGTCATTGAAAAATTTGCGATTTTCGTCAACACCATGGCGTGGGGCGAATCACAACGGAACCAATGCGAAAGATTCCAATGATCTTTATCAACGATTAGCAAATGTATAAGTGACGTGCTCAAGGCGAAGGTTGGCCATGGATGTGGTTTCAATGGACTGTGTCAGGATGTGATCCGCCAATTAGACCCGACGTTTTGAGACGTCCCCCAACAAATACTCAACGAAAACCGCTACAATCGATACTTTAAGGTATGCACTTCATATATTTCATTCTATTCTATTATTCGTCAATTGAGGTGAGGCAATATTTGGAGACTTGTAGTGTATATTTGGTTAATTTGAAAGAGCCAGATTAAAGGAGAAAATTCAAGAAATGGGAAAAAATTAGCAGAACATTGAAATATGGTTTTATATTTGATGGTTATGAATAATCTCTTGATCGCACAACTCATTAACCCATGTGTGAACGTTGACCGTTATTCATGCTTGTATACCATGAGTGAGAGACTGAGACGTGTCAAAGGTAACCAAACCCTTAATGTTCATATCATGATAATGAAATGTTTATTATGTGCTCATGTTATATGCAAATATTTAGGATCTATATTTGTCATATACGGTTCTTCCGATGACTATATATACCTCTCTGTATACGTGTTGGTAATCCGACTTCAAAGGGGTGCATAGGAGCCATAGACGACACTCATATCCAAGCATGTATCCCTCGAGATGAGCAGGTACTGTATAGGGGTCAAAAGGGAATAACGACGTTCATTGTGATGGTGGTTTGCGGCTTTGATCTGAACTTCACTTTCATCTCAGCCGGGTGGGAGGGGAGTGCCCACGATGCTCGGGTGTTTGACCATGCCGTGAACACTCCCGCTTTCCACTTCCCACATCCTCGAGGTTCATGTATCCTTATTTTCCCATCCATGCTCTCCTGTATCGATCAACAACCCATTCGCATTTGTCATGACTTTGAACATTTAGGAAGATACTACGTGTGTGACAAAGGCTACCCCGATCATGAGGGGTACATGGTGCATTACCCAAAGACGAAGTACCATCGCACATCATTCGTGGAAGAGCTGACTAACAATCGAGCGCACATTCAGCATATTCAAGGGTCAATGGAAGATCACAAGGACAATGCCAAAGTACATAGTGCAGAAACAGGTTGACATTATATTATCATGCTTCGCGTTACATAACTTCATGCGTCGAAGCTCGGACGACGACGAGGTAGACATGAACCCGCAGGATGACGTCGAATTAGATGAAGAAGATGATGCATACGACGATGCAGAGGAAGAGGAGGTGTCCTCCAGCTACGACGATGAGGACGATGACAACGCAGATGTTATGAGGTCCTTGCGGAACAGCATAACACGTAGGATTTGGGCGGACTGACGTGGTCACCGCTAGTGGGACTCTACGTGCTTCGTCATAGTGAACGGAAAGCACCCCTTTTGCATATGTCCAATGTATTGGGAAACCAACATCTCGGGTGCACAATATTTTTTGGTAGGTCGTCATATCTATTTCACCATGTGGTTGGTACTCTAATGGTAAGAGCACTCGGATAGACGCAGTCATTTTTTGCATGATGGTCATGAATTTTATGTTCGACGTTTATGTTTATTTTGCCATGTGGGTTTAATGGTAAAAGGTTAGCATATTTGATGATGTTCGTTAGTGTTTATAAACATTGAGTACGAAATTAGCATGGGCAAATAATTGGCAAGTGGTAATATATAAACATTGAGTATAACGTTATATACCTTATCATGGCCAAATAATAAGGTATAATCAGATACCCACTACCTAATGCAATTTATAATCTAAAAGATGAAAGTCAATGTAATGAACATGATCACATGCAATGTTATCAAAAGACTACCTAATGCAACTACCATAATCCTTACGACAAGTGCCCAAGAGGAACGTCAATGTTATCAAAAGACTATCCTAATTAAACCGAATCCTAATGAAACATGGTCACCGGAAAAATATCTTGCCTAGTTACACCATAATCCTAACGAGAACTAGTTAGCCGAATAACAAAAGTCTTCCCTAGTTACACCACATCCTACCGAAAGACGTCTACTTCTTCACAAATGCAAGGAGGAAGACAAAGACCATCACGGTAATAATGGGATGAGCCCTCCTCTCATGACTCTTGGAAGTAGCGAGCTCAATCCACAACTTTCAAATGTAGGTGCTCAGTGACGCAACCCTATCCGTGCGTTCTTCGTTCATGGAAGTCTCGCTCGTCAACTCCTCCTCGTGGCGAGATAAGTCGTCTTCCGTAGCATATAGTCGTTCATCTAGACCTAGGTTACGAGTAGTGAGATCCCGATTGCACTCCGTGAGATCCAGGTTGCGAGTGGTGAGATCCCTGTTGTGCTCGGTGAGATCCAGGTGTTGTTGCAGGAGGATGGTCAAGTATGAAATAAATATAGAATAAAGATCAGACTGACTTCCCTGTCTCAGCAAATAAATACAAGACTTTCTCCCGTTGTAGTAGAAGGTTGTTAGGATCGAATCCACGAGGAAGCACGTCAGCAGTTCTTAGGTAGCAACAGACTCTCACAGACAAGCAGCAGAAAAACAGAAATAAAAGCAGAAAATAAAACAGAAAATAACAAATAAAAGCAATGAACAAAACGAAGACAGAAAAGACAAAGCAAAGCAGAAAATAAAACAAAGCAACAGGCGTACTCGATCTCGACTAGGTGGTACTCGAGATCGACAACAGCAAGTCGACAACAGGAAACAGAAACTGAAACAGGTAATGTCGAGTAGGAACTCTCCTCGATATCGAGTACAGGCTACTCTATATCGACTAAGGCTCCTCTGTATCGACTAGAAACTCAGAAAACTGTAAATCGCAGATTTCGAACACAACTCGGAAATTTGACAGAAATAAACTCAATATATGAAAAACTTCCAAAGCTAGGGTATCAACACCACAACGATAACCATGCAAGTAACACATAAAGGCATAAAAGATCATGCTTTCCATCAAAGTAACTTTCGTTACTAACAAATAGGCATATAGAGGCTTTCGCATAAACCCTAATTGTTACTAACCCTTTTCACATAATTAACCCAAGTTGCATTAAGATCACTTTCGCTTCAATAACACAAACAAGGATCACCTTCAACTCTCGCAAAAGAATCATGCTCATAGGGATAGAAGACGAATTGCATAAAAAGATCTGACCTTTACTGCATCATCTCATATGGCCACCGTCGGGCTCACCCCAGCCCCAGAAGTGGGTGGACTACTCGCTCTTCGTCATCAAGAAAGACATCAAATAACAAAAGAAACTAACTTGCATTGAATTAAATAAAGAAAGCTTACAACCCACAAGACAAATCCGCTTTCGCCTTTCCACCTTGCTTGCTACAAACTCTCTCTCTCTACTCCTACTTACTTGAATGGAATTAATTGTGTTTCTGAATGAATGAAAAACCAGCCCCTAGGGATTTATTTATAGCCTTCTATTCCTTGCTAATCAAGGATAAAAATCTCTATCTATATCTAAAATTATATCTAAAAGCTAAATAATAAATAAAAGTAATAACATAATTAAATCTAAATAAGGGAAATATATCTAAAGTCTTCAAGTGGATAGATCTCTCTCTTCATGATGGATCTTGATAGCTCTTGATAGATCCGGATGGAATTTGATCTCGAAAATATCACCATCGGATTCGGGATAGAACCTTAACAAGATTCGGATTACTCGACGTCGGTCACTTGGGGTTTCCTCGACATCGAGCAGCTTCCTCGACGTAGAGTAAATCTCCTCGACGTAGAGTAAATCTCTTCGACGTAGAGTAACTTCCTCGACGTAGAGCAATATTTGTCTTCATCTCGTGCTCGATCTCGTCTTCTGGAGCAAATGTCGAGCAAGCTGTTGTCGATGTCGACCAATGTGGTCGATTTCGAGTAACGCTGTTGCTTTCAGCATTCTGCTCCGTTCTTAAAACGCACTTTCCCGAGTCCTCGTTCGTCGGATTGACGCATATTACCATGCGTTGGAAAGCTCTTTTCGAGGGCTACAACTCTCATGAAGATATCAAAGCTCGATTCAGAACGAAGAATGGTGAAAAATGGCCTCTTCTCCAGCTGCACCATTCTTAGCTTCTCCATGAGTTTTCTTTAAGCTCCAAAGTGCGTCCGATTTCTGCCAAATATAACAAAAACTTGTGTAGACCTCCATATATTGCAAATAAGTGTAAACTACACAGATTCTGTATTATTCTAACCCAAATGTATGCAATGTATGCAGAAATCGATATAAAAGTTACTGTTAAACATGGCCAATTAGGCTCACAACACCAGGTTGCGCTGAGTGAGAGCTTGGTTGTCCTCGGTTAGGCCCCGATTGATTGCAATTAGATCCCGGTTGACGTTTTCCATGTGAATGAGAGTTGGGTCTCGGATATTCGTTGCATCATCTTGCTCATCACTATACTCGTCCCACTGTGAAGAATAAGTAGAATAAGAACAAGTGTGAACAAATAGACAGCCACAAGTATAACAAGGTAGAAGATTATCCATTTTCTCATCATTGAACCTTCTGATTTTTATGCAAAATGAACATAGAAAACTCTAGCCCTAGAGATTGCAAGTATTGTTACGGTGAAATTATAATACTCATAAAGTAATTGTAAGAGAATAGGGAAGAAAAAAAAAAGAATTTGCCCCCACTTGAAAGATCTGTTTGGAATTTTTTTTTTGCAAATCCCTAAGGTGTGTTTCTATATAGCCCTAGAGATCGCATATGACATATATATCCCTATGGTGTGCTTCTATGTCCCTTTGTCTTGCTTCAGTAACATGCCAAACCCTTGCCCACATTCACCCACAATATATTCCTTTGCAATTGATAACTCTACTCCCTTGATGAAAATCGTAAATGGTTTCAAAGGCTTTGACACATAGCTTGTGTCAAAGGTCTTGAAGCTATAGTTGTGTTGATGAAATTTAAAACCTGTATTATTTGCATATATTATTTTCGGATGTTATGATATGTTATTATTATATATATTTCCAGATATTATCATATAGTATGTACTAGCAATGCAGCAAGAATTTTGAAAGAAATCTCATTTCTTAAGCTAAAACACGTAAAGATCAAATCTAGTGGATTGTGGCTTCGAAGTTTCCCAGAATAGAAGATTGTGAAGATCGCTTCTAAAGCCATGATCTGAGTTAACCATTGGGAAAAGATCCTTCTTTGAAAGTAGGCGCTGATTTGATCAAGTATAAAAAGGAGATAAAGAAGAGAAGACAGACACAAGCGTTGAACACAAACCTCATTGATCTACATCGCACACAAGCCCTCAAATCAATCTGTCTTCTTCGTGTACTTTCTGCTAGGTGTTAAGAGTTGTATCTTTTGTTTCAAAGCATTTGAGAGTTACACGGTGAGCTTATAGGATATATTCTGAGAGAGTGTTATACTCGAGAGTTTGTAACTCAGGAAGTGAGCACTAGGCGATTGATTCACGAAGTGTAAGAGGATTGTACTAGATAGTTGAGAGAGGTGGGGCTCTTCTAGATTGGTCTAGGACTCCAAGGTAACGTGAGTTGGCTAAATTGCAATTGTATAGGAGAGAGGCTTCTCGGTGAGCTATTAGGATCCTAAGTCTCGTGAATCAATAAAGCCGGTTGAATCCTAGGGTTGTGGAAGAACCCTAGGCGGGGACTAAGCCTTTAAGGAGCCGAACCTCGTTAATAATTCATTGTGTTCTTTACTTATTTCTTTACCATATTTCCGCACTTGTTTCGAACTGTATAACTCTATTGTGATTCAGGTTTCCCAATAGAAAGAATTGAGCTTACTCTCAAAGGGTTTTGCAAGCGTTTCAAAAGTCTTGAGATTGACAGCGAAAAGTTGGCATACTCTATTCAACCCCCCCTTCTAGAGTATCTTTATTCTACTTTGTTATACATTATCGAACCTTCAATTGGTATCAGAGCCTTACTCACTACTTTTGATCTAACAATCTTGTGAGTTTTTTTTATCATGTCTAGTGAAGCAAGCTGAGGATTTGCACAAGGGAGGTCTACAAGTAGACCACCACTCTTTGTAGGAAACAACTTCGTCCACTGGAGGTCCTTGATGAAAATGTTCATTATAGATCAAGATATGGAACTTTGAAATATTATAGAGAATGGTCCAAAGATTCATGTGAAAGACGGACCAAATGGAAGCAAAGTCGCGAAGACCGAGGCTGAGTTCATCCAGGCAGATCTTGAACTCATCTCCAATAACTACAAGGCCATTAACTTACTATACTGTGGTCTTAGTACTGATGAGTTTAATCGCATTTCATCTTGTAGGTCGGCTAAAGAGATTTGGGATAAGCTGGTTGTCACCTACGAAGGAACCAGTCAAGTGAAGGACACCAAGATCAGCATCTTCCTTCGAAAGTATGAACTCTTCAAAATGAACCTTGATGAGTCTATTAAGGCCATGTTCACACGGTTCACGGAGATCACGAACAACCTTGACTCTCTCAGCAAGACCTTTGAGAGTGTTGAGAAAGTGAGGAAGATGTTGAGGTGCCTTCCAAAAGACAAATGGGGCCCTAAAGTGATAGCCATAGAAGAAGCCAAGAATCTCACCACTCTACCCCTTGATGACTTGCTTGGGAAGCTGATCACACATGAGATAATTCTCAATAAAGACGATGGAGAACTTCCAACAAGCACTAAGAACTTGGCACTCAAGTCTAAGAAGGACGAGCCCAAAGATGTGTCTGATTCTGAAGATGAGGATGATCCCTTTGCTCTCATTACAAGGGGTCTTTCTCAAATCTTCAAAATGAAGAAGCAATTCAACAACAAAGATGGATCAGAGTCTTCTAAATTTCGAGGTAAGTCTCAATACAACAAATATGACAAGAAGACTAAACCTTTATCTTGTTTTGAATGTGGTGAAATAGACCATCTAGTGAAAGACTGCCCTCAAAAGAAGAAGAATCAGTTCAAGAAAGGTGATAGATGGAAGAAGAAAGCCATGGTGGCAGCTTGAAGTGATTCTGGCTCAGGTGACTCGGACTCCGATGATAAAAAAGGGCAACCTTTGTCTCATGGCCTCAGGAGATGAATCCCACGATGAGCAACTTGAGATAACTGTAAGAGAGCTGATGGCAAGTCCAAAAAAGTTACTATCGGAATTCCTTTCTAATATGATTGCCAATGAAGAGAAACTTATTGCCCAAATCAACACTCTTTTCAAGAAAACCGTGGACCAGGAAAGAACTATTGAGGAACTGTCTATGAGGGTCAAAAGTCTTGAAACCTTTTATTCAGGTCATGACATTAAAGTCAAGACTCTTGACTCAGAGAAATCTGAACTCAAGCAAGATCTCTCTTCTCTAAGAAGTGAACATCATGACTTAGAGAACGAGAAGATCTCCCTGAATAAGAAGATTCAAGACCAACAGACAGTCCTCATAAGTTTTACCAAGTCCAAAGGCACTCTTGATAGGATGTTGGGTGAGTAACAAAGTTCTCTAAACAAAAGTGGTATTGGCTACAATCTGAGGTTTTTAAAAAAGCAACACATTACCACTTTTGTGACGGCAAAAGGAAGCAGAAGCTCTCCTATATGTCACCATTGTGCAAGAAAGGGACATGTAAGAGAGACCTGCCCTTATAGAAGAAATGATCCACATATCAATTGCAATACCTTTCCTGATCACTTGAGAAAAGAACGGATAACGCAAGTTTGGGTCCCCAAAGGCACTATTTTACCAAATATGATTTATCCCAATAATGGATCTAAATTTGCTTATTGGTCTAGCCACAAAGGTTGATTTTTCTTGCAGGAGATCACCAAGGTGAAAGAGCAAATATGGATTATTGATAGTGGATGCTCTAGACATATGAGTGGGAAGAGGTCTCTCTTCCATGATCTGATGAAGCAATCCACTGGAACAATCACTCTTGGTGACAAAGGAAAGTGTGACATCGTTGGTATCAGTAGTGTTGGGAGTGATCCTAATCATAGCATTAAAAATGTTTATCTTATTAATGGTTTGAAGTATAATTTGCTTAGTGCTTCTCAACTACGTGATAGTGGTAATGATGTTGGATTTAACAAGAAAAGATGTCTAGTGCACAGAGAAGATACAAGTGAAGTATTTCTAACTGTCTATCGCTATAACAACATCTATGTTGTGAATGCTGAGCAAGTGGCACAAGGAAACTTAACCTGTCTAAAGGCTTTGACGAACGATCCAAAGCTCTGGAATAGGAGACTCAGTCATGTAAGCCCACATACACTACAAAAGCTTGTGTCCAAAGGGCTTGTAAGAGGACTACCTGAAATGGACTTCAAAGGTATTGATATGTACAAAGCATGCACACGAGGTAAACAAACACGTAGCTCTTTCAAACCCAAAAAAGATCTAGATCTTAACATCCATACAGAGAATGAGGATGGTGATGATATTACTACCAAGAACACAAAAAAGAGGAACATGTAGGATCAGATTCTTAACACTGAAGAATTGGCCCAAGGTGTTGAAGCTCAGTTCAAAGCCCTTAGCAACCAATCCAAAAGTGTTGAGACTTCAAAAATTGTTGTAACTGAGCCCAACATATCTATTGAGTCAGATGTAACTGAGTCTAAAAGTGTTGGCCTTCCTAAACCTTGTCCACCCTCCCCTGAAACCCTCTCAAAAGACCAGTGTGTTGCTCTTGCCCGATCCAAATACCTACTCCCCGAAGCATCAAACAACACCACCAAACAACTCACCCACTCGTCCCTCACACTTGAAGCCAAAATCATCTTCAACATCATTGTGAGATATCTTTTACCCCGAATCAACTCTGGCTCCCTCCTCACTGAAAACGTTATGGTCCTCCTTTACCGAATATTGAATGGCCATGATCTTGATCTGGCCAATACAATTTTAGGATCCATGGCTCACACCCGCAAAGCCAGAAATGGAACTCCCCTCCCATTCGCAAACCTTTTGACCCATGTCTTCAAAGCTTCTAAAATTGATTTTGAAAATGAACAACAACAACAACATCATATGGGTAAATTCGACTCTAAGAACTTTGAGAAGATTGGCATTACTCAGTCCCCACAAGGGACTTGGAGTCTTGCCTCTCCCTCAAAAACTCTTCCCACTGCCTCGGCCATCGATGAGCGCATGGAGAATCTGGAGTTAGGTTTGGAGGAAGTTCGCCTGGACGTCCAGGAGTTGCACCGAGAGTTGTTGTTGGAGATGGGCGGGGTGGCCAAGCTGTTGAATGAGCTGAAGTTGCTGTTCACAGATGTTGTTCAAGATGATGAATCCTAAACCCCTATCCTAGCCCGTGATCTAAACACTGTTGGCCTTGTGTTTTCAAAACTTTTGGGGACTGTTTTTAACTCCTCCCTTTGTTGAAAGACAAAAAGGGGGAGATGGTTTGATGGTTTGGACGTTGCTTAACTTTAAAACTGCTATGAACTAGAGTCTTGGGAAGACCTTATTTTGTTTTATTTTGTTGGATATCTTTCATTGGGTTTAAAACTTATATGATCCAACATTTGTATAACCCATGCAGGTACTTAGTCCGATTTTGCCTTATGATATATCTGCTTGACTAAGTTATAGGGATGCACAGGTTTTGTCTTTCATTAAGGGGGAGATTTATAACTCCACTCCCTTGATGAAAATCGTAAATGGTTTCAAAGGCTTTGACACATAGCTTGTGTCAAAGGTCTTGAAGCTATAGTTGTCTTGATGAAATTCAAAACCTGTATTATTTGCATATATTATTTCCAGATGTTATGATATGTTATTATTATATATATTTCCAGATATTATCATATAGTATGTACTAACAATGCAGCAAGGATTTCGAAAGAAAACTCCTTTATTAAGCTAAAAGACGTGAAGATCAAATCTGGTGGATTGTGCCTTTGAAGTTTTCCAGAATAGAAGATTGTGAAGATCGCTTCTAAAGCCATGATCTGAGTTAACCGTTGGGCAAAGATTCTTCTTTGAAAGTAGGCGCTGATTTGATTAAGTATAAAAATGAGATAAAGAAGAGAAGACAGACACAAGCGTTGAACACAAACCTCATTGATCTACATCGCACACAAGCCCTTAAGTCAATCTGTCTTCTTCGTGTACTTTCTGCTAGGTGTTAAGAGTTGTATCTTTTGTTTCAAAGCATTTGAGAGTTACACGGTGAGCTTATAGGATATATTCTGAGAGAGTGTTATACTCGAGAGTTTATAACTCAGGAAGTGAGCACTAGGCGATTGATTCACGAAGTGTAAGAGGATTGTACTAGATAACTGAGAGAGGTGGGGCTCTTCTAGATTGGTCTAGGACTCCAAGGGAACGCGAGTTGACTAGATTGCAATTGTATAAGAGAGATGGTTCTCGGTAAGCTATTAGGATTCTAAGTCTTGTGAATCAATAAAGCCGGTTGAATCCTAGGGTTGTGGAAGAACCCTAGGCGGGGACTAAGCCTTTAAGGAGTCGAACCTCGTTAGCAATTCATTGTGTTCTTTACTTATTGCTTTACCGTATTTCTGCACTTGTTTCGAACTGTATAACTCTATTGTGATTCAAGTTTCTCAATTGAAAGAATTGAGCTTACTCTCAAAGGGTTTTGCAAGCGTTTCAAAAGTCTTGAGATTGACAGCGAAAAGTTTGCATATTCTATTCAACCCCCCTTCTAGAGTATCTTTATTCTACTTTGTTATACATTACCGAACCTCCAGCAATCATCATACGTCTTTGATCATGTTCTATAAGAGCTCATATGGTTGATCCTCCATCTTGGACTCATCTAGCTTCTCTTAAATAAACTAATTGATGAATGATTAAACTAGTGTCTACCCAACATATCCAGAATACCCAAAAAAAAAATTGCCAATGCAAAGTGTTCTAATCTAATCTTTTTACAATTATTGCACAAATGGAGGTGAACTCTTTGACAAAATTGTAAGTGCCCCTGGTTTTAAACTGCTCTTTCCTGGGGATTGATGTGCATTTAACCTTTCATGAACACCCGTTTCATTTTACACACCAAGACATCATTGAGTTAAAGTAGACACCTCACACTTTTTTGGGAATGAAAAAATTGATCTTTCTACATATTACAAATAAAAATCTTCAATGTATACATATCTCTAATAGGGTAATCAAGTTACTCTAAAGTAAAAGTTCATGAATTTCACTTATACATATGGTAAATATTAATATTTCTTTGCAAGTTCATGAATTTCAGTCAAAAGTAAAAGTTCATGAATAAGGAATCAGGTTGAAATGGGAAATTAGATGAAATGTGGGTTAAACTCCCAAAAATTTGCTTAAAATCTTGGGCTTTGAAGTTGTTGGCTATGAGCCAACCACATCACACAACAGTGCAACAATCAACCAAACCAAGACAAAAAATTAACAAATTGAAGGTCATTTACAATTTGATTTCTGCTTTTTTTCCCCTTTTGTTGTGTAAGGACAAAATCAAGAAGCTGCAAGTTCAACCAAACGATCACAAGGGGAAGAGCATCAATTTAAATTATTGTTCAATCTACAATTCCATTTAACAAATATTAGGAATAAGTTATAACCCAATATTAGTAACAATTTGATCACAATGAAGTATTTTCATCAACTTATTTTTTTACTGGTATATGCAGTGAAAGAAACAAGCACGAGTTGTGAAGAGTGACAACAAAGAAAATTGCAAGTTGCAAACAAGAGACAAGATAGAGCCAAATAAAGCATTCATGAAAAAAGCATTCACACTGAGACACACTACTTCGAGTATAGAACATTATAGAACAATATCATTGCCACCTCTAATTTGCACATATCAAAATCAAGGATGACTTTACCTCCGCCGGCCACTGTTCGATAAGCTATTCCCCTCCGATCCAAGGGTACTTTTCAGGACAACCACTCGGCCAACTATCTGAAGTGTCTAACATTCCTGTGGATAGAACATTAGAGAGGAAACAAAAAGTTGTAATGTACTCTAAGGATTTCATTCAAACTGAATTCTATAAAAACATGTATAATGGGATTATTACTGAACATAAAGTGGTAAACAAATGTTAATGTTTGTAGGCCTTCTTTCCAAAGTTTCTCCATCAAAACTAAAGTCATAGAACTCAATAATAACAACTGCAAACAAAAAAATTGCTAAAGTTAGAGGGAAAATGCAGAAACTTCGACAATAACATGGAGGTTGCTGTTGCCAGCAATGTCCCAATCGAAATGCAGAAATTGTTGTTGCCATTAATGTAGACAATAACATGGAAAATGCGGAAATTGCTAAAGGGAGGATGTTGAATTACAACCTGTCTCCATCATTCACATTGAGACACACTGCTTCGAGACTCAAGTTGGATTCCAAGTACAAAAAAAATCCCCATTTCGATTTCACTTTCCCCCAATCGAATCCTTGTCGTTTATGTTTTCAGTGTTCTCCGATCGAATCTCTTTCAATTGAAGATTGGTACTCCACGTTTACCCCAATCAAAGCCATAACCCTAGATATCGATTTGAGAGTTCAAGATCTGGACGATTTCCCTTAATTGAAGCCCTAACCCTAACCGAAATCGATTTCCCCCAATCTGGAAACCGACTTCCCATGAATCTCAACCAAAAAAAGGACACAGCAAGAACGAACAGAGTAGGATGAGAAGGAAAGAGGGCTACAGATCTTCGAAGAACAAGAGATGTACCTGGGAGTGTGAGCAGCAGCAACGATGAAAGGATATGTGGAGCGAGGGATCGTCAAGGGAAAAAAAGATAAAATGTTAGAAACCTGATTGAAGATATTGCGGAAGCTCCCCCCCCCCCCCCATTTTCTAAAATTGGAGAAAAAAACCTGCAACTTCAACTCTGGAAGCTCCACGAGAAGATGTTGCCAAACATGCTTCAATCAGTTGGGAAAAAAAAAACCTAACATAACCTGGCAAAACCCGCTTTCAAACACGACCTTAGGCAACAAAATACTTTCACAAAGAAGGTGTTTTTTTTATCTAATTAAAGAAATAGTTTTTTACTGTGTTTCCCCTCATCTTTAGTCAAGGGTCTTTTGAAGATGATGAGCATGGAATGTAAGCAAACTTACCCTAATCCACCATAACCATCAACTTCAAATAATTCTGGCCAAAGATAATTTCTCACATTGTGCTAATATCCCTTACTAACACTACCTATTTATAGCGTGATTTTTACCCCTTACCCTTGTAATTGAGTAAAAAGAAGGTTACTGTTTCCAAACATTTTCACCCCGCACAACTTGTTTTTTTTTTTTTACCATGGATGGAATCTTCCATCTGTCCATCCTCACTCTACCCTACATGCCTCTAAGCATGCATGACTTCTATCGATTGGTCACAATCAGTTCTCTTGAATCGAGCCTTACATAGGTCGCGAGATTACAATTAAAATTATTCGCACTTTTCTAATTAATAGTTTGTGTTAATCGCGAGGTTTCACTTTGATTATTCACATATTAGCCGACACAACCAAGAATGATCTAGTATCACGACCAAGTGGCCGGCTAAAACAATTATTAAAATTATGTCAAGTTTTTTAGTCATCCATGAAACGCATTGGTATATTTTAATATTGAATTTGCAGTCCCTACAAGGGTACGCTAACATTTTATAAATCGTACAAGGGACATCATCATGGCTATTTTATATTTCTTTGCACCCATGACCTACATCCTCATGATTACAAAACAATGGAGCTGGGGTAAGAGGGTCATCCTAAGCATGCAAACAAACAACCAAATGCGGAAACAAAAACATATCAATCAAAGTTATAAGAGCAAAATAACAATGACGAGCAATAAAAGTCAACCAAATATTTACGTCTAAGCAAAAGTAACGATTAGGTTGGTCATAGATTATTTGTAACCAATCAAAAATTGTTCATCGCCTTCTAAAAACGATGTTCACGGGTTAAAAAGACCACGGTTAAGGAATTACAGACAAGTTGAGAAGGTCATTGACAATAAGTTGGCAAAGCGGAAGATCACATTTCAGTCCCTCCAACCCCTAGTCCTTAGGACCATCACTAGGCTTAAACTTTTCAACCGGAATGGACGAGTATAAAAAATGCTTCACACTCTGGTTGATGCTCACCTTCATTCCAGTTGTAAAGGTGACAATGAGCTTGTCATATAACGCTTCTTCCCCATTTAAAGATTCAAGCCAACTCGTCAAGAAGTCTTTTCCCTCGTCTATTTTAAGCCACTCGCACAACATCGCCCTGGAGAAAGGAATAGTAGTGTGAAGATCAATATACTTTGGCACCTTTTCCTCGGTTGTAGTTAAATGTGTCTATAGTTGCTGAATAGTGGAGGACAATTCCACGATATGGCCGGGTTGGTATGAGGGAGGAATTTGAAGTCTTGACTGTGAAATTACCATCACAAGCTAGAGCCCACAATAGGTTATCAAGGACGTCGGTTCGAGCAATCTCCATATTGATGATTTCATTCGTAACGGGATTGGGAAACAAGGTTCTAATCATGTCATAATTCCAGTTTTTGTTCTAATTCATTAGGCCTAAAATTTTAATTTATTGTTGTTACTTCCTAAATAACTTTCTAGAGCCTGGAACCCAACCCAAGGGTTTGTCCAAACATTGATAGATTTTCCATTTTCAACTAACCATAAAAGACTGTGTTGAAACTTTTCCAAGATATTTAGTAGTCAACCTAACTACCATGAGGTATTGTTTTTGGTTATAATCTCCTAAGGTATTTTTCTTTAATAACTTGGAACCAAATATTTCCAATGTTTGTCTAGATTATCTACAGTTGTTTCATCTATAGAGAGGTGTTAATGTCCTTTATCTTTTTAAAGCCTAGACCTCCAAACCTTTTACGTTACAAAGACATTCCCAACTAATAAGGGGAAGATATCTTTCAATTTGCAATTTATTTGAGAAGAAATTTTTATTTATTTTATGGATTTTCTCCCAAACTCCTTTTCGAAGAAGAAAGTTTTGCATTAAATAGTTAGTTTTGGAATTAAGGTTAGCTTAAATGAGAACAAAATGCCCAGGTTGAGAGAGAGAACAAGCCTTCCATTTGGACAGTTGCTTTTTAAGGCTATTTAACGCTTCATCAAAGAAAGTGTTGTTAACCCTGCAACATATAATTCGAATGCATAGATATTTTTCTAATATTTTTTTTATAAACGGGATGTTTAATTCAGCAGCCTGGGAACGAACCTCGATCGTGGATATGTTTCTAGAGACTTGTAGTGAGCTTTTATAATAATTGATTGTTAAGCCAAATAATTGAGAAAATTTATGGAGAAAAATCTTAACGTTATTCATGCCTTGTAGTGTGGACCTTGTGAGGATGAGAGTATCATATTCAAAGGTAACTTAATACCAATTTTAGGTCTTAAAGTCCCCCTAAGGGCCAACTTAATACCAATTTTTAATCTAGGCATATTGGCTTCCTAATGATGTATTTGCCTAAAAGTTTCATAGCTATGACAAAGATATAAGGACCCAGATGGTCTCCCTAACGAATGCCTCATAGGGGAGAAGGTTGTATCTGGGTTGTTATTAACTAATATAAAGAAGGTAGAGGTTGTGATGCAAGTCATGACCCATCCAACCCATCGAGGATGGAATCCAAATTTAAGTAGGATAGTTTTGATGAAGTCTCATTGAAGTAGAGCTGTCAAGACCCGACTTCAACCCGAAAACCCGACCCGGAACCGATTGTCCTAATACTAAAAAACATAGCGAAGTATGTCACCCGAAAACCAACTCAACCCGACCCATTTCAAACCCGAAATCCGAATAACCGATAAATCGAAAGTCACCCAAAATCCGAATGAACCGAATCTGATTCAACTGAAACCCATTAAGACCCGAACACGTTATAAACGAAACCCGAAATAACCCAAACTTTAATATACATTCTAGTAAAGTTTTAAAAATAAATATTGAAATAATGAAAGCTTGAGACAATTCAAACCCGAAATAACCAGAACCCGAGACAACTAAAACCATAAATAACCGAAACAAGAGACAACCGAAATCCAAAATAACCAAAACCCAAGACAATCGAACCCGATACAACCGAAACCCGAACCAAACTGACCCAGCTGAATGACCAAATTATTAGACATTACCTAAAACCCGAATGCCACAAAGCCGAACTCGACCCGACCCGCCCGATTGCTACCTCTACTTGAAGTTTGCATAAGTTTTTTTTTCTATATCAAGTATTAAGTCTATCCAACCACTTTTTCATTTCATCTTGTGAAAAGAATGAAATATTTCATAAGCAATCAAGGTACTATCATGTACTGCTCCGCCTTCAACAAAGCCCCTTGGAAATGATTTTAGTGAGGACCGGTTTTAATCAATCTACCATTATTTTAGTGTTAACTTTGTAGGTAGTATTGTAGAAACTAATCGGGCAAAAATGGTTAATGTTATAGGGTTATCTACCTTTGGTATGAGTGCGATACAGTTATGTTTTTTTAAGAAGCGCTCCTTGGTGGAAAAATATCTTTGCAAACATATAGAGCAATTGGCAGACAATATTCCAATAGTGACGGAAGAAATCGGTCGGGGAACCATTCGGTCCCGGTGTCTATCCTCTGCCATTTGAAACATTACATCTTCCATTTCTGAGTTGGAGACCTCTCGAATGAGGTCTTCATTTTCCGCAACAGTGATTTGCGGGTTGATGTGCCTTAACTCATCGATGAGGATAGATTTGTATGGGACGGGGTTAATAAACTGACTAAATTATAAACAGGGTAAAATTTATAAACTGTTGGTAAAAGTAGTTAAAATTTTATGAAAAAATATAAACTCCGTATGGGACGAAAAACTGTTTATTTGTAAAAAAAAAAGTTGTGTTTATTTGGTTATTATTAAGGGTATTACGGTACTTTCAAACCAAATAAATAAAAAAACACCAAAATAAGCTATCACAAGTAGCTTTTTTTTTAAACACAAATTTTAACCAAAAAACAAGTTTATATTGCTCCCCATACAATGTTAAAAAAAAAAACTATCTCATTTTTAACAATTTTTGACATGTTAAAATGTCATCCATACACACCCGATATGTAAGTGCATATGAGTTCCTTTGAATCTTTCATCAAGTTCTTTTGTGATTTCTCTGCTCATCGTTTCATTGTCATCAATAATAAGACCATGTTTATTCTGGAACTAGTTTGTTGTTCTATTTTTAAAATTTCTAATCTCCACAGATGCTTGAAAGTGTTTAGTATTCTTGTCCCCAAATTTAAAACGGGACATCTTTGCTCTCTATTTCCAGAATTTGTGGTTGAAAGCCATGAATTTAGTCCACTTTCTCATAAGATGATTCGGTCTATTAATATTGGCCATCGAGGCCTAGTTACAACTTTGTGCGTCTTATATATCTTTAATTTTCAAATCTGTTGTTTTTAATTGTTTGAAAATATTGTTGCTACTATTCTACTTACACCAAAGGTTAGTTTCTTTTTTTAGAAGCTTTAGTTTCATTATAAGTTTGAACATAAAGAAGCCAAGAAATCTATAGTTTCGATCCTTTTTACAATATGTTCATACTCTTTATTCGTAGTCCAAGCCATCTCGAACATGAACGGAGATTCTAATTGAGACGTATTGTCACCAATTTTTAGAATGATAAGACAATGGACAGAGATTGTAAATAGGTGACGTTGGACGTGGAGGTCTTGAAACTTAGCCAAGATATCCGGGTGAGCCAAAGCCCTATCAAGTCTTTCATAAATGTTGTGTGTGTGTTTGTATTGTTTGTATGGATTTTTCTCCTTTTGAAAGGAGTACCCTTAAAGGGAAAAGTATATAGATAAAGTTCGGCTTTAATGTCTAAAAGTCTCCGAAATCTAGATGTAGTAGGGATGACACCCCCGCTCTTCTCATAACTATGTTCAATCTCATTAAAATCACCGATGAGAAGAGTTGGTAAGTTGTGGTAAAATAACTTTATAAATGAGATCCTGTCAGAAGTTTTGTTTATCTTCTTGAGCAGATGGTGCATAAACAAATTACATGATAATTCTATAGGTAATGTCCAAGATTGAGATTTCACTTGTTTGGATATTATGTTTCCAAAGAATCCATAATCCCCCCTAGTCCCAATGGAGGGGATTAGGAAAAAATCATGGAAACCAGCCCACCTAAGCATGACTGGGTGGGTGGATTATTGTTTTGGTTTCGGCAAGGATGAGAATATATATTGATATAATAAAGTTGTCATAAATAGGTCAACTCTTGCCATAATAGAGGTAATTTCTTAACCCCTGTATATTCTAGTATCCGATATTAATCATATAATATTAAATATTTTCATCCTGTACTTTGGTTTTGCTGATGAATACTGCTACATATATTAGTTTATAACCTCAGCTAGTATCAAAAGTTAGTTTTGCTATAGGGTATGTATTTTAAGTCTGCACACAAAGAAAAGTGATCATGAGAAAGGATTGAGAAGAAAGTTTTCAATACAGTTCGGAGTGTAATTGTTGGAATATTTGTATCTAGTATGAAGCCTTGTTGGGGCTCACAAACACAAGTATGAAGCCCTGCTGGGGCTTACATACACAAGTAACATGTATGAAGCCTGGTTGGAGCTCACATACGAAAAAAACAAAAATAAGGTTGAAAAGTAATACTGAGTAACATTCTTTCTAGAAAGCCAAGACAGAGAGAGAATCCACACAAACACCAAGGCCATGATGCTCTCGATCTACTTGAAAAAGTACAGGAGAGTCCTCTATAGGGGCACATGATCCAGAGAGTTCTCGATTTGGTTAGCCCAAGAAGGAAGAACCCCCAATCTCCACCCACCCGGGATCACCCAAAGGCTATGCGAGGCACATCCATCCCAGAAAAGATCATGAAAAGAACAAAAAAAAAAGCAACCAAAACAAACCGAAGCTGAAACCAGCATACGAGAATCTCTAAGAAAGGATAAGTCACCAGAAAGAGAAAGAAGGGAGAGATATAAAAACAATAATAAAGAAAGAGAACTAAGAGCCAGAAAATACTCCAAAGACAGGCCTAAATCTTAAAATAGTAGTGTTGCCTATAAGAGACAAGTTGGAGAGGATTGATATTAAAGCTTTAACACAAATAGGAAAACCAACTCACAATAGATCTAAACGTTGTCTCATTCCAGATCATTCAATATCCCAATCATCAAGAGTATAATACATAAGCTCAGGGTTCATCAAAGGCTTTAACATAGGGCATGAGCCATGATTATGCTTTAGAGAAATGGACTAATATTGGTTTATGAGATAACTTATCTTGTTGAATAAAACGATTCTTTTCAGGGTTGAAAGCAAAATGAGATGAAGAGTATTTGGGGCGGAGTTGAAAAAGTCATTGAAATTTAAAAAACGGTTGAAATTGAAAATTTGTGTAAAATAAAGGTTGAAAGATTATGGAATAATGTAAACTTTGTATGGGGTGAAAAAGAGTTTATTTGTAAAAATGGAGTTTATTTTGTTGTTATTAGGGGTATTATGGTAATTTCAAATCGAATAAACAAAATAAACATGCAAAAAGTTACAACAAATTGATGAAAATGTTACAGATTATATAGTTTAGAAGTAAATATTGTATAGTTACGAATGTAACCCTGGCTATTTACCCTAGTGATATATATACATGAGTAGACCTTTGAGATCCACAAGGGACTAAGTTATTCACAATCTTACATGGTATCAGCTTTCTTTGTGAAACCCTAATTTTTTATTTCACAAATTCGACCCGCTTCCGCCGCCACTACCCCTAGCCACCGCCTGTCCCTTGCCCTAACCCCTCGCCATGGCCGACACCGTCAATTCCCCGTTGCCACCATTCCTGGTCGCTCACGACATGCTATCCAGGGAGGACACCCAACCTAGCCCTCCACCGCACTGGCCTCATCCCTGGGCGGGCCCCCTACCCTACCTGCAGCAACCCTGCAGTAGGGCTACTTAAGACCCGGTCCCTACTTTTACCCGGTTCCTCACTCTCCAACGCATGCGCTGTCTACAGCACAACCAGCGGCGTCGTCATCGTAACCCACGACCCCTTTGGGTCTTCAGCAGCTGGACGGAAATTGGTATATGGATACCGGGGCATCTTCTCACATGAGGAACAATCCAGGTAACCTACAAACTGTTTTTAATTCTAGCACTTTGCCTTCGGTTTATGTCGGGAACGGAAATCGTATTCCAATTATTGGTTCGGGCCCTGCTACCCTACCCACTGACTGCCCTTTGAAACTCAGTAATGTGTTCCTTGCCTCTAGCATTGTCAAAAACCTTATCTTCGTTCGCCAATTTACCATTGATAATCACGTGGCGATTCAATTTGACCTGTTTGGTTTTCTTGTAACGGATTTATGTACGGGCACCCCAATAATGCGGTGCAATAGCTCAGGAGACCTATACCCCATAACCGTCGCAGCTAGTCAGACGCCTCTCACCTCCCCTTCTGCCAACATCACCCTCCGTTCGGACGTTTGACATGCGCGTCTAGGACACCCTGGCGATCATGTCATGGACACTCTCCGTTCAAACCGTTTTATTTCTTGCAATAAGGCCTCCGCCATTTGTTCTTCCTATCAAATTGCCAAGAGCAAAAGACTACCCTTTAGTCTCTCTCATTCCCATACTTTTGCACCATTCGATATTATTCATTGTGATTTGTGGACATCCCCCATTCTAAGTCCTAGTGGTTTCCGCTACTACTTGGTGATCCTTGATGATTTCACGAACTTTGTTTGGGTGTTTCTTCTTCGTTATAAGTCTGAAACATACACACATCTTGTCGAGTTCCATACTCGTGTCGCAACTCAATTCAATCAACCACTTAAAACCATCCAATGCGACATGAGAGGCGAGTTTGATAACCGCTTGGTTCATTCATTTTGCACTCAACATGGAATAACCCTTCGGTTCTCTTGTCCACAAACCTCATCTCAAAATGGGAAGGCGGAGCGCGTCCTTCGCACTCTCAATGATAAAACTAGGACTCTCCTCCAACATGCTTGCCTCCCTCCATCCTTCTGGGTCGAGGCTCTCAAAAGTGATTGGAATTTAAAAAACAGTTGAAATTGAAAAATTGTGTAAAATAAAGGTTGAAAGATTATGGAATAATATAAACATTGTATGGGGTGAAAAAGAGTTTATTTGTAAAAAATAGAGTTTATTTTGTTGTTATTAGGGGTATTATGGTAATTTCAAATCGAATAAACAAAATAAACATGCAAAAAGTTACAACAAATTGATGAACATGTTAGAGATTATATAGTTTAGAAGTAAATATTGTATAGTTACGAATGTAACCCTGGGTAATTACCCTAGTGGTATATATACATGAGTAGACCTCTGATATCCTTAAGGGTCTCAGTTATTCACAATCTTACATAAACCGGTCGGAAATGTCCAAGAAACAAGAAGTTATCCACGGCCAGAAACACTAGAAGGGGAAAATAACCACCCCTAAAGAATATGCCGCGAGCACCAAGAGCACCGACTTTGTTCGCGAACAAATAAAAGATGACACTTGTCTCACATGCCCACAACCCACGAAGGGGACACGTGTCTTCATCAAGACGACAAATATCAAAACCCGAGACACGTCCCCGATCACTATAAAAGGACGAAGCAGAGACAGAAGAATGGACTTTTCGGATACCAACGATAGCCTAAGAGAGAGAGAGAGAGAGAGAGAGAGAGAGAGAGAGAGAGAGCAAATATTAAAGACCGCGAGCCTTTCACTTTGAGAGGTGAATCGTGATTTTCAACAGCTCCATGGGGAAAAGTAAAGGTTGCCCCGCGTCCGAAGACAGTTGAGTTTCGGGAAGCGCAAGTCGGGATAGGGAACCACCAGCCGTGGTAATCCTTAACCAGGACGAATGTCCATGTTGCAGGTAAGTGGATCCTATCCCACAAATCTTGGGCAATCCCCACAAAGGAGAAGGTGTGGATGACTCTAATCAAGACGGGACGTCACGGCACAGGTTGGGCTGCGTAGATATTATTCTCGCAGGTCGGGTAAGCCCGTGAATAAAGTGTAATGCCTCATACTTTCCACCCCTGGGTCCCATGATAAATGCGACTTTTTATATGGGCTTTCGTCACTAGCGTCGTTTGTGGCACTACATCGGTAAATTTAAGTCTGTCAAGAAATCAACAGATGTTAAATTTATCTATTACATCGGTAAATTTTTTTGTGATGTCTAAAACAATATAGACGATGGTCAAATATTTGCACAGATGTGAAACTGTTAGTTTGAAAAAATTCAAAATGCGCGCTACAATGATTCTTCTACGAAAGTAGTAGGTGATCCTTATTTATGATATTGAAGCGAACGTGATCTTATTATGAATTTGGATTAATTATGAAATTGGGATAGTAACAATTAGGGTTTATGCGAGAGTCTCTATATTCCTATTTGTTAATAACATAAGTTATTTGATATAAATCATGCATCTTTATGTGATTTATAATCTACACATATGTTTATTGTTGCGGTGATTCCTAACCTTGGAAGTTTACATCTTTATTTGTTCTATTAAAGTTTCTACGCAACCACTCGACACCAACCACTACTTCCCCCTCCATCCCTCGACATCGACCAACTCTTAGCCGACGTCGACAACAACCTTACATCTCTTCCCGTTATTCCCGAACCCCGAAACCAACTAAACCTAGAACCACGTACTGACTTCTCTCCTGAGGACGAACCTCACTCCACTATCCTATAGCCGGGTCTTGCCTACAAAATTACTTGGTCGAGAAACCCTCTCATCACCCATCCACTAAAATCACCTGTACATGGAAATCGATAACAACTTTTTTGGTGACATGGTCTTTTCTATTAGGTGACATGCAATATTATACTACCGATATGGAGTTTTACCTTTTGAAGGTAAGGGATCGTCTTGCGCTATACCCCGAAGCTAACAAAGGCGTACTTGAATCTTTGGGATGAGTCCAGCTCTAACCTAGTATATGTCTCAGGGTTAGTCTGCTCCAACATGTGCAAGTATGAAATTATATCTCGGTAGTTGTCTTCGTCGGTCCCATGCTTCACCTCTCTCGCCATTAGTTGTGCCCTTCGTGCCTTCCAATAGTTACACGTGACGCCATACTGGGACTTCGTCATTGTCTGCACTTTCTCGGGAACGAGGTTATTTCGAGTCCTTGTGAACCTACATATAATCGTGTGACAGGTTGAGTTACACTATGTGTCATGTGGAATATTATCATGTGACATAAATAACAGTGTTCGCAACTAGAGTAACACTTACGTGGTCACGAGGTTCCATCCAATCATGTTCGATGTAGCATGTCGGTTCTTCACAACAAACTCGAAGCACTTCTCCACCGCATTCCACATAAGGCGAGTCTGCACATCAGCCTTCAATGCGAATAATTGTCCCTCCGAAAGTTCTATCATGTTGCGTCGTGGATCCTGGGTGCTAGGCGTTGCTCTCTCCACCATAGCTTCAACGTTCTCCATCGTAGTTAGGGATATGTTGGACCTCAGAACCCAATCCTCAAGTTCTCTCATCACCTCATCCTCAACTTGCCCCCCCCCCTCCATCGACATCCTCATACTCGGGTCGTCCTCGACACCCTACCACTCCAAATCATCCTAGACTTCTTCCCGCTTCACTCCGACGTCTTCGTCCTCATCCTTCTTCTGACTGCTTATGGATATGACCTCCAACCCCTGATACTTGTCACCTTGATAGTTTACCATTTCATGCGAGGAGTAGTCTGTGTCACCCAATTGGATCACATCTAGACCCTTACCCTTGTCAACTACATACATATGTCTGTCACCAGTTCCAAACCCCCTGTCAGTAATGTCTACCGTACCTAGCTCCTTATTCTTCCCTATGGCCTCCATCACCTCACCCAAGTGGATCACCTTCAGACCCTTACCCTTGTCACCTTCATAAATGTGCGCCTCACTAGTTTCACATCCTTTATCTGTAATGTCTATCACACCCAGCTCCTTGCTCTTTCCTACAATCTGCATCACCTCACCCAAGTGGATCACCTCCAGACCCTTTTCACCTGAACATATATGCATGTTACCCCTTTGCAACCTCGTTGTCTATCACCCCCATATCCTTGCTCTTCCCTATTGCTTCGCTAACCTTTCCTCTCTCATATAACCCAACATCTACCGACACAGGGTTTGGTTATGTCTTACCTTCTGCCTCGCCAGTGATAATCCCATCCAAGTCATCCACTTTTTTAGAGGTACGTGACCCACTCAAGCATTCTTCCCCGACGTCGGGTTGCTGTATTTCAACACTCTCCTTCAGCAATGGACCAACATATATCGCCATGGGCAACGAATGTTCCCCACACTTCGAGTTCAGAAACATAAAAGCCTCATCAAAGTCATCATCATCAGCTATCATGATCGGATGACCCGCTTCTTCCGCCTTTGGCACGTAAGACAACCGTCAATCTTCATATGAATAATCATGGCCGACCTTGAGCCTGATTAGTTTTTTCAGAGAGCTAAAGTCGATGCTCTCTTCAATGATCACATTCTTGCGCGCGGTCTCACCAGAAAATACCCAGGAGACACCCTCGAACAACCAACGACCGTTGAAGACGAGAGTGACGCATACATTGACGTTTTCCCCTGAAAATGAAAAGTGGGATGAGTACTATGGTTCATGGGTATCTAATTTTCGCAAAACATGAGGAGAAACAAGAAAGACGCCTACCCATTGCAACTGAGAATTAGAGTTTCTCATAAACCAAAGTGACACGGAAGTTTCTAACCACTGACACGAACAAGGAATGAGGCCGATAAGTGCTCTACAACTGGACCTTGAGGCCGACGGATTATCTTCAATGATGCCCTTCTTCTCCAACCTTTTTGTCCAAGGGAGGAAGAAACTGAATGTCTTCTCCCCTCCTCTCTTTTTATACCTTATAAATTAGAGGGAAAACTCCTATCACCATTCACATCCCATTTTCCCTTGTAATGATTGGTGTTTTGTCACCCCTAAGTTTGGCGCCAAAACTCTCCACCAAAACCTCATCTCTCTCCTGCTTAATTTTATCTTCAATCGACTGTCCCGTCCCATTTTTTATTTTGCACAAAATGACACCTATGCTACTTTTGCCATTCTCCAAAAAGGGTGATATTTTTACAAAGTCACAAAAAAATGTGTCTACTTTTGCAAATCCCCTGTATTATGCAACTAAGAAGGAGTATATAAGATATCATGGCCAGGTAAAGGCCTAAATACCCTAATGGCCCTTTAACTATTATGACTAGGACATTTAGCCCCCTAAACATTAACTCGGTTCAACTCAACCCTTAAACTTTTAGAATCAGGACACTTAACCTCCTAAATGTAATTTTATTTAATGCAATCCTCAAAATTAATCCTAATATTATTTTATTTATTACATAAATGAAAATAAATTGATAAAAAAATTTGGAAATAGTGAGGACTATTTTTCTAAACTTTATTATTTTAAATATATATAATTGATGCATGGATTATATTTAATGTTATTTTCTCAATGAAAACCTTATTGTTTCGGTTTCATAATGAATTTTATAAAAATATTATATTTAAAATTTATATGAAGTGATTAATAGGGGTCCAATAAAGTTATTTAATCCATGCAAAAGTAAGTTTATAAATTATCACAGAACATTTTTACATTAAATAATTATAAATAAAGAGAAGATTCATTGATATTTTCAAAAACTATTGTTAGTCTTATTTATATTTTATTAACAAATATTTTTTCTGCACTGGTATATATATAAAACTTTATTCAACCCTATTAATCACTTTGTGTATATATACACAAATTTGAAAATATTTATAAATTTGTAAAGCATTATATGAATTACTGTTTTATTTATAATATGATTAAGAATCATAATTTCTAGGGCAATTTGCACAACTATACAACTTTTTTTGTGGGTTTGCAAAAATATCACTTTTTTGGAAAATTTGCACAACTACCATTGGTGGTATTTTTGCAAATAAAACTAGGGAAGGGCTAAACCGGTTGCAGGTTGTCACAAGGAGAGAGAGAGAGAGAAAGGAGAGAGAGAGTTTTGGTGGGGGATTTTCACAACCCTAATTTCTTCCTCCTCTTCTTCATCTTCTTCGTCCCCTTCACCTTCAGAGTCTGGAACAATTCGGAAGCTTGAGCACAAACTTGAGCTTCTTCTCTCTCTTCCGGCCGCCGTCCTTCGCGTCGGTATTGTCATCCTCGTCGAACTCGTCATCGTCGTCATCTAAGTAGTCTTCGTCGTCGTAGTCGATGAGGTCGTACCTGACAAAACTCCGTCGCCGGAGGCTCCGACAAGCTTCTCGCCGCTCCTCCTCCTTAGTATCCCGCCGATGATGGCTGCGGTGGCCGGAGTTCGACTCAGCCGCCGCCCTAGCTGCCAGATCTATCTTCACGGCCTGCCTTTCTTCTTCCTCACGATTTGACTCATCTTCTCTCTCTCAACCACTCTCTTTCCTCTGTGTATTTTGTCCTCACCATTTGTTTCATGCAATTTCCATCAGACGAACAGAGTCAGTTTACAAATTATATTCATCTCCCTCTGTCACCTAACAGACTAACCCATGTCACTCAACGTGAAACCCATGTCACCCCTTATGAATCGGAAGCCTATAACCAATACCTCAAACCTCCTTCAATCGGCCACCTACGACATCCACATATCCCAATTTCCACACCTCGTCACCCAATTTCATAATGGAAACCCCTGCCACCCAATTTCAAATCCCTGTCACCCAATTTCGAAACCCTTCTCTCCAAAATGGAAACCCCTGTCACCCAATGTCAAACCCCTGTCACCCAATTTCGGAACCCTTCTCTCCAAAATGGAAACCCCTGTCACCCAATGTCAAACCCCTGTCACCCCATTTCGGAACCCTTCTCTACAAAATGTAAACCCCTGTCACCCAATGTCAAACCCCTGTCACCCCATTTCGGAACCCTTCTCTACAAAATGTAAACCCCTGTCACCCAATGTCAAACCCCCGTCACCCCATTTCGGAACCCTTCTCTACAAAATGGAAACCCCTGTCACCCAATGTCAAACCCATGTCACCCCATTTCGGAACCCTTCTCTACAAAATGTAAACCCCTGCCACCCAATGTCAAACCCCTGTCACCCCATTTCGGAACCCTTCTCTAAAAAATGGAAACCCTTGTCACCTAATGTCAAACCCCTGTCACCCAATTCGAACCTCAAACCAGGGACGAAGAAAACGAACAGGGACGAAGAAAGATTAAGAGAGAGAGCAAGTGACAGGTGAGAGAGAACAGGGACGAAGAAGACGAAGTAGAGACCGAGAGAGCAAGCGGCGCCCACGCCTTCCGCCGCCGCCGGCCTCACCCTGGGGCCGACCTTCCACCCACCACACCACCGCCGAGGAACAACCATCCCGCTGCAGCGATCCGTCGAACCAGGAAGGCCGACATTACTAGCCCCATCTCGCCTGGCTCACACCCAAGACCACCCCCTATCAGCCTGACAACCAACCTCGGACAAGCGGCGGCGGAGAAACCCTTACCAACGCCCAGATCTGAGAAAAAGGCAAGAGCGAGGGAGAGGAGAGAGAACAGCAACAGCCCAGAGTGCCAGAGCCCACCTCCGGCCAGATCCAGGCCGAGACCGACCACCACACACCCCCTCCACCAAGCCCCCCGGCGAACACCATCGGCAACCACTCAGATCCGGGAACCTTGACAATGCCTGTAATTTTTTTTTGGGGGCATAATAACCTAGGATAGCAGGTTTTGGGGGAGGGTTTACCTTGGCATTTTTGCAAATTTTGGGAAAAAATGGCATTCTTGCAAATTTTCCCAAAATGATGGCATTTTTGCAAACTTTTCTCAAATTGTGATATTTAGTAGCATTTCCTGTAATTTCTATTTATTAAATTCAAAATAACCTTAAAATTATTTTTTATTTATATTTTAAAATTTTTTAAATATTCAAAAAGGTCTATAATTATATTTAAATTATACGATCAATCGAAAACCTTTTTTTAAAATTTAGGGAAATTTAAAGAAAAAAGTTATATATGACAAATAAAATTGATCAAACACATATTTTAAGTTTTTTAAATTATTAACATTTTTTTAATGGATAACTTTCTTTGTATATAATTTTTTTTTATATAATCAAGCTTTAATAGTCAAATTTGAGTTTAAAAATATTAAAATATAATATACTGAATGATAAATTAATGAAAATAGATGAAGAGGTGGTGAGTTGTAACCAAATACCATTTAAAGAGTGTTTTTTTTTTGTAATTTTGAATCTAAGTGGTGGTTAAGTGAAACTATTCATATTTAAATGACAGTTTTCTTTAAATTTTCCAAGAAAATAACATTAAATATAATCCATGCATAATAATAATAATAATAATAAAATAAAAATAGTCTTCAATATTTCCAAATTTTATTTTCATTTAAGTAATAAATATAATAATATTATGATTAATTTTTATGATTGAATTAAATAAAAATTACACTTAGAGGGTTAAGTGTCCAATCCGAGTTAAAGTATAAGGGGTTAAATGTGCTAGTCACAAATTTTCGAGGGCCATTCGGGTATTTAGCTCGCAGGTAAATGTGCAGTGTTCTCCAATCCCCTCTGGCTTTCATCTCAGCCTTCATCAGGAGGCTTCCTCCTCCTCTCCTTCCATAGATTTGGTATCCCCAACCCTCACTTACTTCCATTGTAGCTCCACCTTCCTTTCTCTCTCCTCTCATCGCCGCCTAACATTAATTCAATCTAAGCTATGAATCGGAGGGTGAGGCGTAAGGTTGCGACAAAGGGCAAAGGCAAAGCCGTCTCCCCATGCTACCCCGAGGCCTTCGACGACGACGACGACGAGGAGGTATCCGCGGGAGATTTCCCTCATCCTCCTCTTCCTTCTTCGTCTTTGGTAGCTCTAGGAGGAGAGATAAGGGGAGAGGTCGACTGGGCCGCCCTCCCCGATGATACGGTCATCCAGCTCTTTAGCTGTCTCAATTACCGGGACCGGGCGAGCTTGTCCTCCACTTGCCGAACATGGAGGGCTCTCGGCAGCTCCGATTGCCTCTGGGAGTCCCTCGACCTTCGCTCCCACCGTTGCGATGCTGCCATGGCTGATTCTCTTTCCTCCCGGTGTTCGCGCCTCCAGTCGTTGCGATTTCGAGGCGCCGAGTCCGCCGAAGCCGTTATCAGCTTCAGAGCTCGCAATCTCAGGGATATCAGCGCCGATTACTGTCGGAAGATTAATGATTCGACTCTCTCCGTGATCGCCGCTCGGCATGAGTTGCTCGAGTCTCTTGATCTGGGGCCCGATTTTTGTGATAGGATTACCAGCGATGCGATCAAGGCGGTTGGAATGTGCTGCCCTAGGCTTAAAAGGCTCCGGCTTTCCGGGCTGCGAGAGATTGATTCGCTTGCGATCAATGCCCTAGCATCGAATTGCGCGTACTTGACGGATTTTGGATTCATCGATTGCTTGAAGGTGGATGAGACTGCTATTAGCAATGTGGTTTCCCTCAGGTTTCTCTCGGTGGCTGGGACAACGAATTTGAAATGGGCATCAGCTGCACAATTATGGAGTACACTCCCAAATCTTGTTGGATTGGATGTTTCGAGAACTGATATGGGGGCCTCTACTGCTTCAAAGTTGCTTTCTTCATCTTCAAAGAGTTTGAGAGTGTTGTGTGCGCTTAACTGTCCAATTCTTGAAGTTGAAGGAGCGTCAGCTGTCAGGGTTACCAAGGGTAAGGTACTACTTACCATCTCCACTGATATATTCAAAGAGATGTCTTCATTAATGGAAGACTGTAAAATCCAGGGAAAAGATGTGTTTTTGGATTGGAGGAGGTCCAAAAACAAGAACAAGGGTTTAGATGAAATGATGACTTGGCTTGAATGGATTCTTTCACATTCACTACTTCGCATTGCCGAGAGCAATCCTCAGGGACTGGATGAGTTTTGGATTACGCAAGGGGCGGCATTGTTGTTGAGCTTGATGCAGAGCTCCCAGGACGATGTTCAAGAGAAGGCAGCCTCCGGGCTGGCAACTTTTGTAGTGATTGATGACGAAAATGCGACCATCGATTGCAAGAGGGCTGAGGCTGTCATGAGAGGGGGTGGAGTGCATCTGCTTCTTGGGCTCGCAACTTCATGGAGGGAGGGTTTGCAGTCAGAAGCTGCAAAGGTGTTTACTTTCGTGCACTGGTTTGATTGAGTAATTATTTTTATATAACTGATATATGATCCAATGAAGCCTTATCTGTAGATTTATTTATGCTGAAAACATTATAGCTTCAAATGTTATGCATATAATTGACTTGTTTTCCTGTTATATTGTGGTTTGTAGGCTCTAGCGAACTTGTCGGTGAATACTTGTGTGGCAAAGGCAGTGGCTGAGGATAGAGGTATCACTATTCTTGCGAACTTGGCAAGGTCCATGAATAGACTAGTCGCTGAGGAGGCTGCTGGGGGGTTGTGGAATTTGTCTGTGGGAGAAGAGCACAAGGTTGTTCATTTGCTACTAAGTTATGGATGATCAATCAATATTTCCATTTGCCACTACATTCCCTGTTTTTTCTTATATCTTGTTTCTTTCTGTCCTTAGTGTGCCATTGCCGAGGCAGGAGGTATTAAAGCTTTAGTTGATCTTATTTTCAAATGGTCTGTTGGTGGTGACGGTGTTCTGGTTTGTGCCTTCTCTACTGTATTATATTGCCCTTTTTGATGTTCTTTAAATGTTTATGTCATCTTTTATGTAACTGCTAGTTACATGTTTGTTTTGTTTTCAGGAACGTGCAGCTGGTGCATTGGCTAACTTAGCAGCCGATGATAAATGTAGCATGGAAATAGCTGTAGCTGGGGGTGTTCATGCACTGGTGATGCTAGCAAGAAATTGCAAACTTGAAGGAGTTCAAGAGCAGGTAAACACTAGTATAAGCAGAACAAACTACCAGTGTGTTATATAGGGTCATCTACGAGTGGCTGTTTTTTCAATTAGTTTAGCTCAAATTAACTTCTCATAATTGAGATATTAATTACTGAAATCCTAGTATTGTACATGAAGCTAATTTATACCTTGAGAAAGACATGATGTCATGGCTAAGAGATGAAGATGTGCAAATGTTGTAACATTATGTGCTTGTACTTTCTGAAGACACCTTCCATTTTTATGTAAAAGAAAAAACGACATCTTTCATTTACCTTCGCACCCTTTTCAGCAATTTTCTCTTGAATGTATACAAAGTTGTTTTTATTATGTGTTTGTTATTTTACCTTTTTCACTCACCTAAGAAAATCACATTTTGCATTCCAGGCTGCTCGGGCATTGGCAAATTTGGCTGCTCATGGTGATAGCAATAATACCAATGCAGCGGTTGGGCAGGAGTCTGGTGCTCTTGAAGCACTGGTGCAACTTACGAATTCTCCTCATGAAGGCGTCAGGTAGAATCTTAGACTAAAATATATAGTGGTTCTCTTTTAGCTTTGTATTTTACCATCAATTGACTCAATTTTAATGTACTATCTTTTCGTAGTTCAGTACTTTAGTTGCTTTCCTCTGATCCCTTATCACTTTCTCTTTCTTTCCTATCTTCCTCTTATCATATTCTTAGATTTAGTTTAGGGATTATGCTCATTATGTGAGGCATATAGTTGCTGGTGGTGTGATTATTGAAAGGACTTATCAAGATTGAAGGTGCTCTAAATGAATTCAGGGAGCATTAACTGACATGTCTGAGTTTCAACGTATTGAAGTTGAAATTTTGATGATCAAATCATCTTCATTGTTGGATGGTTACTAACATGCAGAGCTTCTGGCATTTATTTCTTCATCGGCTGAAAAAAAAAGATGTTATTTCAACTTCAAGATTTGAACATTATGGGGTGGGGGGTCCTTGAATATATTTTTTTGAACTTGTGAAACTCTCACAATGTAACACTGAAAGCAATTATTGTTTTCAGTGTTCCTCCATCAAACAATAATTCCGTGTGCTCCTCACAATGTAAAAGATAGATGAAAAGTTGTTATTGTTCTTTTAATATGTGTTCTGCTTTCTGAACTACTTTTCTTTCTTACAACTTCCAGCGTCATTTATGATTTATTTTTTACGGAGTATTTTTTATTTCATGCTAACAAGTTGTCTGATCTTACGTAGCAAACAGTTCTTCACATCTTTTACTTAATTTTTTAAAATTACTATCTTTATGTTCTGTATTTCGTTGTTTCATTTTCTTTATGATTGTATAAGCAGGCAGGAGGCAGCTGGTGCATTGTGGAATTTATCCTTTGATGACAGAAACCGTGAAGCAATTGCAGAAGCTCGTGGTGTTGAGGCCTTGGTATGCACCTGCTGCATGTGATCTGTTTCCATGGTTGTTGATAACATAGAATCAGGTTTTGATATCTTGTCTGCATGGATCCTGGGTACAGGACATGCTCTGAAATTTGAAGTCGTCATAAACAGAGCGAAATTTATAATTGAAATAGATGACTATTTATTATTCCTAGGAAGAAAATGTGGATTCAAGCCTTTGTTTGAAAAACTATCTATGTTTGCCTCAGAGTTGGAAATCTGTTGACACCATTGAAGTGTATCTGATTTCTTAATCAGCTCAGTTTTTCTACTTAATACTATATATTATTGCATCTTTTTCTTGGTTTGCACAATCTATGCTTAGTCTGTCTATTGTTTGGACTATGAAGGTTATGCTTGCACAGTCATGTTCCAATGCATCTCCAGGTCTTCAAGAGAGGGCTGCTGGTGCCCTTTGGGGCTTATCTGTCTCAGAGGCCAATAGGTTTGTGTAATTTAACTAATTTTGCATCCAAGTTTTTTTGTTAGATGTTGTAATTCTAATTTGAGGTTCTCTTTTCCTGTTTATTTAACATTCTTTCCTGTTTATCTCATCATATACATCAGTGTATGATACAAAAAAATTGTGTATTCGAATTTTAAGAATTAAAAAAATATCTCTCCTTATTTTTAAACAACTGCATCATCTAGTGACCTAGGTCAGCGAGGTCAAGTGTTGAATGATAATCCATGATGCTTTTTAATAACAAAAGAATTGACAATGTCAAATCTGCTACTTGATTTCCCTCCCCTACTGTTTCAAACAGAGCATAGTTTAATCAATAAAGTTCTTATGTTATTGGTCATGTTATATCATAATGTGGTGCAACTTTAATTTGTCTGACTAGTTCTTTGAAACATTAGCATGTGATTGTAAGGCAGTTTAGTTGATCTATGGACTACTAACCATCTCAAGACACGTATTTGATTTTGATCTGTTTTTGTTGATGGTACTCTTATTTTGCATTAGCATTTCCATTGGAAGAGAAGGTGGCATCCCGCCTCTTATTGCACTGGCGCGATCTGAAACCGAAGTGAGTACTTCATCTATCTTCAATTTAATCTCAATAAGTAGATTGATTAATTCCGACATGTTTAACGTTGACCATCCTACCTGAATGATTCCATGTCACCCTATTGATTGCTTTGATTCTTCTGTAGATCAATTGGAGTTATTCCTTTTGGGTGTATGTATTACCAATGTTAGTTCAAACAAGGCAGTGAACTAATAATTTACATGTTCATTCTGGCAAAGGATGGTTGATCACAAATTACATGCAAAATTGTTAAGTACTGTTTGACATACCTTAGATGTACATGTAACATAACACATCACACATCCTGCTACGTGGGGTGTCAATGTGTCATAGTGAGGTATCGACACTTATGGTGAAGTTCCTGAATGTCTAATGTGATAGTTCCATTTACACTACTAAAAACAATTCTCAAGGCTCAAGGTATGCAAAATACAGTCTCTGGGAACTGTTGGAGTAGTTCATTAGAAAAGCATTAGTGCTCGGAAAACCCTGAATTGTGAATACAAGTAATTCATCTCTGGGAAAAAACACAGATGAATATGATCGACATATCGACACTTAGTTAGTCTCATTTCCTATAATATGATGGGGTTTATTAAAAAGAGAACGCCCTTCTAGGTTTCAATGTCAGTCCAAAGATTTGCAAGCAACATCCTACACACGGGACATCACGAAAAATATGCACGCCCACACACATATTCATACACATATTACAAGTACAAAGAGATGAACCACTCTTTTTTTTTGAAGTCAGGGATGAACCATTCTAATCATTAGATAGCACTTAAAAAAATTGTCAAGAATGACACACAAAACTCCCGCCTAGACAATAAAATATGATGACATGCTTCCTTTTCCAAATAAATTCATGCAAAAGGCATACACATACATGCTTCCTTTTCTAAATTTTACTGGCAATGACACACTCGCCTTTTTCCTTTGAAAGTTAATACACAAAATGTCCATTTAAGGCGGTGATTTTTGGTGTTTAAATTTTGGGCTTGTAATGTCTTTTCTCAAATGCTTTCTTTTACAATTATTAGGAATTTTTCCCAGCCAAGGTTCCAAGTGAATGATCACAAGATACACTATCCTGATGATCATTGTACTTGCAAGTTGCAATGTAATAGGCTTATACGAAGGTAATGGTTGCATCAACATTGATGGCACAGTCGAAGGTGTTTGATGCACCCTTTGCCTTTGTGTGTATGTCTGAATACTGATGGCTGTGGTCTGAAGTGACAGGATCTACACAACCTACATGGCTCCTATCCTTGCAATGGAACCTTCGATAGTCACCCTATGAGCTACCATAGATCGAGGTTACCCCTCAATTTGTACACAAGACTGAGATGGTCTCCCCCATGAACCTTATCATTGTACATATTTCTTAAGTTTTCAATATATTTTAACCTTCAAAATCAAAAAAAGGCGGTGATTTTGATCAAAAGCACAAATTGGATTGGTTTAAAAAAATATTAATACATAATCAGAATAAAAGGTGATTTTGAAAATGTTTACAATTATGGTGATTTATGAAAGCCTTTTAAAAATAAAAAAGGCGGTGATTTCTGTTTATTCATTATGACATCACTTATAACATTGCTATCAGTTTATTTTCCTTTTAGAAAGGCCATTTCCAGTATTAATCATCACGACAACATGCCACATCACCGTTTAGTATTCATCAAATCACCATGACCACATCTGTTTATAAATAATCGCCTCACCACATCCTCTGTGGTTTATCAAACCTCAAACTACAGCCTCCACCATCTATTAACATTAGATTCTTTCAGAATATTCATTTACTTGTCAATCCAACATTCTGAAGCTGGATTGATTTTGAATTTCATCATATAACCACCAGCTTCATGACTCTGCAATACACTACACGTGTATACCTGGGAAAGGAGATACTAAATAGAGCAGGGGAGCTACTTGACTTTGATGCAGCCACTAAGCCACCGCAAGCCTCTTATTCCCTTTTGAGCTCTCCAATCTGCTTTTGTCATGGAGGCTGGAGTATATCCATCCCCTTTATGCGTCACCTCTCCCTAATCTCTTTCAACTTGTGTACCATCCAACATAACAAAGATGCTTCATCTCTTAGTTCCAACCCCCTTCGTTGGACTCCCTTCTCAGTTTGGAGGTTCCACTTAACCATTTTTAAAAAATCATGGAATATTTCAGTAGGAAACTAAATTGATCTCCTATTCACTCCATCTGTTTGGTTCCAGGAGAAGTAGTTCTGATCTAACCTCAGACTGAATCCTTTTATTCAAATACTCTCCATTTCTGAAATATCCAGTGTGACATTTTAGCACAAGTGGCAGTATGGTTCCTATAAGGTGCGTAGGTTCCTTTGTTATTTTTGAGTTTAAAATAACTTAGATGGTATATGGTCCAAGGTTGTGTGGCATGGGCTGGACTCTGATTTCATAGAAGAAATGGTGCACTTCCCATTTTCAAGGCGTTTATAGAACAGGAAAAAACTATTCGATCATTCATGAAAAGCTAAAGCTATCACGATGCTCTTCTATATTCATTCTTTTTTTTCCAACCAAAAAAAAATATTTATTTCTTTTTAATCAAAATGCTAGCATGTCATTGTTTTGATCGAATTCACCCATGTTTATATTTCATATATGTTGTGTTCAAATCTAGTGTCTGCTGCTTGCTGCAACTGTAGAATATTATATTCTTTATCATGGTTAATTTTTTGTTGTATAGTGTCGGCTAATTAAAGAAAATCCTCTTTTCTGTCAGGATGTTCATGAAACTGCTGCTGGTGCACTTTGGAATCTTGCTTTCAACCCTGGTAATGCTCTTCGTATTGTGGAGGAAGGTGGAGTCCCAGCCCTCGTCCATCTCTGTATGTCATCTAAGTCAAAAATGGCACGCTTCATGGCTGCATTGGCCTTAGCATATATGTTTGATGGAAGGTGAACTACTGATTTGTTTCCCCAACAAGATATAAGATCTTAACTAAATTTGCAATGGCAATTTTTATGGACTTTCTGCTTGGTGATAAATTATTCTTTACACGTTCTGGAAATGGAGGAGTTTATGAAGATAATATTAATTATAAAGAAGTAGATTTTCTTGCATATTACAGTTCTCACTGGAATTTGATGAATATTGAATCAAGGTTGGCCGTTTGCATTTATGCTTTATGGAGTTTTTTCTTGTGCAGAAGCCAAAATTAGCTTACTGTTGGTGGGGTTATAAGAATCCTGTGAGAGTCTCACTGCGTGTGAAGGGTGATTGAAGGCATGTAGATTGATTTTCATCGTGAAAAAACTAATGCATATACTATAGTGCTGTCTAAACTTGTACATACTAGTCCTTGTTTATTTTCTAAATGAAAACAAGAAAGTAAATCTCCCAGTTAATTTTCAGGAAGTAGTTGAGATCAAATCCTAATGTGCTCGGATTCCGCCTTTTCAATTATGCTGGGTTTTACCTGTGTGGACATGGGTGGGGGGTTGGGGGGTTGTTTGTTACCTATGGAGCTAGAGGTAACAAACAACCCCCCCATAGAGAGAGAGGGAGTGAGGTATTAGTTCAACAACAGCAGAGGCAGCCCAGTGTATCCCATAGAGAGAAGTGTCTGGGGGGTCCGACTAGTTGGGAGTGAGGCGTTATTAGTGATTACTTATTACTATATCCCATGGGTTATGTATAATTGCAGGGGTTATGTCTTCTCATACTAGAGTGAATGTCATTTTATCTGTGTTGGCTGTAATGATGTCTAACTCTGCTATTTATCTTCACAGAATGGATGAAGTGGCACAAGTTGGTACCTCAGCAGAGGGTGCAGCAAAGTGTATTAACTTGGATGGCCCTAGAAGAATGGCTTTGAAACACATTGGAGCTTTCATACTTACATTTTCAGACCCCCAAGCATTTGCAATTGCAGCTGCTTCATCAGTACCTGCAGCATTAGCTCAAGTAACAGAAGCAGCTCGAATACAGGAAGCTGGGCACTTGAGATGCAGGTATTCTCCCCCAACCTTCTCAACAACACTGATCTGCATTACAATACTCCATACGTCTCAAAATACATGTCTTTTTAGAACTATGCACGAGAATTAAGAAGTAGGTTAAGTGTAATGATTAGATGTAAAAAAGCAGGTTGAGTGTAATGATTAGACTTTGATATTAGAGTACTCCGTATTTGTTTTTTGTTTTTTTTTCAATTTGTAAGGAGGGGAGTAGGGGTGATAAAAATTAGGGTAATGATTAGACCTAAAAAGTAGGTTATGTGTAATGATTAAATCTAAGTAATAAATTATTTATCAAACTGTTTAATTTGAGAGAGCACTCTTAATTGTTAAATTTCGGCTCTTTTCAGAAAAGGGGGGAATAAAGAAAATGATTTCTGATGTGTTGAGTCATCATCCTTTGTTTCCATTTGGATGGCAGGATCAATTTTAGTATAGTTCTATGAGCAAAGTCATGCATAATCCTTCCTTAGCCTGTAGTTTGACCTATTATTTTGCCATTGTTTTCATTGGATTCTAGTGGGGCCGAGATCGGAAGGTTCATTTCTATGCTACGTAATCCTTCTTCAACACTTAAGGCTTGCGCTGCATTTGCTCTTCTTCAGGTAACAGAATAATAATCTTTCATGCATTTGAGTTTGTTGCATTGCCTAGCAAATGATAAAGTATCTTTTTTATTACAAAAACCGACTCTTCAATGTTTGAATTCTGTTACTTCTTCTGCAATGCAGTTTACATTGCCTGGTGGAAGGCATGCATTGCACCATGTGGACCTTTTGCAAAACGCGGGGGCAGCCCGCGCACTTCGCTCTGCAGCTGCAGCTGCAACTGGTCCCCTTGAACCCAAGATCTTTGCTAGAATCGTACTTCGCAATCTTGAGCACCATCAAAGTAAGCATTGATTGGAGCATTAAAAAAAGAGGAAAAAAGGAAAAGGCTGAACAAAAGAAGCATCTACCTCTGCATACTGTGATCTGAATTAGTTTGACGCCATTCCTAGCAGCTGTTAGTACATATTTGCATAGTCCTTTCTTTCCTTGCCAACTAGTGGAGATGAGACAAAAACAGGGCAAACAAAGCAGGCCCTAGCCTTTTCCCTTTTTCAAGAGGTTAGTAAATCTTTTCTCATTTTATATTACTCAGGAACTTTAGTCATAAGCTTGTGCTAGTGTATACCTGTAACCTTCAACTTTAACGTCTGTTATTTGGATCAACACTGAAATGTTTGGATCAATGGTGAAATGTGTCTTTCGGGTTTGGTGTTCATTGATTCAATGTCGAACATATTTGTATTCATAGGAACTTGACAATATTTAATGATCATAGGGTACCAAGTTTTTTACGCGGTAACCCACAATTTCCGTGATCTTTCCCAGATTACATGAACTATTTAAATATGATTGACCCCGTTAAAGCGAAAAAAAACCTCGGATGCTGAAAGTGAAAAAAGAGAGCAAAACGTCTGGTGAGATGCAGGGTTATCCAGCGCCGGAACCTCCCCCTCCACCGGAGGATCACGGTACGTCCACGCAGGGTGGTGCTTCCCCAACCACCCAACACTCGAAAGGGGGTCCTTCGTGGCGTGATCTAGTTGTTTTGGGGAACACTGACAATCGGAAGATCAACGTGGACGGGAACCTCATTAAGGAGAAGATTGAGATCTCATTCCCAAGAGGGCCGGGGGGGAGACCCGGTGGTCAGTAATAATCGAAAAGTGTTGGAAGTCCTCGCTGGCGCCTGGAACAACTCACTGATAATCAGAATTCTTGGTCCGAAGATCCCACTGCATATCATGGATAGAAAGCTTAGGGATCTGTGGAAGGTTTGTGGGAGAATGCATGTGATTGACCTCCCGTTCGGGAACTTTCTTGTTCGATTTGAGTCGAAAGAGGACAGGATCAAAATTCTTTCAGGTGGCCCATGGTTTGTGTTCGGAAAATGTCTGATTATTCGTGACTGGTCACCGGATTTAAAACCGTCAGAGGCGATCAAGACGGTCCCGGCCTGGATCCGGATTATTGATCTTCCGATGATACTATATCAAGAAGATGTTCTGATGAAAATCGCAGAGGGGCTAGGGAAACCAATAAGAGTCGATCACCGAACGGTTTACACGAACAGAGGCAATTTTGCTCGGGTCTGCGTGGAGGTTAACCTGGAAGCCCCTATAAAAGGATCAATCACTATCAATGGGGAGAGGTTTTTGTTGGAATGCGAGGGAATTCCGAAGGGTTGTTTTGGATGCGGAAGGGTTGGGCACATGAAAAATCAATGCCAAGAGGTGGAAGAGAAGGAGAAAAGAATGGTTTCCCCTGGAAATAACTCCGGCGAGTCGGATAGCAAGAGTCCGAAGGAGAGTGAGAACCCGGGGTGTCCGGAGGAAGGGGATAGTTTCCATGGACCATGGATGGCCGTGAAGAGGCGTGGCCACCCTGCTGTACAAAGAAACAAAGTCATCTCGGCTAATCAGTCCACCGGCGGTTCGGGCTACGGGCCGGCATCTGCCCAAGCATTCAAGAAAATCCGACCGTTACCATTAATCCCAATATTAATGGAGGAGGAGAGGGAAGCTCAAAACTCGGAAAGGCGGGAGTCATTAAGGGAAATAGAGCTGACATTAATGAGGGATACAAAAAGAATAAAGCACCCACTGCTTCAGATAATGGTCAGTTCAAAGGGAAGGGGAAAGCAGACTGCCGAGCTGGGCCTTCGGGCTCGGGTAAACTTTCTGGGCCGGGTAAATTTGGGCGTGATGGGCTTCCGGTTGAAAATGGGCAGTCCAAGAAGGCATCGGCCCCCAATCTAGGCCTACGTACCTATGTTAGGGGTAAAACTCTACGTGCAGCTCAGCAACCGAATTTCAAGAAAAAGCAGTACAAGGTCAAATCTTTGGAGAAGGCTTTGAAGGGGGGGTAAGGCGAAAGTCCATGGCGGGAGGACACATACTAACATGATGGTAGTTTCTCCATCGACCATGGTTACTACCATTCCCACAGAGGTGGCCTCTATAGTTCGGGAACAGGGGGAAAAGGAAACTCTTTGGTCGTGCATCTCGGCAACCAATCAACCTCCGACAATGGGAGGCAAATTTTGGGCATCGGTAGAGAATGAAACTCAAAGGGAGAAAAAGAGAGGGAGCCATTCCGAGGACCTCCCGATGAGGGAGAGTAAGGCTGAGCCCCCTGTCAGAGAGTCTTGATGGAATCCATGAGAACCCAATTTGTGATTTGGAGCAACATTATAATCAAATTTATTTGTTTAATTTGGTGCTTTGCTTACAAACCTCTTAATTTTGACCTAACAATGAATATTTTGTTTTGGAATTGTTTTGGAGCAGGTAATAAATTGTTCCGTAGATCGATCAGGTACATCTACAGACATTGTGCTGTAGATGTTCTTCCCCTTTTCGAAACCCGGATCTCAGGAGACGAAGTAGATAAGGTCTGCAAAAAACTCAATTTCGACAAAGTTGAACGGGTTCGAAGCAGTGGGCTTCGCAGGAGGTACTTGGCTTCTTTAGGATGAGAAGAAGTGCAACCTCAGAATTGAAAACCAGAATGCTAATTTTATACACGCTTCCTGGCTGAAAGGGAAAGGAAGAGGTAACATCATCGCTGTCTACGGGCCGCCTTCGGTGGCTAGGAGAGCTCCTTTCTGGAAAGACCTTGAGGCTACTATCCAGAGTATCTCAGGTGATTTGATTGTTGGAGGAGACTTTAACTGCATCCTACAGAAAGAGGAGACGAAAGGAGGGACGGGAGCTTTGCACATAGATGCTGGTAAATTCATGAAGGTGATCGATTGTGGGAACCTGGTGGACCTTGGATTTACAGGGCAAGAGTTTACTTGGAGCAAAAACATCCTGGGAAATAGAGTTGTTTTCAAGAGGTTAGATCGTGCTTTAGTGAATGTCTCGGGTAGGATGTCCTGGTCTGAGGCAAGGGCCAAACATCTTCCAAGGTATTCATTAGATCACAATCCCAATCTTGTTGAACTCGAACCGAAGATTATGAAGGATAGAAGGAGACGCCCGTTTAGATTCGAGGCTGCGTGGCTCACACATCCTGAATTTTTGGAGTTAGTATACACGAAATGGGTTAAGAAGCAATTGGTGGGAGCATCTCTTGAAAGTCTAAAGGAGGTTCTGATCAGATGGAATAAAAAGATCTTCAGCAACATTTTGACAGGAAGAAACTCTTGCTTGAAGCCCTTGATGAGGTGCAGAAGAAGCTGAGTCAAGGGTCGGATGCTTTGGTCGAGGAGCAGGAAAAGATAATCAAGGAAAAACTGGACGGAACTATGGAACAGGAAGAAATATTGTGGATGCAAAAATCCCGGGAGAGCTGGCTCGCTCTTGGGGATAGGAATTCTAAATTCTTTCATGCATCCACGATCATCAGAAGGAAGCAGAACCGGGTGAAAGGGTTGTTCGATAATAACAACAAATGGGTGGAAGACAAAATGGAAATGGAAAACATAGCCCTGACATTCTTTGAAGACCTGTATACGGAGGAAAGATCGGGAGTTGAGAAACCGTTTATTATCGCCAATTTTCCTGTCGTGGAGAATGCTGAGTGGCAGGCTGTTAATAGAAAGTTTACCAAGGAAGATGTTCGAGAGGCTTTCAGTGGAATGAGAGCTTTCAAGGCGCCCGGAGTGGACGGATTCCAACCTGTATTTTTTCAGAGATGTTGGAGTACTGTCGGGGTCACCACGTCTGAGATGATACTTGAATTCTTCAAAGTAGGTAAGCTTTCTCATGGCGTTAACGACACGCTTATCACTCTTCTTCCTAAGGTTGGTAAGCCGGAGAGAGTGAATCAATTTCGGGGGATCAACCTATGCAATGTTTTCTACAAAGGTATCACGAAGATGATGACAACCAGATTTCAACCGATTATGGAGTTTTTTGTTGGACCTATGTTGTAGGGAGGAAATCGAGTATGAAATATAACAAAATAAATCAAACCAGATTTAGGCCCACGCAAATAATTACAAGACTCCCTCCAATGCAGTAGTGGGAAGTCAGGATCGAATCCACGAGGAAGCGTGTCAGTGGATCCTAGGCAGCTGTAAATCTCACAGAAAACCAAACAGAAGACAGAAACAAAGGAACAAAGAAGGAAAGACAGAAATAACAAACGAAGACAAGAAATAAAGGAAAGACAGAAACTAACTCGATCTCGACTAGCCTAACTCGAGATCGACTAATAGCAGTAAAGACAAACTAAAAATCGACGACAGAAACTCGATCCAGACAAGATCCTACTCGATCTCGACAAGATGCCACTTGAGATCGACGAGCCCCTCCTCTAGATCGACTAAGATACAGAAAGTATAAATTGCAATTTCGAACACAGATTCGCAGATTTTGACAGAAATAAATTCAATATATGAAAGAACTTCCAAAGCCAGGGTATCAACGCCACAACGATAACCATGCAAAGTAACATATAAAGGCATAAAAGATCATGCTTTTCATCAAAATAACTTTCGTTACTAAAAAATAGGCATATAGAAGCTTTCGCATAAACTCTAATTGTTACTAACCCTTTTCACATAATTAACCCAAGTTGCATTAAGATCACTTTCGCTTCAATAATAAAAACAAGGATCACCTTCAACTCTCGCAAAAGAATCATGCTCATAGGGATAGAAGAAGAATTGCATAAAAAGATCGTACCTTTACCGCATCACCTCACATGACCACCTTCGGGCTCACCCCAGCCCCAGAAATGGGTGGACTACTCGCTCTTCATCGCAATAGCAGACATCTTTGATGAAAAAGAACTAACTTGCATTAAATAAACTCAAACTTACAATCTCTTCTCTCTATGTGTAACTAACTGTCTCTGACTGAAATTGAATTGAATGATGAAAAACTAGCCCCTAAGGCTTTATCTATAGCCTTCTATTCATTGCTATTCAAGGATAGAATATCTCTATCTATATCTAAAAACTATATCTAAAAGGCTTAATGATAAATAAAAGCAACAACATAATTAAATCTAAATAAGGGAAATTATATCTAAAAGGTCTTCAAGTAGATAGGTCTCTCTTCATGATGTAACTTGATAAAATCGGATAGAGTTCGACAATCTTCAGCCCCAAGGAATCCAAATCCGAGTAGGATAGATCAAAACGCGTTACGCGGCTTCTGGAGTCTTCCTAGATCTCGAGTAAGCCTACTCGATCTCGAGTAGAACTGCCGTCGACTTGGCTGGCTTGGCGTCTCGGGTTGGTGGTCCTCGACAGGGCTCGGACATGGCTCCAGAGCTTGGTCGATCTCGAGGAGACAACTCGATCTCGAGTGGGGTGGCTCGTCGACTAGTGTGCTTGGCAGTGTCGGGTAGATCTTCTCGACATGCTCGGACACGGACTCACAAGACTTGTCGATCTCGAGTAATCAACTCGATCTCGAGTGAAGTGTAACCCGACATGTTCTCGTCCTCGGCTTCTCGATCAGCTCTGTCCTCAACCATGCACTGCTCGGACACTTTTGGTCGATCTCGAGTAAATCTACTCGATATCGAGTAAATCTCTCAGCTTTCTGCTTTGTTCTTAAAACGCACTTTCGCGAGTCCTCGTTTGTCGGATTGACGCATATGATCATGCGTTGGAAAGCTCTTTTCGAGGGCTACAACTCTCATGAAGACATCAAATGATCCTTTGATTTAGAGACATAGAGCTTGTCTCCATCTTCATACTCCTTGGGCTCATCCTTGGGCACATACCAAGGCAAACCTCTCCCATGTATAGATAGATATTTAATGGAAATAGGAGAAGAAAGATCCATACCTTGGCTTACCTTCGCAGAGACGGAATCGGGGACCACGGTGTTTGGTCGATCTCGAGTAGGGGTACTCGATCTCGACGAGTTTTTAGATTCTGGTGGTGAGCTGCTCGAGGATGCAGGAGCTGGTGGAGGTGAGGGTTGGTTGATCTCAAGTGGGCTACTCGATCTCGAGTAGGATTTAGCTTCCGGTGGCTTCAGCGTCGAGGAAGGCGAAGCCGAGGCAGCGAGGTGGTGGTGGTCGATCTCGAGTACGGTACTCGATCTCGAGTTGGCTGGCGCTTCAGTCTGGCTGCTCGATGAAGCTGGTGCTAGTGGAGGCTCCTGGCTTTGGTCGAGATCGACTAGAGTCCTCGATGTCGAGGAGTCTTGGTCGACCTTGACCCCATACTTGGTTCTTGTCAAGACATCCGAAAAATAATTAGTCCATAACGACGTACCTTGGTTTGTGTCGATTGGATTCTCTGTGTCCTCCTTTAGGATTGCCATGATCTCCTCCACCTAGGCTTCCATATCCCTCTTTTTCAGCTCGTCAGGGGTCATATTTCTTACCTTGGGTTCCCCGCAGGTGATGTAGCCAGCTGAAATAGATTTTACCTCTTCCATGGGACCTGTATGCCTTTCAGTTTTATTAAAAGAATACTCAATTACCTCATCGTTGATGTTGAAAGTGAGCACTCCTTTCCTCACGCTTATGTTGGCATCCACCGTCGCCAAGAAGGGTCTTCCTAGAATAACTGGACAAGCAGGGTTTTCTTGCATATCAACAACTAGGAAATCAGCAGGGACAAAGAATTTACCTACTTGTACTGGCACATTGTCCACCATGCCTGTTGGAATGACCACCGTGTTGTTGGCCATGTAAAGTCTAGCATCCACAGGCTCTAGGGCACCTATCTTAATCTTGTACCAAATTGTTAAAGGCATTATACTCACACTAGCTCCAAGATCACATAAAACATTAATTTTATATGGACCAAATCCAATGGTTATAGCAAACTTACCTGGATCTGGCCTCTTCTCCAGTATGTCCAAAGGGTTGCATTCCTCTGTAATCTCAGCCATTGATCGCTTTTTGCTCAGAATTTCCTTCAGGAACTTGACATAGAATGGCATTTCATTGAGAGCTTCTGTGAAGGGGATGGTGACATTGAGTTTCTGAAGCATCTTGATGAAGCGCTGAAATTTCTTTTCTGCTGGGTCCTTTGGAGATTTTGTGTGGAAAGGCATCTTCTTTTCTGATTCGGGGCAAGAACAGATGTCGGAGGTGCTGCAGCTTTTTCGATCTCATCCTGCCCTTCCTCGATCTCGACCACGTCTTTGTCGATCTCGACCAGATTGGGTGGTGTCGAGTTGCTGTGCAGTGCAGACGAGGGCTTCTGTATTTTCTTCTCGAGATCGAGCAGACCCTCCTTGAGATCGACTAAGGTGTTGTCGACGTCGACTTGCTGCTGGTCGACTTGCTGTTCTTCGTTCTGCTTCTTTCCGACTTCTGGCTCTCGCAATTGATGGCCGCTTTTGCGTTTTACAGCAGCGATGTGTCCAGTCCTTCCCTTTGGATTTGGTTCTGAAGATCCAGGGAGTGAACCTGACTGTCTCGGGATTCCTGCTGCTAGCTGGCCTATTTGTGTATCAACTGATTTCCGCCATATATCAATTTCCCCAAGCCTAGAGTTGACACCTTGCATCTGAGTGTAGACGGAGTTGAAGGACTGTTTGGTTTCTGAATGATTCCTCCGTATTTCCTCCAAGACTGTCTGTATATCATCCCTTTTCTGGTCCCTTTCCGGATGTCCTGGAGCTCTGTCGGGCGGGGGGTTCCTAGGGGCACCTTGGTTCCATTGTGGTTGCTGAAACCTTTGGTCTCCCATGTAGCGATTGGGACCTCCTATGTAAGCTGCCTCTTCGTGGTGCTCTGCCAGTCTGACCTGCTCTGTGTGTGGGCACTCAGTAGTGGTGTGCCGCTGCAATCCGCATTCAATGCAAGGCAGATTGACAAAAAGATACTTTACTTGCTTAAGGAGCTTCTTGTTCTGATCTCTGTAGTACTGCTCCCTTACATCAGGATCAATCTCTTTAGGAGGCTCATATAGGGGCATGGATGGTGCTGGCCTGGCCGTAGGGGTTCTCTTCATAGTTTGCAGTAGACCCATACTTGTTGTCATAGTTGGTGAGCTTGTCGAGCACTCCCCATGCGTCAATTGGTGGCATCGTCAGATACTCATAGCGAGTATACTGGTTAATCCTGTCCTTAGTGACTTGATCAAGAGAGTTGAAGAAGATCTTCTGAATGACGTAGGGTGGCTGTCCATGAGTAGGGCAAGATCGCAGCATTTCTTTGTACCTTTCTCATGCTTTTGCTAGCGGCTCCCCATGCTTCTGTTTGAAGGCGGTGATTTTCTGGCGAAGGAGTGCTGTCTTTGCAGGAGGGAAGAATTTTTTCAGAAACTCTTGCTCTACTTGGGCCCATTTTGTGAGGGATCTTGGTTTCAGCCCTTCAAGCCACTTCAGTGCAGGTCCAGCGAGAGACCAGCGAAAAGCCTTCATCTTGACATATTCCAAAGTTGTACCTTCAGCAAGAGTACGGCACATGTCAGAAAAATTGGTAATATGTTCAAGAGGACACTCATTAAATCTACCAAAAAAGGCATTATTTTTAAGCTTTATAAGAAATTGAGTGCGAATTTGAAAAGAGTTTTCAGGGATTAGAATCGCCGATTCAGGCACGACGAGAGTTGGGTGCATATAATCCTCTACCGTGGTTGGGTACTGGGCAAGCTCAGTTTCTGCTTGTTCCCTTGCTTCTTTCTCAGTGGTGATAGCAGCATCTTTAGCGGCTAGTTCCCTTGTAAGCCTAGCAATCAGCTGCTCATGTGTTTCAGCGGCTGCCATGGCTCTTTGTAGTTTAGCTCGGATGTGTAGGAGGCGTTCCGGTTCGTCTAAGCCGTCAAACTCAGGTGGTTGACCAGAACGGCGCATACACCTGTAAAGTAACTCAAAGAAAAAAGTGAGATCTGACTACCTAAGGCGCGAATGATAGCTTCCCTGGCAACGACGCCAATTTGTTGTAGGGAGAAAATTGAGTATGAAATATAACAAAATAAATCAAACCAGATTTAGGCCCACGCAAATAATTAAAAGACTCCCTCCAATGCAGTAGTGGGAAGTCAGGATCGAATCCACGAGGAAGCGTGTCAGCGGATCCTAGGCAGTTGTAAATCTCACAAAAAAGCAAACAGAAGACAGAAATAAAGGAACAAAGAAGGAAAGGCAGAAATAACAAACGAAGACAAGAAATAAAGGAAAGACAGAAACTATCTCGATCTCGACTAGCCTAACTCGAGATCGACTAACAACAGTAAAGACAGAAACTAAAAATCGACGACAGAAACTCGATCCAGACAAGATCATACTCGATCTCGACAAGATGCCACTTGAGATCGACGAGCCCCTCCTCTAGATCGACTAAGACGCAGAAAGTATAAATTGCAATTTCGAACACAGATTCACAGATTTTGACAGAAAGAAACTCAATATATGAAAGAACTTCCAAAGCCAGGGTATCAACGCCACAACAATAACCATGCAAAGTAACATATAAAGCCATAAAAGATCATGCTTTTCATCAAAATAACTTTCGTTACTAACAAATAGGCATATAGAGGATTTCGCATAAACCCTAATTGTTACTAACCCTTTTCACATAATTAACCCAAGTTGCATTAAGATCACTTTCGCTTCAATAATACAAACAAGGATCACCTTCAACTCTCGCAAAAGAATCATGCTCATAGGGATAGAAGACGAATTGCATAAAAAGATCGTACCTTTACCGCATCACCTCACATGAACACCGTCGGGCTCACTCCAGCCCCAGAAGTGGGTGGACTACTCGCTCTTCATCGCAATAGCAGACATCTTTGATGAAAAAGAACTAACTTGCATTAAATAAACTCAAACTTACAATCTCTTCTCTCTATGTGTAACTAACTGTCTCTGACTGAAATTGAATTGAATGATGAAAAACTAGCCCCTAGGGATTTATTTATAGTCTTCTATTCATTGCTATTCAAGGATAGAATATCTCTATCTATATCTAAAAACTATATCTAAAAGGCTTAATGACAAATAAAAGCAACAAAATAATTAAATCTAAATAAGGGAAATTATATCTAAAAGGTCTTCAAGTGGATAGATCTCTCTTCATGATGTAACTTGATAAAATCGGATAGAGTTCGGCAATCTTCGGTCCCAAGGAATCCAAATCCGAGTAGGATAGATCAAAAAGCGTTACGCGGCTTCTGGAGTCTTCCTCGATCTCGAGTAAGCCTACTCGATCTCGAGTAGAACTGGCGTCGACTTGACTGGCTCGGCGTCTCGGGTTAGTGGTCCTCGATAGGGCTCGGACATGGCTCCAGGGCTTGGTCGATCTCGAGGAGACAACTTGATCTCGAGTGGGGTGGCTCATCGACTAGTGTGCTCGGCAGTGTCGGGTAGATCTTCTGGACATGCTCGGACACGGACTCACAAGACTTGTCGATCTCGAGTAATCAACTCGATCTCGAGAAAAGTGTAACCCGACATGTTCTCGTCCCCGGCTTCTCGATCAGCTCTGTCCTCGACTAGGCAATGCTCGGACACTTTTGGTCGATCTCGAGTAAATCTACTCGATATCGAGTAAATCTCTCAGCTTTCTGCTCTGTTCTTAAAACTCACTTTCGCGAGTCCTCGTTTGTCGGATTGATGCATATGACCATGCGTTGGAAAGCTCTTTGCGAGGGCTACAACTCTCATGAAGACATCAAAGCTTGACTCAGAATGATGAATACCGAAAAACGGCCTTTTCTCCGGCTGTACCATCCTTAGCTTTTCCATGAGTTTCCTTTAAGCTCCAAAGTGCGTATGATTTCTGCGAAATATAACAAAAACTTGTGTAGACCTCCATATATTGCAAATAAACATAAACTACACATATTTTGTATTATTTTAACCCAAATGTATGAAATGTATGCAGAAAACGATATAAAAGTAACTAGAAAACATGACAAATTAGGCTCACAACAACCTACGCAAGGAAGTTTTTTGCCCGGACGTATGATAACTGATAATATTGTTGTTTCTCAAGAAGTGATTCACTCCATGAGAAGGAAGCGGGGAAAAAAGGGCTGGATTTGCTTAAAACTTGATCTTGAGAAAGCTTATGACCAACTGGAGTGGGATTTCATTGAAGACATGCTGAAGTGGGCTAGGCTGCTAGAGAAATGGGTGAATTGGATCATGGAATGTTTTAGGAGTCCGAGGATGCAAGTCCTGTGGAACGGAGAAATGTCGAGACAATTCGATTCATCCAGGGGGATTCAACAAGGAGACCCTATATCACCGTACATTTTCATTCTCTGCCTTGAGAGATTATCACATCTGATTAACGAAACAGTCAAAAGGGGAGACTGTAAACCCATCAAAGTGTCATGACAAGGACCTAGCATTTCACACCTGTTTTTTGCAGATGACATACTTCTGTTCGCAGAGGCGCCGATTATCCAAGTAAAGGTGGTTAAGACCTCCCTGGAGAAGTTTTGTGGTGCATCGGGGCAAAAGGTGATTCTTGAAAAATCCAAATTTTTTGTTTCTTGTAACATGGGCGCAAGGTTGACCAAGACGATTGAAGACGAAAGTGGGATAAAGGCTACCACTGATCTTGGTCTAGGGCTGGCCATCCGGTCCAGACCGGATCGGACCGGACCGGACATTCCGGTCCCGGTCCGATCCGATGGACCAGAATTTTCAGAAACTTGGACCGCGGATCGGACCGGGACCGAGAAATATGGTCCCGGGTTTCCCGGTCCACGGACCGGAAAGACCGATTGGACCGTTGTAGTGAAACTCAGCTGGAGGTTCTTGACGGAAGAAGAGGGACTGTGGAGAGATATGTTGGAAAAGAAATATGTAGGCACATCCTTGGGGCCTTCACCGAACGCCTCACATGTTTGGAAAGGAATTAGGCGGGGTATCGAAGACGTCATAAAGCCGAACTTTTGATGGAACCTGGGTTGTGGTGAAGGCATCGATTTTCGCCATGACAGTTGGGTGGAACTGGCCCCTTTAAGCGAGTACTATAGAGGGAACTCGACAGATTGCCCGAACTGGAGGGTGGCGGAACTTTGGGAGGAGGATCGAGGTTGGAAATGGGACCAATTTGGTCACCTTCTTCCATCAAATACTCTGCTAAAGATTGTTGCCTTGGCGTGTGGGGAAGGAGATGACTTGCCGAGTTGGAGACTCACTAAAGATGGCGATTACTCGATCAAGTCGGGTTATGAGGCCATCAAAGGGTGGTGCGACTGGCAGGGGAATGATAATGGTTTCTACAAAGCAATCTGGAAAATCAACATGAATGAAAGAGTCCGAGCCTTCATCTGGACAGCTAGCAAAGGGGGTGTACTCCACAACATGGAACGTGTGAGACACGGGATCAGCGCCTCGGCTGTGTGCCCAATTTGTAAGGAATTTGATGAGTCCCTTGAACACTTGTTTCAGGACTGTAGTACTGTGAGCTCCTTTTGGTTACAGGTTGCAGGAACAAGGAGTGCAGCTAGGAGTTGGAAGCTCCCATTTGCAGCATGGCTTAGGACCAACATTAACTCTAAGGAACAGGTCTGTGATGGAGTTGAGTGGAATGCTGTTTATGCAGCGGCTATGTAGAGTATATGGAAGAGACGTAACAAAGCTGTCTTCAGGGATACTCCAGGTCGTCTAACGAATCTGAAGGACTGCGTGTAGGTTGTCTTTGAATACAGGGAAGCGCTGAGGAAGGCCAGCAGGGGAGCTATGTCGAGAAGGAAGATTGAGAGGCTAATTCAATGGGAAAGGTCAACTCGAGACTGGTTTAAAATAAACACTGACGGGGCGGTGCACGAGGTGAAAGGAGCTACCGCAGGAGGGGTTGCTAGAGACGAGAATGCCCAATGGGTGGGGGGGTTTGCTTTCAATATTGGGGGTTGTTCGGTACTGATGGCGGAAGGATAGGGAGTACTCAAAGGTTTGGAGATGGCTTGAGCTTTGGGATTCAGGAAAGTTGCGTGCTTGAGACTGATTCGGAAGTGTTTGTTAAACTGGTGGGACGAAAACTTAAGTCATCTCACCCATTGTTCAGCCTGGTTGCGAGATACCATTGACGAAACCGGCCGAAAAATATCTAAAATAGATAAGAGAAAAATAATAATAATAAGGAGGAGGAGGATAAGGCAACTAAACTTCCATCCGCGGGCTAAGATGACCACCAACCTTTTAATCATGCCATCCGCGGACAAGAAAAGGGGCCACGTGTACATGCCCACACCCCATGAAGGGGACACGTGTCAATCAAATAGCAACACGTGGCGAAGGGAAGGAAGGAGACTCCTTGTCGACTATAAAAGGAAAAATCTAACCGGTGAAAAGGGGACTTTTGGCTGAAAAGAGAGAGAGAGAGTAGAGCGGATAAGATAGTACATTTTCTCCACTGTAGACCTCGAAGCAAACGCATGATATCAAAGGAGAAAAACCGCTCCACGGATGAAATTAGGCCACATCCGCGTGTGACTGAAAAGGTTATTATCACAAGGCATTAGTCTGAGGTGAGGATCCACAATAGCGTGTCCGATTCACCCGATTGAACAGTGAATAATAGGTAAATGACGAGTCCTCATTTCGTTGATGAAACCTCCCAATAGGGGAGGCCCCTAAAGGGCTTAATATTATTCGCGACACAGGTTGGGCCGTGCTGAATTTCTCGGAGTGGGTCAGGTAAGCCAATTGAGAGCGCCTTAGGTCCCACGAGGTCCACCCCTAGGTCCCACCGAAAGTAGAAACCTGAAATTCGAGTTTTGTCACTGGCGCCGTCTGTGTGAACCCCCTCACGCTAAGGGATTCCCTAATGAATTAGAAACAAAAAAAAAAGAATAGACTCCCAATAGCAAAAGGAAATAGGGAGTCCGCGTCCGAAAGAGAAAAAGAATTTTCTAAAAGAAAAGTGACCAAATGGATTGCTGACTTATCAAAACAATTGTGCAGAGAAGAAAAATGAGTGTCAACCAGGATGATGCGACAGATGGAATGAGCTAAGACATCCACTAGGAGCAAGAAATCTCGAGTATGTATGTACCATTGTCTTCTCAACCTGAACTATAGGGTGGAGCCTAGGAGCAGCCACAGAACACACCCCTCTATCATCATCACGACCAGTATGGAGGGGGCTACATACCCCAAAACTTCAGGAACTACGAAGTCCCTCACGAACAACCTCATCACCAACACCCTAAGCAGGCACATTACTATTACTATGATTACGGAGGGCCACACCTGCACCAGCAAGGAATGGCTTACCAAGGTGGTCAATATGATGCCTATGGATGACGATATACCAGGTTCAATGATCCAATCAAGAAGGACCGCACACGAGCAAACATCGGCGACGAGAGCAATCAACAGATGTTTCAACTTCCACCAAGTCCGACTGGGCTAATATGAAAACAGACGGTTTGGTGACCTTGCCCTTTGTCTTCACTAGAGAGGTTTGTTCCGCGTTAGTCCCAAAGAGATGGAGGGATGTGGGCCTAATGAAGTACGACGGAACAACAGACCTAGAAGACTATTTGTGTCACTTCATAACCGCGATGGGGATAAATGAATACAATGATGTGTCGAACTTTCCCCTCAACACTGACTAAGATAGCTGTCACCTGGTTCACCAACTTGCCGAAAAACTCTGTGGCCAGATTTGCCCAGTTGACTCACATTTGCAAATCTCACTTCGGAAGCGCCCGCTCGCGGAATAAAATAATGCTCGATCTGAACTCAATCAAGCAAGAAACTGGAGAAACTTTGGGATATTTCTTTGCACGATTCACCAGCGTGGTAGTACAGATTCCCAACTTCAACCATGAATCAGCAACCATCATTCTCATGGGAAACCTTGCGGAAGGGGACTTCAAAACTTACTTGTTTCGAAAGAAGCCCTCCAGCTATGACGACCTAAGAGATTGCCTATCAAGGCAGATTGAAGCTGAGGAAGTGGTCGCGTCTAGCTCAAGGGCAAACACTGGCAACCAAGGATTCTTCGGAAAGCTCGCCGGCAAGTTCAAAAAACAAAAGCAGGGAGCTAAACCTCCGAAGCACCAGTCAGTGGAAGGAATCATCAATTCTCACCATGACGAAGTGCATATGAATTCCAAGAAAGGCCAGGGATCCCATCAGAGAGAAGGTGTTCGCATGCAAGAGATGGACCACCCGCGGTCATATAATATGTAGAGAGATAACTACCGAAACTCTGAACAAGGGTATCCGCCACGGCGAGAAGATCAAACTGACAGAGGGCTAATTTAGGAAAATTATGACCCACGAGCGGCGAACCCTCCTCACCGACGAGACCGGAACCGAGACCCCCAGGATCATCAAAGGGACCCCCCCTTTTCAATCGGGGAAGGGGCAGAGGACGGAGGTGGCATGAAGGTCGACACAATCGATTTTCCTCCATGCAAGGATCCGTCAACCAAGCGTCGAGAAACCAGGAAGAAGCCAAAAGGCCGGGGGAAGATCGGATACCAAAACCTGAAGGGTTCATAAATACCGTTGCCGGAGGTTATTCAATGTTAGGAGTAAGTAGACAAGAAAAGAAGAACTATGAGCGAGAAGGAAAGTAACCACCATCCGCTTCAAGCAGGAGGATATCTTCAGCGCCACACACGGAAATCATTTTCTCCGCAAAGGAAGCAGAAGAGGTAAGAATGCCGCACTCAGACCCTTTGGTCATCCACGCTCAGATAGCTATCAAAACTGTGAAAAGAGTTTTCATAGACACCGGATCCTCTGTGGACATTCTATCCTAGGATGCGTTCACTCAACTGGGAATCTCAACAACGACCTTAAAACCTTACGCGGACACTTTGGTTACTTTCTCTGGGGGAGAGGTGCAAGTAGCTGGGACTATCGAGTTGACGGTAGTAGAGAATGTTGTCTTCACCGTGGTAAGGATCCCGACTGTCTACAACGCACTACTGGGATGCGTCTCACTCTATAAATTCCAGATGGTAGTATCCATTTACCACTTCGTTGGAAAATTCCCATTGCTGGAAGGTGGAGTGGGCGAGGTCCGCGGCCAACAGCCTGAAAGTCAGAGTTGCTACTTAACCTCTGTCAAAAAGAAGAAGGAAGTGATGTGCATCAGTGAGAAGGGTGAGTCTGTAGTAGGAGACAACAACCCGATCGAAGCATCGGAAGCAGAGCTTGAGTACCAACCATGGATGAAAGGTCCGTATGCTCGCCTTTCCCTAATCATGTGGAGAAGATCTACATAGGGCAGGCATTGGGGCCAAAAGAGAAAGAACGAGTTTTAGAGATCATAACGAAATCAAGAGATGTCTTCGCATGGACCCCACGAGACCTCTTAGGGGTCCCACCTGCGATTGCAATGCACATGTTGAGAATCCGCCCAGACACAAGACCCATCGCACAGAAGAAAAGAAAAATGGACCCTGAAAGAGCAACAACCACGAAAGAAGAAACTGATAAACTTTTAGACGCGGGTTTCATAGAAGAAGTAGAAGATTCTGTCTGGCTCTCAAATGTGGTCCTGGTAAAAAAGTATAATGGAAAGTGGAGAATGTGCGTTGATTTCTACGACCTTAACAAATCCTGCCCCAAGGACAGTTACCCACTACCGTCCATAGACGAACTCGTTGATAGGACCGCAGGAAACAAGGTCCTCAGCTTTCTAGATGCATACTCTGGATACAATCAAATATGCCTAGACCCGCAGGATAAAAAAGCAACGGCCTTCATCACCAACCATGGAATATTCTGCTATCGAGTCATGCCATTCGGACTTAGAAATGATGGGGCAATGTTTCAAAGAACAGTGGATCGAATCTTTCACGGAAAGGTCGGGAGAAATGTGTCTATATATGTTGATGATATTGTTGTTAAGAGTAAAAGGATGGAAGATCACGCGGCTGATCTACAAGAAACGTTTGACTCACTTCGACGAGGAGGTTTGAACCTTAACGTCGAAAAATGCGTCTTTGGGGTAGACTCTGGAAAATTCCTAGATTTCACGGTCAGCCAACGGGGGATCGATGTAAACCCCGAGAAGATCACATCAGTTCAGAATCTTCAACCACCGCAGACCATTAAGGAGGTGCAATCTCTAAATAGAGCAGTGAATTATTTGAGTCGGTTTTGCTTGTGTCTCGCGGATAAATCCCTACCTTTCTTCTCCCTACTTAAGAAGAAAGGGCCAATTCAGTGGACCCCCGAGTTACGTGACACTTTTGAAGGTTTAAAAGGTTTCTTGTCAACATTGCCCACTTTGCGGCAACCAGAAAGAAAGGAGGCTTTGCATCTGTACTTTGCTGTAAAAAGCATCACTATCAGCGCGGTCCTAACCCGCAATGAAAAGTACCATGTGTACTACATCAGTAGAGTTTTGCAAGATGCCGAGACATGATACGAACCAGTGGATAAAATGATACTGTGCTTGGTGTTCGCGGCACGAAGTTTGTGACCATACTTTCAGAATCATATCATCAAGGTAATGACGGATTTACCTCCAAGGCAAATCTTTCACTCACCATGCTTATCAGGTTCGAAATTGAGTATGTCCTACGATGCGCGGCGTTGGCTCGAACCTTAGCTGATTTTATTTGTGAAACAAGTTTTGAAGCGGGAGACCAAGCAGAGAAGAGCGAGTGGGTGCTCAAAGTTGATGGGGCGGCCAACAAAGACGGATGTGGAGCCGGGGTCACCCTCACGACACCTAATGGACAACAATTCAACTATACTTACAAGTTGAACTTTTAGGCTACAAACAATAAGGCTGAGTATGATGCTCTGCTCGCGGGCTTGGAAATAGCCCTAGTCAAAGGCACAAGGCAAGTATCCATCTACACAGACTAAGAAGTTATGGCACGGTAGGTTTAAGAAGAATACGAGGCTAGAACTAGGTTGATGCCACATTACCTAAGGAAGGTACAAGCCCTATCGAAAGCTTTCATGAGCTTCAGTTTAACGGTGATCCCAATGGATGACAACCGACAGGCGGACGCACTGGCTCGAGTAGGAGCGGTCATGCCTACGGAAGTGTGAGAAGAAGTCTTCTTCGAAAGAAAGAAAAGTCGCAGGCTTATTCAAGATGTTTACCATGTCCAAATAGACCAAGAAGGAGACTAGACAACCTCGCTCGCGGACTACCTAGGAAAAGGAACTCTTCCATCAGAAAAGGACGCGGCCAAACAAGTCATCCCGAAAGCTGTCCAATTCACCATTCGAGAAGGAAAACTCTATAATAGAGGCTACTGCCTCCCAAATCTATTGTGTGTCTCGACGGGGGAAGGCGGGGTTGTTGTGAGAGAGCTGCACGCTGGCGTCTGTGCCCATCACCAGGGGTGGAGGGCGTTAGTCGCGAATATCATAAGGCTTGGTTACTACTGGCCAACCGTGAAACAGGACGTTCAAACTTTTATCGAGAAATGTGTTGCGTGCCAAAGATATGAAAATATGAAACATCAGCTCGCGGAACCAATGAGAGGCATATTCGGCGTGTACCCCTTTTCGGTATGGGGAATGGACATTCTGGGGCCTTTTCCAACCGCCCAAGGACAGTTGAAATATGTGCTTGTTTTAGTAGACTACTTCACTAAGTGGGTGGAGGATGGAGCCAGGGGGCTCATCACCACAGAGAAAGTACGGAGGATTCTATGGAAGAATATAGCGTGCCGATTTGGAGTGCCAGATTCAATAATCACTGATCATGGCCCGCAGCTCGATTGCGAATCCATCATGGATTTTTGCGAGGGCCTTGCCATTAACCTCAAGTTCTCATCTTTGGCCCATCCCCAGACGAATGGACAAGTAGAAACAACCAACCGGCAGTTGCTACACGGAATACAGAAGAAGCTAGGAAGCACGACGAAGGGACGCTGGGCCGAGCTCTTACCATTAGTTCTCTAGACTTATAGGACCTCAGAGAAGACTCCAACGAGGGAGACCCCCTTCACTTTAGTCTATGGGACAAACACGGTCATACCAGTTGAGAGATTGGTTCCATCAACGCGAATCCTCGCCTACAACCAAGAGAACAAATGACGAGGCTCTAGAAATAGAATTGCATCTTAGGGAAGAACTTCGGATGGTAGCAGCGTTAAAAGAACAAGAGTGCAAGAGACGACTATCCAGATAATATGACAAGCGAGTCCACCCGCGACGATTCCAAAAAGGTGACCTAGTGCTCCAACAAAAGTCAACTGGAGGAAAACTTGATGCTAACTGGGAAGGGCCATACATCGTTGTAGAGGTGATCCAGGAAGGAGCCTACAAACTTGGCACCCCGGAAGGCGCATCTTTGAACAAGACTTGGAATGTAGAAAACTTGAAGAAATATTATGTGTAATAGTTTAAGGTCGCCAAACTGTAAGCAATTTTAGTCACCCCCGCAGCAGTTATAATAAGCGGTTAGTGGGCGCTTTCTTAACCTTTGACTAGCCAGCTAATAAGCCCCTGTGACGCTAGAGCTTGGCTCCGCGTCGGGCTTCCGATCGAAGTAAACCATCTCTCGAAAAAGATTTCATAAGTCCCTGCGACGCTGGAGCTTAGCTCCGTGTCGGGCCTTCGATCGAGGCAATCAGTCTCTCGGAGAAGAGTTCATAAGTTCATGCGATGCTAGAGCTTGGCTCCGCATTGGGCCTCCGATTGAAATAAATGGTCTCTCGGAGAAGAGTTCATAAGTCTCTGTGACGCTGAAACTTGGCTCCGCGTCGGGCCTCCGATCAAAGTAAACCGTCTCTCGGAGAAAAGTTCATAAGTCCCTACAACGCTGGAGCTTAGCTCAGCGTCGGGCCTCCGATCGAAGCAATCGTTCTCTCGGAGAAGAGTTCATAAGTCTATGTGACGCTAGAGCTTGGCTCCGCATCGGGCCTCTGATCGAAGTAAACCGTCTCTCGGAGAAGAGTTCATAAAGTCCCTGCGACGCTGGAGCTTAGCTCCACGTCAGGCCTCCAATCGAAGCAATCGGTCTCTCGGAGAAGAGTTCATAAGTCTTTGTGACGCTGGAACTTGGCTCCGCGTCGGGCCTCTAATCTAAGTGAACCGTCTCTCAGAGAAGAGTTCATAAAGTCCCTGCGACGCTGGAGCTTAGCTCCGCGTTGGGCCTCCAATCAAAGCAATCGGTCTCTCGGAAAAGAGTTCAAAAGTCCCTGCGACGCTGGAGCTTAGCTCCGCATCGGGCCTCCGATCGAAGCAATCGGTCTCTCGGAGAAAAGTTCATAAGTCCCTGCGACGCTGGAGCTTGGCTCCGCACCGGGCCTCCGATCGAAGCAAACTGTCTCTCAAAGAAGAGTTCATAAGTCCTTGTGATGTTGGAGCTTGGCTCCGCGTTGGGCCTCCGATCAAAGCAATTCAAACTGTCTCTCGGAGAAGAACTCATAAGTCCCTGTGACGCTGGAGCTTGGCTCCGCGTCGGGCCTCCGATCGAAGCAATCGGTCTCCCGGAGAAGAATTCAAAAGTTCATGTGACGCTGGAGCATGGCTCCGCGTCAAGCCCTTGATCGAAGCAATCTGTCTCTCGGAGAAGAGTTCATAAGTTTTCATGACATTGGAACATGGCTCCGTGTCGGGCCTCCGATCATAACATTTTTCTCACGCCAGATAAATCGTAAAATTCATAAGACGTAAGAGTTTGTATCCGCGTCAACCCTGCGTCCATAACCCATGATTCCTAGAGAAGAACTTGTAGTTCTGTATAATGATGAAACATGACCTCATATCCAGACATTAATCATAAAAGTGACAACTTCTCATACGAAAAAGTCATACGACCATCGCGAACAATCAAAACGAAACAAGAAGTTGCTCCAAGGAAACAAACAGCAAAAAGATGAAGGTTACATCCAACAAGGGGAAATTATGAATCGTGAACAAAAGCGTCCTTAATTCACCTCCACCGGAGCCTAGCCGGAATGAGACGAGTCCTACCCTGGCTCAAGCGGGATCCATTCGATAGCGGTCCCTCTGAGTGAGGAGAAGCCCACTTCGCATCAAACTCATCATAGGCCGCATCCAGAATACGATCTACAAAATGAACCCCCCCCCCCCCCCCCCGTTAAAAAATGTCACGGAAGAGCCAGTGTCGATACTATGCGATCAAGCGAAATCATTCCACCCACCACCCAAGAAGGGAACTCCGTAGTCTCCGTGAAAAACCTCCACAGAAAAGTCCTGAAGAATTCAGAATGACAGAAGAATGTTCCTAGGGAGATCCGACTAAAATGGGTAAGCTTCCCCATTTTAGTCTCAACCCGATTCAGAATGGAGCCGAATTGATCTTAATAATTTTCAAGGATGAGCCTAAGAAAAAATTCATCAGTTTAAAAGAAAAACCATACAAGAAGCAAACTGATCGTCTTGATACTCGCGGAAAATTAGAAAAAGTTGCAACGAGAAAGCTTCAGGGCATGAAATAAACGAGGACCGAGAATAGCCAATAAAATCGTTGGCTTTATTCGCCGTTACAACAAAGATAGAACCAATGGAAAAACCGGAATTCCACTAAGGATAAGAACCATTTGTGGGATGATCTTGTGAGGGCAATTCCGCCCGACTCATAACTCCATCGCCCTCATCCAAATCCATAATCTGAACTTCAAATCGCGCACGGCCATTATGAATGAAGACCATGGACTTGCCAATTTCAAAGCCATGTGACTCAAAAAAATCATTCCAACTCCATCACCCTCATCCAAATCCATAATATGAACTTCAAATCGCGCACGGCCATTATGAATGAAGACCATGGACTTGCCAATTTCAAAGCCATGTGACTCAAAAAAATCATTCCATCCGCGACCCAAATAAAGAAGCCCAAAGTCTCGTCGCTCTACGAAAATCGGAAAGTCTCAACAGTTGGGAAGAAAGCAGCACTTGCTTGGGAAGGGCATTCTCATTATCCTTTTCAAATCTGAGTGGCAGAAGCTATAAGGAAAGAAAGGCACATGATTAAAACAGAATCAACAAAAGAAATAAAAAAGCAAGAAAAGACAATCTCACCATCCGTTCAAGTTGCTCCTAATAATCGATTGCTTGAAAGAAAGCCCATCGAACTTCGCGCGAAGGGGCCATATCAGCCCTAAATGTTAGAGGAGGAACGACCGTAGAGCCTCGCATCTCGAAAGGGTAAGAAAGACCGACAGTTCACGCTCTTATCCCATTAATCACAAGGAAACATTAAACCTTTCATAAAAGGGAGTGCATGTCCGACGCGTGCTACTACTTCAAGAAAACAGAGAAACACGTCCACCTCGAGCAGAGAGCTGTCTTGTCGAAAACAACAAGAAGCCATGTCCAGACTCTGCAAGGGGCTCAGGAGGAATCTCCAAGGCAACTAAAGCAATTCGAGGAACCACCCTTGAAGTAAGAGGGATCAGGTCACAACTAAGGGCGATAAAAACTAAGGAGCCACTCTTGACGGGTATAAAAAAACAAGAAGGCGAGAGTAATGAACATCCCCCGAAAAATGGAACTTGGAGCACCTCCCAGAGCTTTCTATCGAGTCCTCATGAGGGAAGAACAACTCCAGACACTCCGACTCCCCCTGGTGTATGTCCTGTTCGAGGACGACGCGCACACTCTAGCCAGGCTCTGGTCTCGCTCCAACCAGGAACACGAAGTCAAGTTAGAAAGGGATGAAGATGGCCTTTTTTGGCTAACTCAGGGATGGCCCGACGTTCCAATCCAAGTTACACATAAAGACACATATAAGAAAGACTACAAGCGCGCTCCACCTTCATTTAGGGATCAGCAAGACCCAATCAAAGAAGATGCTGAGTGGTCAACATCCACACCATTTCTAACATCATGTGGTGGACAAAATTTAAAAGAAATATTACCCGTATGAAAAAACATCATGGAACTACCCATCCCAAGGCCATGAAGAGCAAAAAAAATCTCCCCATCCGCGGTCGAGTTGAAAAAGACCATTTTCACTCCAAGACACCACTACTTGGAAGTTACGAATCAAATACGGGGATAAGAAAGCCCACTCTAACAGTAGCGGCCCATATTCGGCTTCGAACTGAGGGGGTAAAACCTGTACGCGGTCAAGGAAGATAACAAAACATAAATTAAGGACCCGTTTAGTCTTTTTTAAGAAACCAAAAACCCTCTCGTCAAGAAGTAGGCTTACAAGTCGAGAAAACTGGTCAGCGGTCTCTAATTTCTGAAAAAAAGCCCAAGGGTTAAAAACCCCCGAAGTCGTGGATTCAAAAATAATCCGAGTAATCAAAGGATCTCAAAATGCTGATCACCAGAAAGGGAATGATCCTTAAAAAGAAAAATTATGCTTCGCGGATGGGGCACAAGTGAAGGGAGAACCTCATACACCTGGATTAAGATTCTCCACACTTGGAATAAATATCAAAGCGCTAGTAAATGAAAAAATTGCAAAGATGGAGAAGTAGGATTAAACGTTTAGCAAGACTTTACAAAGACAAATGTTTCCTGAGACGTAAAAGAGCCCTAACAAGGGCCCTGAGTAAGAGTTTGTTCTATAAACCAAGCAAAAGGGTGAAATTTAAAAGATCAGTTAGTCGTGACCAAAGTTTCTTCTTCACCAGCATTTTCTTCATCATCTTTGTTTTCGGTATCGGACTCCTCTACGACCATCTCTTCTTTGGAAAACCCGCGGTCATTCCCTTTCGAAAATAGCTAAAGCATTTGTCCTTCAAAATATCGTCACCCTTTGGTGTCTGAAGACAAGCCTTGGCCACGGGCGATAGGAAAGATGTGCCAACCTCTGTTTTGATCCAATCCGAAGATAAAAACTTTAGACCCGCGGAGGTTTGAAGCCATTGAAGAGCCACATCTTGATCCGAGTGAGATGAAGCCGCTTCGAGATCCTGCTTTGTGATGGATTGATCCTCGCAAAGGATCGAATAGTCCTCATCCAGTCTGTTAATGGCGTCCTGGCTTGTTTGAAGTTGGTTCTGCAGACGTTCCTCCGTAGCCTTGAGCTCGTCAGCTTTCAGGCGAGCAGCATCCAGTGCAGACCTCAGTTCATCTCGCTCTTAGGTCAAAATCCACATCTTCCCTTTGATCATTTGAAGTTTCTCATGAAGTTCCACGGACCTCTTTTTAAATTTCTCAACCGAAGCAGGATCCCCGACCGTGTTCCCAATGATCCGCACCTGGTGAGCTAATTTTTTTTTATTTCCGAGTCCTTCTTCATAATATCCACTTCACCACAAACCAGACGTCTCTCGGTATTAGTTTGTATCACCCTCAACTGAAGAAAGAAGCAAACAATGAATATGATTAGGAACGACCCTTTTCCCTGACAGAATAAGGAAGAGTGAACAAAGTACAAAGACGATTTACCCATTGATTAATCTGGTCAAACTGCATTGAAAGACCGGCAGCATCAAACCACTGGATATAGGCATGCTCGTTGAACGAGAGTTTTTGTACGGGAAACCTAAGGCTGGCAAGATCAGCCATCCCGAACCCAAGGATAGAAAACTCGGGGAGATTAGCAACACCCTCAACGAAAAGGTCCTTCTCGACCGCGGCAGACGGCTCGACGTTTTCACTAACCTTTCTCTTTTTCTTAGAAGTGGCGGGGTTGGACGAACGAGCCATTTCTCATGAGACACAAGGACAGCTGAGGTACCTTCCACAATGGCACCGGGTTCGCTGCCCGCGACAAGATCAATAGTCGAGGACACTGCAGAAGTTGAAGCAGGCCCACGAACGGCTGTACTTTTTTTTTGACCACCAGCCTTCGCTTTGTGACGCTTCAAGAAGGAGTCCAAGTCCATGTTATCTAGAGAAAGAATAACCAAAGCATAAGTTACCAACCAATATAAACGAAACACAAAAAGGTGATCCTTAAAAAAAACCCTAGAAGGATTAAGAGAAACAAAGAAGACACCTAAGCGCGGATGAGGAAGGCTTAGCCCAGCCATCTCAAGACAAAGGGACAAAACCATCTCTTGTCAGGGAAACCTAGGCTTATGAGCAAATGATTCCTTGAACCTAGAAAGACCAGGAAGCACTGGCTTCTTCACGACACTGAACCATCCCGGAACAGTCCGGCGGATCAAGCCTTTCCCTGATTTATCGTGAACAAGGAACCACTTGTGCTTCCAGTTCGGTTTACTAGAAAGCCTTTCAAAAAAGCTATAGCTAGAATTACACTGGTAAAACCTTGAGTCTTGGGACCCCTTTTTCAAGGAAAATAGGCTAAACATCAGCTTCGCGGATGGGGGAACTCCAATTTCTATACACCTCATGATAAAGCTGGTAAAGAACATCCAGCCATTCGGAACTATATGTGCAGAACTTAAGTTGTACTCCTTCAAGAACTCCATGAAAATGGGATGTAGCGGAAGTCGAAATCATTGAGACAAACTTGCTGCGTAGATGACGAGACAATCTTCATACGCGTCCAGGCAACCTCCTCCTTCAGCAGGAAGACAAAGTTCCAACTCAGAAAGCCAAGGAAAGATTTGAGAGATAGCCTCAAGATCAAGTAACTCAAGCAAAGTAGTACATCCCCTAATCTTCTCAATAGGAGATAGTCGCAGATGGACTATCTCGGCCACAACCAGGGGACGGGTAGTGGGAGGAGACCGAAGGGCGAAATCCCTACGAAAAATACAAGTATTTAAGTCTTCAAGTTTGTATGAGGGGGTGTCCAGATCGCTTAGATTTTATTTAGAATGAATCTTTAAAGGAACCTCCGCCACACCAATAGGAGAGGCCGCGTATGGAACCCATGACAATTCAGGATCTCGGACAACAACCTCTGGGTGAGGAGTGGAGGAAGGGCCTGCATCATCGGAAGAATGAAGTCCCGATTCGCTCGCGTCTGTAGAAGCATCATCTCTCGTGCTCCCCTTCGAATAAGAAGAAATTGTGTAAGGAGAGGAATAGTAATCAGGGTCAGAACGCTTTCGTCGCCTTCTCACCTTAATGGGGCTGCCAGTAGGACTGGCCCGAGAAGGAGTAGGCGCGGATTGAGAAAAAGACGACTCTCGACAATGACCCACTGGAGCCGAAAGAAGAACTCTCAAAGGAAGAAGAAGAAACCTCAAGGGTCTGACGTGGATGGGAAGTTGATGCGACATCAACTCTCCACCCCTCCTCCCTTTCAAATTCATCCAGTGCATCACGCTCTGTGCTAGGGTTAGCCATTCCCAAGGAAACTAAAGAAAACCGTGTGAAGAATTGCACACGTGGGTTAAAAGTCTCGATCAAAGGAAAAACAAGTTTGGTGAAGGAAACCACCCCTATTTTCGATCTAAAAAGTGAAAAAGCTTATGAAAGCCTAGAGAAGAAAAATTCCGGAAAAGGATGAACAAGAAGAACTACCTTGATCTTGAAGAAATCTGCCGAAAAGTTTAACCGGAAAGAAACCGCCAACGAAGAAGCACCGCCGTAAAGCGAAAGATAGAAAAGAACAAATTTTGGAAAGTAAAATGAGATAAGTGAAGAGTGAAAAGCGGAACGGAGTAATTTATAAGAAATTACTGACCGTAGGACTTCCCAACACAACTGGGCCTAATGGGCTTTTGAAAAAAGTTTCGGTTCATCCTACCCTCATGGCCCAAGAGCGAACAGATTAGAAGCTCAGACATTTTCCGCGGTAGGAATATCGGCCCGCGTCAATCCCATTCGGAATCAACCCAGCCCGAGGAGCTGTGACGAAACCGGCCGAAAAATATCTAAAATAGATATGAGAATAATAATAATAATAATAATAAGGGGGATAAGGAAACTAAAATTTCATCCGCAACCTAAGATGACCACCCACCTTTTAATCATGCCATCCGCGGACAAGAAAAGGGGTCACGTTCCCTACATGCCCACACCCCACGAAGGGGACACGTGTCAATCAAATAGCAACACGTGTCGAAGGGCAGGAGACTCCCTGTCGACTATAAAACGAAAAATCTAACTAGTGAAAAGGGGACTTTTGGCCGAAAGAGAGAGAGAGAGAGAGAGAGAGAGAGAGAGAGAGAGAGTAGAGCGGATAAGATAGTATATTTTCTCCACAACAGACCCCGAAGCAGACACACGATATCAAAGGAGAAAAACCACTTCGCGGATGAAATTAGGCCATATTCGCGTGTAACTGAAAAGGTCATCATCACAAGCCATTAGTCTGAGGTGAGGATCCACAAAATCGTGACTGATTCACCCGATTGAACGGTGAATAATAGGTAAACGACGAGTCCTCATTTCGTTGATGAAACCTCCCAATAGAGGAGGCCCCTGAAGGGCTCAATGTTATTCGCGACACAGGTTGGGCCGCGCCGAATTTCTCGGTGCGGGTCAAGTAAGCCCGTTGAGAGCACCCTAGGTCCCACGGAGTCTACCCCTGGGTCCCACCAAAAGTGAAAACCTGAAATTCGAGTTTCGTCAACCATGGCTTCCTCCGTAGAGATTGGATTATCCAATTTCGACATGAGCTTAGAGAGGCTAACTTGTGGCGGATGCGCTCACCGGGTTCGCTTGCGATTTAATGTTGGGCTATCATTTCTTATCGGAGCTTGATAGCATGCATTTAGGTGGGCATAATAGGTTGCATTTAGCTTAGTTAAGATGCATTTCATGGATGGAGTAAGTACAATTTGCATATTTGCTCTCTACGTTGGTGGAGTCCGAATCTACACACTTTTATTGATTATTTTAGGTAACTGTGGATCCGAGGATGAAGCATGGGTTGATGATGCATTAGATGAGAATGTATAGTTGATCGGAGAAGCTTACATGAAGATCTAAAGAGGTCCTAAGAAGAAGAAGCGAGCCTAAACGAATAACAAGTCTGCAGAAGTTGTCGCCAGTCATGCTGAATTTGTTTTGCACTTTTTGGAGGCCTCGGTTGTCCGATTGACTATTATGACCATGCGTTGGAAAACTATTTCAAAGGACTACTACTTTCTTATTGACAAGAAGAGAAAATTCGGGATAGATTTTCCGTGAATGTCCCCTGGCTGCGGCCGCAGCAACCACGTCGCGGCCGCAATCAATCAATTTGCAGCGGCCACAACATATGCCGCGGCCGCAGCATTTGACGTATGCGCGCCGTTTTGTTTACGAAAACCCTAGTTTATGTTATTTTGTTTGGTGGCCGACTTAGACCCTTTAAAAGGCCGATTATTGTTAGTTTTTTAAGAACTTCAATTCTATTCTTACGTTCATCGGACACTTTAGAGATTTGAGCGATGACTTCCATGAGAAACTAAACTCATCTATTCTGCTTGCAATTTGAAGCTTTATTTGGATTGATTATGAGTTTCTAATTCTCGTTCCTTGTTTCCTATATTTGAATGCTTTAACTTCTTTGTGCTTGATTGTTTATTGATTTGTTCTATCTTGTCTGGCCAACTTGTTAGATCAATTCAATTGCTAAGGTTTTGTAGATTCCTAGTTGTGAACCTTAACCTAAGTAGCAAACTTGTTCCTTTAGGGCTGGTTGAACTAATTGAACGAGTAGGAAGTTGAATGTGTTGTTAAATTCCTCTTTAGGGACTGCAAATACCTTGGTTAATCTCTGAACTTAAAGCTATCAATTGGGTTAAATCCTTCTTTAGGGACTGCTCGATTGATAAGGGTTGCTAGGACTGGTTGGACTAGTAACTATATTAGGTCGGGACAAGGGCATTCATAAGAAACTTAATAGGACGAGAAGAAGTTACAAGGATCGCTTCAATCCAATAAAGTGGAAAATTGTAGGTAGAATTGTTTCTCCTAATTGTCTGAATTTCAATAATTTACTTTTGCTTTCTTCAATCCACTTTGATAAAAGGAGAAACTTTCACACACAAAAACCCCCTAAGTTGGTTACTTTGATTGACACTTGAATCACACTTGAGTTATAACTTTCCTTGTGGATCGACCTCTTGCTGATTGACAATTTGACAGGTTTTCCCTCCGTCAAATTTGGCGCCGTTGCCGGGGAAATTTATTAATTCTTGTGTGTTTTTAGTGTTGATCTTGGTGTGGACCGTCTTATATGGTCCATACTTGTGCTACTAATTCTTCGTTGTAGAAAGCATTGCAGAAATGGCTAACGACGCGAATCGTACTCTAAAGGAGCTTACTGCTCCTGATCTGGCACAACAACCCTTAGCAATCCAGTTCCCTGCACTTGGGGAAGGAGTAAACTTTGAGCTGAAATCTGGGGTAATTCATCTGTTACCCAAGTTCCATGGGTTGAGTGGGGAGGACCCCCACAAGCATCTGTTTGAGTTCCATACTGTGGTAGTTGGGATGAAACCGGAGAATGTCACTGCAGAGCAAATCAAGCTGAGAGCTTGATTTGCTCTGCAGTGATATTCTCCGGTTTCAGAGCCACCTGCGTGTGTTGCTCAACACCTTATTTCAGACTCAGTGGGAACTGCTTTCCCATGCATCTGTTCGTTGTAATTTCTTGCGTTTTTTTTTAATTAAGGGAGTGATCTCCCAGTTTGGTCACCAAAAAAAAAAAAATATGATTGATATTTTCCAGATTTTAACATGATTATGTTTTACTTATTTTCTGTTGGGCCAAGTGGTCCATGAACATCCAGCCCAAGTTTGGCTAGTAGTTAGGTTATATACTTAAAAATTATGATTAAAAGAAGAGAAACAAAGGGTTTTGCTTCATCAAGGAGATCAGCCGTAACAACACCAAAAAAAAGGAGAGGGAGAAAAAGAATAGAGAGAGGGAGAAAGGAAAGGAAAGATAATTTGAGCGGGGTGTTTCGTCTCTTGATCTGGTGATCCGTTTCCTTCTTTCGGCAAGTCAACAATGGGTGTTTGTTGATAGATATTTTCTCATCCTAGAAATCTAATCTGATTACATGTGTTTAGTTCGGGTTTTGGAGAGGAATCCATTCTATATCCAGGTTGTATTTAGATTGGTGTTTGAGATCTCCATGTTTGTTTGTCTCGACCTGAGACTAGATTGCTAAACACTTGTATTAATGTTTGTTGATTAGTGGATTGGTTGCTCTGGCGGGCGGAAGATGGGTTTTTTTATCCTCTGGTTAGAGAGGGGTTTTCCCACGTAAATCTTATGTCAATATTTGTGCTTTTATCTGTGTTTGTGGTTGTTTGGTTGTTTGGTTTCCGGATTGGATATTATCGGTTGATCATTTGGTTTGCTGGCTGATTGTTGTTGATTCTCTTATTACCCGAATTCGCTTCCGGGTGCGGCTGGAAAGTGGTTTCTCGCCCAACATTTTCCTCTTATGAAATATTATAATCTCTCTTGCACTGTCATCTTACCTGCCCTTGTTTATCTGTGGGTTTGGAATTAGATAAAAATGAATCCATCTATGATCCATTTATACAAAGAAAAATGTGTTCAGTATGAAATTACCATTTACAATTTTTATGATTTTTATGCAAATGCATTTATATGAATGATAAAACAAAAATATATATCTTAAATATACATGACATGGGGCATACCCCGATCCCTGGCCAAAAGTATGGTAAACAACAAATAAAAAAGGGTGAATAGCCAGCAAACCTACCACAATGTAGCAAGAACAAAAACCGTGTGTCGTCAATCAGTTCAAGACGCACGGAACAACACAAAAAACTATTGGCTTTAATGCTCCAAGATCCTCAATAGGTAGCTTGACATCCTGCAGTTTCATAGAGTAAGCATTGTGTTCCTAAATCAATTACTGGAAAGGTATGACTGAATAGCCATCTTACCCCTTGCCAGAATCCTATTTGTGCACCATGAGAAATAAAACACTCCTCGATAACACAGTCTAATAAGAAGAATACATCTTGGTTGTTATGCAATGTTTCTAACAATGATTCGTATGACAAAAGCAATGATTTGTAACGTATTGATAACAAAGCAAAGTAAAGAGATCAATAATTGCAAAGTATTGGTAACAAGATAGAGAAGATATTTCACATGTAATTCTCGACAATGGTTGAGGTTCAAGATCCTATGATTGATTCAATAGATATTTCTAAGCATATGTCGACTTGACTAAAGTTGATAGATCCGCAAAGATACAATCTTCTTATTCAATATCACTAAAAATAGCATTAAACACTCAATTTCTAAAACCAATTGGCATATCGATTCAATGCAATTAGGAGACAAACGCCGCAAACCTAATTCGGCCCTAACAACATCTATCGACATAGATCAATCGAAATCATCCATTACAAAGACATAGAAATATCACTAATTCAATGGCTTCATTTCCTATCTAGCAAACAACAATGAATTCATAGCATAGATGCAATTCTTAGCAGGGTGATCAATCATTGAAAGGAACACAAATATAATCAATAAAAACAAGATGATAAATATACTCATAAATAACTTGTTGAAATCAAATCCTCATAATTCATTCAACCATGTATTCAAATCACAAGCGAAACTATGAGCTTAGCAACTCATAGGCCACAAATCTCTCGTCTCTCTAATTGTGTTCATTGTCTATCCCTAATGCCACACACGGTTGAATATGAAAGAATAAATCCTAAATAAAGTAGTGTAAACCCTAGGAAATATAATAATAATATAATATAATAACAGTATCTTCAGTTCTTCAGACTTAAATCGATTTCGTTGAACACATGATAGCAGTGGGCGCTCTAGGATACCGGTGGGCGTCGGTCCCAACAGTGACCACTTCTTCTATAGCTTCGACATTGTGCTTCCTTGCTCCTTTGCAGCTCATTCCTTAGCATTAATATGCTCCAAGATCTCATCTAAGGTCGGAATGTAAAACTGCAGAATAAACACTAAAAACATGTAGATCCCGAACTCGAATACTTCACAAGAAAGATATGAAACTAGACCAAAACATATGCAAAACTCCTATCTAAATGCAACTACAAAATGTTTGATTAATAGCACAAATTTAAGAGCGCTTATTGAGAAGTGTTGTTAATTTACGGGAAGCACAACACTTTGATTAATAGCTTAGTTAGTATGGGTTGAGGAATAGAATGATAAGATCTTGAGTTTGAATCCTTATAGCTTCATTTTAGGGATCTTTTCCTCCTTTTAGCATTTTAAACTCAAAATAGCTATTTAAATCATACATTTAGTGTGTTTTATACTATATTTCTTATAACAAAAATTGTATCTTATATATATCTTCAAAAAAAAATCCCGAAAATTTAGTTAAGCCCCCCCCCCCCCCCCCCCGGATTTTTCCTGGCTCCGCCTCTGCTTGGTAGTGAGTCTATCAGTTTTAGGCTCGACTTTAAAGCTCGTGATGTAGTTGAACTGATTTCTCAATATTGATATATGCAATCGAGCTTGCAATCAGGTAAGTCTAAACCCGAGAAACCCGACCGATTTGGCCCGACCCGAGAAACCCGACCGACTCACCCGAACCCCGACCGAACTCGAAAATTTAGCGTTATGCATAACCCGAACCCGAAACCGAGCCCGACCGATGTTGACCCGAAACCCGAAGTGACCCGAATACAGACAAACCCGACTCAACCCAGATCTGACTCAAACTAGACCCGACCCGAACCTCAACCCGACCCGAATCTCAACTCGACTCGACTCCCAACCTGACCCGACTTCCAACAAACCCGACTTCCAACCAACCCGAATCCCAACCCAACCTGAATATCCTTGAATATATATATCTATTATACATTTATACTACAAAACCCAAAAAAAAAATTACTATAATCCATTACCAAAAATCAGAAGACTTACAAATCACAAAAACTATCTCACAAATCACAAAAACATAAATCACAAAAACTATCTCCAAATAAGTAAAACATTGTTCCCTTAACTTTTTTTTTTATTCAATCAGAAATCACAAATAAGTACAAGATTGTTACATAGCTTCTTATTCCATCAGAAATCACAAATCAGGGGTTGCTATATAGCTTTCTTTTTATTCAAATGCTGCTAAGAACCAATTCAGAGAGGTGGTTCTAAGAAACAACAAGCCATAACTATCTATAAATAAGTAAAACATTGTTCCCCTAACTTACCTTTTGTGGGAGATTCGGACTACAGTCAGTTCGAGTTGCAGCAGAGGTGGAGGGAGGAGTTGCAGCAGAGGTGGGCGGTGGCGGTGGCTTGGTGGGGGTCGGACCGGACTAGTGGGGATCAGAATCAATGGAAGGAGCCAAGGATGCACCGGACTGGTGGGTCGGACTCGTCCCAATCGCCAGAGGATACACCAGATGCGGTGGGTCGGACACTCGGACTGGTGGGTCGGAGGAAGGAGCCAAGGATGCACGGGATGCGGTGGTGGTTAGCGGTGGCCTGGTGCGGGCGGTGCTTCAGAACCGCCTAGGGTTCTTCAGCCTTCAATTGGGAATTTGGGTTTGGGAATGGGATTAATTTTTCGGGTGTTTTTTTTTTTACCATTTTACTAGTAGTATTTTTTTTATTTTACATTTCCCTCCTATATTTTTATCCATTCCCTCCTAAAATTCCATTTCCTCATATTTTCATTTCCTCCTAGTTAGTGAAATTTCTTTTATAATGAGTAATCTTATTAACAAAAATAAAATTCGACGAGACACAAATAAATTTTTACTTATGTAATAATCTATTTAACAAAAATAAAATCATCGATGATTTAAATGAATAAAATATAAAATCATTACTTTATTTAGACATAAAAGGTAATTATTTATAACGAATTTTATATCATCTACTTAAATAATTAATAATCCAACATAAATAATTGAATATAGTTTAAAAATCAAGATTACAGAATATGAATATAGGATAGTTTTATAAGTTGTACACTTAATTTTAATACTTGTATTTAGAGTTTTATATTATCTCACATAAGTAAAATTATCAAAAATAAAATGATTGATCAAATCACTTAAAATGAACAAAATATAAAATCATAAATTTAGTTAGACATGAAAGATAATAATTTATCTATAATGAATTTTATATAATCTACTTAAATACTTAATAATCAAACATAAATAATTGAATATATTTTTTTTTAAAAGATTACGAGAATATGAATATATGAAATTATGAATTGTGAATACATGATAGTTTTATAAGTTGTATTCGTAATTTTATATTACCTTATTTTCCAAAATTTTACGAGGTATGAAGGGAATACTTTAAATCCATTGAATATTCTAATTCATCGAATAATCGGAGATGAATTTATATATGAGGATTAAGGTAATCTTGTTTAATTATTTTCATATAGGCAATCAATTTTTACTTTATCAGTATTTAAGATTAACTCACAAAGGAGTCGGTCTACTAGATTACTCAAAACTCCAAAAGTCATCAACTCATAGTATATTTATATAGATTGATGTAAAATTATTACTCGTTTACTCATGTAATGAATTATTAATGATCGACATGAATTCAAAATTCTCATTTCTGAGTAATAAAAGATGAGTACAATGAGGATATTATAACTTGAATCATATAAGTAGTATAACTTTTTTGAAAACTACTTTTTGGTAGACACAAATAACAATCGCACAAATAACATGAATTATCTTTTAAATAGGGAATCAAGTGTGATTGATTTTGATAACAATGTATTGCCAAATTTCAATGAAATTAATGATGAATAGAATGAGCTTAGTGGATTTGGAGTTTATGAGCCAATGAGTAGATTCTATATTGAATCATACTACTTATTTAATTTTACTAAAAATACTTTTTGAAATACACAAATAACATGCATTACATATTCAATTTAAAAACAATGTATTGCCAAATTAGTAGATTCTATGAAATTAATGATGAATAGAAAGAGCTTAGTGGATTTGGAGCTTATGAGCCAATGACTAGATTCTATATTGAATCATATTTAATTTTACTAAAAATACTTTTTGAAATACACAAATAACATGCATTACATATTCAATTTAATAAAATTGATTACCCGAAAGTCTCGAAAGAATATGGTTCAACAAATTCAACCCGATTAAACATTTAAAAGTTTGAAACAAACGTAGACCCACTTCTACTTGAAACCTGAATGAGACCAACCCGAATACCGACTCGAAACCCAAACGAGACCGACCCGATTCTGACCAAAAACCCGAATGGGTCCAACCCGATTCTGACCGAAACCCGACCAATCTGAATTTCATTTTGACAGAATCCGACCCGACCAAGCCCGACACAGAAATTTTGACCGAGTTGACCCGACTCATCAGTGACCCGACCCGAATGTGATCGACCCGAACCCGACCAAACAACCCGAATTGCCAGCTCTATATTTGAGTTATGATTTTTGTGCCTTTTGATCATAAGTGATTATATATGTGTGTTATGATTTCACCTCGTACATTAAATATGGATTACCATTTAGTTGCTAATTGCAATATGATGTTATTGATTGCACAAATAGATTTTATATCATAAATCATGCCATAGTGCTAATATATTTTGATATATGAGGATTAAGAGCATTGATAAATCATGTACGATTAAGGGTTGACGATGCATATAGATATGGTTATTGGGTAAATTGACCATATATTGGATGGATACATGATAAATGATTTCTAAATGAATTGATACATTGATAAGTTGATAAATAAATATCGTCATCATGCATCAATTGAAATATTAGTCTCATCTTTTATTGATGAGCTGAGATGATATATATTGTTGATTTCATCTTGTACTTGTAAGTTACTTCATACATGATTTGTTTCATAGAAGGTGAAATATAAACTCCCGGTGATAGGTTAGATGAAGTTGTTTGCTACTTCTAAGTTAGTGCATCCAGCAATCCATGTATAATAAGTAGAAGGGGTGATTCTTTACATTTTTTTGGCTTACAGATCTCTTGAACCAAACAATAACTTTTCCCCAAATCAAACCCTACTCAAATCGTGCTCAGATCTCTTTAATCAAAATGAAAAGAGTTTGAAAAGATTACCTGAAAATAAAGATGCCAGAGAAACAAGGAAGATGTACGTCGATCAGCACATAGGCAGAGTTACCAGCGACATGGGGCTTCAGCGCAAAAACAAAAATGGATGAGGATGTCGAAAATGGATGAGGACTGCTCCCTTGCTCACACTCTTGCCTCGAAAATTCAAAATAATTATCGGAGTGTGATATCCTTTTCGATTTTATAAATCTAATTGATCGAGAAAGCGAGAGTCAAGAAAATTAACATTCATGAACTAATTTCGGGGTTTGAAATTCAAGTATTCGGGATTTATTTTCGGATATTTGTTTACCCAATTCAACACACAATACTCACCTACTCCCTCACCTCACCATACCCCTTCAAATCACCATCCCTCCCCGTCACTTTCATTCACCATCACCAACTCCTATCCTTCACCATATTCATCACCATCACCAACTCTTATCCTTCACCATATTCATCACCATCACCATTTCTGATCACCTTCACACTCCTCGTCACCACCACCCCTCTGCTTTTCAAGCCACCGCCAGCAGCTCAAATCCACCATTCCTCCTGTTTTCACTCCGAGCAGCAGCCGCCAATGAGACCTCGCCAACAGCTCCGCCTCCTCTGTTTCTCCGACGACCACTGGGAGCTTCTCCCTACCACAACTGGCCACCGACGAGCCCTCAGCGCCACCTTCCAAAGAACCTGCGAGCAACTATATCCCCTTCCCCTGTTCGAGCGCGCTACGCCTTTCGCTAAGCCGTTCTCCTCCGTTTTCAATCGGAATCGACCTCGAGCTTTACTATCACACTCACCCATGTCCGGTGCAGGTCCGACGAGCCATCGCGAGCCACCGACAAAGCACAGAACTTCGATCGACAGCTCCGAAGTCGCGAAATCACCTCGGTGAGCTTCTTCTATTTTCTTCCTTCCTCGATTTGAATTCGTGCTTTATTCAATGTTTATATTAGTCGGGAGTGAGTGAGGGCTGAGTGCGGGATGATTGGGTTAGCTCGAGAGCTCCGGCGAGCTCGAGAGAGGCATGAGCGAGCAACGTCGAGCGAGAGCGCGAGCCAAGAGCGTGAGCAAGGGAGCAGTCCGAGCGGGTGCGCGCGAGATCTCTGCGAGCGAAACTGAGGATGGGGCGGGACCATGGATCAGTGGCGGATCTAGTGTATCAAAGCTAGGTGAGCGGAAATTTTTTAGTCATGACAAAGAGAAAAAAATTAACAAACCGAAAAATGATTATTATATAGTACTTCATAAAAAATACAAAAGAAATTCAAGATTTATCAATTATAAAAGTTACAGAGTATTTGACATTCATAATAATAAATAGTTTCATGACAAATAAAATATGATCAATGAAATTGCGCTCTACGATCTCCCGTCGACTCGAAATGGTCAATGACTTCCTCTGTGTCAATAGTGTCGACGTATTGTTTTTCAATATGGAGCATCATACAACCTGAAAGATATCCTTCTTCCATCTTGTTTCTGAGCCTGGTCTTTATAATCTTCATTGCTGAAAATGCGCGCTCAGTAGTTGCAGTAGAAACAGGAAGTGTCAAGACCAAACGAATCAATCTATCAACCAGGGGGAAAATTTGTGTCAAATCTGTTTCAACTAGACGTCTACACAACTGTGCAAGGCTTGATAGTTTCTGAAAATCATTTCCCAAAACTACTTGATACTTGTAATGCTCTAACTGTAATCTCAAAGCTACTACCTCAGATGTCTCAAAGTCTGTCGGATAAAACTTCTCAGCAAGCTTGCAAATCTTGTCAACGTCAAACTTCTTGAATAGATTTTTTGGATCCAATGAAAAGCTTAGAATCAGTAGCTCCATAGTTTCCTCGGTGAACCTGTCATTCAACTCCATCATCTGAACATCTATTATCACATTAAAAACATCAAAATGATAATAATGTTCATTTGTAACAATATTACGTTGCTGACAACCACGACCTGTGCCCATTGAATAAGCTGCATCCATGCTAGGCATTTCAAGGTCATGATCGTCTCCAAATTGTAATACACTTTCCAAAAATCTATCCCATCCATCATCTCTCAAAGCTTGAAGAAGTGCTTTTGTACTTGAAACCAAATTCATGGCATTAACAATGTCTTGTGACTGTTTTTGCAAGGCTTGAGAAAGTAAATCAGTAATTCCCATGTAAAGACTCGGATTTTCAAATCCTAATTTTTCGGAAAAAGGAAATTAAAAATGAATTTAAATCGAATTAAAAGCTCGTTTAGCGGATTCCGACCAGAATGTAAAATTCGACGAACAATTTCCATTCTTTGACCTCGAAAATTCAAAATAATTATCAGATGGCGATATCCTTGTCTATTTTAAAAATCTAACCGACCGAGAAAGCGAGAGTCAGAGAAACTAACATTCGAGAACTAATTTCTGGGTTCAAAATTCGGGTATCCGGAATAGATTACGGGTATTGGTTTAACCACTTTCACACACTACCCTCACCAACTCCCTCGCCATACTTCTTCAAAGGTCATCCCTCACCCCGTCATTCACTCATTCATCATCACCCTCACCTGCTCCCTTCAATCAGTTCGCCACCGGTCATCACCATCATGTCTTCACCGTCCCACGCCATGACCTTCTTCACCATCTGTTCACCATCACCAACTCTTCCTTCACTCTCTCCCCATCTTCATCCATCTCAACACCACCCAAACGCCACCATCGCCTGCTCCATCATCAGCTTCACCTCCATCCCCATTTTTCCTCATGGCCACCCCTTCGTTTCCTTCTTGTTCCGAAGAGCAGCCGCTTCGGCCGTGCTCCCTCCGTTCCACCTGAAGCCATTGACCCTAAGGCGCCGCTCGGAGCCACCTCCACCAGCAGTGGAGCCACCAGGAGCAACCCACGAGCCACCGCAGCTCCGACGACCTCCCTTGTTCCCTATTTCCACAACCAAGGTCTTTGCCCGATTCGTTCTCGAAACAAACTTCCAGTAAGCCGTTCTCACTCGTTTTTGATCGGAATCACCCTCGAGCTCCTCAATCACACTCACCCATGTCCGGCGCAGGTCCGACGAGCCATCGCTAGCCACCGATGAAGCCCAGAACTCTGATCGAGAGCTCCGAAGTCGCGAACACGTCGGTGAGCTTCCAAGCCTCCTTTCATTTCTCGTTCGATTTCATTCTTTCTTTCAATGCTTAGAGTAGTCGGGGGGTGAGCTAGAGCTGAGTGTGGGTAGTCGAGCGAGCTCGAGAGCTCCGGTAGCTCGAGGGCGAGGCTGAACAAGCGCGAGCAGAGCAAGGACGAGCAGAGCGAGGACGAGGTGAGGTGTGGACGCAAGCGAGCCGGCGAGCTGGGGCGATGAGTTCGGGCGGGCACGACACGAGATGGGTGAGGCATGGACGCTGGTGGGCGGCGAGGCGTGGACGCTGGCGGTTGGCGAGGTGAGCAGGCGGGATTCCTCTTTTGAATTGGGAAGAAGATGAAGAAGCTGATGTGGCTATGTGGCCCCTCTTCATTTTACAAAATGTGTTTTAATAACTTAACCGGTTGGGAGTTATACTAGTTAGTGGGTTTGGCTTGGTTTGGTTCGGTTCGGTTCGGGTTATTCATTTATTATTTAACTAATTAACGGTAATTAAAATATATTATAATAGTATTTGAGGATTTAAAAGATAAATTATTATATTTTGGGAGAATTATAAGGGTTGATTTATTAAATAAAAATGGTCGGGATTTTAGGGGATTTGGAAATAATTTATAAAGGTGTTTAATAAATGGTATTTAAAATATCATATAATACTATGTCGGATTAAAATATATTATTGGGGGTTTGAAATATATTATTTGGAATTATAGATTTCAAAAGTAATTTAAATAATAAATTGAAAAAGGGAATTTAGCGAGTATTTTCTAGGGTCGGAATTCTTAACTATTTAATTCGGATTTGAAACGGTTTTGGAACTAACTTGAGAATAAAACTTATTCGATGACTAACTAGCGTGCTAATATGATCGTTTGACTAACGGCATGATATGTGTGTCTAATAGCATGACTTATGGTGATTTATTATAAAGGGTTAAATATTGGTTACCGATTATGATGATGATGATGATGATGATATATATCCTGATGGAAAGTATGAGTATGAAATAATAATATGCGAATTTGGCTAAGTATGATATGGAAGTTATCTTAAGTTGATAAGAGATAGTTGATCGTGATGAACTGAAAGTATGGTTGATGCGAGCTTGTTAATTATCTATCTGTATGAATGTGTGATATATGTGTTCAGAGTCGCTATAGACGTATACTCAGTGTATTCTCGTTATGTATTTAGGTGATACTCTGTGATTGCGCTATTGTTTGCTGGATTATTTTTTTGCTGATCTTCTAGCTAGGTAAGTACCTCCGGGGCTTACTCAGTAACCAGTACCTCCTGCCTGATGTGTCATATAGTATGTAGGTGTTTCATATGCATAAGAGCATGCCATGTAGTATCATGCTTAGGAATTGCACTTACGAATGAGCATTCTTATTCTGTATGCGTTTGAATACAAAACGGCCGTTATCTGCGAGTCCTAGAGTCCTTGCTAGGGTCATAGGGCAGCCCAGTTTCATCGGGTGTTGTCCTCCTTGAGTTATATATATATATATATATATATATATATATATATCACGAGATACGAGATGAGCATGAGATACGAGATGAGCATGAGATGCGATATGATGATGAGATTTGATATGATATAGTATCGAACTGGCAAGTCTCCACCCTATCTGGAAGAGGGGTGGTGGTAGAAGAGGGATATACCACTTGGTATTCTTTGTTAAGGCCTTACTTAATATTCTACATATATGAATTAGGAGCATGATAGTGTGGTTAAGATTTCAGTACTACATGAAGGCATCCTTTATTCTAGGTATAGGCGTATTATATGTCCTCAGCGCGGTCAGAGGACCCGCGGGCGGACTCTTGGCCTGACTTGGTGGTATAGTTTCAGGTACCCGATACACTGCTTGATTTTGTGCTGTTATGACGGGGTCTATTCTTATGGCGGAGAGTGAGTGTTTGAAACCTGACTTCACCAGATTCATGCATTTGGGATTCTCCCTAATTGTACTCTATTTTGACCCGGCTCTGCCGTGGCACTGGTTGTATCATTTTCAGAACGTATGCCCTTTGCATGATAACGGATTTCCTGCGTTGTAGATTTAGGACAGGTACAAGGGTTTACCCCGGGGCCCCCAACGGACCTTTCGGATTTGGGTGCGAAATCCCACTTTAAACTGCACATCTTCGATTTCAAACCTTCAACCTGTACTCGGGGCGCAAGATCCTAACGAGGGGTTTCATCCCTCGAAACGTAACTCGGGAATCATAATCCTGGGCCGTTACAAAGGTGGTATCAGAAACAGGTTTTGCAATCCGAGTACAATAGGTTGAAGAGGTTTTGAAAATCGCCCAATGTTTTCAAAGGGTTTTGGAAAATATATTATAAAGGGCAAAATGACTTTAATTGGACTTAAAACCTAAAATGAATAAAGAGGAAATAATCTCGTGGGTAGAGACCCAAGCGGTAGACATCCCTTATGGATGTAGAATTCGGGGAACAGTAGGCAAAATACTAGCTTTTATTTACAGATGGGCCTAGAAGACTCCAAGGAACACCACGGAGGTTGGAGTGTTGAGTTAGGAGGCCGTGAGGTTTTGCCCCTTCGGTCAGTCGTCCCTCGAAGGACGGCATAGAACGTCTCTATGCTTACGTTTATATATGTACATATATGCAATTGAGCTCGAGGGTGATCCTCCTCGAAGAGGATCATATTAATATTGTTGATTGCTTCTGTGATGAGTGCTCTATTGTGCTTAGGATAACGAACTAATCAGTATGCCTTGACATGAATCATGTGTTGAATAACTGTGCAAACGGGATAGTGGGAGAAATCCTTGTTCTTATGTAATCGGAATTCTTGTTTTGTCGAAATAGCCCTTTCATAATTCAAACCCCCTGATGGTTCTGACTCTGTCATCCGCCCCACCAAAACGTCTAGGCATGTTAGCAAGGGTCGAGAAGCATCCTCTCCCCCTGTTTGAAGTCTTGTTTCGTATCCCACAATCGATGCTTCTATCGAGTCTCATACTTGTGATTGGGGTCTTTCACGGAAATTTGGGTCGGTCAACTAACTACCTTCGGGGATTGTGTATAATGTGAGGGTTACCTGAGGTTGGTTATCGACATTCTTCCGAGTTAGGAATGATTTGTCTTATGGAGTCATCCCTCTTGAGCCTCGTAATGGTCAACCGTGTCGCCTTGCCAAAAGAGTCTAAACATGAATTCTACCATCTTCTCTCGGAAACGGTGTGAATGTCCTTGTGTCCAGCGTGTCATACTAGCGTCCCACGGGAAAACGGGGTGGTGAGTCGGTGATTGTCCTTAGAGAATTCTATCAAGTTATAATGATGGCCTCCTTGTGATTTCATGAAATTGTATATTGGTATAATTCAGCATGACTTGCCTAGTACCTTGCATGGTTGCACTTATGAGTAGATGTATGTGTCGCATGTATTGAATCCCCATGAACTAGGTCCATGATAGTGTGCTCAACTCTCATTGTATGTTAAAACGTGAATTGGATGACTTAGCATGCCAGATTAACCTAATTGGACCTCATTGGTTGTGTACATGTTTAATGAGTATTTCTAGTATCATGTAAGACATATACCTCCCCGTTATAGGCCCTCGTATGATTGTGTGACGTCCTAGTCTTACTATGCGAATATGGATGTATGTGATGACATAGTTGCTATACCAACCCTGTATGAACTGACCATAGCCTTAGCATGATTTTTAGGGTACATCTTAGCATGCTTTCCGTAATATTATGACTTGCTTAATTGTGTATCTAAATGAGTGATAAGTCGTGCATATGATATCCTGTGATGTTTGCTAGATCTTGCATAACTTGGGTAATATGTGTCCCATGTCAGTCTGTGCATACATGTTCTTAGTCTGTCAAGCATGATTGATGAATGAAATGATAAGTTGCTAGCTTGTTCTGCGCACATATAAAGATGATTATATGAACATGTTATGAATGCGTAAATCGATATTCCTTGAGATAGGTGCATACTAGTGTGAAATAATGTGATAATATCTCTTGATTTTTATGTGTTTGCGTGCCATAATTATAAGAGCATCGTTGTAACTCTCGGGTTGGGATCTTACCCTTGGTCTCGTCGTCCCTAGTCCTTGTCCACGTCTGAACTCTTAAGGAATTGTGTTGTCCGCCCTTGTCTCTCCCCTATCTCTGTAACTTCTAACCCTTGCGATCCTTCGATGAGCGCCGATATGCAAGAAAGGACCGACGACCAAGTGGCACCGGAGCGGCGCAACGGAAGTGTGATGGGTCCATGACCCCTTAGGCCCCGGGAATAACGTCACCGATGGCAAAAAGGACGAATATGCTTCAAAGATGACAATCGTTAACAGATTCATTCCAGCAGACACGAGGAAGAGCATTCTTAATTCAAATTGTGGATTCTTCTATAATAATCGGAATTGATGTTTTGTGATAGACCTAGAACTGACATAATTGAATGTGTGATGACGGATGTGCTGAATTGGTAGCAATGATTGCGTGACTAACTTGTTTCGATGACGATGTGCCTTGGTGCTTGGTATACTGATTTGCGGGTGAGTAGGTTATGGGTTATATGTATGGGAGTGCTTTCTTCTTGAGCTTGAGTCATGAGATTCTTCAGTGAAACGGGTTGGAAAATGGCAGCTGGATTAAGGTATTTCGGTTGGGTCTTTGGTCGTGTGAGTTGGGGTGCAAAAAGGATGTGTTAGCTTGGGTAGAGCTGAGTTAGTTGGGATGGGTGAAAGATAGTAGTCTGTGAGTATAGATGAGCTTTCAGGTAGGTCTTAGGTGAGCAGGGAGGCTAGTATGGGGAGATTTTGAGGGAGATGTCCAAGTGAGAAGTGGTAGTCTAAGAAGGTAGTGTGTGCGGGTAGTATAAGAGAGTGGTTGACTGAGATCTGGACTAGTTTCATTAGGGTGATCTTGAGATTGGGTGTGGGTAGAGGTAGTTAGGATAGTTCTAGAGGTGGATGGGCAAGCTAGGAGTTGATCGGGGGATTCTTGAGGTGAGGTGTTGTGAGACGGATTGGTGTACTAAGGAAGGTGTCTAGATAGTCTATGAGCGGAACGTGGGTGGTGTCAAGGATGATCGATTAAGGAATGTCTGAGGAATCGTAGAATTTGGGACTAGGCGATGGGTGCTAAGAGTGGGGGCGATTTCGGTAAGGGATGAGGTTGAGGAATTTCCTAGGAAAAGTAGTATGAGGTTGCTTGGGAAATTATCGATCGGGGATATTAGGTTGTTCATATCAGGGTTGTTCGTGTGATGAGTATTTGGGGGTTGTTTAGATAGGATTGGTAATGCTTGGGGAATTTACGAGTGAAAGATCTCTAGATGCGTTGTTGGAGGATTTTGGCATAGGGAATGAATCGGGATTTATGAGTGGAGGTCATTGTAGCTATTAAGGTAATTGAGGATGTGAGATGAATCTTCGAGGAAAGGCTGGTAGCTATGCAATGATGTAGTTTAGATTCCTAGTAAGACTATGGGCTTAAGGTTGAGATAGAGAGATTATGCGCATGGATTTAGGGACTAGGCAAAGCAGAAGGTATTGAGGACGCTAGAGAGATTTTTGAAGGTTGGTGATGTTGCGGTGCTTAAGAAATTCGGACAAGGATGTCATAGGAATTCGGTGAAAATGATGATCGGTACATAAGGGTTTAAGTGGTAGAGGTTTCGAAGTTTAAGAGTGTGCAATCTGAGGCAATTTGGGGAAACATGCGGAGTTGAGGGAACTAGTCCAAGTAGAGTATGATGGGAAACGGATCTAGAGTGGGTCGGCCTGAGGGTCATGGTGATTGTGGTTGGGAGTACCACTAGTTGGGTTCTGCATTAGAATTGATCGGGAGTGTCAGGTGTGAGATGGTCAGCCAGTACCTCCTGCCTGATGTGTCATATAGTATGTAGGTGTTTCATATGCATAAGAGCATGCCATGTAGTATCATGCTTAGGAATTGCACTTACGAATGAGCATTCTTATTCTGTATGCGTTTGAATATAGAACGGCCGTTATCTGTGAGTCCTAGAGTCCTTGCTAGGGTCATAGGGCAGCCCAGTTTCATCGGGTGTTGTCCTCCTTGAGTTATATATATATCACGGGATACGAGATGAGCATGAGATACGAGATGAGCATGAGATGTGATATGATGATGAGATTTGAGATGCTATAGTATCGAACTGGCCAGTCTCCACCCTATCTGGAAGAGGGGTGGTGGTAGAAGAGGGATATACCACTTGGTATTCTTTGTTAAGGCCTTACTTAATATTCTACATATATGAATTAGGAGCATGATAGTGTGGTTAAGATTTCAGTACTGCATGAAGGCATCCTTTATTCTAGGTATAGGCGTATTATATGTCCTCAGCGCGGTTAGAGGACCCGCGGGCGGACTCTTGGCCTGAATTGGTGGTATAGTTTCAGGTACCCGATACACTGCTTGATTTTGTGTTGTTATGACGGGGTCTATTCTTATGGCGGAGAGTGAGTGTTTGAAACCCGATTTCACCAGATTCATGCTTTGGGGATTTCTCCCTAATTGTACTCTGTTTTGACCCGGCTCTGCCGTGGCACTGGTTGTATCATTTTCAGAACTTATGCCATTTGCATGATAACGGATTTCCTGCGTTGTAGACTTAGGACAAGTACAGGGGTTTACCCCGGGGTCCCCAACGGACCTTCCGGATTTTGGTGCAAAATCCCACTTTAAACTGCACATCTTCGATTTCAAACCTTCAACATGTACTCGGGGCGCAAGATCCTAACGAGGGGTTTCATCCCTCGAAACGTAACTCGGGAATCATAATCTCGGGTCATTACAAAGGTGGTATCAGAGCCAGGTTTTGCAATCTGAGTACAATAGGTTGAAAAGGTTTTGAAAATCGCCCAATGATTTCAAACGGTTTTGGAAAATGTTTTAAAAAGGGCAAAATAAATTTAATTGGACTTAAAACCTAAAATGAATAAAGGGGAAACAATATCGTGGGTAAAGACTAAAGCGATAGACATCCCTTATGGATGTAGAACTCGGTGAACGGTAGGCAAGATACTAGCTTTTATTTACAGATGGGCCTAGAAGACTCCAAGGAACACCACGGAGGTTGGAGTGTTGAGTTAGGAGGCCGTGAGGTTTTTGCCCCTCCGGTCAGCCGTCCCTCGAAGGACGGCATAGATCGTCTCTATGCTTATGTTATATATACATATATGCAATTGAGCTCGATGGCGATCCACCTCGAAGAGGATCATATTAATCTTGTTGATTGCTTCCGTGTTGAATGTTATTGTGCTTAGGATAGCGAACTAATTAGAATGCCTTAACTTGAACATGTAAATGACTGTATATTTAAACGGGATAGCGGGAGGAAACCTTGTTCTTATGTAATCAGATTTTCTATCTTGTCGGAATAGTTCTTCCATAGTACAACCCCCTTGATAATCCCGATCCTGTTGTCCGTCCCACCAAAGCACTTGGATGTATTAGTAAGGGTCGAGAGTGTATGTTCCTCTTGACTTGAGTCATATCTGTATTCCAACCATATATGTTCATCGAGTCTCATACCTAATGTCAACATTCTCTACGGGAAATTTGGGTCGGTCAACTAACTACTTTCGGGGATTGTGTATAATGTGAGGGTTACCTGAGGTTGATTATCGACATTCTTCTGAGTTATGAGTGCTTTGTCTTATGGAGTCATCCCTCTTGAGCCTCGTAATGGTCAACCGTGTCGCCTTGCCAAAAGAGTCTAAACATGAATTCTACCATCTTCTCTCGGAAACGGTGTGAATGTCCTTGTGTCCAGCGTGTCATACTAGCGTCCCGTGGGGAAACAGGGTGGTGAGTCGGTGATTGTCCTTAGAGAATTTTGTCAAGTTATAATGATAGCTTCCTTGTGATTTCATGACATGCTATATTGGTATAATTCAGCATGACTTGCCTGGTACCTTTCATGGTTGCATTTATGAGTGGATGTATGTGTCGTATGTATTGAATTCCCATGATTATTGTCTTCCCATGAATTAGGCCCATGATAGTGTGGTCAACCCTCGTTGTATCATGTATGTTTAATATATGAGATGACAGTCCTAGCATGCTGAATTAATCTAATTAGACCATGTTGATTGTGTATATGTTTAATGAAGGTTTCTAGTATCATGTAGGACTAATGTCTCCCCAATTATAGGCCCTCGTATGATCATCTGTTGTTTTTGTCATACTATGTGAATATGGATGTATATGATGTGATAGGTATATCCTAATGTGCTTGCCTTGGCCCATGATATTACGACCTGCTTGTGTGTATCTAACTAAGTAATAAGTCATGTATATAATGTCCTTTGATGTTGTTAAAACTAATGCAACTTATGCCACACATGTCCCATATCCGTTCGTGCATGTATGTTCTTAGTATATCAAGCATGATTAATGAATGAAATGATAGGTTGCTAGCTTCTTCTGTGAACGTATAAACTGTATGAGATGAACATGTTATGAATGCATAGATCGCTACTCCTTGAGATAGGTGCATGTTAGTGTGTAAGGATGTGATGATATTCGTGATTATTATGTGTCTACGTACCACAATTATAACTTCATGGAATACCCTAAGGGCATCGTTGTAACTCTCGGGTTGGGATCTTGTCTCTTGTCTCTTGTCTCATTGTCCTTAGTCCTGGTCTGTGTCTAGATCCGTAAGGAAGTCATGTTGTCCGTTCTTGTCCCTCCTCTATATTCGTAACTTCTAACCCTTTCAATCCTTCGATGAGCGCCGACATGCAAGAAAGGACCGACGACCAAGTGGCACCATAGCAGCACAACGGAAGTGTGATGGGTCCATGACCCATAGACCACAGGACTGACGTCACCAAAAGTATATAAAGGACGAACACATTTGAAAGATGGTAGCCGCGTATGTGATTCTCTTAGATGACTCAAGGAAGGACGTTCTTAATTCAAATCGTGGATTCTTCTATCCTAATCGGAATTGATGTTTTGTGATAGGCCTAGAACTAACATAATTGAATGTGTGATGACGGATGTGCTGAATTGGTAGCCATGATTTCCTTACTAACTTGTTTCTATGACAATGTGCCTTGGTGCTTGGTATACTGGCTTGCGAGTGAGTAGGTTATGGGTTATATGTATGGGAGTGCTTTATTCTTGAGCTTGAGTCGTGAGATTTTTCAGTGAGACGGGTTGGAAAGTGGCAGGTGGATTAAGGTATTCGGATTGGGTCATTGGTCGTGTGAGATGGGGTGCAGAAATGATGCGTTAGCTTGGGTAGAGCCGAGTGAGTTGGGATGTGTCGAAGATAGTGGTCCGTGAGTATAGATGAGCTTCTAGGTAGGTCTTAGGTGAGCAGTACGTGGGGCTAGTATGCCGAGATTTTGAGGGGGGTGTCCTAGTGAGAAGTGGTAGTCTAGGGAGGTAGTGTGTGCGGGTAGTATAAGAGAGTACTTGACCGAGGTCTGGACTAGTTTCATTAGAATGATCGATTAAGGAATGTCTGAGAAATCGTAGAAATTGGGACTAGGTGATGTGTGCTGGGAGTGGGGGCGATTTCGGTAAGGAATGAGGTTGAGGAATTTCCTAGGAAAAGTAGTATGAGGTTGCTTGGGAAATTATCGATCGGGGATATTAGGTTGTTCATATCAGGGTTGTTCGTGTGATGAGTATTTGGGGTTATTTAGATGGGATTGGTAATGCTTTGGGAAATTATGAGTAAAGGATTTCTAGATCGTTGTTGGAGGATTTTGGCATAGGGAATGAATCGGGGTTTCTGAGTTGAGGTTATTGTGGGTATTGAGGTATTTGAGGATGTGAGATGAATCTTCGAGGAAAGGCTGGTAGCTAGGCAATGATGTAGCTGAGATTCCTAGTAAGACTGGGGGCTTAAGATTGAGATAGGGAGATTATGAGTATGGATTTGGGAACTTGGCAAAGCAGAAGGTATTGAGGACGCTAGAGGATAAGAAATTTTTGAAGGTTGGTGAAGTTGCGATGCTTAGGAAATTCGTACGAGGATGTCATAGGAATTTGGTGAAAATGATGATCGGTACATAAGGGTTTAAGTGGTAGAGATTTTGAGGTTTAAGGAAGCGCGATCTGAGGCAATTTGGGGAAACATGCGGAGTTGGGGAAACTAGTCTAGGTAGAGTATGCCGGGAAGAGGATCTAGAGTGGGTTGGCTTGGTGCTCATGGTGATTCGTGGTTGGGAGTACCATTAGTTGGGTTCTGAGTTAGAATTGGTCAGGAGTGTTTGGTGTGAGATGGTCAGCATGAGTTGGGTTCTTAGAGGTGGATGGTTAGTGAGAGTGGTTAGTGGCGTGGGAAGTATGATTAAGTTAGCAAGGTGATTCGAGATGTCTCTTTAGGAGATGATGGTCGGGCGGAGTCTTGAGAGCCTAAGAAGAGTAAGCGAGATTGTTAAGAAGCGTCTAGATCGATTGTGAGGGAGGTTAAGTTAGGGACTTGGGATCTCTCTGAGAAGGCGAAGATGGGACCGTTAGAGGACCTCAAGGAGGAGGGTGCACTTGATAAAGAGTCTTGGTACGTAGTTGGTCGAGTTGTTAAGCTTGTCGGATCAGGAAACCGTGTGATTGGGAACTCCGAGAAATAGTTTAGATGGTCGAGTGGAAGGTAAGACTTGAGATCGGGATGTCGAAATGGATTGGCCCTTAGATGGCTTGATGGCATAGGAGTTGGGATACCTACTAGTTGGTTTGGGGTATTCGACCTTGATTGCGAATAGTTATGAGGCTAGAAAGGTTGTATGTGAGTAGGATACAATGGTGCCTAGAACTAGATAGTGGATTGAGTTGGTAGACCTCGGTGAAGTTGATCTTAGTGCAAGGGATGATGAGTAGTAGTCGTGTCTCGTCATGATTGGTAGTGTAGGGAGATTTTCAAGAGGTAATGATCTAGTGTATATTTTATTTGGGGTCGAATGTTGTACGAATTCTATGCTATAGACGATGTTGATTCTCTGATGTGTTGCCATTGTCAATAGGGAACTGTTAGTACTAACATAGTTATCCCTGAATTCGATGGAATGCTACTGTACGGAAGTAGGTGTTTGCCCCTAATGCGATGACGCTTGGTAGTTAGAATGAGTATGATGTACTTATCTGGTTGATATAACGTGCTTATTTGATTGATATGGTGTGTAACTTTCGTGAGATGATGTGATAAATTCTACCATATATGATACGATGCTAGATATGCTATGATATGTGGCTATTCTTGAGGTGATTATGTTATGCTATTAGCCGTGAGGTGCTATTATTATTCGATGTATATATACATGATGCTTGATGATGGAAATGATAGAAATTGAATTGTTGAACTTTGATTCTGACTTGGAACCTAGGAAGGGAATATGGGATTAGCCTTTAGAGGTGGATGGTAGGATGAATGGAGAGGTTAGAAATGCTTTTGACTAATGCCGAACTGGAAGTTTTGAACTGTGTTTTAAAGAGGATGTTGTGATGTTTTGAGTTATGATATGACCGAGGAGTCGCAGTAAGGATGTGGTAGGGGCCCATATTACATTCTTGCTACGGTCTATTGGGGGTATTATGATCACGACAACGGTATTGTTAGGATCTCATAGGGGCACTTATGAGATGCTTACGGGGTCAATGTCATGATCCTTGGACTCACCAATTTCAAACTTCATCCCCTATTTTAAAATGATTTTAGCCTCGGGGACGAGGCTTGTTTTTAAAGGTGGATGATGTAAAGACTCGGATTTTCAAATCCTCATTTTTTGGAAAAAGGAAAATAAAATTGAATTTAAATCGGATTTAAAACTCGTTTAGTGAATTCCGACCGGAATATAAAATTTAGCGAACGATTTCCGTCATTTTACCTCGAAAATTCAAAATAATTATCGGAGTGCGATATCCTTTTCGATTTTATAAATCTAATTGATCGAGAAAGCGAGAGTCAAGAAAATTAACATTCATGAACTAATTTCGGGGTTTGAAATTCAAGTATTCGGGATTTATTTTCGGATATTTGTTTACCCAATTCAACACACAATACTCACCTACTCCCTCACCTCACCATACCCCTTCAAATCACCATCCCTCCCCGTCACTTTCATTCACCATCACCAACTCCTATCCTTCACCATATTCATCACCATCACCAACTCTTATCCTTCACCATATTCATCACCATCACCATTTCTGATCACCTTCACACTCCTCGTCACCACCACCCCTCTGCTTTTCAAGCCACCGCCAGCAGCTCAAATCCACCATTCCTCCTGTTTTCACTCCGAGCAGCAGCCGCCAATGAGACCTCGCCAACAGCTCCGCCTCCTCTGTTTCTCCGACGACCACTGGGAGCTTCTCCCTACCACAACTGGCCACCGACGAGCCCTCAGCGCCACCTTCCAAAGAACCTGCGAGCAACTATATCCCCTTCCCCTGTTCGAGCGCGCTACGCCTTTCGCTAAGCCGTTCTCCTCCGTTTTCAATCGGAATCGACCTCGAGCTTTACTATCACACTCACCCATGTCCGGTGCAGGTCCGACGAGCCATCGCGAGCCACCGACAAAGCACAGAACTTCGATCGACAGCTCCGAAGTCGCGAAATCACCTCGGTGAGCTTCTTCTATTTTCTTCCTTCCTCGATTTGAATTCGTGCTTTATTCAATGTTTATATTAGTCGGGAGTGAGTGAGGGCTGAGTGCGGGATGATTGGGTTAGCTCGAGAGCTCCGGCGAGCTCGAGAGAGGCATGAGCGAGCAACGTCGAGCGAGAGCGCGAGCCAAGAGCGTGAGCAAGGGAGCAGTCCGAGCGGGTGCGCGCGAGATCTCTGCGAGCGAAACTGAGGATGGGGCGGGACCATGGATCCGGAGCCAGTGCGCCACGGCTGGGCGTGAGTCTAGGACGTCGCCGGCGGAGTTGGGGCCTCGACCAAGGCGGGAGCGGGGAGCTTCATTTTGCAAATGAAGAAGATGAATCGTGGGCCCCACCTTTGATTTTATATTAATTCATTTGTTTGATTAGAACCGGGTGGGATTAATTATACGGGTTCGGTTCGGTACGGTTCGGGTTATCCGTTTATTATTTAACTAATTAACGGTAATTAAAATATATTATAATAGTATTTGAGGATTTAAAAGATAAATTATTATATTTTGGAAGATTTATAAGGGTTGATTTATTAAATAAAAATGGTCGGGATTTTAGGGGATTTGGAAATAATTTATAAAGTGTCAAATAAATGGTATTTAAAATACCATGTAATATTATTTGAGATTTAAAATATATTATTGGGACTTCAAGATTTATAAAGAATTTAGAAAAGAATTTCAAGGTTGAAAAGTAATCCAATAAATAAATTTAAAAAGGGAATTAGGCGAGTATTTCTCTAGGGTCGGAATACTTAACTATTTAACTGGGATTTGAAACGTTTCTGAAACTAACTTGGGAATAAGACTTATTTGATGACTAACTAGCATGATAATATGATCGTTTGACTAACAGTATGATATGTATGACTAATAGCATGACTTGTGGTGAATTATTATATGAGATTAAATGTTGGATAATTATGATGATCTAGTAGGATTTTATATCACACAAATTATGTCTTATGATTTTGGATGAACCGTTGAGGTATATGCGGAAATGATGTATATGAACATGCGGAATTGGTTGAATGATTTACGGAGAACGATGTGGTCTTGAGGAGCGGATGATGCGATGAAATGACTTTCATAATATGTTACTTGTTCTATTGATTGATGTGTGCTTGCGTGCTTAATAGTTGGATGTAGACTTATGTATATTCCATTATGTACTAGGTGATACTATGTGATTTTGACTATTGTGTGCCGGATTCTCCTGTTGCCGGTCTGTTGGCCAGGTAAGTACCTCCGGGGCTTACTCAGTAACCAGTACCTCCTGCCTGACGTGTCATATAGTATGTAGGTGTTTCATATGCATAAGAGCATGCCATGTAGTATCATGCTTAGGAATTGCACTTACGAATGAGCATTCTTATTCTGTATGCGTTTGAATACAGAACGGTCGTTATCTGTGAGTCCTAGAGTCTTTGCTAGGGTCATAGGGCAGCCCAGTTTCATCGGGTGTTGTCCTCCTTGAGTTATATATATATCACGGGATACGAGATGAGCATGAGATACGAGATGAGCATGAGATGCGATATGATGATGAGATTTGAGATGCTATAGTATCGAACTGGCCAGTCTCCCCCCTATTTGGAAGAGGGGTGGTGGTAGAAGAGGGATATACCACTTGGTATTCTTTGTTAAGGCCTTACTTAATATTCTACATATATGAATTAGGAGCATGATAGTGTGGTTAAGATTTCAGTACTGGATGAAGGCATCCTTTATTCTAGGTATAGGCGTATTATATGTCCTCAGCGCGGTCAGAGGACCCGCAGGCGGACTCTTGGCCTGACTTGGTGGTATTGTTTGAGGTACCCGATACACTGCTTGATTTTGTGTTGTTATGACGGGGTCTATTCTTATGGCGGAGAGTGAGTGTTTGAAACCCGACTTCACCAGATTCATGCTTTTGGGATTTCTCCCTAATTGTACTCTGTTTTTACCCGGCTCTGCCGTGGCACTAGTTGTATCATTTTCAGAACTTATGTCATTTGCATGATAACGGATTTCCTGCGTTGTAGACTTAGGACAGGTACAGGGGTTTACCCCGGGGTCCCCAACGGACCTTCCGGATTTTGGTGCGAAATCCCACTTTAAACTGCACATCTTTGATTTCAAACCTTCAACCTGTACTCGGGGCGCAAGATCTTAACGAGGGCTTTCATCCCTCAAAACGTAACTCGGGAATCATAATCCCGAGCCGTTACAGTAGGGCGATGGTGGCGGCGAGGCGGTGGTTGTGAGCGAGGCGGCGAGGCGGTGGTGAGTGAGGTAAGGGCGCTTCAAGCTTTCATGTCAAGATTTGAGAGGTGTGTGAACGAGAGAAGGCGGCGAGGGAGTGGTGGTGAGTGAGGCTAGGGTTTTCATATATGAAAGTAGAGGAGGAGAGGGACGAATAATGGAGGGTGGTGGGTTTGGGGTTTTCAGATCTGGAGGTGAGGAGCATTGTTGGGCTTCAGATTTGGCGATAATCCAAGAGGAGGAGAGGGTCGGGCGTCGGCCTTCGTCTTCACATCGAACTCTGGTTGATGGGGATCGAAGCTCCTGCCGGCGTCGGGAGGTAAGAGGAGAAGAAGGGGAATGCAAGAAGAGTGAGGGCGAGAGAGAAGAGCGAGAAGGGTTTCTAGATCTGAAAGCGATAGTGAGTGAGGAGGCATATAAACGGGTTAGGGTTTTTTTATAAAAAAATAATAATAAAAATAAAATAATACGTTTTCGCCACGGGAACTCTACTGCCGTTGTTAGTAGGGGTGGCAAAATCGACCTAGTAGCCACGGCAATCTTGCCGAAGCTACCATCAGTGGCTAATGTCGTGGCAAAAGGGTATCAATTGTCACGGTAAGCCTCTGCCGAAGCTAGATAGTGTGGTAAATTTAATTTTTTTTTGTAGTGTATATGAGTTTTTCTCAAAACATAACCTTATAGTATTTTAATAAGAATTTACTACTTAATATAATGTTTTATTCAACATTTATTAGTCACTTATATGAGTTTTCTTCAAAACATTCTCTTATAGTATTCTAAAACCTTATATTATTCTTATTAGAATACTATAATGTTTTATCCAACACTTATAGTATTCTGCAACTTTATTACGTAATATAAAGTTTTATTCAACACTTATTAGCTACTTATACGCGTTTTCCTCAAAACATACTCTTATAGTATATTCTAATAAAAATTTATTAGTATTATAAGGTGTTATTAAACATTTATTCGTTACTTATATCAGATTTCCTGAAAACATACTCTAATAGTATTCTAATAAGAATTTATTAGTCAATATAAGGTTTTATTAAACATTTATTCGTTATTTATATGAATTTTTCTCAAAACGTACTCTTATAGTATTCTAGTAAGAATTTATTTTTGGTAGAAACTAATAATAATTTATTAGTTATTATAAGATGTTATTCAACATCTTATAGAAACGGACAATAGGCATGGCCATAGTATTCTAGTAAGAATTTATTTTTGGTAGAAACCCAATATCTCTTTTGACTATCTCTGATATTGGGTTTCACCGCCTTTGGGCTCTAATAGTTTTTTGGTGACATATTGAGCTTTAAAATTATTATTTACTTTAATTTGTGTGAAGAATTACTCAAATTCGGATATAGAAACGGATAGTAAGCATGGCCATATTAGCGTTGAATTCAACCATGGACTTTCCAACAGTAGCTAAATTCGTGGTTATTGACCACGAAATCAAGTCATGATTGTCAATTGCCACTTCTTCTTAGCCACGGGTACTGTCACGACATTTTTCCGCGGGCTAAAGTCGTGGCTAATACTAATAGTCACGACATTCTGGACATGAATTTATGTCATCACCCTCAACCACAGACTTAGCCACGAAAATTTTCACTCGACACCTATTTAGCGACGACATGTCAGGTCATGGCTACATTCGTAGCTATCAGCCACGAATTCGGCCACAACCCTATGACGTTGCTAAAAAAACCAGTGGTTATTTCCTGGTTTTTTTATAGTGTTGTTTTTTTTAAATCATGTCTGTGTCTACTAAAGGACAAAATTTACCGTTTAAGCTAATTTATACCTTAAGCTTCATTTACATTTAAAAACTCATCCTCTCTCTCTCTCTCTCTCTTTCTCTTTCTCTCTTTATATATATATATATAGAGAGAGAGAGAATAGGTAACTTGTGCACAAGGCTTAGGGTGTACCTTGTGCACAATTGCAGACCCTTGGATTGATTGGGATGGATGGTGGAGATTAAAAGGGATTATTCTTTTTTTTTTTAAAATAAAAAACAAGTGGGACCCGCATCCAAATTTCTGAAAACCACATACACGCCTCTCCCTGCGCGTGAGATGGGTGTGAAAAGGGAGTTGTTGATTTGTGGGTCCCACACAAAATTCTCATAAATCAAATCCGTCAAATTTTTTTTTTCTTCGTACGAAATATTTTTTTTAATATACTTACCTTCTAAGAGAAAGAAAATGTAGTGACTAGTGGGACCCATGCCACAATTAAAAAATAAAAGAAATTAAAAAATAAAAGAAAATGTTGTGAACTAAATCCATGGCTTCCGATAAAAAAAAAGGAGAGAAAGAGATATAATGTGGGGAGCATAGGGGATTTTTTTTTCTTAAAAAAAATATTTGTAAGTGTGAAGTTCTTTATAAAAATCAATAATTGTACATATCTAAGCCATCTAAATCAATTTTTAAAATTTGACGATTTCACTAAATAATGTATGCATTCCACCGAATAATATTTTATTTAGTAGACTAGAGGGTAAAAATATATATATTTCACCGACTAAAGACACACCACGATGATCAAGCTAATAGTGAATATCAATCATTCCATTGAATATTCACCTAATTTTGCTTTTTTAAAAATTTGACAATTCCATCAAATAATGTTTCACACCCTACCAAATAATGTTATGTTATCTTTTTCCATATAATTTTGATCAAAATTTATCAATTCCACTGAATAATTTATCACATATTACTGAATAATGATTAGTTTTTTTTTGTCAATTAAAGAAACCTCAAATCTCTAAATAATACTTACAATTTATACGAATAATGCTTCACATTTCACCGAATAATATCTCACATTTCACTGAATAATGTTTTGTTTTATGTTGTCAGACCAAAGAGTCCATATTCTAACAAATAATAAAACAGATTTCACCGAATAATTTAAAAACTCATTACCACTAGTAACCAAAATTTGACACATACGTCTAAATAATTTGATGAATAAAAGAATTAAAATTATGCATATCGAAAACCCTACCCGTCCACCCGGCACCCACCCGCCCACCCCAAGCCGCTGCCCACCCAACCACACCCCTCCCCCACCCCCCACCCCACCCCACCCCACCCCAACCCAACCCATCGTAGAATTCAACCCATCGTAGAATGTTATTTAATTTGATGCCTTTGCAGATCGGCCGGCCCCTGCCCAGTGCCCACCCAACTACACCCCACCGTCGCAATCCCTGCCGTATTCGTCGGAATCGTCACCGCTTCTCCTTTGTAACCCTCTTTTCCGCAATCGCCACCGTACTCGCCGGAATCGTCACCGATGCTCCTATGTAACCCCCTCGCCGCCGCAATCGCCGACATCGTCTCCTGCTGCCAGTTCCGCCTAGAAGAAACGCCGTAGTCGTCGGAGATGGTGTCGAATTCTGAGGAAGAGGAGCACTGGTTGTGGAAGACGGTTGCAGCTTCGCTGAATCGCAGGAGGCCACCGGTTGAGAGAATGGAGCGCTGGTTGTCGAAGAGGAGAACTGATTTTTAGGGTTTTTATTATGCCATCAATTGCACGCGCTCCACTCTACCTGATTTGGTTTAAGAATGAGTTTTTTTATAAAAAAAAAAAATCACCCGGACACATGGCGGGATATAGGCCATCCGATCTACTAAGATCAATGGCTATTAGTTGTGCACAAGATACACTCTAAGGGGTGTGCACAAGGGAACCACTCCCTATATATATATATATATATATATATATATATCACTCTCTCATATACACACTAATTAATTGCACGCGCCAACTTACTAATTATTTAGATATTGTACGTACATGTAAAAGTGTTCACATGAACTTTTAAAAACATTTTTTGGCATTTTTACTTGTTAAAAAAATATAAAAAATATATGTTTGGGTGTAATTTAATTTTATCTACACATAGACACTCACTTTGTATATGTTTTGTTGAAAAAAAATTGAAAGAAGTGGTTTAGCAATTTTATTCATAGTGGTTCGGCAATTTTTTTCACAGTGGTTCAGCAATATTTTTTAGAGTGGTTCAGCAATTTTATTCACAGTGGTTCAACAATTTTATTCACAGTGGTTTATCAATTTTATTCACAGTGGTTCAGCAATTTTATTCACAGCGGTTCAGCAATTTTATTCACAGTGGTTCAGCAATTTTATTCAGACTGGTTCAACAACTTTTTTCACAATGGTTCAGCCATTTTATTTGTAGTGATTCACAGGGTTCACAAGTTATAAAGAAGTGATTCATGAAGCTATAAAGAAGTGGTTCATGAACCTAAAAAGTTTCACATTTTTATAATTTAATTTTTTTTAAAATGAGATTAAATATATTAAAATAAAATGTTTCATGAACCAATACTCTTTATTTGATGAACCATTAGAATTTATTTCATGAACCACTACTATTTAATAATTATAAAATTTTCATTCTTCTCTTACTTTCTTTTAATGTTTATTTTTAATTAATTAACTAATTAATTAATTTTCTTTTAAAATAAAATGGTTCACTAAACCAATCTCTATTTAGTCACTGAACCTCTCTCTATTTAGCCACCGAACCTACCTCTATTTAGCCACTGAACCAACCTCATTTAGTCACTGAACTAACCTCTATTTAGTCACTGAACAAACTCTATTTAGCCACTGAACCAACCTATTTAGTCACTGAACCAACCTCTATTTAGACACTGAACCAATCTCTATTTATAAAATGAGTAATATATTTTTCTAAACTTGTGTTATTATTAAAAAAATCATAAATTTTTCATTATATATCAATGAAATGAAAGCTTTCATTATATCCATGCATAAGAAATAAAAGAGAAAAAAATCTTTCATTATATATCAGTAAAGTGGTAAATAGAGTTGAAAATTGAAAATCATTGTCCTCTTCGTTTCATTCCTCTCATCCTTATATAATCGAGACTCATGATGCACCTCCATTTCCGTGATTATATATTTGATAGCCTGATAGGGGTAGTTGTGGATCGGGACGACTGTATATTCAAGATGAGATAGGGCTTGAGCGGACAACACCCAACCCAATTCAAGTTGTTGCTCTCACCACCATCGTTCGACACCACCGGTGAACACTAGCACTGTGACGCTTATATATTCCCCATCGCCGATCAGTCTCCCAAATTCCGTCTCTGTCGCCGACGACTGTATCTCCCACCTCCTCTATTCCCTTGCTAATTTGAGCCGCGGAGCCGTCCTCCTCAATTCCCTCCCACTGGCAACGGTGTTGTTGACGGAAAAGTCATGTGGGACGAGGAGCGGCGTGGCGGGTAAGAGGCGGAGCTTCTCATTGAGGATGCAGCGGAGGAAGCTAGAGAGGTTGAATCCGTCATTGACGAGACAGGTGGTGCAGAGGAGGTCGAAGCTGTCTTCCTCATTGAAGGTGGCGAAAGAAAGGTATGTGGCCGCATCTTCCGTTAAGGAATCACCGTTCTCGACTGTGATAATCAATTCCGAGGTGGTTGAGTTCGCTCCGAATTAGGGCGCTCGTGTTGAATTCTTCGAAAGCGAGCTCTGGATTCTTATGGTGGAGGGAGGCAGAAGAGGAGGGCTAAGAAGGAGAAAGCCAGATTGAGTAGAATGGAAAGCGCGTGAGAGATTAAAATTTTAGATCTATTTTAGCCAATCAGAGGACTTCTTTCCTTCCTACTGGGATAAATTCTTCTCACTTGAACCCTCCCCTATTTATATATATATAGGGTTGGGTTCGGGTACACACAACTCCAACAGTGAGAAGGAAAGAAGCAATTTGATTGGTCCAAGAAATGTTTTGATTGGTCCACATCATTTAAAAAATCCGGGCAAAAAATTAGTTGCCCGCACCTGCCCAGTTCGGAAATGCGAGGCCCACTCGCACACCCTTCCCTCTCCGAGCGTGTGGTGGACGCGTTGCTACAAGCAGCATAAAAAAGTTGTTGCCCGCGTTGCATAGGATTCAAACCCGGGCCTCATTACATAACCCACACTACTTCAACCATTGCACCACCCAATAATTCTCAATTATTAAAGGCATCAATTAAAACTAGTACTTTTTGAGTTAAAGTCACCACTTTAATTATAATTAATATGTTTTCATTTAAATATGTTAATTACACATTAATTAATATATTAATATATATTTCGCCCTAAAAAATAATAATTAATACTAAAATCAAAATCAAAATAAATATTAAAATAAAAATGATAATAAATATATTTATATTAAAATAAAATGGTTCATGAACCACTACTCTTTATTTGATGAACCACTAGAATTTATTTCATGAACCACTGCTATTTAATAATTATAAAATTTTCATTCTTCTTTTATTTTCTTTTAATGTTTATTTTTAATTAATTAATTAATTTTATTTAAAATAAAATGGTTCATGAACCAATACTATTTATTTGATGAACCAATACTATTTATTTGATGAACCACTACTCTTTACTTGATGAACCACTACTCTTATAATAATTAACATATTTCATATAAATTTATAAATTACACATTAAGAGAGATGTTATCAATATATATTTATCAAGAAGTGGTTCATCAAGCTATAAAGATGTTATCAAGAAGTGGCTAATCAAGTTATCAAGAAGTGGTTCATCAAGTTATAAAAGAAGTGGTTCATGAAGCTATAAAGAAGTAGTTCGTCAAGTTATCAAGAAGTGGTTCATCAAGCTATAAAGAAGTGGTTCATCAAGCTATAAAGAAGTGGTTCATCAAGCTATAAAGAAGTTATGAAGAAGTGGTTCATTAAGTTATCAAGAAGTGGTTCATCAAGTTATCAAGAAGTGGTTCATCAAGCTATAAAGAAGTGGTTCATCAAGTTATCAAGAAATGGTTCATCAATCTATAAAGAAGTGGTTCATGAGTCTATAAGAAGTGGTTCATCAGGTTATCAAGAAGTGGTTCATCAAGCTATAAAGAAGCTATAAAGAAGTGAAATTTTTATAGTTGAGTCACTGAACCACTATTCGATCACTGTACCACTCTCTATTCGATAACTGAACCAACCTATATTTATCCCTGAACCAACCTCGAGTAACTCACTGAGCCAACCTCTATTTAGTCACTGAACCAACCTCTATTTACTCATTGAACCAACCTCTATTTAGTCAATGAACCAACCTCTATTTAGTCACCGAACCAACATCTATTTAGTCACTGAACCAACCTCTATTAAGTCATTGAACCAACTTCTATTAAGTTCCTCTATTTAGTCACTGAACCAACCTCTATTTAGTCACTGAACCAACCTCGATTTATTTGATAAACCAATACTATTTATTTTCTATATTTCTCAACCGGTTCGCAAAATTTACTATGTGTGGTTCATACCTCTTACAGCTTATGGTTCAACATTTTATACCATATAGTTAAAGTGATATATCAAAAGACAAAAAATAAAAGAAAAAAAGAAAAAAAAATAGAAAAATAGAAAACAGTGGCCTGCAACATGTCACCATTGTTAATGGATCGGTGAATTCGACAACCTGTAATTAATTTGTGTTCAAAATATTACAAATTACATACAGTTGTATCTATTTCAAATCTTACGCGTTGATTTCGATGCAATATATCATCTTCTAGAACCATTCAATCGAGCGCAGAGCGAGCGATGCCGGCTGGTCGATCGGCACCGGCGGACGCCTGGTGTGGAGTCCATCCTTTCGGAGGCTCTCAAAGTCTGCCGCCTTTCCGAAAGACGCCGGAGGACAGAAGATGATCGGCGAGAGGAGTGGAATCGAAGCCGGAGCGTGGCGCTAGAGATGGCTTGGTTGTCGGCGAGGGCTTGCAGTCCAACGCCATACGAATTAGTCTCGTGGTAGAAGGGAGGAGGGTGAAGAAGGTGACACGCCAGATTGAGGAGAAGAGAAATCTAAGCGCGTGAGGGGTTTAAAATTTAGATTTATTTCGGCCAATTAGGTTGCTTCTTTCCTTCTCATCGGACCAATTTATTCTTACTTGAACCATCCTCTATATATATATATATATATATATATATATATATATATATATATATATATATATATATATAAAAGAGTTTTGCAGTGAGGACATTGTTTACCATGTAACGAGGGGAGAATTCTAAGACATTAGATCCACCTAAATCAAAAGGCTACAATTTAATTAATAGAAAAAAAAATAGAAAAAAAAAAGAAACGGTTACTCTCCCTCACATCTCTCTCCCTCAATCTGATCCTTTCAAAATACATTCCTCGATTTGAGTTTTTCAAAACAAATGGTGTTCCAAAATGATATCTTCCATGACAATTCAATTATTTTACGTGACAAGCTGATATGCAAATTCATTTGTAACACACACTTATAAATTGTTTTACTTGATATTCACATTTAAAGAATAATTTATTCATACTTAAACTGTCTAATATTCATATTTAAATTGTCAAATATCTATATTCAAATGGATAAGTATTAAATTTAAAATGAGTAATTATTATAGTTATTATTAAACTAATTTTTCACTTTTAGATGAGTAATTATTCACAATTATCAAACTAATAATATATATACTGAATGAATGTTGGTATTATGCAGAGGCAGAGCTAGGGGGTCCTAGGGGTCACGTGATCCCCCCCCCCCCCCCAATCCTCATCTGAAAAATTACCTAGGTGTATTCTCCTCGTCGATAGCTTTCTTTTAATATATAATACGCCCTAATCCGAAATTTGAGTAAAAAGTTATGAATGTTTGAAAATTACAGCAGTATTAATCATTTTAGTTTTATTTCAATATATTATAATACTTTATTATTTTACTTAAATTGATATTCACATATTATAATTCATCCCAAGAGCTTCGAAATCATAGGTTATATTACTTATTTTGAAAATATGGTAAGAAGTTACGCAAATTTAAATTTTTTATATCTAATTATACATTATTACATGTTAATAATGTAATGTTTATTTATTTCATTTTATATCTTTATTTTTCGTTTTTTATCCTTATTTTCGTTTTATATATTTGTAGTATTTTCGAAACCATAGGTTGACAATAGTTTGTACTATCGAACACGTTGTGTTTTACGATTTTTTTTCTCGATCTTATTGTTGACTACTGTGGTGACCCCCCGCTCAAAACTTTCTCGCTCCGTTCCTGGTATTATTCATATTTAGCAAATTAATTAATCATCTATATTTGAATAATTAAATAATTAAAAATGAATAACCAATAGTTAACCGTTGAAGAATAACAAATGCATTAAAAATGAATACATAGCAAGCAGCAGTTACTATTTAGAGTAAAGTTTTTTTTTTTTTTTTGAATAGGTAAATTTTCGGTTGGAGAAATCCTAACCGATAGCATCCCGATGGATGAGATCATTAAGATCAGTATTCGATGTTAAGGCCGCCCCATTAACAAGGCGGCCAAGGTGTGCGACCTTGTCAGCCGTCGTGTTACCCTCACGGGGCACATGCGAGAAAACCACGGTTTGGACTTCAGTTAATTGACGTTTGATGTCTCCCATTAATAGTTCTATTTCCCAAGGGCAAGAGCTATTATATTTGAGGTTGTCAATAACCGTTTTAGAGTCTCCTTCAATAACAAGTTTAGTACATTGAAGTTGTTTAGCCGCTTGAATTCCTATTCTCAGAGCCATAGTTTCAGCCTGGATTGGAGAAAGTTTACCTAATTGTGTTGCACCTAGTTTAATTGCTTTGCCTTCATGATCTCTGATTATGTACCCGGCTGAAGATATTCCCATTTCATTAGTAGCTCCATCGAAATTTAATTTGAGAAACTCCCTCTCTGGCTTTCGCCATTTTACATTTCTCCTGCTAATTGCCCTTTTCTGCTTATTTTGTTGTGTTGTGGTGGGATTAGACTCAATCTCATCTTTTACTCTTGCACGTTTCCATTGTTTTTTAATATTGTATATGAACTGTTGTATTTCCCCTTGGGATGGCGATCTCTTTCTCTGGAAAGCCATTTGGTTCCTAAAAAACCAAAGTGTCCACCATTTAACCGCCAGATCCACTTTTTCCTCCTTATTCAAATGTTTTCCTACTAGATTCATTATACTACTACCATTCCACCTGCTGTTGGATCCTTGTCTGATTAAATTTCCTAGCTTTTTATCCGTTAGGCCGTTCTGTATCACAAACGAGCATTCTATCAATAGGTGTTGTTCGTCCTCACAACACCTTTCGCATAATACACATTGGGTAGGGATTGGGGTTCCTCTCTTACTTAGTCTGTCTTTAGTTGGTAGTCCATTCTGTGCTACTTTCCACAAATAGTTTTTTATTTTTGGCATGGTATTCACCTTCCAAATCCACCCATTCGGGTCATCTGAGAAATCGTCTATGTTTGTTATCAACTTGATTGTGCTTGATGTGGTAAACCAACCATGTTTATCAGGCCACCAGTAACTATTTAGAGTAAAGTGTTTTTACGCTAATAGCATTTACGGTTTTTTTTTTATCAATTAAATTGTAGCCCTTTGATTTAAATGGATCCAATGGCTTAGAATTCTCCCTCCGTTACATGGTGATAATCGATTCACCAGAGAGCTCCCCTATATATATATATATATATATATATATATATATATATATATATATATATATATATATATATATATATATATATATATATATATATATGTAAAATTGTCTTAGGGTGTAAAATGCTTAAGATGTAAAATTCTCTTAATGGGCCTAATTTTTTTAAGTAAATTGCTAACGGGCCTAATTTAATTAGTAAAATGTCAACCTAATGTGCCCCTGCCCATGTGCCCCCTACTTTGCCCCCCTCCCCGTGCAAGATTTTTTTTTCTTCGTCCCATTAATTTTTATCGTGTTAACACTTTCTGTTGTGCAAGTATAACTTGATGTTGTGCACATTTAACATCATGTTGTGCAAATATAACTTTATGTTGTGCAGGCATAATAATTCCTTATGGGTAAATAGGTAAATGGGCTTATTTCAATTATAAAAATTTATAATTGAAATATGCTTAATTTATCGGTAAATGAGACTAATTTTATGGGTAAATAGGTAAATATGTCTAATTTTTTGGGTAAATGCACTTTTTTCCGTTTTCAAAACTTTTTATTGTGCAAATATAAAGTGTGTAAATAAAATGATAATGCGCAAGAATAAAATGACGATGTGTAAGAGTAATAATATGAAGTGCACAATTAAGATTGTAACGGTCCAGAATTATGATTTTCGGGTTACGTTTCAAAGGATAAAACCCCTTGTTCGGATCTTACAATCCAGGTACGGGTCGAGGTTTCAAACCTCAAAAGAATATCTTTTTAAAGCAGGGATTCTGAACCCCAAAGAAATCAGAGGGTTGTTGGGTACCCTCAGCCTGTCTTATAGACTAAGTCGCAAAAATTCATTTAAGAGTAACTGCGAAAACGAAAAGAAGGTACAACTTACCACGATGAAGCCGGGTCAAAACCAAAAACATGGTAAATACGAGTATCCAAATTATCTAAGTTTATAAGTATGGAAGTCGGTCTTTTAGTCCAATAATCGCCAAAAAGGAACCCCGTCATATAGACATCGAGCACTCAAAATCTGTAGAAAATACCTTTAAAAGAAGAACGGGGAAAGGAGCCAGATCGAGCCACGCATGCGGGACCGGCAGTCCTCGCTGAGGCCACATAGTATGTGCTATACCTAATAATGATGTTCTAATACAGTACAAAAGTTAAACACACTAGCATACTCCTAGTTATAATAATGTGCAGAAATAATGTAAAGGGCCCAAGACAATGCCAAGTGGCATATCCCCAAATCTGTGCCCACTCCGGGGCATATATGTCTGTACCTCGCTCCGAAGCAGCCCAGGTAGGACGCTCAGTAGGTGCCGCAACCTATATGTCAGTACCTCACTCCGAAGCAGCCCAGGTAGGACGCTCGGTCACCGCCGCAACCAGATCATATATAAGACTCGATTGACTTAGGGCACCCGATGAGGATGGGCTACCCTATAACCCTAGCAAAGACTCTAGGACTATCACAGATAACGGTCGTTCTTTTTTCAAACGCATAAAGTAAGAAAATGCTCATTCAATTAGTGCAACCTAAACAGGATACTACATGATCATGTTTTTATGCATATGCAACACCTAACATAAAATGCAACAACAGGCATGAGAGTCCAACCTGAGTAAGCCCCCTAGGGAACTTACCTGAAGATGCAAAACATAAGGATAACACGAGCAAGGAACCAAATGCAAGTCCAAAGCGATCCAAAAGCAATACACACCTATCATCAAGTCATTTCCATAAGCTATTGGGCCAATATTCATACACACGAGACCCAGTTCTCAACATACTCAAAACCAATTGATAGTAAAACCATTTTTCCAAAACGTTTTCGATATTATCCACATCAACCAAAATCATTCTCCCAATTTCCTTTTCAAAACCAACATCATCAAACAAAGACAAAGAATCCCGACATTAAATATTTAACCTTAAAAATAATACCTCAAAATCATATTATAGAATTATTTCCGGCATTTTGGTTTTCCAAACACAAATTCTTAAAAGATATTTCCGAAAGCTTGAAAACTCATTTTAAATCATTTCTCAAAATTACAAATTATAACAACACTAAATACATATTCCAAATAATGCCTCTTTTAAACCATATTATAATATAATAAAATTCCATAATTTATAAAATCACCACATCATAATATTAATAATATTTCAGAATTAATTTAACATTAACTAAATGCTTCTAACGAAATTCATATAACATATATGATATATATAGAAACCACACATAACAATCAACATCCCAAATGAGAGAAATTAGACCCAAACCCCAACTCACCAACCCGGAATGAAAGGCCCAAACCCGAAACCCAAGCTGAAGCCCAAGACTCGGCCCACTCTCAACCCATCATTTTCCCTTTAATGAACCGAACCAGAGTTGAAAGGGAGAAAACTGGGGGAAAAGAAAGAAAGGAGTGAACCGGTTCAATGAACCCGCCTCCAACCTCTAGATCTGGACACAAGCACGACGGAAAGAAAGACGGGAGGAAGAAGAGAGGAAATCCTTGCTCGCCGGCAGCGACTCCTTCCGACCCAAAACTCGTCCAATCAGACCGACTCGACATTCCGACCACCCTGACCCCGGAAAGACTCAAACGCGAGGGAAATGAGAGGAAGAAAAGCGGGATTACCGAGATCGGCGTGATTCTGACAACCTCCGGCTACAATGGCGGATTCAGCTAAAATTGACGGGAAGGAAACGCGGATCGAGCATAGGAAGAGGTAAGGCATGAGTACGAGCTTGATTGAAAGGGATTAGAATGGAAACGAGAGAGAAAGCGTAATGAACCTTCACGGGAAACAAGGCGCACTCGCGGCTCCGACGATGAGGGAGGGTGCTCCTGGGTGTCGCAGGACGTCAGTGGAGGTTCTGAGGTGCTTGGTGAGGACGGCTGTCGAAATAGGAGATGGAGGTGCTGCTGCATCGAATTGACTCGGATGAGGAGTTGCAATGAAGAATGGGCGGAGTCTGGATGAAATGAAAGGTTGTGTGTTTGGTGTCTCTTAAATCGAAAGGGGGAGTAGATCATGGGAAGAACTGGGTTCGTTTTATTAAAAAATAAAGAGTGATGGCTCCCTTGGGTTGTTGCAGACGGAGCAAAACATGGGAGAAGGGAGAAGGAACATATAGAGTAGAAGGGAAGTGCAGGAACCAAGGGTGGGTTAGGATTCAACATAAAGAGGGAATGTTGCAGAGATGTTGATTTGGCGTGGCTGCAGGTGGGGAGAGAGAGCTGATTTGCATCTTTGCCACAATGGAGAACAAGGGTGAGTGAGGGAGGAGATAAGGGGTGTGTTGTGTCTCACTAATTCAGGCAAAAAGCTGGGATGGTAGCTGTAATTCGGAAGAGAGGGAGAGAAGAAGACAAGTAAATTGGTCCCCAAAAGATATTTCAAGATACCCGGAAAACAAATCCCAAAACCCGCTCTTTCGATCTTATCCGATCCAACTCAAAACGATCTTCAAAACGATTTTCAAATTTCCAAATCCGAGTTTAATAATGAACTCCAAATATTATCTTCAGTTTTCGCATATAGGAGCGGGATAAAACATAATTTAAACTTTCAACTAAATAATGTCCTAACTCTTTTTTGAAATATTTAGATTAAAACCAATAGCTCAAGGACGGAAATTCCAAACCTCTCAAATACTCCCTCCGTTCTAAAATATAAGACTTTTACTATTTACGCACGCTTTCTTATGATGATAAAAACTATATAAAATATTAATTTTTTTATTAATTTTTTTTAATAATCTCGTACTTCTTACTAATAAGTACGAGATTATTAAAAAAATTAATAAAAAAATTAATATTTTATATAGTTTTTAACATCCTAAGAAAACGTGCGTGAATAGTAAAAGTCTTATATTTTAGAACGGAGGGAGTATTAGAAAGCAGAATGATTATAAATCACTATTTAAATAATTTAATATTATAAAATTTCCCGGTCTTTACATCATCCACCTCTAAAAACAAGTCTCGTCCCCGAGACTAAAATCATTCTAAAACAAGGGGGTGAAGTTTGAAATTAGTGAGTCCAAGAATCATGTCATTGGCTCCGCAAGCATCTCATAAGGGCCCGTATGAGGTCCTCACAGTACTCATGACTTGATCATAATATTCCCAATTGGTCGTAGCAAGTATACGATATGGGCCCCTACCACACCCTTACCTTGACCTTTCGGTTATATCATAACTTGAAACGCCCCTACTAGGTCTTAGCATGCATTCTATATGCGCCCCTATAAAATACCTCTATCACTTCGTGAGACGTTATAGTATAAGGTCGGGTTGAAAAGTTTCAAAAGGGATTCCGCAATTGAAAAAGATTAGCCTCAACATCGTTGAAATTCTCGGTAACGTTTATTCCTTACAAATCTAAGTTAATCGTTTTCAAAATCATTCAAATCTTCAAATTCAACGTTTAATCAAGCAAATTTGCACCAAAACAAGTCAAATCCTTTCAAATCAAGATTTCGTCAAAATCTTCCAACAACCAATTCAGTTTATCGCATAACCATTAATCAAATTCATAAGCTCGGAGGTGGAATCATCCACCTCTAAGGGCTAATCCTATATTATCTTCCTAGTTTCCAGATCGTGCAACATTATTCACAACTCAACAAGTACCATAAACAAAAGTGTCATCGACTCTTATATAAGCATAATACCATAAGCCATCTCACACATGGCAAGTCCCACATCATATTATAGTCACAAACCATCACATAACCGTCTAACATAAACAAAAGCATGCCAACAAGTCTCAAGTAACAAAGAAACAACAAGCCTCAACATACTACGAATCATAAGGTATATCTATATCATACTGAAGGCATCACAAGTGCATAATCGAATGCTCATCACTCATAACGTAAGCACACATGTCCAGAAATCAACGGGTTAGGTTTTATGGGGTTAGTACGTCAGTACACATTAAATTTCACAATCGCATATTGATATCGCAACACAAGTAGAACATATTCATCCCATTAAAATATCAACACAACAAAGTCATGCTATTAAGATTTAGAAAAGGAAGATCAAGCAGTATATAAATCATCAAAATGTCAATATGCTCTGAAAGACATCACCTTAACTCATCATAAATATCAAATGACGGTCATTTAGAAATCATGCACCATTATCTCATATATACTAATTATGATCATACTTCAAGTCATATTCATCATTTACATAACCAATAAGCATGCTTGTCAACCATATAGTACACATCATGCTTACTACCACATAATAAAACATCATGCTTCCACATAATAACACATCATTATCTCATAGTTCATATATCATATCACAACACATCCTAACATGCTTCTAAACAACATAACATGATAGCAATGCATCAATATATCATGATAACGCCTGTCACCACCAACTAGATTTCAATATTGCAGAACAATCGGGTAGTACCCTTCCATATCAGGTTCATCATGGGTGCTATCTAACATCATGCAAGCACATATTAATAAATCACAATATCAAGAAGATCCTCACATCATGCCAGTCAAAATAAAACACAATCCCCACTTGCCCATCTCCACTCTCAAGCCAAGACTAATCCTCTTCTATGTAAAGGCTCGGATTTTTAAAATATTAATTTTTGGAAAAAATAAAATCAAAATGAATTTAAGACAAATTCCGGCCCAAATTTTTATTTTAAAGATCGAATCCGTCTTTCATTTCGGGTTTTGAACGACCAAGCAGCGGAAATTTAAATTCCCGACTCAAGATCTCAATTCCGTCATCTTTCTCACATCCTTATCCAAACTCAACCTTGGATCCCACAATTTGAGATCTACTTTTAAGATTTCCCATCTCTTTCAATCTTTCCCTAATTAACCCAACACCCACATGTGCTCTTTTTCTTACCTTGCTTTGATTTACCAAAAATGGAAGTAAGGTTCTATGCTTTGTCCAATGGGTACAATCAAGAACTCAAGTAAACCCCAAGATTTGTCCATAAAAATCTGAACTTGAACACATCTTTCCACACAAACACAAGGAACCAAACACATCTCTCCTTTCTCCCTTGGAGGAAGCACCGAGAGCTCCCTCCTCCCACCTCCATTGCCGCCACACCTCAACATCTCCACCACCACACCTCCATCACGACTGCACACCACCTCCCCACCAGCCTTCGTCGCCGGCCACCAGCAGCAGCACCACCTCCCGGAGCCGCCAGCGCCGCCTCGTCGTCCTCCCTTGCGCCCTGTTTCGAATTTGAAGAGCGGTAAGCCCTTCCGTCCTTCCTTCCGCTCTCAAACTCGATAAAGATCTGCCTTTTGACCTCCTATTATCGTCCTAGGCCGAGATCTCCCTGTTCCGACGCCGACGAAGCTCAATCGAGCCCCGACGCTTTCCTTTCCGGCGAAGATCCGAATCTCGGTGAGAACTTCTCTCCCTCCCTCCTTTCTATGTTCGATTCCATGCCATTCAGTGCCGGGAAGGTGGTCGGAGCAGGCCTTCGTCGCCGGCGACCCCCCCCTTCCTCCTTTCTTCTTCCTGATTTTCGAGTGCAGTGGGAGAGGTGATGAATAGTGATTTTAACTGGGTCCGGGTTTCTGTTTTAAAATAAGGGTCGGTTCAGCTATATTATTTATTATTTCCGGTTCGGTTTTCCTCATAAAAATCAGATTTGGTATAAGGGTTGGGCTGGATCCGAATTTAAGAAAGATTTTGGGCCTTTCTTTTCTTGGGCCTAAATTTGGAAGATGTGTTTAATAAGGGAAGATGATTTCTAAAGTCTCATATTATATTTCCGATATGAAATATATTAAATAAATGGAATATTACATTTTATATAATAATATTGATGAGGGTTTAAATTGTTATATGTTGATTTTATAAATGTTATGTATGTTATTTTGTTGTATTAATAATATATGATGCGGTCTTTTTGGAAACATTATACTTCTAAAATTATGATTTACATATTTAAGTTGTGTTATAAATATTATCACTTGGAAAAGGTTAGTTTATAATGTTAAAACGTGATTTTGGGAAATTTGAAATGATTTATTTATAAATGTAGTTGGTGTTTATTTAGTCATATATTGTCATAAGTTATTTAAAAAGGAGATTCTCAAGTTTTCGGAAATATCTCTTCAAGGATTGTGCTTAGAAAACCAAAATGCCGGAATTGATTCTATAATATGATTTGAGGTATTTGTTTTAAGATTTAAATGTTTAATATCAGGATTCTTTTTTTTGGATTGATGATGTTGGTTTTGAGAGGGAAGTTGGAAATATTGTTGGTATGTTTTATCAATGGTTTTGATTGGAAGAATGCTTTTGGGTCGATGCTGATCAAATCGGAAAGGGTTTTGGAAAATGGTTTTATCGTCGATTGGTTTTGAGGATATTGAGAACTTGGGTTCGTGTGTGTGAGAATGTTGGTACATTAGCTTATGAAAATGGCTTGATTATAGGTGTGTATTGCTTTTGGATTGCTTTGGACTTGCATTTGGGCCATTGCTTGTATTATCCTGCTGTTCTGCATCTTCAGGTAAGTTCCCTAGGGGGCTTACTCAGGTTGGACATTCATGCCTGTTGTTGCATTTTATGTTAGGTGTTGCATATGCATAAAAGCATGCCATGTAGTATCCTGTTTAGGTTGCACTAATTGAATGAGCATCTGCTTACTTTATGCGTTTGAAATAGAACGGCCGTTATCTGTGATAGTCCTAGAGTCTTTGCTAGGGTCATAGGGTAGCCCAGCCTCATCGGGTACCCTGAGTCAATCGAGTCATGAACTTCCTTATATTATGAGATGCATGCGGGCTTTATTTTGGAGCGGGTTAGGCATGCGTGCCACCCGATTATGATGGAATGCATTCACGAGCTGGCCAGTCTCCGCCCTATCGGAAGGGGGTGGAGGTAGGAGAGGGATATGCCACTTGGCATTGTCTTGGGCCCTTTACAGTATTTTTACACATTACTATAATGAGGAGCATGCTAGTGTGTTTGACTTTCGTACTGCATTAGAGCATCTTTATTAGGTATAGCACATACTATGTGGCCTCAGCGAGGACTGCCGGTCCCGCATGAGTGGCTCGATCTGACTCCTTTCCCCGTTCTTTTTTTAGGCATTTTCTGCAGATTTTGATTGCTCGATGTCTATATGACGGGGTTCCCTTTTTGCGAATTGAAGAACCTGGCTAAATCTCTAACTCATTATAAATGGTAATCATCCACTTATGTTTTGGTTTTGACCCGGCTCTGCCGTGGCGTTTTGTATCTTAATTTTGCCTCCGTCTTGCTTCCGTTTGAAATGAATTTCGCGAGTTAGTCCCTAGGACAGGTTAAGGGTACCCAACGGCTCTACGATATTTTCAGGGTTCGAAATCCCTCTTTATTACTGACCATAAAAAAATGAGTTTGAAACCTCGACCCGTACCTGGATTGCAAGATCCAAACAAGGGGTTTCATCCCTTGAAACGTAACCCGGAAATCATAATTCCGGGCCGTTACATTCTAGACTTGTCAACGTCAACTCAGACAAAAAATTCCCTAAAGAAATCCTAATTCATCTCGATGCTCAAATCTCGCCCCTCCTTCCGCCAAACACTACCACACCATTCACCTGTAAGAACTCAACTCATATCTCTAACTTCACACCCAAGGACCCTCTAATACCATATCCTCAATATTTATGAGCCCTTCCTTACACTCCTCGTACTACCTGAAGCATCACCAGCATCACCTAGAAGCTCATCAGAACCACCAACATTGCCTCCCATAAATCCCAAAGCTCACTCAGTCTTACCTAAGCCAACATCCCTCTCTCGCGACTCACCTCCTAATACCATCGATCATCTCAACTGCCCAAAATTCTTTCACCGCTCTCCAACCACACTACCAAATGACCTCACTCACAGGTTTAAGGAAGAAGCAATCATGAAAATCATCAAACATAAGGTCTACATCATATCAACTACCATTCATAAACATAAAATCATGGGTTCAACAAATCTCAGTTTACAATCATGCTCAATAACCATCGCAAACACCATATAAGAACATAATCAAGTCAAGCTAACATGTTGCATTATAACCTTATCAGATACGATTCAGGCTTTTTAACATATGTAGTTCACATTTTACAGGCAAAGGAATTCAAATCATGCTTAGCAACTCAGCGTAGCAACAAGGTAAGACATCATGGTACATGAGATCTATAAGTCATCAAATCATATCATCATAGACAACATGCAGTCAGGCAACAGTCATCATCAAGTCAGCACATCAACACGTAAATCTCATCACTAGGTCAGTGCAATATTGTCGTCAACAAATTCAAAAGGGTTAGCAATTCGAACGGAGAACACTCCCGCTTGTATGTCATATCGTACACAATAACCGTAATTCTCGATGCGTGCCCGTTCCGCTGACATCATAGATCCTGAGGCCCGCGAGTTATGGGCCCACGCTTCCGTTGCGCAGCTCTATTGCTATCTAACCTTTTGTTCCCTCTTCCACGTAGTCGCTCACCCAATGTATCACGCAAGAGTCCAAGTTAGGGGAGATAGGGGAGTGACAAGAGAAGACAACCCCAATTCTTTTCGGGGACAAACACGAACCACAACTAAAGACGACCACTAGAGACGAAATTCCGACCTGAGAATAGCAACGATGCCCTTATGGAAGTTTATTTAGGTTATAATCGCGATAGGCAAACACGGATTCATCGTGAGGAATGTCAATCGCACTAATCCACACTAACATATACCTATCTCAAGGGGGACAACATTCGTATTTATTTTCAAAGACACCATCGAGTCCTACATGGTACTAGCGATACATGGCATGATACAAGCATAATCATGAGTCATTAAAAGGAGTTCATCATAATATTCACGAAGCACGAGGCATCATCAAAAGTAACAAGAAGGACATCATGGGCAATAAATTATAATCATGCCAAGAACAAACCATCATAAAGCACATATATGGTACAATAGTCATCACATCATAGAACAAGTACAACACGTGATCATTTAGCGAGTCATATTGGGAATCATAAGCCCTACAGGACACTACTGGCACATATCAAACATGAATACAATCAAGATAATGCAATTAAATTCATCCTAACATTCAGGTGTCATGCGTGTGCGAAATCATAATATAACGTGGTGTGTGATCATGCGAGGTGTCAAGCCATACGTTCATGCAAGTACAAGAAGATGTCATATAGTAATAGAGGAATACCACCGAGTGAGAACATGTAAGCATGCTAGGACCTACCATTGCAGAAAGCAAGTCGGTCATCGAATTTAACATCATCTAGCCAAGATGAGTAAGACATGTTATGGTAATAGAAAGTGGGAAGAATCACATTATCAGGAACCTAGTTTGAGAGAGAATCAGCAATAATGCAGGAAAGATATAATTCACATGAGCCACAACCAAGGATCCTACATGATACTAAAGGCTCTACATAACATACGATACATGCATGCAACTAATCATGGCGACACATAAGAAATCAATTCAATCACATTTCAACAATATAGAAACATGAGGAAGGTTTTACGATGTATAACACAAGTTTAAGTAATGGCAATATGACTAGAATACGGGGACATGAGCCCAAATCAACACATACTAGGATAAAACATGCATTTCTCAGGACTCAATTATACCACATACTCTCCATCCAACGCAAGTAATCACACAACAATACAAATTGCAAAACAACCAACGTTAATTAATCTGATGAATACATAATAGATGGTCATACTATAGATTCTTGTCACAAAAGGATACTAAGCATTGACACGTCAGCACCCAACATGCTAAGGCAATCATCTACAAGCATTCATACAAAGGGGAGTTGATCACACTATCATGAACTTAATCAAAGAGGAAATAACGATCATGTAGATTCTCATCATAAGGTTCATCCTTCCAATCAACCATACGACCAATAGGCTAAGTAAACATGCTATAACAACATACAGTCATGATAGAAGGCAAGACATAACACGAGACTTGAGCAATATAATCAATCACATATGTAATAGCATGAGCAGTCTGTACTAATGGCCATTTGCAAGGTATATGCAGGAGGCTATAAGATCATGTCATGCAATTCAGAGAGAGAGTCATCATTACAACCAGACAGAGATCCCTAAGGGCAACCATTGACGTTTCACTACAAGAAAACATGGATTGGGCGACGAAATAAAAATTCTGGGGCGACAATACAATTTTCGTTGCCAAAAATTGAAAATGCGTGACAAATCCATACTTCATTGCACAACAACACTATACGGTGACGTAATATTGTTTTTGTCGCCCCTTACGTGCATTGGCGACAAGATAAAAATTTGTCGCCGTACAATGTTATTTTGGCAACAAATTATGAAAATAGTCACAAAAATTCTCATATGGTGCGACAAATAGTCATTTGTTTCCCTATATCATACATTGTGCGAAAATTATACGTTTGTCGCATTAAAGGAAAGACTTGGTGCAACAAAATCCATGTTTTGTCGCCATAAGTGAAGGTTTTGGGCATCAACAATAAGTTTGTGGCCCTAATTGAAGGTTTTTTGTGACGAAATGCATATTTGTCACCCTATTAGAAGGCTTTTGCAACAATTACATGTTTGTCACTCTAATTGAAGGTGTTTTGTGACGAAATGCATATTTGTCACCCTATTAGGAGGCTTTTGCAACAATTACACGTTTGTCACCCTAATTGAAGGCTTTTGTGCAACAAAAATATGTTTTGTCGCCCTCAAATGAAGGCTTTATGCGTCATTACCAAAATCGAGGCCCAACCTTATTGTCTATGGTGACAAAAAACTCTTCTTTGTCGCCCAAAATCACTATATGGTGTGATGAAACTGTCATTTGTCGCCCAACATATTCACAATATAACCCACTAATCATAAATCAATTTCATTATATCTAATACATGAAAAAAAAAAGTACTAATTTTAATACATACTTTTTTTTAATTACTTATGTTTTTTAAATATAAGTTTATTGACATAATATTAATTAGTATATTTGATTGTATCCATATATTAAAATATGTTAATTTTAATACATATTCACTCCTTATAATGCACACATGAGAAAATTTGTGAGCCATTAGATGAGTTTTACTGAATGGATAGATTTTAAACTAAAAATTAATAAATAAAAATCCTTTTAAAAAAATTAATTAGATTCTCTCTCCATATCTATTATTCTCTCTCACCAATTTGTTAAACGCGTACGATTGAAAATTTAAACGCTATAAAAATCAATATTCATTTGAATATAAGTCAATATTCATCCAAATATAGATATATTCAAATGAATATTCAAACAACTAATATTCATACTCATTTGAATATATGAATATACATTTATTCAATTAAATGAATAGGGATATTCAAATGAATATTCATTTAAATGAAAAGGAGAGACAATATTAGCCTAAAGGAGGGATGAAATCCATTTCTCTCATTCAAATGAATATTTATTTGAATATATGAAAATACCTATATTCATATTCAAATGAAAATGAATATGGATATTCGTATGAATCTATTTTGATACTCCCTCCGTCTTGCAAGGACACTTTGGTTCATCACCCCTCTTTCCCGTGTGACTCTGGTACGACTCTTTATGGCAAGGACACTTTGGTTGATCGTCATAAGGATTGAGAAGGACAGCCTCAGAAACACCTTACTCTTGACTCAAAATGACACCAAGAACTACCTACCAATACTCACTCAGACAACCTTCATATCCATACATGATTTTCCGACACAATGTGTTTACCAACCCGATTTCCCGTGAAAGACATTGACCTCCAGAAGAAAGATTCGATAGAACCGAAAAAGGTTTAACATAGTGGAAAAGACTGTCCCACATAAGTTGGGCTTGACCACATAAGAACAAGGGTACTCCCGCTATCCCGTTTGCACAGATCATTCAAAACATATTTAATTGTTAGGCATACCAATCAGATTAGCATATCAAGCACTCAACATAGAATCAGTCAATGACAATTATAATGACCTTCTTCAAGGAAGATCGTGCTCAGACTCAATATATAAAGCACATCAAGCTATCTAATGTCTCTCTTCGAGGAGCGACTGACCGGAGGGGCAAAAACCTCGCGATCCTACCTAACTCGCCACTCCAACCACCTTGGTGCAATCTCCTTGGAGTCTTTCAGAGCCTCTATAAAGAGCAAGCTAGTATTTTTCCTTCCCAACTACACCCAATAGGGGTTGTCTAGTGCCTTTACTACTCACTTGTTTCCCCGTTTGGTTGGTTTTCCTCTTTTATTACAAGTCGAGTTCATTACTTAGTCCAATTTCGGTTAGGCATCTTAAGGTCATTTTGACTTTTTTAAAATCCTTTCAAATCCCTTGAAATTAATGGACGGTTTTCCAAAACATACACTCGACCCTTGCGTACCCGAATTGCACAACCTGGCTCTGATACCAACTTTGTAACGGCACAGAATTATGATTTCCGGGTTATGTTTGAATGGATAAAACCCCTTGTTCGGATCCTGCAATCCAGGTACGGGTCGAGGTTTCAAACCTCAAAAGACTATCTTTTTAAAGCAAGGATTCCGAACCCCAAAGAAATCAGAGGGTCGTTGGGTACCCTCAGCATGTCTTATAGACTAAGTCGCAAAAATTCATTTAAGAGTAACTGCGAAAACGAAAAGAAGGTACAGCTTGCCACGGTGAAGCCGGGTCAAAACCAAAAACATGTAAAATACGAGTATCCAAATTATCTAAGTTTATAAGTATGGAAGTCGGTCTTTCAATCCAATAACCGCCAAAAGGGAACCTCGTCATATAGACATCGAGCACTCAAAATCTGCAGAAAATATCTTTAAAAGAAGAACGGGGAAAGGAGTCAGATCGAGCCACGCATGCGGGACCGCCAATCCTCGCTGAGGCCACATAGTATGTGTTATACCTAATAAAGATGCTCTAATGCAGTACGAAAGTTAAACACACTAGCATGCTCCTAGTTATAATAATGTGCAGAAATAATGTAAAGGGCCCAAGACAATGCCAAGTGGCATATCCTCTGATATGTGCCCTCTCCGAGGCATATATGTCCGTACCTCGCTCCGAAGCAGCCAAGGTAGGATGCTCAGTCGGTGTCGCAGCCTATTTGTCCGTACCTCACTCCGAAGCAGCCCAGGTAGGACGCTCGGTCACCGCCTCAGCCAGATCATATATAAGACTAGATTGACTCAGGGCACCCGATGAGGCTGGGCTACCCTATAACCCTAACAAAGACTCTAGGACTATCACAGATAACGGCTGTTCTCTTTTCAAACGCATAAAGTAAGCAGATGCTCATTCAATTAGTGCAACCTAAACAGGATACTACATGATCATGCTTTTATGCATAAGCAACACCTAACATAAAATGCAACAACAGACATGAGGTCCAACTTGAGTAAGCCCCCTAGGGAACTTACCTGGAGATGCAGAACAGCAGAATAACACAAGCAAGGACCCAAATGCAAGTCCAAAGCGATCCAAAAGCAATACACACCTATCATCAAGCCATTGCCATAAGCTACCGGGCCAACATTCATACACACGAGACCCATTTCTCAACATACTCAAAACCAATTGATAGTAAAACCGTTTTTCCAAAACCTTTCCGATATTATCCACATCAACCAAAATCATTCTCCCAATATCCTTTTCAAAACCAACATCATCAAACCAAGACAAAGAATCCCGACATTAAACATTCAACCTTAAAACCAATACCTCAAAATCATATTATAGAATTAATTCCGGCATTTTGGTTTTCAAACACAAATTCTTAAAAGATATTTTCGAAAGCTTGAAAACTCATTTTAAATCATTTCTCAAAATCACAAATTAGAACAACACTAAATACATATTCCAACTAATGTCTCTTTTAAACCATATTATAATATAATAAAATTCCATAATTTATAAAATCACCACATCATAATATTATTAATATTTCATAATTAATTTAACATTCACTAAATGCTTCTAACGAAATTTATATAACATATATGATATATATAGAAACCACACATAACAATCAACATCCCAAATGAGAGAAATCAGGCCCAAACCCCAACTCACCAACCCGAAATGGAAGGCCCGAACCCGAAACCCGAGTTGAAGCCCAAGACTTGGCCCACTCTCAACCCATCCCTTTCCCTTTAATGAACCAAACCGGAGTTAAAAGGGAGGAAACCGGGAAAAAAGAAAGAAAGGAGTGAACCGGTTAAATGAACCCGCCTCCAACCTCCAGATCTGGACACATGCATGACGGAAAGAGAGACGGGAGGAAGAAGAGAGGAAACCCAGGCTCGCCGGCGGCGACTCCTTCCGACCCCAAATTCGTCCAATCAGACCGACTCGACATTCCGACCACCCTGACCCCAGAAAGACTCAAACGCGAGGGAAAGGAGAGGAAGAAAAGAGGGATTACCGAGATCGGCGCGATTCCGACAAGCTCCGGCTGCAATGGCGGATCCGGCTGAAATTAACAGGAAGGATACGTGGATCGAGCCTAGGAAGAGGTAAGGCATGAGTACGAGCATGATTGAAAGGGATTAGAATGGAAACGAGAGAAAAAGCGTAACACTACAAAAAAAAAACATATTTGCCACCGATGGTAGCAACGACATGGATTTGTCGTGGCCAATGATACAATAATTGCCACGGAAAAGCTACGGCTAGCATGTTGTTGTTGAAATTTGCAACGGCAACGGATTGCCGTGGCAAATTTTGTTACAACCGAGTAAAATTTGCCATGGCAAAGGGATTTCCGTGGCTAACATACATGACTTTTAAAAAAAAAACTAATAAAAATAAAATTAAAAGACCCAGACTTGTAACCCTAGGGTGTGTTTGGATTCCATTGCATTTTAATTATAATGCAATTATTCTACCTCGTTTTATGTGCCTGTTTGGTTCTAAAAATAAAAATATCGTAAAAATCGAGGGAAAACCGTAATTTAACCAAATAATCACATAAATTAAGATAAAATAATTGCATTATAGTTAATACATCGTGAAATCTAAGAACAACGTAATTTAAACACCTTAAAAATTGAGTCAACCAAACACCGTCTTATCATTTTGCATTATAATCATAATGCATTTGGAATCCAAACACACCCCTAATGTCTTCTATCTATCTATCGCGCCTCAACTCTCTCCCACTTCTCTCAAAAGTCAGATCTACTGGATCTAGAAATCTCTCTCGTCCTCTCCCTTGCTCACCTTCGTTCTCAATCATCTTATCAAGTCGCCATCGAAGAGGCCAACCGAAGCTCCTCCTTTCAGATCCGGAGTCGCCGACGAAGGACCACCACGTTTTCGATGGATCGACGCCGACGAAGGAGAGAGAATGACCACCCCGTTAAATTTGTTTTGGGTTTTCTATTTTGTTGGTTTCTTTGTGGTACTGATTTCGCCATTGCTTTTTTTTTGCCCTTTTAAATTCAGTTTGTGCGAAAAGCCATTCTTTGGAGCTAGGGTTTGTAGGTGGCGTTTGGTCTGGCCAGCTAGTTCGATGGCCATTGAAAGATCGCGCTCGATTTGCTGAACCGAAGCCTTGCCAAGATGTGTCATCCCAAATCCGGCTCGCGAGCGCCGAAGGTTGCCTCTAACCCTTACCTGTGAGCATCTTCTAAATTGTAAGGAATTGATTATTATTTGGGGTCCGATTGGGGTTTTTTTGGCATCTGTTTCAATTTGTTAATTAATATGATAGAATTATATTCTTTGTGTTTCCGTTGACAGTATTCTAATATGACTTCTTAGTGTTTCAGAGAAAAATATCATGTACTGTTCTATCATGCTTTTTTTATTTGGGTATTTGACCATTTTCTTTGTAGCTCATGTACTCAGTTGGTTGGATTTATGTAGTAATGGTGCTTTGTAAATTAGTCATCTTGATCTGGCATATGAATTTTAGAAATACTTGAGTTTTGAATTGATCTGGCATATGTGGATTGGCTATAGAAGATGCATTATTTTATACTTCTATTATTGATTATTTCCATTACAATGTCACTGATTTTTTCACTCATGCTCTAGACATGGAACTGCCTGTCTAATGGCTATAAGAGTCCGTTTATGCATTGGCAATGAATGACAGCTTGGACATATCTTGTTTCAGGCTGAACTGAAAAGGTATTTACTCTGGTCATAACTCTAACCCTTTTCTTCCTTTCTTACTATACAAAGAAATAAATGAATTGTATTTGTGGTTTGATCTTTAATCTCCAAGCATTTGGCCATACTTATGCAGATTCTATTTTATTCTAGAATAAAAGAAACCTACTCAAAACAAATGTAATGTTTTTTTGCCACTTCTATGCTTGCATTTCTGATCTGTCATGGTTTTCGGTTTTCTCCCTGTTACTACAGTTGTCATACTCCCGTCATGCTCCCTGTTACCACTTCTAATGCCATCAAGAGAAGAGGATTTTGGCAAACAACTACAATATCTTTTAGGGGAGAAACTGAAAGGTAAGCATACTCCAGACATACTAAAAGGTAGGCTTTTGACAAACAATATCCTTCTCTGATTGATTATTAGTCGGAAATAAATTTTGTTCATATATATAGCAAATAAAATTTATGGAATGCTACCCTTCTTTGTTTGATCATTACTGGTTCTGGATGTTGTTTGAATTATTGGCTGGACTTAGATCAGTTTTTACTTATTAGTAGTTTCACATTATAAGTGTAGTATACGTCTAGTGATATAAGTTTCAATTTCATATACCTGTCTTTACATCATCATGGAAATGAAAAGCTAAAGGTGGAGCCATCTGTGAATTTGTTCTCATAGAAGTAACAAAAAAGTTCATGAAAAAATTAACAAAATTAAGATAAAAAAGTTCAAGTGGAACCATCTTGTAAAAAGTTCAATTTTAATTTATTATTCATTTAGAGAAGTAGTGGACATCAAATGCTCAAGGCAAGGGATGCTAATTGGAAATCTCATGGCAGTTCCGCTAGAAGTTGCACTAAGGTTCACTTTGAGATACCACTCGCTCACTGTTCGCTCCCTTTTGAATATTGATTTTTGCAAGTGTTGTTTTTGCGCTCATTTGACATTATCAAATTTCCATATGACAGGTGCACAAGCAAGCAATCGCCCTTGGTAGATCTGTGGACCTGGCAAAGCGCAATAGCTATGATGAGCTGCTAGCCAAGTTGGACCGTTTGTTTGGCTTTGATGGTATACTTGTATTAGCCGAGACTTAGCCTTGTGAGACTTCGAATTAATCTTGTAGATAGCTTCTTTCCTGAATGAGGTTGTTTTGGTATTGCATGTGGAGTTCGAAACTATGTTAATTTTATGTGTTGCCTCTGGTAGGTGGTAGAGGACGAACAACAAATGCTCACGGGGTATATTGTGTATTAAATAGGATTTTTTTTGTTTATAAACTATTTAGTTTTGGATATTTTGTTACACATGTGAATTTGCATAATTATGTATATATAAACTGCATTGTATAATTAATTAAATATGTATATTTTGTTTTAGGAAGATTCAAATTGGAGGTTTTATTTAGCACTGCTGCACTGGCGTGAAAAATAGCTGCGTTTTTTTTTTATAAAAAATGAGACTTTTTAGCCCGGACCTAAAAAACCCGGGCTAAAAAGTAGTTTTTTTTTTATTATCCGGAAATAATTTAAGCAATGGCATACTGCCGTCGCTTTGCCGTGGCTAGCCATTAGCCACGGCTGTTTCCGTTGCTAGCAGAATTTTGCCACCGCGGGTTTGGTTACGCCTGCCTTCCCGTCGCTACGGCCGTTGCTAACCTCCTTTGGCCACAACAATTTCACTTTTGGCCACCGTAAAAGGCCGTTGCTAATTTGTTTTTTTTGTAGTGTAATGAACCTTCACGGGAAACAAGGCGCGCTCGCGGCTCCGACGATGAGGGAGGGTGCTCCTGGGTGTCGCATGACGTCAGTGGAGGTTCTGAGGTGCTTGGTGAGGACGGCTGGCGAAATAGGAGACGGAGGTGCTGCTGCATCGAATCGACTCGGAGGAGGAGTTGCAATGAAGAATAGGCGGAGTCTGGATGAAATGAAAGGTTGTGTGTTTGGTTTCTCGTAAATCAAAAGGGGGAGTAGACCATGGATGGGTTGGGATTCAACATAAAGAGGGGAGAGATGTTGGTTTGGCGTGGCTGCAGGTGGGGAGAGAGAGCCGATTGGCATCTTTGCCACAATGGAGAACAAGGTGAGTGAGGGGGGAGATAAGGGGGTGTGTTGTGTCTCACTAATTCAGGCAAAAAGTTGGGATGGTAGCTGTAATTCGGAAGAGAGGGAGAGAAGAAGCCAAGTAAATTGGTCCCCAAAAGATATTTCAAGATACCCGGAAAACAAATCCCAAAACCCGCTCTCTCTATCTTATCCGATCCGACTTAAAATGATCTTCAAAACGATTTTCAAATTTCCAAATCCGAGTTTAATAATGAACTCATGATATTATCTTCAGTTTTCGCATATGGGAGCGGGATAAAACATCATTTTAACTTTCAACTAAATAATGTCGTAACTCTTTTTGAAATATTTAGATTAAAACCAATAGCTTAAGGACGGAAATGCCAAACCTCTCAAATCTTAAAAAGCGGAATGATTATAAATCACTATTTTAATAATTTAAAATATAAAATTTCCCGGTCTTTACAAAGATTATTGTTAATGTGTCTTGAATCATTTTTCACCGGCATCGCATCGGGGGGTCTGGGGGTGGAGCTCTCCGGCGGTGGTCTCGCTGACCGATTAGCGAGTAAGGGTCTAGGGGCGATTTCTCTCGCGGGGGGGGGGGGGGGGTGTTAGGGGGCAGTGCCACCCCACTTTTACGGTATGCAATGTTTATTTTAAACAGACTTATCGTTTATTTGTTTTCAAGCATTTAACAATTTCAAATTAAAGTGCATAAATAAGATTAAAATGTGCGAATATAATATTATGTTGTGCAAATATAACATTATGGTGTGCATATATAATAGACTTTTAAATTAAAGTGTATAAATAAGATGAAAATGTGCAAATATAATGTTATGTTTTGCAAATATAACATTATGGTGTGCATATATAATAGATATTTAAATTAAAGTGCATAAATAAGATTAAAATGTGCAAATATAACATTATGGTGTGCATATATAATAGGCTTTTAAATTAAAGTACATAAATAAGATTAAAATGTGCAAATATAATGTTATGTTGTGCAAATATAACATTATGTTGTCCATATATGATAGGCTTTTAAATTAAAGTGCATAAATAAGATTAAAATGTGCAAATATAATGTTATGTTGTGCAAATATAATATTATGGTGTGCATATATAATAGGCTTTTAAATTAAAGTGCATAAATAAGATTAAAATGTGCAAATATAATGTTATATTGTGCAAATATAACATTATGATGTGCATATATAATAGGCTTTTAAATTAAAGTGCATAGATAAGATTAAAATGTGCAAATATAATGTTATGTTGTGCAAATATAACATTATGGTGTGCACATATAATAGGCTTTTAAATTAAAGTGCATAAATAAGATTAAATTGTGCATAATTAAGGTTAAAAAGTGCATAACTAAGATAATAATGTGCATGATTAGCAATTTGCGATTGTTGCGTTGTTGTCTATTATGGAACCTATGTGGGATTTGAACCCACATCTTTATGCAAACGCACATTGCTCTACCAATTGAGCTAATATGATAAATTATGATTTTCATGCTAAAATAGAAGAATCTAATCGACCTAAAGCATATCACAATAAAATTCTAAAATCCAATTAGCTCATGATCCATAAACAATTTGACAATGCTATGAACATGAAATTAGCTCCAAATCAACCCAAGAATACAACCATGTCATCAATTTCAGTTAATTTGGCTTTTGGCAAAAAAAACCCAAATTCTAAAGCATATCGCAATAAAATTCTAAAATCCAATTAGCTCATAATCCATAAACAATTTGACGATTCCATGAACATGAAATGAGCTCAAAATCAACCCAAAAACACAACCATATCATCAATTTCAATCAACTTGGCTTTTGGCAAAAAAAAACCCCAAATTCCGCTCCTAAATCAAACCCTGGGTTTTCAATCTCAATCTAAATCATTCAAACAATCTATATAATTGTATTACACAAGTTTAGGGTTAGAAATCATACCAAATTCGAGTTGAAACAAGGATTAAAATTGGGATTTTGAATGGTTTCAAGCCAAAAAGGCTGAACAACACTATTGGGGGAGATGGGCTCGGTGTGAGCTTGGCTGGGCACGATCCAAGGGGGTTCCGGTCTCGGGGGGTGCGCCTGAGTGAGGTGGTTCGAGCGGGTGGTGGTTGGTGTCCGGAGGTGGCTCGTGGGTGGCGTGGGGAGCGAGGAGAGAAGAAGCGACGTGGGGGCTTCGAATGGTCAGGGTGGGCGCGTATGGGCTCAAACCAGGCCAAGCAAGGGCTCGGGGGTGCGTACAGGGATGGGCTCGACTGCAGCTAGGGGCAGGTGGCCGGAAGTGGCTCGAGGTGGGTGTGGGAGGCCGAGAGAGAAGGCCCTGCTGATGGCTCACTGGCTTGTGGTCTTTGTTCGAAAACGGACGGGATGGATGAGCGCGTGTGTTGATTTAAAAATTTTACACTTTAAGGATTTTACACCCTATGATAATTTTACATTTTAACTATTCCCTATATATATATATTGTTAATGGGACCACGAAAAATTCGGTGCGGCACCCAAAAGGAAAATACACTTCCGTGTTTTGAAAATGGAAGTTGTGCTACATTAATTATTTCCTTTTTTTATTTTTTAAAAAATATTATACATAACTTTCGTGTTTAAAAAATAGAAGGTCAAATCAACTTTATACCTTCCGTTTTTAAAACACGAGAGAGAAAAACTGCTTTTTGCCTTCCGTTTTTAAAAACCGAAATGACAAGTTTGCTTTTTAACTTCCGTTTTGTAAACACGGGAGTATAAAACTGTGTTTTGCTTTCCGTTTTTTAAATACGGAAGTGCAAAATAGTTTTTTGCCTTCTGTATTTAGAAAGTGGAAGGGTATGTTTTTTTTTACGTCAAAAAAGGGTATGCTTAATATGACGAATATGAGTCATCACCGGTATTTTGCCCTAGTTGTGCCAAACTTCATAGAAGAATGTCAAACCACGCATCCAATGGTAGAGTCAACAATAATATTTAGGTGTTTATGAACTTTTATAGTAGAACTTAATGATAATATTGATTCAATTCGTAAAACTGAAAATACATACAATAAGGTGTTGCGACAAGTGGAAGGATGGTGTCCAAACCGTCGAGGGTGATAGTGACTGATAAGGATGATGCTCTTATCAATGCGGTTGCTACTATATTTGGGGATGAAAATCACATGTTGTGCAAGGTTCACATGCATCGTAACATAGAAGAAAATGCTTACAGGAAGTCCCATAACCAGGAGTCTATACAGAAGGAATTTTCTAGAGATTGTTATGCATTGTTCAGATCTAAGTCAAGCCAATCATTCGCCCAATGTGTCACGAAGAGATAAAGGGTCATTGGGGGACACTATGGGATTTGATGGAGTATTTGGACCTTGTATGGGTTAGTCATAAGGAGAAGTTGGCTTGGCACTTGACCGACGGATAATTTCATTTCGACAACCGAACAACAAATAGGTACATAATCTCTCATCCAAGTGAAGATGACTAAGAAAGATGCTCGTAAAGACAAAGAAAAGGTGGATATGGTGAGCAAAACATTTTGGAATAAGAAGGGAAGTCGTGCCCATGAAGAGGTGGAAAGAGCGGAGACCAAAAGACAAACCCTAGAGGTGGAGGTATATTCTTGAGATTCGTATTAGGCTTTAAAGTTCGATTTCTTTCATGACCTATTCTTTCAAATTGGAGAAATGCAGTCTTTGATTTGATTTTGTTATGCATTGGCATGTGAAATTAGCGAGCTCGAATTGGCAATTTGTTGATGATTAGGTGTAAACCTTTTCTATAGAATTTTAAATGATGTTTGTCGTGTTTTATTTGTTTATGAATAGCTATTACCTCTGTTATCTTCACTCTCTTTCTTGAATCAAATTATTTTTGTTTGCTATTCTTTCAAATTGGATTGCTTTTCTATCAGAAGAAATCATAGATTTAGAGGTAATCTTTTCTTCAAGTTTCACGGGATCTTTCGAGGTTTTAACCATTTCTGCACAGTGAAGGTCAATCATCTCTCATGTCCCACTGTATTCTTGCTTTGGCTTCTTAATTGTCTTGTTTGAATGGTCAGCTATAGAGTCAGTGGAGCTAAGGACCTCATTTGATGTAAACTCATCAGCTATTTTAGATAAATTATCGAGAGAATAATTCAGAATAATTTTACAATTGGCTAAATATGTTCTGAATTGATCAATTGGGTTCATTTATAAGCTTAAAAAAACTAAATAATCACACGTACAACTTAACTATCGATGATAAACAAACAAGATTATCCTTTTAATAGAGAACTTCTGTGAGCTTCCTTTTTTTGGAAGAACTTTTCTGTTTTCTGATTGGTTGAACTCGATCTTTATGTAGAAACTTGATCTATCTGGCTGTCCTCAAATACATGCAACAAACTTACTCTTTTTCTTATTTCCTTGATGCTGAAATGGCAAGTGAATGTATATTGTTATAACTAGTTCGTTTCAAATGTAGGACTGTAGAAAAGCAGACAAGCGCGGTATGTTAGCATCGTCTCGTCGCAGAGCTATGGAGGCCCGAGGGGGATTTGGTGTACAAGATGAATACCCCTCTCATTCATATGGTCTTCCCGAAACCACACTTAGCTTGAACCAAGCTCAACCTCCTCGTCCGTATGGTTTTGATGCATCAAGGTTGAATCTCGATGGGATAGCTTCGACAAATTGGGGGAATAATCATACTCCTACCCAGCAGCAAGGCCTTTACTATTCCACACCAGAGCTAGGAAGCGGGGTCCCAATGTATGGCCACCATCTATGGCAGCCCCAAACCGAGGGATCATCGGCAATATGGGAATGTATGAGCCTTACTATCTGAATCGTCTTATTCGCCAGTTTGGACGGGTCTAGAATATACCCCTTCCACCATTCAAGCCCTATAAAGCAGACAGGCCAAACAACCCATATGCGTACATTGCTACCTGCAGTGACCAATATGATTTATGGGACGATCGGGATCGCCATGAGTGTCAGTTTATAACAGATATGTATCCATTGTCTTTGGCTCCATGAGAGGTTTCTGATGATTACTTTGATTATGACATTTGACATGGTAAACCATTTCTTCTACAGAGCTCATACACATCAGATCCCCCTGTGCGTCCCATTTACCCCCCCCCCCCTCCCCCCTTCCCGATGATAATGTTATATAAACACATAGATTAATTTTGTTTTTTCATTCATACGAATGTTGATGCAGCGTCGTCAACATGCTGTTATTATGGTGTCTGAGCTACACGAGCGTGGTCAGGGTCGTCCGCAGATGAGATAGCTTTGTTGCATCGTGTGTTGATGGGTGATGATCCATTGTCGCGTGTCCCCCAAAGTGGATGTCATTCCAACATCAACAAGTAGGACCCAGCCAACATCGTTACTACACCCAAGAGTAGTTTATTATGTTGATTACTCTAAATTTATAGTTTATATAGTATGCAGACCTATTAGTTGGACGTTGTCTGTTTCGGAATTTCTTTTGTTCAACGTCCTTATTAGAATATTTAATTGCAACGCTCTATGACAAGTTTATTTTTGTCTCTTTAGTTTGTGAGTAAGTTTTTTATGTCGATAAAATGATATATATGGTTTAGAATTGTCGACCGATGAATTTAATTTATTCTAAACTCATGATGTAATAAAATATAAAAGAAATCAAAAGTTTTGAATGTTGGTTCGCAAAGCCAATAAAACTTTCTTTTGCATTCAAATATAAGTTTTGAATTTCACTTAAAATTAAAGTTTTGATTGGTTTTATTATTTATTTATTTTTCTTCCTCTTTACCATGACTTTAAGTTAGTGAACAAAATTGAATCACCGTTATTTTATACAACCTCTAAAATGTTTAGTTTTTATATTCTGTTTAAGTTAATTTTCTGAGAATATATCGATTAATCTCACATATACTTTTATACAAGTTTAGCATAAGTTTAGTTTAACATAATTTTGGTTGAGTTTGTCCGGATCAATATATGTGTTATTGTAAAGTATCACAAATCATTATCAAAATGTAACTAATTGAATTTTAAGGATTTTATTATATTTTAGTTATTATTTATTTTCCATTATTATTTGATTTCTTATTAATTATATTAACAAATTTTTATTAAAAAAATCAAATATTTATAAAACATTATATTAAAGGATATCAAAATGTAACTTATGTAATATATTTGATTATTTACTTTTTATTGGATAAATAAGTAAAAAAATATTAAACAGTATGTAAAGAAGAGTACTTACTCTTATATGATATACTAAAATATAATTTATTAACAAAACGCGCAAGAGCATGGGTAATCGTTACAATTTATTTATTAAAGTTATGTGTGTTTCCATTTTTTTTTATAAATAAAGTTAAAATCAAACTCTAGTTTCTTTTTTCAAAATACTTTAAAAATTGTACTCTCGTATTTAAATAACGGGAAGCATAAAATAGTTGTACTCTCGTTTTTCAACCACGAGATTTATACTTGCCTTTATACTCCCGTTTTTTTAAAATGAAAGTTATAACTAAATCTCCCAAACCATTTAAAAAGGCTTTTAAAAATATACTCCCGTGATTGAAAGATGGGAGGTATAATTAAAATTTTACTCCCGGATCGAGCCTCAATTGGGCTCGCAAAGATAAGGAAACAAAAATCCCCAAATCATAAGCAATAAGTCTCACAACAATCACGCAGAAAATGGAATCGAAATAAAATTTGCATCCTCATCTACATGATTGATTTCAAGCAATTTGATAGAGAGGGCAACGAAAAGGTAGAAGACGAAGCACAGTGGCAACTGATAGCCATATTCATATATGATGATTGCTGATTATTTTCTTTAAAAAAAATGCAAACAGAAACTGTTAGGGTCTGTTTTCTTACCTTCATTAAAGGGATGGAAGGAGTGGAGATGGTGGGGGTGGAGTGCGCTTGCACCGTTTGGCAGGAGATGGAGAGGGTGGGGGTGGGCTGGGATTCTGGGGTGGAAGGGGGTGGAGGTGGGTGATTTTTCCCACCTCGGGGGGGCAAGGTGGACGGGGTGGAGAGGTGTGAGATCTTGAAATTGCCCTCCCCTCTCCAATCTGCAGTGAAGGCTATGGAAGCTCGAGATGAGGAAGAGGAAGCAGCAGAAAACGCAATCGAAGGCAGGAACGGCGATGGAGGCTTAAGATCGGCGGACGGCGGAGGAGGAGATAGGGTCTCCGGAAATTGCTCCTGCGACGGCGCCTGAGATGCTTGGGCGGATTGGCGCTTTCCGACGATGACGAGAGGGAGTAGCCGGTCGAACGGGAGGGAGCAGGCGACGAGGTCGGAGGCCGCTTTCAATTTAAAACCTAATCCCCGATACTGCTGGATATTGGTGAGGAGAATGATATAAATTTATGGTGGAGGGTAATTTGGATATTTTACTTAATTTCCATCCTAAATAATCCCCGATCAACCAAACACACACGAGATACTTTGTGAAAATCATCCCCATCCTTTCCACCATGTAAAATATATCTCCATCTCTTCCACCCCTTAAAAATAATCTCCACCTTTTAAAAACATTCTGACGGAAAACACGCCCTTAAAGTTAACGAGAGAGGGGCACTATGCGAATATATATAAACTGAGAGTCACCACGTGAAATAGAAGAAATTATTGTACACCTAATTAATTATCTTTATCTTAATGTACCTGGTTAAAAAATCGTTTTTTTTTTTCATATAAAAAAACCCGACTAGTATGGATGCTCCACATGTGGTTTTTTTCACCCCCTTAGCCCTAAAAGTGGTTAAATGTCAAAACCAAATCGTAGGTACTTAAGTCCTCAATCTCATCATCAAATCTTGTAAAAAAAGAAGGTGTTTCAAAGCAAAAACACTAAGAACAAAAAAACAAAAAACAAAAAACAAAAAAATCAATCATCAATCCTACGTTTGGTACCCCCTTTGAAGTCGGTAACGAACCCAGTTGCAGATACAGTGATACCAACCAACTGCACAGAGTGCGGGAAGAGGAGAGGAAGAGATAGGGAGAATATGGGTGGCGCTGGTAGTGACGATGCCCACAGTGGCGGGAGTAAAGCCTCCATCTTTTTCACCAATTTCTTGGCATCTGCTCACAGAAAGAAGAGCCTGAATCCTCATTCATCCGGTGGCTCTCCGTCCTCTGTCCGTACCAATTCCGGCGACGGCCTTGTCCGCCGTCTCGGCGTTTTCGACCTAATTCTCCTCGGCGTCGGCGCTTCAATCGGCGCCGGAATCTTTGTCGTCACTGGCGCGGTCGCTCAGGATGCCGGGCCAGGTAACAATTTTAAACTGCCGCACACTCTTTATGGCACTTGATTTTTAAATTGAATTTGTTTTTATTAGCTATGCCAGAATCAGTTAGAAAGTACAATTGGAATTGATTTGTTGGAAATTCCTGGAATCATGGATCCTCTTTCCTCAATTTTGTCACACTTGATTGATGGAAATGTAATTTTTCATTGATATATATTTTTTTAAATGCAGCCGTTACAATAAGTTTCATACTGGCTGGAGCATCATGTATACTGAATGCCCTTTGTTACGCCGAGTTAGCTACTCGGTTCCCTGCGGTTGTCGGAGGTGCCTACATGTATACATATTCCGCTTTCAACGAGATCACCGCGTTCCTCGTCTTTATGCAACTGATGCTGGACTACCATATCGGCGCAGCTAGCATTGCGCGAAGCTTAGCTGGCTACCTAGTGAATCTACTTGAGCTCATTCCGGCTCTCAAGGGAACTATTCCAATCTGGATAGGACACGGTGGTACACCTTTTCTTAAGTATTTTTCCATAAATGCCTTGGCTCCGATCTTGTTACTGCTTCTTACGGTAGTCTTGTGTTGGGGCGTTGGTGAATCTTCTGTTGTAAATTCCGTCATGACTGTGACAAAGGTGAGACTAAACTCTTAAAGAATAGCTAGCTCTTATGGGAGGTGCTCTTACTAACAATTTGGTTTGATTCTTGTTGCAGGTCTGCATTGTTATCATTGTTATTATAGCTGGCTCTTTTAAAGTCGATGTCTCAAATTGGTCTCCATTTGTTCCAACTGGTTTTGACAAAGTTTTGACGGGAGCTACTGTCGTGTTTTTTTCTTACGTTGGATTTGATGCAGTTGCGAATTCTGCTGAAGAATCTAAAAGGCCACAGGTAGCTTCTACTGACTACTGCTACAGTATTGTATTCAATTCACATTAGTATAAATAAACTCCGTTTTGTTCACTATGTCTAGTCTTTTATGTCAGAGGGATTTGCCTATTGGAATTATGGGAAGCCTTTCCATCTGCATTGCATTGTATATTGGTGTTTGCTTGGTGCTCACTGGAATGATACCGTACAAGCAACTTAGTGATGAGGCTCCCTTGGCTTCAGTTTTCAATGCAAGCGGCATGAAGTTTGTTTCTATTTTGATCAGCTTTGGAGCTGTTGCTGGACTTACTACAACCCTTCTGGTTGGATTGTATGTTCAGGTAATGGTTGTGAAGATTCATGCTTTTTACATTTCTGAACATAATACATGAGTAAGTGCCTAAATAAGATCTTGTTTCCTACTTCCAGTCTAGGTTATATCTTGGTTTGGGAAGAGACGGTATGCTACCAAAAGTGTTTGCTAGAGTACACCCAAGCCGACACACTCCTATTCCCTCACAAGTGTGGGTTGGTCTTGTTGCTGCTGTTCTGGCTGGGTTATTTAACGTGAAATCGCTATCAAAGATCCTCTCAGTTGGAACACTGGTATTTTGTTGTGTGAACATTGTGTTTGATTAGTGTTTTGTGATGGGAATTGCACTGAATTTTCAAATGGATGTTTCTTTCAGACAGGTTACTCTGTGGTTGCTGCTTGTTTGGTGACCCTTCGGTTTGAACATGATAAGCACGCAAATCAAGTGCCTGGCAGGTGGTCTAGACGCACTGAAGGTGTCGTTTGTCTTCCTGTAATAGCTTGTTGTGGCTTTGCTGCAGGAGCTATATATCGTTTTCACCATTCAACCAATTCGTATTATTACCTGGTGATCCCCATTGTCATTGCAGTAGGTGCTGTTGCCATGCTTTATTTCCGCCAGGTGAGTTTCGTCACTCCTTCCATTTAATCTTTTAATCATTGAAATGATGGAGATTGAATAAGATTGTGATGAATCCAATCATTTTTAGAAGATGTTATTTTCAAAAGAATGAATTGACCAGCGAGAGCAAGAGAGAGAGAAATTGCATATTGAATTGATCATCCTGCTAACTACGTTTATTACAGAAGCACTACTATCTTAACACTTTTATACTGGCCCTGCGATTTGCTTGTTGACATTTTCCCTACTTCATAGGACGGAACACAATGTGGCTAAGTTGATTAATATAGTTTGTAATATAGCTTTTATTCTTCTGTCAGGCCTATTCGGACGTTCCTGGATTTTCATGTCCAGGAGTTCCTATCCTACCAGCAGTCTGCATTTTCTTCAACCTATTCCTATTTGCTCAGGTGTGCTTGCTGTCAAACCCCAAACTCCAATTGAAACAATTGCAAAGTAACTATCTAGGTCTTCTTGTTATCTGATCATTGCCTCACTTGTTCTTCTTATGCAGCTCCATGTAGAAGGTTGGTATAGGTTTGTCATTTTGTGTGTCGTTGCAATGGGAATATACGCATGTTATGGCCAATATCATGCTAAACCAAACTCAGAGGAAGCCATTGTCCATCACCTTTCACCAAAATGAGCTGGCCGGAGTTTTCTAACGTTGGTCACGAAAATGAGCTTGGGGATTTCTTCTGAATAAAAACGCTCTTAGCTTATTTATCTTTTCAAGCATGGAATTTCAGACTTACTTGTATAGACTTAAATTTTTATGGAATAGTTGCTATTTAATCTCTATCATCATGTGTCTATGTTAGTTTAAAGGTAATACCCTCAATTGAAAATATGTTCACGTGGAGGAAAAAATAGATTGGAATCAAATTAATATTCTTGAGAAACTTGACAGAACCCTAGTATAAGAATAAATACTTGTTTGGTACCCAAACGTTAAAACAAAAAACTATGCAATTACGTCTTTAGACCATTGCCCAGTCGTGATGGAATTAGATAAACCAAGAACAGTACAAGTGGCCAAAAGATTATTATATGGCTATTTGTTGATATTATTCGCAGGGTTATAAAGTGAGGAACAGTTTGGGATATGGCAATCTAAAGAAGCACGTTCAAAGTAAACATCCCGACAAGTGGCCAAAAAGAAGGCGAAGCAAGCCGCTCATGAAATTTGTATTTCATCATTTGTAGTTATGATTTTCTACTTGAAGATTTAATTCAATGTTGTAGCCCCCAGAACGGAGGGACATTTTTCCACATACGTTTTGCATAACACATTTTAAACTTATGTGTTCATGATGGTTTATGATTTTTACAATCTTTCGTCGAACCTATTTATTTTGTTCTTAAGGCCCTTTAGACATGACCTGACCGCACTGGGACTTACTAAGGAGATGTCACACGATAGAATGTAGTGGAAGAGTGCTATCCGGGTTGACGAACACTAGTCGGGTGCAGCGTTTATCGCATCATGTCTCCCTTCCCTTCTAGCACAACTTTCTTATGCGCATTCTTCTCATCTTCTCATCGTTTTCTTTCTTTTATTTTTTGATTTACGGTTTGTTGGAGACGTGTTATCATATTTCCTTGTTGTCTGGTTATTTGGGTCACTAGGAAACACCCTCTCGACCTAGTCGGAGCAAGGGTGCGTACAATTCGACCCCCCAGACCCTGCTTTAAGCAGGACATACTGGGCTTGTTGTTGTCGTTTGGAAGAGCAAACAACTTTGTGACCACCGGAAGGCTTTTTGTAAGCAAAACAAGGTGAGACCAAAGAAATTTCCTAGAGATGTTTCCACCCGGTAGAACTCTACTTACTTAATGATTCATGAATAGTATTTGTATAGAACGATCCTATCTGCTTTCGCTGCCTAATATATTGAAGGGTTCGATGTTTTTGATGAAATTTGGGTAATGACTACCGACATCATTGAAGTTTTTAAAGTTTTTCATGACGCTACTAAAACTTTTAGTAACGTTTACACACCTACCTCACATTTGTTTTGTTTTACCACAATGAACATTGCAATAACCCTTTACGACGGGTTGTAGGTACCATCAAATCTGCCACGCTGTTGTGGAGATGAGGGCTAAATGGTTACACTACACAACCGTTCTTGATATTTTTCTCGTGGCAACGTGTTTTGGCCCTAGAGTTAAGGTGACCGGTCTTCAAAGATTGTTAGAAAACTACTATCCTATGTTAGGGATTCATGGCGATCCCGCTTGCAATGTACATGTTACAATTTCTAGAGTTAGAGAGTTACTTCAACAATTAAATGATCTTTATGTTAGAGATGCTCTCCCATCTCAACTGCCTCCCACTCCATCGACGACCTCGTCGCGCATTAACATTACTACACAAACGAAGGTTCTTTCCAGAGATATTTTTGGCACAAAGAAATCGAGTCGACCTCCCACTCAAAGCTCGATGAATCTTTATCTACTAACTTTGACTTTCTTGATGACAAGGCGAAGGACTTCAACATTCTGGAATGGTGGAGTTGTCCAGAAAGATTGCGATACCCTACTCTACCGTCATTGCCCATCAGATCTAGGAGCACCTTGCTCGACAGTTGTAGTTGAGCAACTCTTATCGAAGAAGAGATCGTCTGTACTCCTGGAGAACCTCTAGATGCAAGTTCTTCTTAGCGATTAGAAGCAGGCATAATCGAGAATCCAGATGAACCACCTCTCCACCGAATCAGACCTAGATAAAGGATTCGGTGACAACACTACGTCGATTGAGAGCTCAAATGGAAATGCCACGGGAAGGTAAGTGGGGATTAAAGTACAGGTAAAAAAAACAATGTGGGCTTTGATTATTTTTCCCCAAAAGAATATGTAGGCAATTGAGAACTGGTTCAACCCCTCACCCTCCCTCCAACGACAAATATAATATATGCACGAAAAAACTTTAAAATAGTCAAAAAAAAATTTCAATTTCCCGTTACCCGACGAGTCACTTGGAGTCTTTGACCTATCAACCCGCCTTGTCCATGGGTTAGGATTCAGGTCTTGACTTATCAATATGTAATCCTTTGGGTCGAACCCGTCGATCCGACGGTTGGATATGTGAACAGATCTACCCGTCCCAACAATCCATCCATTAACCCGTCCAGCATGCTCGCATTAAAATCCTAAAATATATGTATGTTTTTACTATTTTACCCTTTACATATCAAAACACTAAACCCTAATCTTGACCACCGTCCCCCTCTATCTCGATATTCACTCTCCACTCTCCACATTTCACATTCCTACATTGCCATTTTGTTCCACCGCCGTCTTGATATTGAGTCGTCACGTTCTACTTTTTCAATTTTCACCATTATTTTATTTCACTCATAGGAGATCTTCTCCATCTGCATCACTCGCACGAGTTGAATGAAGGTGAACATGTTTGCGATTGATGGGTGGAGTGGGCAGAGCTATTTATACTACGAAACGAGTGATGTAATGAGTTTATTCATTCACAACTCGTCCAATCTACACTCCTAAATCGAAGTGAGTGTATATATATATATATATATATATATATATGTGAGCCGTTAAAATGTAAAATGTTCTTATTGTGTAAATTGTGAAATTTGTCTTTTAGTGAAAAAATCCACGCGCATCTCCTTGTGCATTCCAAGTTGGAACTTTGGGTTTCCGAGTTGGAACATTGTAATTTGGAATTTCCATAATTATGGGTCGGAACTTTGGGTTGACATCAACTTCTTCACTCGATTTTTTCTATGTTACAGACCAAATTTTCCAAATGATCAACATGAAAGTTGTAGATATTTGAATTAGCTTTCCAACAAGTTGTAGATATTTGAGTTTGAGCACCTAAGACTGCTATAAAAGGCTCTTCTGGTATATGTGAAGATATTGAACCTGGCTTCAATGAATCTTATTCCATTGTGATTCCAAAATGACATCGCACAATCTCTCAATTACGGAGTCGAAACTTTGGGTCCATATCAACTTCTTGACTTGATTTCTCTTTCTCGCATGCCATATTTCCCAAAATATTCAACATGAAAGTTGTAGATCTTTGAATTAGTTTTCCAATAATATATAAAACAACTCAAGTCGAAGTTTGTGAAGCTCAAATGACTCATTGTACCGAGAAATCGCCAAGCAGAAACTATTCGAAAACCGTCAGTTCGACAATAAACTCTTCTTAGCTTGATTCTTAGCACATGAGACCACTATAAATGGCTCTTCCGACGTCCGTTAAAATGTAAAAATGAGTATAAACTATATCTTATAACACGTAGAATATGATAAGATCAATGCACTTCTAAATATCAATAATGAACTTTATAACATTATTAATGCATTTTATATTATAATTCATGCACTTTAACATCATATTTATGCACTTTACAAATTAAATTATCTGACCATTTTTCATAGGATAAATAATGCATATGTTTATACTTTATATTATTAAAATGCACATTTCTTAATAATAACTTTTATTTTATTATTTGTTCACTTTATATTTTGTAATCTCATATTTTCACTTTTGAAAATAAAGACAAAAAATATGATGTAACATTATTGTTGCATTTTGTAATCTTATATTTGCACTTTATAATATTATTTATGCGCTTTGATTTTTGATCATTTATGCACTTTAGAATATTGAAGATGGGCCTTGTAGCATTATTCATGCTCTTTATACGTTATAATCTTATTTACCTTATAATTTTATTTATGCACTTTATAATCTTAATTATGCACTTAATAATCTTATTCATACACTTCATATTATTATTGTTACACTTTATAATTGGGGAATGGATGTGATTCAAAAGAATTATAACGCTAATTAGCTAATTAAAAAGCATGGGGAGGTTTTTTTTATATATAATTTCATCATCTTCTTCCTCCTCCCATGCACTACTACAATAGCCATTACACAACTTCCTCCCCTATAGTTGTTGGTATCGCGTCGGTGGCAGCTTGGCAACGAGACGAAGAGAGTGGCTTCAGTGGGTGGTGGCTCCGACAACAAGCGGCGCAACTTCGACAACAATGGGTGGCGGCGGGAAACTGTCCTGGCGGTTTTGGTGCCAATTGTGTTCGGTGAATTTGGGTTTTTTTTTTTTAAATTTGTGTGTAATTTAGCAAAATTTTTTGTATAGAATTAATCCTAAAGGTGTAAGAAACTCAATGGTGTAATAAAGAAGCTCGGATTTCAATCCCACTCAGTTTCTCAATCAATTGATCTCGCTCAGATTCCGACAATGGGTGGCGACGGATAGCTCTCTAGTCTCCAACGATGCTTCGACCTCCCACAATCCTTATGTTGTGCGCACTCTCTCCCACTCGGCGTAGGAATCTCTCAAAAGCCATCTTCTGCAATCCCTATGTCGACTTAAACCGGTGCTCTCTCCCTCTGCAATCTCTCATAGCCAAATTCACCACCGTCATGCAGGGGCGAACCCTCTGTAATCTCTCATAGATATGTATGTATGTATGTATGTATGTATGTATGTATGTATGTATGTATATATGTATGTATGTATGTATGTATGTATGTATGTATGTATGTATGACACATAGAGATGAGTGGACACATGCTCTATATATGGGCATCGATTGTGAGTGGTTTGTGGCACTGCATGAACCGTTGGATGTTTAATGGGATTTGCATCCAGCCAAAGTGCATTGTTGAGGATGTATGGCCAGAGTGTGATAAAGGGAAGTAAGAGCTCAGACCTAAGGTCGTTATTCAGGGGGTTGAATAAGTGTCCTCAACATATGCTCGGTGGTTGCTTCCAGAAGACGGGCTAATCAAAAATCAATTGTGATGCATCCTCGAGTGCAACAGACTGATGTGGCATTGGAACAATAGCTCGAGATGCAGACGGGGCTTCAGTGTGGGCAACAGCTAGAGCGATTCAGCATGGAACTGGAAGCTCACGGAGGACCATGAGATGGATAAGATTGTTGTCGAGAGTGATTGCATGCAGATTCTACAATTGGTGCAGGCGAAGACACCGTCCTACACAGGGGTGGTTGGGTCTCTGTTACACCTAATTTTGAGGTTGGCTCGAAAGTTTAAGAAGTGATTATGAAGCTTCGTGCGAAGGGATGGTAACCAAGTGGCAGACTTTCTTGCAAAAATTAGGACGGAAGCTATTTATTTTATTACGTCTGAATTTGATTTACATTCTACCTTATTTGACATTGTTTTTAGAGATTCGATAATTTTTTTATTAAAAGTCGATCGTTCCTTAAAATAAAAATAAAAAATAAAAAAAAAAGTTAGGAGGGCAAGGCCCCCTGCATTATTTGTTGAGGAAATAGTAGTAAATACCACAATTTCTAAAATCTTTGCAAAAATGCCATCATTTTGGGAAAATTTGCAAGAATGCCATTTTTTCCCAAAATTTGCAAAAATGCCAAGGTAAACCCTCCCCAAAAACCTGCTATCCCAGGTTATTATGCCCAAAAAAAAAAAATTACAGGCATTGTCAAGGTTCCCGAATCTGAGTGGTTGCCGATGGTGTTCGCCGGGGGGCTTGGTGGAGGGGGTGTGTGGTGGTCGGTCTCGGCCTGGATCTGGCCGGAGGTGGGCTCTAGCGCTCTGGGTTGTTGTTGTTCTCTCTCCTCTCCCTCGCTCTTGCCTTTTTCTCAGATCTGGGCGTTGGTAAGGGTTTCTCCGCCGCCGCTTGTCCGAGGTTGGTTGTCAGGCTGATAGGGGGTGGTCTTGGGTGTGAGCCAGGCGAGATGGGGCTAGTAATGTCGGCCTTCCTGGTTCGACGAATCGCTGCAGCGGGATGGCGGTTCCTCGGCGGTGGTGTGGTGGGTGGAAGGCCGGCCCCAGGGTGAGGCCGGCGGCGGTGGAAGGCGTGGGCGCCGCTTGCTCTCTCGCTCTCTACTTCCTCTTCTTCGTCCCTGTTCTCTCTCACCTGCCGCTTGCTCTCTCTCTAAATCTTTCTTCGTCCCTGTTCGTCTTCTTCGTCCCTGGTTTGAGGTTCGAATTGGGTGACAGGGGTTTGACATTGGGTGACAGGGGTTTCCATTTTGTAGAGAAGGGTTCCGAAATGGGGTGACAGGGGTTTGACATTGGGTGACAGGGGTTTACATTTTGTAGAGAAGGGTTCCGAAATGGGGTGACAGGGGTTTGACATTGGGTGACAGGGGTTTCCATTTTGGAGAGAAGGGTTCCGAAATTGGGTGACAGGGGTTTCCATTTTGGAGAGAAGGGTTCCGAAATTGGGTGACAGGGGTTCGAAATTGGGTGACAGGGGTTTCCATTATGAAATTGGGTGACAAGGTGTGGAAATTGGGATATGTGGATGTCGTAGGTGGCCCGATTGAAGGAGGTTTGAGGTATTGGTTATAGGCTTCCGATTCATAAGGGGTAACATGGGTTTCACGTTGAGTGACAGGGGTACAGTGACATGGGTTAGTCTGTTAGGTGACAGAGGGAGATGAATATAATTTGTAAACTGACTTTGTTCGTCTGATGGAAATTGCATGAAACAAATGGTGAGGACAAAATACACAGAGGAAAGAGAGTGGCTGAGAGAGAGAAGATGAGTCAAATCGTGAGAAAGAAGAAAGGCAGGCCGTGAAGATAGATCTGGCAGCTAGGGCGGCGGCTGAGTCGAACTCCGGCCACCGCAGCCATCATCGGCTGGATACTGAGGAGGAGGAGCGGCGAGAAGCTTGTCGGAGCCTCCGGCGACGGAGTTTTGTCAGGTATGACCTCATCGACTACGACGACGAAGACTACTTAGATGACGACGATGACGAGTTCGACGAGGATGACAATACCGACGCGGAGGACGGCGGCCGGAAGAGAGAGAAGAAGCTCAAGTTTGTGCTCAAGCTTCCGAATTGTTCCAGACTCTAAAGGTGAAGGGGACGAAGAGGATGAAGAAGAGGAGGAAGAAATTAGGGTTGTGAAAATCCCCCACCAAAACTCTCTCTCTCCTTTCTCTCTCTCTCTCCTTGTGACAACCTGTAACCGGTTTAGCCCTTCCCTAGTTTTATTTGCAAAAATACCACCAATGGTAGTTGTGCAAATTTTCTAAAAAAGTGGTATTTTTGTAAATCCACAAACAAAAAGTGGTATTTGTGCAAATAGCCCTTATTTGTTTTTGTTTTCTTGTACTGGTACTTTTCAAAGTCAATTTTTCTCTTGTGCTATGTTTGTACCTCTTTGAAGCCCAATATCCCCCGTTGCTGATACCAACCAATTGCAGAGTGCGGGAAGAGGAGAAGGAGATAGGGAGAAAATGGGCGGTGCTGCTGCTGCTGATGGCGCCAGTGGCGGGACTAAAGTCTCCTTTTTGTCCAATTTCTGGGCATCTGCTCGCAGAAAGAAGAGCCTGAATCCTCATTCATCCGTTGGCTCTTCCTCCGCTGTCCGTACCAATTCCGGCGACGGGCTTGTCCGCCGCCTAGGTGTTTTCGACCTAATTCTACTCGGCATCGGCGCTTCAATCGGCGCAGGCATCTTTGTCGTCACCGGCACCGTTGCTCAGGACGCTGGACCAGGTAACGCTAAACTGCTACACGCTGAACTTGATTTTTCTCTGTATGGCAGTTGATCTTGAAATGGAATTTGTTTTATTAGGTCAGAATCAGTTGGAACATTGATTTTTCTCTGTATGGCAGTTGATCTTGAAATTGAATTTGTATTATTAGGTCAGAATCAGCATCCAATTGGAATTAATGTGTTGGAACCTCCTCTAATAATGGATTGTACTCTCAATTTTGTCGCATTTGAATGATGAAAATGTAATTTTTCATTAATTTTAATGCAGCCGTTACAATTAGTTTCATACTGGCTGGAGCATCATGTATACTGAACGCCCTTTGTTACGCCGAGCTAGCTACTCGGTTCCCTGCGGTTGTTGGAGGTGCCTACATGTATACATATTCTGCTTTCAACGAGATCACTGCGTTCCTCGTCTTTATGCAGCTGATGCTGGACTACCATATCGGCGCAGCTAGCATTGCACGCAGCTTAGCTAGCTATGTAGTGAATCTACTTGAGCTGATTCCGGCTCTCAAGGGAACTATTCCAATCTGGATAGGACACGGTGGTACACCTTTTCTTGAGTATTTTTCCATAAATGCCTTGGCTCCGATCTTGTTACTGCTTCTTACGGTAGTCTTGTGTTGGGGTGTTGGTGAATCTTCTGTTGTAAATTCCGTTATGACGGTGACAAAGGTGAGGCTAAACTCTTAAAGAATAGCTGTTATACGAGGTGCTCTTGTTAACTATTTGGTTAAATTCCTGTTGCAGGTCTGCATTGTTATCATTGTTATTATAGCTGGCTCTTTTAAAGTCGACATCTCAAATTGGTCTCCATTTGTTCCAACCGGGTTTGACAAAGTTTTGACTGGAGCTACTGTGGTGTTTTTTTCTTATGTTGGATTTGATGCAGTTGCGAATTCGGCCGAAGAATCTAAAACACCACAGGTAACTTAAACTGCTATAGTAGTGTATATTCCATTCACATCAGTATAAACTCCGTTTTGTTCACTATGTCTAGTCTTTTATGTCAGAGGGATTTGCCTATTGGAATTATGGGAAGCCTTTCCATTTGCATTGCATTGTATATTGGTGTTTGTTTGGTGCTCACTGGAATGATACCGTACATGCAACTTAGTGATGAGGCTCCCTTGGCTTCAGTTTTCAATGCAAGCGGCATGAAGTTTGTTTCTATTTTGATCAGCTTCGGAGCTGTTGCAGGACTTACTACAACCCTTCTGGTTGGGTTGTATGTTCAGGTAATGGTTGTGAAGATTTATGGTTTTTACATTTCTGAACATGAGACATGTGGAAGTGCCTATATGAGATCTTGTTTCCTACTTCCAGTCTAGGTTATATCTTGGTTTGGGAAGAGACGGTATGCTACCAAAAGTGTTTGCTAGAGTACACCCAAGCCGACACACTCCTATTCCATCACAGGTGTGGGTTGGTCTTGTTGCTGCCGTTCTGGCAGGGTTATTTAACGTAAAGTCACTCTCAAGGATCCTTTCAGTTGGGACACTGGTATGTTATCGTGTGAACTTGGTGATTAGTTAGTGTTTCATGATGGAAGTTGCACTGAATTTTCAAATGGATGTTTCATTCAGACAGGCTACTCCGTGGTTGCTGCTTGTCTGGTGACCCTTCGGTTTAAAGATGGGTTTGAAGATAAGCACGCAAATCAAGTGTCTAGCAGGTGGTCTAGACGGACTGAAGGTGTCATTTGTCTTACTGTAATAGCTTGCTGTGGCTTTGCTTCCGGAGCTATATACCGTTTTCACCATTCAACCAGTTCATATTATTTCTTGCTGATACCTATTGTCATAGCAGTAGGTGCTGCTGCCATGCTTTATTTCCGCCAGGTGAGTTTTAGTCGAAAGTTTTATTTGGTTCATGTGTAATAGAGACACGCATCCTTTTAAACCTTGTTTTAATGAGATGACTGATGATGATGACCATCACAATTAGGCTTCAATCATCAGTTGCTGCTGCTTTGTATAAGATTTAGATGCAACAATATTGCTAGTATGTTTCTCACATATAAAAGCCGCAATGTATGACTTGTTATCAACCCTTTTTGAAGAACAAATCAATCTTTAGATTGAATCAGATGATTCTGATCAATTCAACATTTTTAGAAGATGTGATTTGTGAAAGAATGAATTAACCAGAGAGAGGGAGAGATGAACAACATGCAATTGTATATTGAATTGATCAGCATGCTATGTTTATTAACTAATATACTCATAACACTTTTGTATTGCCCATGCAGTTTTTATATTGTATGTAAGAAGTGAAGTGATTTGCTTGTTGATATTTCCCTTTTCGCTACTTCATATAATGGAAAACAATAATACATCTATTATTCTTCTATCAGGCCTATTCGGACGTTCCTGGATTTTCATGTCCAGGAGTTCCTATCCTACCAGCAGTCTGCATTTTCTTCAACCTATTCTTGGCTGCTCAGGTCTGGTTGATGTCAAACCTGAAACTCCAGTTTGTTCAGAAACAATTGCAAAGTAACTATCTAGTTCTGCTTATTATCTGACCATTCCCGCACTTGTTCTTCTTATGCAGCTCCATGTAGAAGGTTGGTATAGGTTTGTCATTCTGAGCGTTGGTGCCATGGGAATTTACGCATGCTATGGCCAATATCATGCTAAACCAAACTCAGAGGAAGCCATTCTCTATCACCGATTACCAGAGTGAGCTTGCTAGAGTTTTCTGACGTATGTCACAAAAATGAGCCTATGGATATCTTCTGAATAAAAAAGATCTAGCTGATTTATCTTTTTAAGCATGGAATTTCAGACTTGTATAGGCTTGACTTTCACGGAAAAAGTGCTATTCGATCTGTACAATCATGTATCTGTATCAGTTTACTGTTTAGACAGTTCGGTGTTTCTAATAGATGTATATTATTTATGGGATGAATTAATGCCTGTTTGCTCTTCGATCCTCACCCATCTATGACCACGACTTGGAAGATACAGAACTGTTTTATGGCTTTCACTGAATCAATTAACTTGAAATTGAGAAGAGTATACACATGACTTGCAGACTGTAGAGATTTGGCTACATAAGCTATCTAGGTGTTGATCCTATTCTGCCAACTACAATGATCTGGATTACAGTATTATACGAGTTCATTCGACGCAACATTAATTTGAGTTGTGTCATTCCTGCAATATTACATGGAGGATGTAAAAAATGGTTATTGTTCGTCTAACCAAGTTTCCCGATCTTTTCAAACCTGATCCTGGAGGAACTTACCCCAGTATTGATCTGGCAACTGGTGTATCAGGTGCAGACAACATCAGAATAGAATCCAATGGTTCTTCTCTGACAATCCTTAACATTGAGGAGCTCCACATCAAAAACTTCGAACTGTTTGGAACTGAAAAATGTTGACGGTCCTACCTGTAAAGTGCAAAACAAGGCTTATAAATACTAAAATACCAATACAACCCAAAAGCTGGTGTAGTTTTAACAAAACCTGAGATATCCCAAATTATCTGCTCTAATGATAAGTTTTCCAGTTTTCAACATCACATGGATGCACTTAACTCATCAAACAATATAAAACAAATTCCCGACTTTTTTCATTGAGCCTAAATTTGACCCTCAGAATATTAGGTTTCTCAAGTCTCAACTTGCACCATTTTTGTTTGTGCTAACTACTAGCTGCCCTTTCTATCCACTTCACCTTCTATTCTCTACTTTTAAGCCGCAGGTACAATTGTACAACTAGTACATCACATATTCCAAGTTTGACTTAGTTCCCTAGAGGTTGTCCCTTGTCCTGTTTTTGAAAAGAGGTTTCATATTTTTGGAGATACTTGACATCTTTAGCCTTGTAAAGCATCCGAGAGAGAAAAGGAGACATTGAAGAATATGTTCATAAATGCGTGCTTAATAGCACACGACACAAAAATGCAATAAGAGGACAAAAATCTTGACTTAAGAAACTCACAGGTGGTCCGAGTTCTGGAGGTATGATTATTCTCCTTTTGCCACCGGGTCTCATGTCCCTGATTCCTTCCTCAAACCCTGGATTACTTCATTTTTGTTAGCAAAAACCTTTGGACATGATACAAGATTAAACCACGACTTGCTCACCTGGTACCAAAGCATTAGTTCCCATGCGGATCTTAGCAGGAGCACCCTGCAAGTAGGTGCTGTCAATTCGGCGACCCGATTCATTATAGCCAATGTAATGGAAGGTGACCTGTGAAAACCCTAGTTCAGTATATATATTGAATAAAAACCAAACTTGACAAATATGTCATAAATATATCCAATTAACTCCTTCGTTTTCGTTTAGTTCCAAAAAATCCAAGAAAAGTATTGTCCATTACCAACATGGCCATAGAGTGTTCATCCAGAAAAAAAAGGATTGCAACAGTCATTAATAAGTAGATAGTCACCCAAGTACAACAGAAAGATCCAGAAACAAGAGTAAAACTAAACACAGCTTACAGGCAACAGAGGTAAATACCTGCTGGCCAGCTTTTGGGCAATCACCTTCACCAACTTCGAAGTCTCTGTATATAAGCCCGTTGTCACGCTTTATGTAGTTTTCAGGTGCCACTACCTTAACCTGAAAGCCTGAATGAAATCCATGAAGAACAAGTTGTGCTTGACAAAAATTTGCAGAAAGCCTGATAAAAACTAGAAGGGAGAAATAGACACAGGGAGTCATCAGGTGTCCAAACTTAAAGGTGGGTGTCTAACCTTCCCTGATAAAATTTGGAAAATCATCAGGTACATTGTTTTCCCTTTGTATCCGCTTATTTTGTTCCAGTAAGCGTCTTTCATCATATGGATTTTTAGACTTTGTCTTTCCAAAGGACGGCAGGTTCGGAAACATGCTTGATGAAACCACACAGAATACTATCAGCCGTCTACACAATTTCTCCTCAAAGTGTAAGGCAAGTCCATTATTTTTCCTGGCATTGTGTATTATGACTTGAGTTAATGAAGATAGAAGATGCACAAAAGCAGATGCACATATCCAGATATGTAGCCAGATCTCACTGTTCCTCATGTTTCTGATGATCTGAGCAACAGTAAGTAATTTGCTTCCTCTTCAAAAAGGGCCTGACTTCCTGGTGAGTTGGTAAAACAGCTCCATCTAGGATAAAATAAATTCCAACGCATTAAAGAAGTCAATCAAAATATACTACTTATCTTGTAGTTGATACTCATTCGAAGCAATAAAGTTAATTGATGATCAGAAAATGAGTGGACAAGGAAAAAAAAACCATCTTTAGATGTCTTAGTTTCCTAAGACATCTAAACTGGAAGAATTTATCAGAGCAATGGATGATCAGAGCACTAAAGAGGTATGCGATTGCTGATTCAGAATAAGTAAACCTAATCGATTTTTCTGGTTCAACTAATCATAACCGGGAAGAATTCATCAGAAAATCAGCAATGCGAGCTCATAAAGGCATTCGGCATGTCAAGAGAACTTGTATAATCCCCAGATTGGAATCCATAATCCGAAGAAACGAATACGGGGCGAAATTCAACCTTACAACAGCTGATTTTTGTAGAAGAAACGAAACGCTTTCCCAAACTTCAACCTAAATCGAAAAACGTTAAACGCAGGAAGAGAGGGAGAAACATACGGGGGAAAGAGGAGCGAGGAAAATGAAGAACGGAAGGTGAGTGCATCAGATTAAGAAGCATGGAAGCAACTCAACACTCGAGTTGGAACGCCTATGGTGTGAGAGCGAGAGAGCAAAGCCGTTTGCTTTATCTTCTTCCCTCCCTACACCTGGAAGTCTGGAACCGGGGCTTCCCCTTTGTCTGGTATTTACATAATGATCCCGTAATTCGGCCTTTTTAATTTAATTACCCCCTTCCGATTTTATTTTACGAATTTCTCCCAAATTCCATGGTGAAATTACTGAAATACGTTGTCCTAAAAAGGGGTCTCAATGAGTCACTCACGAGTCCTGACTAGATAAACTTGTCAAAACATTATCAGACCCATAAAAATTCCAACTTTTTTTTTTTTTTTTATTAGGAAAAAATTCGAGGTCAGACATACCTGAACCTCGAAGGCCGACAAGTCGGCAGACGGAAAACCGTCATAAGCAACGAAAAATACAAAAAGGTGCAAAATACAGGCAAAAAGGTTCTACAAGGCGAACCTAAACACAACTAAACCGAAAGAGATGAGGACGTAGACGAACGAACGAAGCCAAGCGCTACCCAAACGCAACACCGCAGGCCAGCGGTACATCAGGAGTGACCTGTGGGCAGTGAAGACGAACCTCCAAGGAAACAGCATCCGGGAAAAGGAGACGCCTCGATACACACTGCCACGACCCCAACCTGTCCCGACTCCGAACAGCCAGAACCCCATCAAACGGAGAAGAGGGCCTAGACAAACCAACGAACAACCTCACACCGCCTGTACAGAAAGCACCAAAAAACCCTAGCGGGATAACGACAGACCCAAACTAGGGAGTAAAATTATTATTAATTTATGATATTATTTCTTAGTGAAATTTTTTTTTTTCTTTAATAAGTTGTTCGGGTCAGCTTTGGGCCGAAGGGAAAGCCTTGGGCCCAAAGAAAGACAAACGGGCCCGAGGCAAAGGCAGAGCGGGGCAAGGAAGCCCACTGGGCTCCATCCACCCCAGGGCCAGGGAAACCGAGGCCAACCGCTGGCAAGATCAACTGGGCGGCACGAAATTGACCAGGCAAGCGCGAAAAGAGGGCCACCAGCGCACGAACGGAGTCGACACTGGGAGCGATCGGCAAAGGTGAGCCCGCAGGCTGAACCCCGGGAAAGAATCCGGCCAGAACCCGAGGGAGACGGGAGAAAAAGGCCGACGGAGGAAGGGGCCAAGCAATTCCAGAACCGGCGAACCAAGCAAACCCAAAACGGAGGATCCAGGGGCTTGGCGCGACGGTGGAAGCCGAAGGAGGAAGAAGATGGAGGCGGACGGAACGAATTCGAGAGCGATGTGAATTAATTGGCCGAAATTGGGGGTAGTCCGGCCAGAACTCCGGCGAGCCACGCTAAACCAAACCAACCACGGCCGACAGTCGAAATCCGTCGAAGGGGGCTGGAGGAGGAGCCAAAGGCCGGAAGCGGCGGCGGAAGCCGGAGGAGGAGGAAGATGATGGGAAATCCGACACGGGGGCCCTGGAAACTTGACCAGAACCACGCCGGAAGATGACTCCGACAAGCGGAAAATGTACTAGGCCCCGGAGGGGTGGGTATGGGCTCCCGAAGGAGATTTAGGACTCCCGAAGGAGGTGTAAAGTTCCCTCAAAGGAGAAAGTGATTCAACACGAAGAGTGTCAGTGTCGTCGTACCACCACGCCGGAGAAGGAGGGAGATAATTGCCCCTGGCGGCGAGGGATTTTGGAAAGCCCTCAAAAGAGAGCTTTTTGTTAGGAAATGACGTAGGTGATCTCTATTGACAGGTTGATGGTAAAAAAAAATAAAAAAAATTCCAACTCAAACGCTCATAAAAGTCTTGAGTTTTAATCTGATATTTTAGGCCCATGCCATAAATGACCTGAATACGAATAATTCAAGAATTTTAAGATCAAGACCCGATGACCTGTTTCGTTTGGTCAAAGTCGATCTAGTGAGTCAACGTCGTGTAGAGGCTACACCATAACCACATAGACCATACACATATTTATCATGTAATTGTATTCGTTAATGTCGCTTAAAAGTTAAATAATGTGTGTGTATATGTGTATATATATTGTAATAATAGTATGTTTGGACCACTTAATATTTTTATACTTAAAATATTTATATAATACCCCAATTATTTATATAATAATATTTATAAGTTTAATTATAATATTTTTATTTAGTTTAATTTGACATTGATATTATAATTTAATTTTAATAATATTAAATATTCTTAAAGTTTTGAGTTTTTGACCCGGAACGACCCATGACATGATTGATCCAAAATCCTATCCATTACCCGAATGACTCAAATCTGAAGCCAACATGAATGACCCAATTGGTAGGTCTATTCATGACCCTAGTCTCATGCTCCCTTCATTTAGCAAAAATATTATTTATTCTTCACGCATGTTTTTTTTAAAAGATAAAAACTATATAAAATATCTAGTTACAAAATCATACAATTTCGTAGTTATTAGTAATAAGTTCGAAGTTGTTTAATTTTTTTTTACATTTTATATAATTTTTCGCATGTAAATAAATATACATAATAAACGATATATTTTGTCGAATAGGGGAGTATACTTTTAACATTCCTTCTAAGAACAACTATATTATGCATTAAACCATACGAGTGAAAAACCAGAGACGAGGGGCAATCGAACAAGGCGTACAAGTTACAACAATAGAATGAAACAAAACTGGGAATGAATCGAACAATCGAGTGCAATAGCAAAGCCTTCCGACAAGAATTCCTAGATATTGATGAAACATTAAATTATAGCGTTGGCTATTTTCCTCTAAATTTAGAGGAAAATACCTTCTCTCTCCACTTTTCTGTATTTTACCAATTCGTTTACAGGCTCTGTTGGACACAAAAAACCATCTTTTTCTCTAAAATTTTCCATTTTCTCCAAAATACAGTGACGCTTGGAGATGCTCTTATGCATTAAACCATACATCCTCAATCATTACTTTTCTACATTAAACCACCTACAAGTTTTTTAGTAACAAATACCCCATTTATAAAATGAAACATATAAAGTAGTTTTAATTAGTTTAAGAATAGATAATTCATTTTTAAATTTAGGAATTTTTCGCTAAGTGTTCATTTTTAATATGACATTTTGCAAAATGTTCATTTTCATATTTCCTTTTGCAAAATGTCCATTATGACTTTTTTGCCCTTCCTTTTCATTTTTAATTTTACTTCCTTTCTTGCTTTCCATTTTTATTTTAACCATTGACCGGTCAAGGTCAATGACTTTGGTGACACAACTTAGCTTTGGTGACACATGTATGACGATAAATAAATTTTTTGGTGACAATTTTTTTTAAGAGATTAGTGTTACCACTTTTATTAGTGGTGGCAACGGTCAATGACTTTGGTGACACGTGTATGGCGATAAACAAAATTTTTGGTGACATTTGTTTTACGAGATTACTGTCACCACCTTTATTAGTAGTGACATCGGTCAATTACTTTGGCGACACGGAGCTCATGAAGACTCGTCTGCACCCACCATGAACCAAACCATACTCGACATGTTCTTGGGTCACTCGGCCGAGTGGGCCAAATGCCTTGTCGAGAGAAGTGGGCCGAGTTGTCCTATGCTTGGGCCAATTATCTAGTTGACTTAATTATGTTATTATTTTATGCAATTTAGATAAATAAGGTGGAAATTAATTATATCTCTTCTAGATATAATACTTGGCCACCAAGTTATTAAATATCTATCTCATTAGGAATTATTTATCTTATGTTTATTTTATTTATCTTTAGATAGAATTAATCTATCCAAACCCCTTTCCTTTGCAAGGAAGGATTGGTTAGATCTCTCATAGTTTTCTATAAATTCATGTTATGCATCTTTTAATTAGATTAGATTGAAATAGAACTAAGAACCCCTTTATGGATTAAAGGGTTCTTGGTTATCAATCCAAAAGCTTTCATTTTTATATGTCCTTAAGAAATTTCGGAATTCACAATCATCACCAACCCCTTGGTTCCATCGGAAACCCGAACCAAACACAACCCTAAAACAGAAACCTTCGCAAAGGAAGAGAAGCCCAGCCCTTGGTGACGCTCGCGGCCACCATCGCTCCAGCGAGCGCAGGCGCAGGCGTCCGGACATCCCTAGCACGCGCTCCCGCGCCTTCGCCCTCGCTTCCTCGCTCGCCTGCACTCCCGCGCCCAGCGAGCGCTCCTGTCCTCGCGCACCCGGAGTCCCGCGCACACCCTGAGGCCGAAGGCCTGTGTGCCCAGCAATCGCGCAACCCCAGCTCCGCTTCCCTCGCTGATCTTCGTTTTGTTTTTCTGTCGCTATTACCTTGTCTTGAGTTGCTGGAATTTCCTAAGTCTAGAATCTGTCGCTAAATCAGAATTCTAATTACTTGTTTGAATTGTTCCAAATCAGGAGATATCGAAGAGCATTGCAAGATCTTAGCAAATATACGGCGTGGTTCTTGATCTGAAGCCCAAAGGCGAAGGATCGGGTATCCCAAACGTATCAAGTGGTATCGGATTTCAGGTTAATACAAGTTCTTTACTCTCTTGATTTCTTTATTGAGTGATTTATTTTTCGTGCCTATTTTTCACCATAGCCGCTGCATAAAAGTTCAATCTTTAGTATTCACCTATAAAAATTGGCACTTTATTTTTGTTATTCTTTGTTGGATCTTTAATTTCGAAGATATTGAGTTCTTGACTGCAAGTTGTGATCTTTTATTCCTAGTTGCTACATATCATGCCTATGACTGTGATTCTTGGATTAAAAGCATTATATAAACTTGTACCACTAAAGAACCCAAATTTCTCCAGTTTCTAGCCTATTTTCCCTATTTTCTTTATTTTTGCTTACTTTTAGATCATCGTAGCTTGTTATTTTTTCTTGCTCTTCAATTTTCGATTGCTGCATTCCTATTACAGCAGCTCGTTCTTAGTTAAAAAAAAAATCTATATAGAGCATTCTTCATCTTACATTGTTGAGTTAGTAACTCTTCCTTGTTAGTTCTTTGATTGCTACATGTTATATGATCTAATCGGTTTTAAGCATTACAAAAGAACCCTGCTTGTGTGATTTTGTGCTGTGCCGACACTGGAGCCTTGGTCACACCCCTCTTTCTTTGAACCTTGTTGCAACCGTCAGATAATAGTTGACGGAGTGTGTGCACTTGATTGCCCTTGTGATTGCTATTTTCGACCATTACACATTCATATTATTCAAGCATCACATTGTAGCTCTTCTTCTTCCACATTAAGCCGCTTGTTTATACTTGCTATCCTTGATATCCGACTTGTGGTTGATTTAAATTGCAATTTTGATTATTACTTGCTGTCTTCAATATTGCAAAATTCTGTGTCCAGGGGAATTGCTTGAATATTGTGCCTTGTTTTCTCGCTCTTTGATTTCTAAAAACGTGAATCACTCTTAGGAATCACTAGAGCTTTCATTACTTGGTTTCTGGTCTTTGCTTCGGTTACTTGTTGCTCTTCTGATATTGTAGGAACATGGCAGCCGAAGGAACTACCCCTACCCCCCTATCCCTATTTCTGATGAGGCCTTAGACCGTATTATTCAGGCCGCTACTAAAGCTTCTACGGACGACCATAAGAAAGAACTCGAAGCTGCTAAGGAAGAGCATAGGAAAGAGCTCGAGGCTGCTGATGAGCGTTGGAACAAGCGCTTCCATGATCAACTAGCCCAACAGGCTAACCTGGTTACTACTCGGTCTATAAACGGTGTTTTGCGACACCTGGAGGAAAGGAAACAACATGAGGCTTCTGGTTCTACACCCCAAGGTGGTATGCCGCCCCCTGCCGGCCCTACACCTCCAGTCCACCCCACTCCACCTTCAGGTAACGTACCCCCTGCAGGTAATACTTCTTATGCTGTTAACCCCCCCTTCTGGTCAATTATATATACCGCTTAAGTCTGCTACTCCTAATCCTTTCACTGGAGAAAATGACAACGATCATCTAGACTGCTTCAATAGCAACCAAGATCGTCGTGAGTATACACCTCCACAGCATCAACATCAAGGGAGGTTCTATCAGCGTCAACAGCAACCGCCGCATGACCGTGCTAGCTGGGATGACAGCCGCAACAATAATGATCTATATGAGCATCCACATTTGGAAGATGCTTACCATGAGGTAAATCCTAACTTTGATGATTTACCCCCTCCTAATTTTGGTCATCCTAGATTTGATAATGCTCAAGCTATACAGAGACGAGATGTTAAGCTTAAATGAGAAACCTTTGATGGTAACACTGATCCTGAAGCTTATCTTGTTTGGGAAAATCATACTGACTATATGCTTGAACATTTACGCTATGAGGAAACGGAGAAGTTGGAAGTTGTTATATTGCATTTAATAGGTAAAGCTCGCACCTGGTGGTTCCGCACTCGTGAGATGCGCCGTCGTCAGGACAAGCAACCTGTTGAAACCTGGCCACAACTTCGCTATCTCCTAAAGAAGAGACATGTGCCTGAGGAATACACAGAGTCCATGAGAATGCAACTGGCGACCTGCCGCCAAGGAACTCGCTCTCCCAATGACTACAGGGATGAGCTGGAACGACTATCCCATCAGGCTAATGTTTATCTTACTGAACGTGCTTTGTGTACTCAATTTCTTGCTGGTCTTAATATTTCTATTAAAAATCCTTTATCTATCCATTCAATTAGAGATATTAACACTTTGACTCATAAAGCACAACTTCTGTATGAGCAACAGCAGCAGCAACTTCGGCAACAGAGGAATCAATTTGACCAGACCTCTCAAGGTCGCAGGTTTGTTCCCTTTAACCCTTCTAGTCAATCTAAACCTTCTACTTCTAACCCTTCTATGCAGCAAAAGGGAGTTTCCAACTCACCTCAACAGGGTTATCAGGTTGAAACTAGAAGAGTTGCTGCCCCTTCTACAGATCGCAACAAAGATATCCGCTGCTTCACTTGTGGTGGTTCTGGGCATGTCTCTCGCAATTGCCCTCAGAAAAGGAAGGTCCTTCTCAATGATTGGGAGACCATTACTATGAGGAAGAGACTGTTGAGGACCATGTAATTTCGAGTGAAGTGGAGGAGGACCAGTCACCTGAGCCTATTGAGGAGATCGATACTTCACAGTACGATAACTTGCTTTGCATTATCAATCGACGGGTCCTACACATTCGGGAATCTCCCATGGTTGATCAAAGGGAGAACATATTCCACGCAAGGTGCTTAGTTCGCGAGGCTACCTTAAGCCTTATCATCGACGGTGGGAGTTGCTGCAATCTCATCAGTGAAAAGGTAGTGAATTTCCTCCATTTACCTACTACTCCTAGAGCTACTCACTATGGTTTAAATGGCATTACTGATGATGGTTCTGATATATTGGTCACCAAACAATGTTTAGTTTCCCTTTCTGTTGGAACATATCACGATAAAATATTATGTGATGTTGCCCGCATGGATTGTCGTCATATATTATTAGGCCGTCCTTGGTTATATGATTGTTCTGTTCTTCATGATGGTCGTGCAAATACATATGCTTTCACCTATGACGGGAGGAGAGTTACTCTCCTATCCCTTTCGCCACACACTATTCTGAAGGACCAGGTGCGCAAGAAGCAACAAAAGGACGCCGAAAGAGAAACTGAGAGGATGGCAAAGCTCAAAGAGAGCTCGGCCCAGCAGGCCACCCCCGCGGCCCAGCAAGCCGCGCCCGCGGCCCAGCCAGCAGCGCCCGCGGCCCCTTTAGCCGCCCCGGCAGCCCCCTTGGCGCCTCCTCCTCCCCACTCGACGTCGACTCAGCCCTCGTCTGCTTCACTTAAGGGCTCTGTAGAACGTCGATCCTTGGTCTTTCACCCTCAGCAAGAGACCATCACCTGGAATGCTCATCGACCTCATATTCTTCTGGTCACGAAACAGGTATTACTTAATGATGAATTGAGTCATATTCCTGCACCTATTGCTGCTCTTCTGCAGGATTATTTGGATGTGCTTCCAGTTGAACTTCTCCAAGGCTTACCTCCTATTAGAGGTATTGAGCACTAGATTGACTTTGTGCTTGGAGCAGCCTTGCCTAATCGCGCCGCTTATAGAGCTAGTCCTGAGGAGACAAAGGAGCTGCAACGCCAAGTCACAGAATTGATGGACAAGGGCTTTGTTCGAGAAAGCCTGTCTCCCTGCGCCGTGCCTGTCATTTTGGTTCCTAAGAAGGATGGTTCCTGGCGCATGTGTGTTAATTGTCGCGCAATCAACCAAATAACAGTTAAGTATCGCCACCCTATTCCTCGTTTAGATGATATGCTTGATGAACTTCATGGTGCTTCTATTTTTTCTAAAATTGACCTTAGAAGTGGATATCATCAAATTAGGATGAAACAGGGTGATGAATGGAAAACGGCTTTTAAAACTAAGTATGGCTTATATGAATGGTTAGTAATGCCTTTTGGTTTGAAAAATGCACCTTCTACTTTTATGAGGCTTATGAACCATGTGCTTAGAAGACACTTAGGAAAATTTGTCGTCGTCTATTTTGACGATATCTTAATCTATAGTAAGAATATGCATGATCATTTAAGTCACTTAAAATTGGTCTTTGATTGTCTTAGGAAAGAGAAATTATATGCCAATTTAAAAAAATGTTCTTTTGCATCCGAGTCTACCATTTTTCTTGGTTTTGTAGTGACTGCATCCGGATTGAAGGTGGATGAGGAGAAGATTCGTGCTATTCAGGAGTGGGCCAGGCCGACTACACCCACTCATGTCCGCTCATTCTTGGGCCTTGCTGGCTTCTATCGACGTTTTGTCAAGGACTTCAGCCTGATTGCCGCCCCTCTACATGAGCTGACGAAGAAAGATGTGACATTTCGCTGGTCTGACTCACATCAAAAGGCTTTCGACGCCCTCAAGGATCGCCTGACTCACGCCCTAGTGCTGCAGTTACCTGACTTTGCTCAACCTTTTGAGCTCGAGTGTGACGCTTCTGGCACTGGCATTGGAGGGGTCCTTGACAGGCCTAAGATCGTTATGCCAAATCAAAGTAAATTCCTAAGATGCAAACTATAACAAGTATAGTAGGTAAGTTAGGGTCGAACCCACAGGGAAACAGAATCAATTGTAAGAGCAAGTATTATTACCCAAAAGTAACCGATTCAAGGGGGAGTTTTGTGTGTAAGCGATAGTGACAGAACAAGTTGCAAATAGAGGTTGCGAATATATGATGGAAAAGTATTACACCAGGTAATTATCCGCAAAACAATTGAGATGGTTCATCATCGCATTCTATGAGTCTCAAGTTCTAATGTCCAGTAATTGTTCTCAATTCAGATCGTGTAATAGCTTTTAGTCCTACCAGTCCTAAAAGCACTTATCACCAAATTACAAGGGAAAACCTTCACCAAATAATAAAGCGATAGCATTCAAACATGAATTATAATGAGATACAAGCGATTCTAACAACCCGTTAAAATAGCATGTAATAGAATCTCCTTCACAATCTACCACAAGCAACCTGCGTATGATGATTGTGTTTGCTACAATGAATCTACAACCCCAAACCTGGAATTGGAAACCCTAGCAATATGACTAGTATCGATAAACCTAGGTGATCAATCCAGATTAACCAATAATAAGCAATCAAGCAATAAGCTCAGGAGATCGAAACAATTAACAAAGGACGAACAAGAGTAGAATACTCACAACCAAATCAATCGAAGGCTTCAAAGAACCAAGTGCAACAAAGGAGAGTTAGTTCTCCATAGGGTTTGTGAGATCAACAAGAGGAAAATACGTCTCTGGAAAAATAACCTAACCTCTAAACTTCCCTTCGGGAATAATATATATCCTAATTAAAGGGTTTAAAATCCCGTAAAAATATAATATTAAAAACTAATAAGATAGGGAAAAATCGGATAAGAATCCGTCTCCAGGGACTGACGCGGGCGCGCCAGTAGCAGCGCGGGCGCGTCATTGAATTGTCTTGCTACTTCTCTCTGATGCAACGACGCAGGTACTCCCTCCTAGCAGCGCGGGCGCGTCAGTAGCAGCGCGGCCGCGCCAGCTCACCAGATTCCAGCTGCTTCCGAATTTCTTCACTTCAACTCTTCTATAACTTGCATGATCCTATGATTTCTTCAACTTCTTCAACAAGTTCCGAATTACCGAGTTCATACAAATATCCCTCACAATGACATGTAAATGATGACAAAAACTACTAAATGCGCTATAGAATATATCGCATATCAAATTCCCCCATACTTAAACCTTTACTCGTCCCGAGTAAGCATAGAAGCTAAGCCTACTCTCGCCATAAATCTCAAAGGTTCACAGACAGTACAAGGAAAATGAACACTAAGTACTAGTAGTTTTCACTATCTCAACAATCAGCACAAAAGACAATCAAAATAGGAAATGAGACTTACAATTGTATCTCAACCATCTACACCTTATAGCTCCCAGTGGCCTACCCGAAAACCTCCTTATCACTCCACTTCTTATGTCGCCTTCGGCAAGAGATCAATCCTAAACACTCAAAGTAAACGCTCATCTTGCCAAGGCGCCCTTTTGGGGTTTTCACCGAGCCACTCATTTTTTTTTCAAAGATGGTACTCACATAAACATTCTCACTTCCCTCAAGTCTCATATTGCCAAAGCCTAAAGCTTGCCAGACTACCTGCTTTTTGCCTGAGTCGCCCTTTCGGGTTTTCAACTCATCCCAGGATTTTGATTGCTTTTTTTTTTTTTTTTTTTTTTTAGAATAACAAGTGTAGAATCTGTACAAAAATAATGAGGAAATGAAATATGTACAAGATATGTAAATCCTTTCCCTCCCCCATACTTGAATGAAGCATTGTCCTCAATGTGAAAGAAGACAGAAATAAGTAGGGAGAAAGGAAACAGAAGGACTCACTGAGGGGGTGGATAGTGGCGAGAGTAATCCTCTCGCATGCGGCGAAGCTCTTCCCTCATACCTCTGAACTCGCCAAAGCCTTCTAGGATGTCGGCCTGCTGGTGGAGAATCTGGTTCTGCACTCTATCTTGGTTTTGAACCATCGTCGTCAAACTCCCTACGTCTTGGCGCAGAAGGCCAATCTGGTCAAGCAGGTAGCCCCACTGTTGAGGCTGCTGATGAGTATCCTGAAAAGCTTGTGGGGGCCAAGGGGCCCACTGATGTGAATCCTGCTGGCCCTGATATGTCGGGTGAGAATCCCAACCGTGAGAACGGGTATGATAAGCAGGCACCTCCTGCTGTGGGTTCTGTGCGAAACCCTGAGTATCTGTCTGAACAAAAGCCTGCTGAGCCACAGGCGCATCCTCAATCGTGGCAGCTCCCGCTGTGCCACTACTGCTACCCACTTCTAGGCGATGCCGTCTACCCAGAACTGATGTCGGAAAATAATCAGCCTCAATATACCAATCAGTCCAAGTCTCAGACCAAGGAAGGGGCTTAGGGAGCCTGAACTGATGCTCTTTCTTCTTGCCTGTACACCAAATGGTTCCCCCATCCGGCGCAGTGTCAAGCATGAAACACCTCCGCAGATACTCCTCTGTGTAGGTCCTTGCTATGACCTGCTCCTCTAGCTCTTGCAAACCACCTGGCTCAACGCCTGCAGCAATGGCTACCCGAGTAATAACTCCGCCTTGGACCATTTCTGGTCCAGCGGCACTGCGATCCCTTCTGACCCTGTCAAGCCCATCGAAGAAGAGCCTAAGCCAGTCAGGAGTGTAGTTTGCAGTAGGCACAGCGCTGTAAGCAAACCTCAGGTGTGTCATGGAGAGCTTGGTATCTGTGGTCAGCCCATAATATGTCACAGCGATGACCTTGCACAACATACGGAAGACAGGATGAGTAATCCTGCTGTTGTACTCGTTACTGGTTAAGAATTCCTCTCTAGATACCGCTCTAAAGAATGCAACGAGGTCTGTGTCGGTCGTGGCTGTCACCCATCCGTCAGTTGGGGCTTTAGTGATCCCCAAAGCAGCTCGCAACCTTGCTGCAGAAATCCTGTAGGTAGTGCCATTGAACCTGAAAGAAACCCCTCTAATTCTGTTCTCCCCAAGGGACAGCTGATATGTCGCAAGGAACTGCTTGCACAGTTCTGGGTATCCTACAGCTCTCAACTCCATAAATCCACCAATACCAGCATGAGCTAGACACTTCTGCATACAATCTAGCATCTAAAGTCTCTGAAGGGTCTCACTATGCAGATATTTTGTAGAACTGACACAGTTTACCTTATTATAAATAGCCCACTCCTCTTCAGACAAATCTAACTCTTCATCAGATCGACTCACCTCTTCCTCCGATGAACTCATATTCGACAGATAATAAGACTAGATCCGAATCGAAATAAGGACAGCGGAAAAAACTCACAAAGAACAGACGAGGCTCGGTTCAGGAGGCCGACGCGGGCGCGTCAGGAATACGGCGCGGGCGCGTTGGAGAGAGCGGGCGCGTTGGAGAGTGGCGCGGCCGCGTCGGTGGTGTCAGCAGACTCGAAAATCGTCGGAAGCGGTTGTCGACGCTGAGCCTCTCCCCGGTGCCGAGGACGAAAGGAAAGGACAATGGGGTAAGGGGGATGGTGTTTAGGGATCTTGGTGGAGGGTTCCCAGCTGAAATAGGGGTGGAGGGGTGTTTGTGAGTGTGGGTGTGGGGTAGATTGGGAGGAGAGGATGTGGATGTGGGGAAGGGTAGGGTTTTGGTGGTATTTGAGGGATGGTGATGGGGCTTGAAGATGGCGGGCTGGCCCGAAGTGGGTTTTCCAGCCCGTGGTCTGTTGTTGTTTTTTTTTTTTTTTTAACAGAAAATTAACACTGCTGATGCAGTGGGTTCGAAATGCGGATGCAATTCGTCACCAGAAGCTCCTTCTTTATTACCTACAAGTTAGAATAAAATCTAGTTAAGGGAAAGAATGCAATACCTTGGGTTGCCTCCCAAGCAGCGCCTTTGTTTCAAGTCGCTGGCTCGACTAAGCCTTTTTTGATTATTCTAACTCTGCATTTGGCTCCTCCAAAACTAAATCATCCATAGCCTCCTTCGGGAACCCTTCATAGTATGTCTTAAGCCTTTGACCATTTACCTTGAACTTCTTGTGGCTATTTGGGTCATATAACTCTACAGCGCCATGTGGGAAGACTTCAGCAACAATGTATGGTCCCCCCCACTTTGACCTGAGCTTCCCAGCGAAGAGTTTCAGGCGAGACTGAAAAAGTAGGACTTTGTCACCGGCTTTAAAGTCCTTCATATGGATGTGCTTGTCATGCCATGCCTTGGTCTTCGCCTTGTAAATTGCTGCATTATCATAGGCGTCCAAGCGTAACTCCTCGAGCTCGCCTAACTGTAGCTTCCTGTGTTCTCCAACCCCGTCACTCTGCATATTGCATTGTTTCACTGCCCACCAAGCCCTGTGCTCCAGCTCAACAGGAAGATGACATGCCTTACCATAGACAAGTCTGAAAGGAGACATCCCAATTGGAGTTTTGTAAGCAGTGCGATAGGCCCACAATGCATCATCAAGTCTCAAACTCCAATCCTTCCTGTTAGGATTTACAGTCTTCTCAAGAATGGCTTTGATCTCTCTATCGGACACCTCTGCTTGGCCATTCGTCTGTGGATGGTATGCGGTGGAAACTCTATGTGTGACATGATATTTCTTCAGCACGGCAGTCACCGTTTTGTTGCAGAAATGGGTACCCCTGTCACTAATCAGCGCTCTAGGAATTCCATGCCTGGCAAAAATATTGCTTTTCAAGAACCCTGCCACAACTTTAGAGTCATCAGTTCTGGTGGCCTTCGCTTCCACCCACTTGGAAACGTAGTCCACCGCAAGTAAAATATACAAGTTCCCACAAGAACTAGGAAAAGGTCCCATAAAGTCAATGCCCCAAACATCAAAGATTTCGCAAAAAATCATCGGTGTTTGTTGCATTTCATTCCTTTGAGAGATATTCCCCATTCTTTGACACCTATCACATGCCTTGCAGAAAGAATAAGCATCTTTAAAAATATGCGGCCAATAAAATCCAGATTCAAGCACTTTTCTAGCAGTTTTATTGGCACCAAAATGTCCCCCACATGCTTGAGAATGACAAAATTCAAGAACAGATCGTACCTCATTATCTGGAAGACAACGACGAATTACCTGATCAGCACAATGTTTCCAAAGGTATGGGTCATCCCAAACATAGTGGTTTGCTTCTCTTCGAATCTTCTCCGTTTGGGCCTTGGTATGATCCGGGGGAAATTCCCCACAAACTAAGTAGTTTACAATGTCCCGGTACCAAGGGTTTACAGAATGAAGTCCTAGAACGGACTGAGATGGGCTGAGAAGTAATAGCGCGGGCGCGTCGGACTCCGGCGCGGGCGCGCCAGTCTCCGGCGTGCTTTTGTGCTCGATTCTGCACAATGTGTCATCCGGAAACGTGCCTAAGATGGGTTTCTGTGACTCCGGCTTGTCCTCCTAATTCACCAATCTGCTTAAGTGGCCAGCCACCAAATTTTCCGCTCCTTTCTTGTCCTTAATCTCCACATCAAATTCGCTGAGCAACAGGACCCATCGAATTAATCTTGGCTTTGTCTCCTTCTTTGTCATCAAGTAGCGGAGGGCTGCGTGATCTGTGTAGATAATCACTTTGACCCCAAGCAGATACTGTCGAAACTTCTCTAGTGCAAACACCACAGCTAGCATTTCTTTCTCAGTGGTGGAGTAGTTGCGTTGCGCTCTATTCAGAGTCATGGAAGCATAATGGATCACATGAGAGGCTCTTCCCTCTTTTTGGCCTAGCACTGCTCCCACTGCATAGTCGCTCGCATCACACATGATCTCAAATGGGCGAGACCAATCTGGTGCCTGAATGATTGGTGCACTAGTGAGGCGTCCTTTCAGCGAGTCGAACGCCTCTTTGCACTCTTGTGTGAGTACAAAGGTCACATCTTTCTTCAGAAGCTCGCACAAGGGTGAGGATACCTTCGAAAAGTCCTTGATAAACCTGCGATAAAAACCTGCATGGCCTAGGAAAGAACGAACTTCGCGCACATTAGTAGGATAAGGCAAAGACTGAATTACATCAATCTTCGCCTTATCGACCTCAATACCCTTTGCAGAGACTATGTGGCCTAAAACAATTCCCTGTTCTACCATAAAATGACACTTTTCAGAGTTCAAAACCAGATTAGTTTCAACACATCTTTTTAACACTAGTGCCAAATGGCTCAAACAAGTATCAAAGCTATCCCCATGTACTGTGAAATCATCCATGAATACTTCAATGAAATTTTCAATGTATTCAGAGAAGATACTAACCATACATCGTTGAAATGTCCCGGGTGCGTTACATAGTCCAAATGGCATTCTGCGATATGCAAAAGTACCGAAAGGACATGTAAATGTAGTCTTCTCCTGGTCCTCTGGCGCTATGGCCACCTGAAAATATCCAGAATATCCATCCAAAAAGCAATAATAGGGGCGCCCAGCAAGGCGTTCTAGCATCTGATCAATAAAGGGGAGGGGGAAGTGATCCTTCCTGGTCACTGTATTCAGCTTGCGATAGTCTATGCATACCCTCCAACCTGTTTGTGTTCTGGTAGGGACCAACTCACCTTGTTGATTCTTCACGACTGTAATCCCTCCTTTCTTAGGGACAACTTGTGTAGGACTTACCCATTGACTGTCAGAAATTGGGAAAATCATGTCTGCTGATAGCAATTTCAGCACTTCCTTCTTCACCACATCCATCATGGGAGGATTGAGCCTTCTCTGTGGTTGGCGTGATGGCTTAGCTCCATCCTCCAGCAGAATCCTGTGCATGCATGTAGATGGGCTAATCCCCTTGATGTCAGCGATGGTCCACCCCAGCGCAGTTTTGTACTTCTTCAGAACCTCCACTAACCTTTCTTCCTGCTCTGCTGAAAGCTTACTTGACACAATAACTGGTAAAGTGTCATCAACTCCTAGGAAAGCATACTTGAGATGACTAGGGAGTTGTTTGAGTTCAATTTCAGGTGCCTGCACAACAGATGGAACAAGCACTTCGCTTGGAGTCAGTAGATTGGGGCCAATGCCCAAAAGAGTAGAGAACTTACCTTCTACATCCATCTGGGCTACTAATTCCTGCATGTTAGATGTAATTGAAAAATCTGTATAGGACTTGTCAATAGCATTCTCAATAATTGACTGCAACTCATCTTCCCTAGAAATATCAAATAGATCTTGAGCTAATGGTTCAATCACATCAATAGAGCACAGAGAATGGTCATCAACAGGATGTTTCATAGCCTTGTATAAATCGAATTCAACCTTTTCTCCATCAAATTCCATTGTTAGTGTCTCAGAGACACAATCAATTTTTGTCCTAGCTGTTTTAATGAAAGGTCTACCTAATAAAATAGGCGCATCATGCTTATCATGTTCCATATCCAGGACAAAGAAATCTGCAAGAAAAATCAGTTTATTGACCATGACCAAAACGTCTTCTACTACTCCTTTAGGGTATTTATTAGACCTGTCAGCTAGTTGCATAATTACTCCAGTTTCATGCAAAGGTCCTAAATCTAGCGATTTGTAAAGTGAGTAGGGAAGCACATTTATGGAAGCGCCCAAATCAAGCATAGCTCTATCAAATTTTACATCTCCAATGACACAAGGGATAGTAACCATACCTGGATCAGTGCACTTTTTCGGCATTCTCCTCTGAAACATAGCGGAGACTTGCTCACTTACTTTCACTTTCTTTTTACCTTTCAGCTTCTGATTTCTCTTCACCGTGCAAAGCTCCTTCAAGAACTTGGCGTACTTGGGCACAATTTTTATCATTTTCAGCAGAGGAATGTTCACCTGACACTTGCTAAATGTCTCGAAAAGCTCTGAATCATCGATTATCCTCCTCTCTTTGAGTGCCTCAGGGAACGGAGGTTTTGGTTTCTCCGACTCGAGAGGGGGAAAATCCGGTCGGACATATGTATCGACATAGGGCTCGGATTCAGGCGAGATCGGACTCGACGTGGGCGCGCCAGTGTCCAGCACGGGCGCGCCAGTGTTGGGCGTGGCCACGTCGGAGACCTGCGTGCTTTCCTCCTCATCTTCCTGACTTTTCAGCTCTTTTCCATTCCGAAGAGTTATAGCACTGACGTTTTCCTTTGGATTGACCACCGTTTGAGATGGTAGACCCCCCGACGTCTTTGCCTCTATTCTCGTGATTGCTTCGGCCATTTGCCCCATTTGTTTTTGTATATCTTTTATGCTCGATTCAGTTGTCTGAACATGCGCAGTAAAGTGCTGTGTCAGGGTATTGAGCATGGACTCAGTAGAGGGAGCGTTACCCTGCTGCCTCTGATTGTAGGGAGGTGGCTGTTGCTGATGTGGTTGGTTTGGTGGATCCCTCCATCTGAAATTTGGGTGATCCCGCCACCCTGGGTTGTAGGAGTTTGAGTAGGGGTCATGTCTGGGTCTCTGAGGTCCATTTCCACCTATAGCACTTACTTCAGCGGTGTCTTCCTGGAGTGTAGGACAGGAATCAGTTGGGTGGAAGTTATCATTGCAGATTCCACAAGCCTTGAGTTGTTGAGGAGTGCCTTGCAGAGTGAGCCTCTTAACCATTTCCTTCAATTCAGCAATATCTTTGGATTGGTTAGAGTCTACCGAATTGACTCCTTTCTTTCTGGTGGACTTCCCAAAATTTCTAGTCCCCTCAGCCATTTCCTGAATCTTCTCCATGGCTCCCTCTGGCGTGGCATTCAAAATGTTTCCTCCGCAGGCGGCATCAATCATTCTTCTATCAGATTCCAGCAACCCCCCATAGATGTATAGGACTAGGTCCTTAGTGCTGTAGCCATGGAAGGGGCAATTAGCGCAAAGCTTCTTGAACCTTTCATTGTAATCGTAGAGGGTTTCATCATCTTCCTGCTCTATATTGCTGATCGCCTTCTTCAAGGTGTTCTCCTTCTTAGCAGGAAAGAATTTCTCCAGGAAGGCCTTGTGGAGCTTAGGCCAAGTGTTGATGCTCCCTGTAGGAAGACTGTAGTACCAGTCATCCGCAGCATCGACCAGCGTGAACCCAAAGGCTCTCATCTTTATCTGTGCTTCATCTATATTGGCCGGTTTCATGCTCATGCACACATTATGAAACTTCCCCATGTGCTTGATGGGGTCTTCTCCAGCCAATCCATGGTATTTGGGCAGTTGATGAATCAGCCCAAACTTTAGCTCAAAATGGTTGTCATCCCCCAGAGCAGGGATTGTCACAGCAGGTGCCTGCTGTGTGATGTTTGATGCTGTCAGCTGTCGCAGCGTCTGATTTACATTTCCAGCCATTGGATCCGGTTGTTGGGAATGTTGGTGTTGTTCTCTAAGGCGGCGGTGGTATGTCCTGTCAATTTCCCAATCAAAATCAACAAGATGGGGATCAGTAGCACGAGTGCGAACCATGCAAGAGGTTCGCACCCAAACAGGTAATAAGACAAACAAGAACAAAGATAATCCGTTTCCCCGACAACGGCGCCAAATTTGACAGGCCTAAGATCGTTATGCCAAATCAAAGTAAATTCCTAAGATGCAAACTATAACAAGTATAGTAGGTAAGTTAGGGTCGAACCCACAGGGAAACAGAATCAATTGTAAGAGCAAGTATTATTACCCAAAAGTAACCGATTCAAGGGGGAGTTTTGTGTGTAAGCGATAGTGACAGAACAAGTTGCAAATAGAGGTTGCGAATATATGATGGAAAAGTATTACACCAGGTAATTATCCGCACAACAATTGAGATGGTTCATCATCGCATTCTATGAGTCTCAAGTTCTAATGTCCAGTAATTGTTCTCAATTCAGATCGTGTAATAGCTTTTAGTCCTACCAGTCCTAAAAGCACTTATCACCAAATTACAAGGGAAAACCTTCACCAAATAATAAAGCGATAGCATTCAAACATGAATTATAATGAGATACAAGCGATTCTAACAACTCGTTAAAATAGCATGTAATAGAATCTCCTTCACAATCTACCACAAGCAACCTGCGTATGATGATTATGTTTGCTACAATGAATCTACAACCCCAAACCTGGAATTGGAAACCCTAGCAATATGACTAGTATCGATAAACCTAGGTGATCAATCCAGATTAACCAATAATAAGCAATCAAGCAATAAGCTCAGGAGATCGAAACAATTAACAAAGGACGAACAAGAGTAGAATACTCACAACCAAATCAATCGAAGGCTTCAAAGAACCAAGTGCAACAAAGGAGAGTTAGTTCTCCATAGGGTTTGTGAGATCAACAAGAGGAAAATACGTCTCTGGAAAAATAACCTAACCTCTAAACTCCCCTTCGGGAATAATATATATCCTAATTAAAGGGTTTAAAATCCCGTAAAAATATAATATTAAAAACTAATAAGATAGGGAAAAATCGGATAAGAATCCGTCTCCAGGGACTGACGCGGGCGCGCCAGTAGCAGCGCGGGCGCGTCATTGAATTGTCTTGCTACTTCTCTCTGATGCAACGACGCAGGTACTCCCTCCTAGCAGCGCGGGCGCGTCAGTAGCAGCGCGGCCGCGCCAGCTCACCAGATTCCAGCTGCTTCCGAATTTCTTCAATTCAACTCTTCTATAACTTGCATGATCCTATGATTTCTTCAACTTCTTCAACAAGTTCCGAATTACCGAGTTCATACAAATATCCCTCACAATGACATGTAAATGATGACAAAAACTACTAAATGCGCTATAGAATATATCGCATATCAGTCCTGCTGTAGAACAAGCGTTCCATAGCCTATTTCAGCGAAAAGTTGGGCACCGCTGAGCTCAACTATTCTACCTACGACAAGGAGCTCTTTGCAGTGGTTCGCTGCTTACAGACTTGGCAACATTATCTCTGGCCTAAGGAGTTTGTGATTCATTCGGATCATGAAGCTCTGAAGTACCTCAAAGGACAAGCAGTGCTCAACAGGCGACTTGCTCGATGGGTGGAGTTTATAGAGACCTTTTCCTATGTGGTTCACCACAAGAAGGGAAAGGATAATGTGGTAGCTGACGCGCTATCACGCAGGTATGTCCTCTTAAACCATATGGATGCACATGTTTTGGGTTTTGCTTTGATAAAGGAACTGTATGCTTCTGATAGTTTCTTTAAAACTATATATGCTCAATGTGTGTCCAAAGGTGAAGTTGATTCATTTTTTGTTGATAATGGGTATTTGTTTAAGATGGGCAAGCTTTGTATCCCATCTTCTTCTATTCGCCGATTGTTAACCCAAGAAATTCATGAATCTAGGGGACATGGGGGTTTCGAAAAAACTTTAGCTGGACTTAAGGAACATTACTTTTGGCCTAAAATGTCTAATTATGTGCTGAGATTTGTCAAACGTTGTGTTACATGTGCTAAAGCCAAATCGAAATCTAATGCTAATGGTCTATACCAACCTTTGCCTATTGCTAATGCACCCTGGGAAGATGTTTCTATGGATTTTATTGTAGGATTGCCTAGAACTTCTAAGGGTCATGATTCCATATTTGCTGTTGTAGACAGATTTTCCAAAATGGCTCATTTTATTCCATGCCATAAAACAGATGATGCTATTCATGTTGCTCATTTATTCTTCAAAGATATTGTTCGCTTACATGGATTGCCATTATCTATAGTTTCTGACCGTGATCCTAAATTCTTAAGCTCTTTTTGGAAAACTCTATGGTCTAAATTGGGTACAAAATTGCTATTTTCTACTTCTTGTCACCCACAAACTGATGGCCAAACTGAGGTCACAAATAGAACTCTTGGGGCTCTCCTTAGAGTCATGCTGCAAACTAACCTTCGGAGGTGGGAAGACTGCCTTCCATTTGTAGAATTTGCATATAACAGGTCTAGGCATTCTGCAACAAAGATGACCCCCTTCGAAGTTGTTTATGGCCGAAATCCCTTAACTCCAGTGGACATGATGCCTCGGCCATATAAGGACAAGGAGAACGTGGATGCAGCTAAGCAAGTGGACTTCATCAAAAGCTTGCATGAGCGTACCAAGGCGCAGCTGGAGAGGAAGACTGCGCAATACAAGGCCGTGAAGGACAAGCATCGCAAGGATGTGCAGTTCAACGTTGGTGATCTGGTCTGGCTGCATCTCAGGAAGGAAAGGTTGCCACAACAACCGAAATCTAAGCTGGATCCCAGGGGAGATGGACCATTCAGAGTGGTTCAGAAGATGGGTCCTAATGCCTACAAGCTGGATCTCCCTGCCGATAAGTACAACGTCCATTCTACATTCAACGTCGCCGATCTATCCTTATTCGTGCCTGACGATGACTCTGACGACGATTTGAGGACAAATCAAAGTCAAGTGGAGGAGAATGATGCCGTTCAAATATCGATGACTCCTGGTGACATTGAGGACAACATGAAGGTTCCATTTGATGGTCCTATCACTCGTTCAAGGACCAAGAAGATTCAAACTGCAACTAAGGCCTTTCTTGTCCGTCACCATGGAACTTTAGAGCAAGGGTTCAGGCCACCCTGGATCACTTGGCTCAAGGTTACACCACCAGTACAGGAAGTGAGCTTGCGCCCACACACGGAGCTCGTGAAGACTCGTCTGCACCCACCATGAACCAAACCATACTCGACATGTTCTTGGGTCACTCGGCCGAGTGGGCCAAATGCCTTGTCGAGAGAAGTGGGCCGAGTTGTCCTATGCTTGGGCCAATTATCTAGTTGACTTAATTATGTTATTATTTCATGCAATTTAGATAAATAAGGTGGAAATTAATTATATCTCTTCTAGATATAATACTTGGCCACCAAGTTATTAAATATCTATCTCATTAGGAATTATTTATCTTATGTTTATTTTATTTATCTTTAGATAGAATTAATCTATCCAAACCCCTTTCCTTTGCAAGGAAGGATTGGTTAGATCTCTCATAGTTTTCTATAAATTCATGTTATGCATCTTTTAATTAGATTAGATTGAAATAGAACTAAGAACCCCTTTATGGATTAAAGGGTTCTTGGTTATCAATCCAAAAGCTTTCATTGTTCTATGTCCTTAAGAAATTTCGGAATTCACAATCATAACCAACCCCTTGGTTCCATCGGAAACCCTAACCAAACACAACCCTAAAACAGAAAATGTCGCAAAGGAAGAGAAGCGCAGCCCTTGGTGACGCTCGCGGCCACCATCGCTCCAGCGAGCGCAGGCGCCCAACTTCGCAGGCGCAGGCGTCCGGACATCCCCAGCACGCGCTCCCGCGCCTTCGCCCTCCCTTCCTCGCTCGCCTGCACTCCCGCACCCAGCGAGCACTCCTGTCCTCGCGCACCCGGAGTCCCGCGCACACCCTGAGGCCGAAGGCCTGTGTGCCCAACAATTGCGCAACCCCAGCTCCGCTTCCCTCGCTGATTTTTTTTTTGTTTTTCTGTCGCTATTACCTTGTCTTGAGTTGCTGGAATTTCCTAAGTCTAGAATCTGTCGCTAAATCAGAATTCTAATTACTTGTTTGAATTGTTCCAAATCAGGAGATATCGAAGAGCATTGCAAGATCTTAGCAAATATACGGCGTGGTTCTTGATCTGAAGCCCACAGGCAAAGGATCGGGTATCCCAAACGTATCATGTATGGTTATAAACAACTTTTTTGGTGACATTTTATTACGAGATTAGTGTCACGACCTTTATTAGTGATGACACCGGTCATTGACTTTGGTGACACAACTTTGGTGACACATGTATGGTGATAAACCACTTTTTTTGTGACAATTTGTTTTACGAGATTAGTGTCACTACCTTTATTACTGGTGACACATGCCGTGACAATTTTTTTGGTGACGTCTTAGTTTTTAGAGTTTTTATAGTTTTTTCTTACGAGGTCACTATCACCACCCTATCGCTGTCACCACCCTTATCGCTGTCACCAACCCTATCGTTGTGACCACCCTTATCGCCGTCACCACCTATATCACTGGTCACTATTACTATTGTCACCAAAAGGAAAACTTATAAGAGCATTTTTATCGGCATGCTTACTGTTCAAGATACTAGAACATTTAACAATTAAAAATTGCAATGGTTGATTTGTCGATACTAGAACGATACTTCTTAAGCATCGATACTAGCTGAATTTGTATTCAACCCATGTCAGCCAGCTGGAAAACATTTGGATTTTTCGGATGAATAGGCGCAAAACGGCGCCACTTTAAAGGAGAGAAGTGCCAAACGGAGCGTTGCATTTCTAGCCCAGCTGAAGCAATTTGCAACAAGGGAAGACAGGTGCTCGCGCATGGATTCGCCTGCAGGAGAGGATGCCCGGATGGTTGGCACGTGTTCGCAGGATGGATGGCAAGGATTGCACGTTGGAGGAAATAGGTTTTACATTTAAAAATCGATTTTCAGTAATAAAAATGTAAAATAAAAAAAAATTACCACAATACTAGATTCATTTTTATCTACATGTAGACATCAATTTCGAATATATTTGACTATATTTTTTTAAAAAAATATTTCTCTTTGATTATAAATATGCTAAATATAATCCGAAAAATCGAATTATAATTATGGAATAATTGAAAATAATAAATAATACAAGATATAAAATAAAATATTATTAAAAAATATTATTTTAAATGTGGAAGTTGATATGAGTAGTTTTGGCTATTAATATTAAAATAATATGATTTAGAAACTAAATCATATTATTTAAATATAAATATTTGAATACTGATAAATGAATATGATAATATAATCGAGAATGAAAATAACTGTTGGAGAAGGGTATATTTGTAAATTGAGTTGGTATAAAAAGATGATTTTTGGGATACTAGAGATGCTACTGATAAAGTGGGAACAATGAGAATGAGATGCTATAATGATGTGGCAGAAAGAGAAAAATCAAATATTAGTATTTCTAGTATCTCATGATAAACCTGGCCTAACACACCTACAAATAGTGTCACCACTATTACCACCAAACAAAAAATTGTGTTGTTCAATATATACCAAGTGATGTCATCAACATTTGTAATTAGGCAATAAATGATATTATAAATTAATAAATAGGTGCAATACCTCCAAAATATAGTCTCATCAAAACACAACATCACCAAATGGACCATAAAACAAGGCCAATTAAAATGAAGTAATATAATTAGCATATTTCAGTCACTACATTTGGATTTACGGGAATGTAAGCAATCATGATTTGAAACTTACTCATTGATTGCTCAAGGAAGCAAATCAACACTGAAATCTACAACTAACCACTCCCATTAATCCCAACCTAACCTCACTGTAGCAAATAGCAAGCGACAGGTGAGCAATCGCCGATTCAGAAAGTAGATACATAAACACTAGTGATCGACAAATTGACCCAATTTCACAGTACCTAGTTCCAGGAAAGCAAGCCACTCAAAACTTCAATTAAGAACAAAGGGCAGTCCAGCAGGCAAAATTACCAAATGGAGCTGTCTACAAACTAGCAATATAGCAGTACAAAAAGAGTACAATTAAAAATTTTAATCCACAATCTGTCATCAATGGAATTCAAATTCAGATGCAAACACATCAATATAACTCAAGGTCCAAATATCAGAAATTGAATTAAAATTTCAATCCACAATCTGCCATCAATGGAATTCAAATTCAGATGCAAACACATCAACACACATGCGCCATGAGCCATCCTTTTCGGGGAATAGGGTGACGATACTTAATTGTGATTTGGTTGATTGCCCTGCAATCAACACACATGCGCCATGAGCCATCCTTTTCGGGGACTAAAATCACAGGAACGGCGCAAGGACTTAAGCTCTCTTGAACAAAGCCCTTGTCCATGAGCTCCGTGACTTGGCGTTGCAACTCCTTTGTTTCCTCAGGGCTAGCTCTGTAGGCGGCGCGATTAGGCAAGGCTACGCCAGGGACGAAGTCAATCTGATGCTCAATCCCTTGAATAGGTGACAATCCTTGTGGTAGATCAGTTGGAAGGACATCTAAATAATCCTGCATAAGAGCAACAATAGGTGCAGGAATATGACTCAAATCCACAATGTTAAGTAATATCTCTTTCATTACCAATAAGATGTGAGGTCGATGAGAATTCCAGGTGATGGTCTCTTTATGAGGTTGAGAGACCAAAGATCGTCGTTCAACAAAGCCTTTAAGTGAAGTAGAAGAAGGCTGTGTCGAAGCATAAGGGGAAGGTGTGGATGGAGGCACGACCGTGGGTTCGGCGACGGAGGCCGCGAGCGCGGTGGTGCCGGTTGAGTGCACATGGTTCTTCTCCTTCCTCTGGGCCACCTTTTGAGCATCATGTTGTTGTCGCTTGTGAACCTGTTCCTTCAAAACAGCTTGAGGTGACAAGGGTAGGAGAGTAACTCTCCTCCCATCAAAAGTGAAGGAATATGTATTGACACGACCATCATGTATAACAGAACAATCATATAACCAAGGACGACCAAACAAAATATGACTACAGTCCATTCTAGCAACATCACATAAAACCTTATCATGATATGATCCAATAGAAAAAGAAACTAAGCACTGTTTAGTAACCATAATATCATATCCATCATTAGTAATACCATTTAATCCATAGTGAGTAGCTCTAGGAGTAGTAGTCAAATGTAAGAAATCCACTACGTTTTCATTGATGAGGTTGCAACAACTTCCACCATCGATGATGACGCTCAAGGTAGCCTCGCGAACCACACACTTGGTGTGGAAGATGTTCTCCCTTTGATCAGGCATGGGAGCTTCTTGAATGTGTAGGACCCGACGATTGATAAGACAGAGTATCCTGCAAGTTGCTGGTGTCGATCTCGTCTTCAGGCTCAAACGTCTAGTCCTCCTCCACTTCACTCGAAATTAAATGGTCCTCGAAAGTTTCCTCTTCAAAGTAATGGTCTCCCAAATCATTAAGAAGGACCTTCCTTTTCTGAGGGCATTCGCGAGAGACATGGCCAGAACCACCACAAGTGAAGCAGCGGATGTCTTTAGTGCGTTCCTTAGATGGTGCAGCAACTCTCCTAGTCTCAACCTGATAAACCTGTTTAGGTGAGTTGGGAACTCCATTTTGATGCATAGAAGGGTTAGTAGTAGATCTAGATTGACCAGAAGAATTAAAGGGAACAAACCTGCGACCTTGTGAGGATTGGTCTGTTCTGGTCCTCTGTTGTTGATGCTGGTCATTCAGAAGCTGTGATTTATGAGTCATGGTGTTAATATCTCTAATTGAATGAATAGATAAAGGATTTTTAATAGAAATATTAAGACCAGTAAGAAACTGAGTACATACACCACGTTCTGTAAGATAAATATTAGCCATATGAGCGAGGCGTTCGAGCTCATCTCTGTACTCCATAGGGGAACGAGATCCCTGTCCGCATGAAGCCAAACACATCCTCATAGTCTATGTATATTCCTCTGGAACGTGTCTCTTCTTTAGGAGATAACGCAGTTGAGCCCAAGTTTCAACAGGTTGCTTACCTTGACGACGTCAGATTTCGCGAGTGCGAAACCACCAAGAGCGAGCCATACCTGTCAAATGCAATGTAACAACCTCCAACCTATTTGTTTCATCATATCTAAGATGGTCAAGTACATAATTAGTATGATCCTCCCACATAATATAAGCATCAGGATCATTAGCACCATCAAAAGTTTCTAATTTAATTTTAACATCCCGCCGTTGGGTAGCCTGTGCATTATCAAGTCTAGGACAACCAAAATGGGGATTAGGAATATCATCAAGATTAGGGTCTACCTCTTGGTAAGCGTCCTCAAAGTGTGGCATGTCGTTCAGATCAGCATTGTCACGACTATCCTCCCAATTACCTTTGGGAAAGTGCAGGTTCCCGAAGTTCTAGTGTTGTTGCCGATTCTGCTGCCCTTTGTGGTAATGATTGTCGTTGAAGGATGATATTACATCATCTTTGTCATTCTCACCATTAAAAGGATTAGGAGTAGCAGATCTAAGTTTAAAATGCAATTGACCAGAAGGGGGTAGGTTACCTGAAAGGGGTGTATTACCTGAGGGAGGTGTATTACCCATGGGGGGTGTATTAACTAACGGAGGTGGCTTACTGATAAGGCGCATTCCAATAGGCATTATAGATTATTTTAGGTGCATTTCATTTCCATATATTCATGTTTTAGTGTTAATTAGATTAACGTTCGTTTTGTGGAAAAGTTCGAAATCTACGCTATTTCTATGGTTTTATGTAGATTTGTAGATCCGAGGCAAAGAACACGAGGAATGGAGCTAAGTAAGGCTAAAGAGAGACTTGGGAGAGCTTAAGGAAGAAGTCCCAAAGAGCATGGAACAACCCAAGGAGCAACGGAAAACGAAATCGAGGTCTAAGAGCGAAAACGAGGGCGAGTCGTGAAAGTTGTCCGCCCGGCGAGCTGAACTTGTAATGCACTTTCCAGAGGCCTCGGATGTCTGATCGACGCATATGAGCATGCGTTGGAAAGCTCTTTCGAAGATCTACGTGATGGTGTTCTTTTGGAATTTCCCTGGCAGCGAAAGAATTTCCGCTGCAGCGAATCAAGTCAGAGACATCATGTCTGAGCAAGTCCCTGAGCACGTCTCGCTGCCAGCGGATGGGATCTTGCTGCCAGCGAGTGGAGTCAGCAGGAGCATGTCCAAGAGCCAGCGCGTCTCGCTGCCAGCGAATGGAGTTCGCTGCTAGCGAGTCGAGTCAGCCCTGCCGACCAAGCAGCATTCGCTGCCAGCGACTGGACTCGCTGCAACGAGCCACTCGCTGCCAGCGGGATGCACCAGGACGACGACAACTCTTCCACTCGCCCCAACGGAAGGAAGAACTCGCGGTAGCGGAAGAGCGGACTCGCGGAAGCGGAAACAAGGGAACCGAGGAGGCTTGCCGAATTTCTAAGGCATGGACATTCGCTGCCAGCGAGTGTGGTGGCGAGGTGGTAGCGAAAATCCAACAGTAGCTTGTTTAAGGCCATTCGCTGCTAGTGGAAATTTTCGCTACCAGCGGAATGTGACGTTGAATTAAATTAGGAAAGTCTATCTTTTATCTAGTTTGTTTAGGAAGTTTTTATCTAGTTTATCTATCTTTTACCTTGTTTATGGAAGACATTAGGCTTATAAATAGGATGTTCTAAGGTTAGTTTTCTAATTAATTCCAAGTAGAGAAATCACCATTAAAGAGAAGAAAGCTTAGGTAAGCCATGTTTGGCTAATTTTCTAGTTTCCGCCTACACTTTCGAGACTTGGTTGGTGGTTTGTGAGTTTCTAATTCAAGTTATTTTTCGTCTTTAATTCTTTCAACTTCTTTGTGTGATATTGATTATGTTATTGATGTTATCTCGATTCGCGACCTTGATAATATTGATTTCATGCTAGGATTTAATACTTTCGTATTTGTGTTATTTCTGTAGTAGCACACATAAGATTGTGGATTCCGTGTTTGAAGCATGATTATGTAGGGAGTTGACATATATCTTAAACATTGATTTACCTTGTTTAATTGGTGTTATTTATATGCTCAAGTTCTTGGGACTATTTGCTATCTCTTTGTTAAATCTTGACCGTGTTAAGGTTGCATTGAGATGTAAGGGATTAATTGGACTCGTAGGACTTTAATCTATATAAACCAAGACGAGAGGAATTCGTAGGAAAATATAATAACTTGAAAAGGATTCGATGATCAATAAAACCAACCAAAGTCGAGATCTTGTAGGTGGAAACGCTTTTCTTCTATCCTTTTTTTTCTTTTGTCAATATTATTTTCTTTTATTTTCATTCATAAAAATCGTTTCTTTTATATTGATAAATACACAATATTTAGAAATACTTGATTCTCTAGGGTTCGACCCCTTACTTGCATACTATACTAGTTTGTTTGTTTGAGATTTATTTTTGACGAGGTAAATCAACGACTTTCCCTCCGTCACTTACCACCTAGCGGTGTAGATCCAGAAGCCTCATTCTGTTTCACTTCCTTAAATTTTCGATCAATCGCTTGGTTGATCTGGGCAGTGAAAAGAGCACGGTCTTGAGCCATTTCGATGGCTAAACGATTGTCGCGGGCTAGAGGTGGGGGGGGGGGGGGCAGGGGAAGAGTTGGGGTCATTGTCGTTAGTCATGTTCCTACAATATCAGAAGAGAAACAAGTAAATGGAGCAAAGACCAGAAACCAAGTAATGCAAGCCCTTTTGATCCTAAGAGTGATTAAGTTTTAGAAATCAATTAGGCAAGAAAACAAGGCACAATATTCAAGCAATCTTCCCTGGACACAGAATTATGCAATATTAAAGATAGCAAGTTAAGATCAAATTGCAAATTAAATCAGCCACAACTCGGATATCAAAGGACAGCAAGTATGAACAAACAGCTATAGTATGTAAGGAAAAAAATTACAATGTGATGCAATAAAAATTCAGCAATATAATAGTATAATCAATGCAATCACAAGGGTAAGCAAGTGCACACACTCTGTCAACTATTATCTGACGGTTGCAACACGGTTCAGAAAAAGAGGGGTGTGACCAAGGCTCCTGTGTCGGCAAAGAACCAAATCACACAAGTAGGGTTCTTGGTAATGCTTGAAACCAAATAGATCATCTAACAAGTAGCTAATAAAAAGAAATAACAATATGCAAGAGTTACTAACTCAAACAAAAAAGGTATGCTATTCACTTTTTTTTTTTTTTGAATTTGCTCTCGGATTTTTCTGTTTTTTTTTAAAACTAAAACGCTGCTGTAAGCTACTGTAAAGCGACAGAAACAGCAAATATAAGAAAAAAACAAAGCTACGATGATCTAAAAGTAAGCGAAAATAAAGAAAAGAAGGAAAATTAGCTAGAATTCTGGAAAATTAGGGTTCTTTAGTGGTGCAAGTCCATAACAAACTTTAATCCAAGAATCACATTCATAGGCATGATATGTATAAAAAAGGAATAAAAATCAAAACTTGCAACCAATCCTCAATATCTTCCAAATTATAGATCCAAACAAAAAAAACCTAAATAAAGTGCCAAATTTGAAGGGTGAAAAATAAAAATCTAAAATTTATGCAGCGGGAATGGTAAAAAACATGGCACGAAAAATAATCACTCAAATAAAGAATCAAGAGAGTAAAGAACTTGCATAAACCTGAGAATCTGATACCACTTGATACGTTTGTGATACCCGATCCTTGGCCTGTGGGCTCAAGATCAAGAACCACGCCGTATATTTGCCCGATCATGCAATGCTCTTTCGATATCTCCTGATTGAACAAATTAATCAACTAATTAATTAACTAATTAAAGCGACAATTTTAACTTAGATGAAATTCCAGAATTCAAAACAAAGTAGCGACGGAAATAAAGGCAAGAGAACGAGGGGCTAGAGCGCGGGTGTTCGAGCGCGCTCGAAGCCAGGGGTGTCCAGATGCGCGAGGTTCCGAGTGTGGTCGCTGGGAGAGAGACCGAGGACGCCGCGAGCGAAGACGGGTTGCGAGAACGAGACGCCGAAGACGCTAGGGCGTGCGCAAGCGCTTGCGCGCGCGGAGATGGGACGCCGCGCTCGCTGCTAGCGAGGTCGGTTGCGAGCGGCACCAAGGGGGTTTGGTTCATGTTCTTGCGATGGTTTAGGGTTAAGGGTTGTGTTTTGGTCTCGGTAGTGATGGTTGATGGTGACAGTGGTGTTGGATGAGTGACTGCCGAAAGTAACTAGAACACAAGAGCAATGGAAGCTTTGGGATTGATAATTGAAGAACCCTTTTAATCCTAAAAGGGGTTCCTCAATTCTATTTCAATTTGATTAATTCAGAGGGAACTACAATGATTTAAATAGAAATTGTCTAACCACTCCTATCATGCAAGATAGAGTATGGTTTGATAAAAGATAGAATATAACTGCCTAAAGATAAATAAACCTAATTAAGATAGAATTTAAAAACTTAGTGGACAAGATTTCTATCTAGAGTAGATATAATCTTCCACATTATTAATCCTAAGTTACGTGAAATAATAGAATTAATTAAATGCTAACATAACTCGGCCCAAACACAAGAGGAACTCAGTAATGCTTTTAGTCCCACTCGACATCGGCTAAGGGCACTCGACATATGTGTGTGTCTCGAGTGGCCCATGTTGGTGTTGAGTGTGGATTTGTCATGGAGGGTGTTGACGAGTCTTCATGAGCTCTGTCTGTGGACGGAAGCTCAACTCATGTGCTTGTGGTGTAGTCTTGAGCAAAGTGATCCAGGGTGGCCTTAACCCTTGCTCCATCGTTCCTTGGTAACGGACAAGCAGTGCTTTAGTTGCATCTTGAATCTTCTTGGCCCTTGCACGAGTGATAGGACCATCGAAGGGCACCTTCATGTTGTCCTCAATGTCATCCGAAGTCATCGACATTTGCAATGCATCAAGTTTGGAGGGCGAGAAGAAGGAGAATCCATGGAAGCCCTTGATTCATAGCGATGAAGCGGATGATAAAGAGAGGGGCGAAACCTTGTTAATTAATAATAGGGGTAGATTGGGGATTACAAAACATTTTTGAACATTTAGCAAAAGGTTATTTTATTTGAACATTTAGCAAAAGAGTTATACCAAAATTGACATTTAGCCAAATATTTTCTTAAATTTAACTAATTCATCGGATATCCCCCTATACTACTTAGTCAATCTTTTTTTTTAATTATAAATAAATCATATTAGACGCACGTGGTATCTCAAAAAAAAAGATAACCAAAACTTGAAAGACTAGCTTGTGGAGTGGTGGGGTGTTCGAACCCCAGAATGACCGCTCTTAATTTTTTTTTTTTGCGAAACCACCCCCATCACCGGGGGTGGGGTATGTAAATAGATGTGTAAATAAGCCCTAGTGGGCGAGTACAAGCATATAATGTACAAGGAAAGAGCAACAAGTATGCCCGGACATCACGTAAAACGCTTGGACATACAATAAAACAAAGTAGTCATGCTGAAAACATAGGTCTCCTAAATGGTCTCCAGAAATGTCAAAGAAAATGTCCCATGCAAGAGACGAAAAATATGTGTCAAGATCAACCGGGTGACAACCTCCACCGGGATATGGTTGTGATCGAACACCAAGGCATTCCGGGCTTTCCATACAAAGTAGACGGTGGCAGATAGTGTGTAGCGTTGGGACTGAGCACGGGCGCCCTGGCCTTTGACGCTGCTCCTCAACCATTCGAGTGCATCATGCACGGAGTCAATAGCCGGGGGGATTCGGAACCATTGCTGGACAGTGCTCCAGATTTCCTTGGAGTAAGGGCATAAAAATAAGACACAATCAAGAGTCTCAAGATCCTCACCACAATGTCGGCAAGAGTGATCAACATCCATGAAGAAAATCCGATCAAAAGTGGAAAGTCGTCCAAGCATGGCAAGCCATATGATGAACATGTGCTTTGGGGTGTTGTGCTTAACCCACACCTCTTTAACCCAAGGAAACATGGGCTCTCTATCTCGTCAGGCCTCATATGCCAAAGCAATACAAAACTTGCCGTCAATACACCAAGAATCAAGGGTTTCCTCTGTGGTGAGCTCTCTACCCTCAAGGGTATCAACCATGTCACGGGCGCGGAGAATGGCTTTGATCAACGGAGAGTCTCTCCTATGGGGAGTCCAAGACGGAGCATCAATCACGTCAAGGTACCTATGATGAACCCATCTCACCCACAAACAATCCCGAAGAGAAGCAATATGCCAATAATGCTTGATCATGAAGCAAGCATTCCATGTCCGAAGGTCTCTAAAGTCAAAACCTCCCTCGTCCCTCAGCAAGCAAAGACGTTTCCATCTAACTTTTGGTTTGCTCCAAAGGAAGCCTCGGTAAAGCGCTTCGAGCTTGTTGATCACCATAACAAGCACCGGCATCAACGAAAGCCAAAACGCCTCACACCCCTGCATAACCGAAGCAATGAGCTCTCTCATACCGGAAAAAGATATACTGTTCTTGGCCCATGCACTGAGATGGAACCCAATCTGGTCGATCAAGGGCTGGTAATGGATCACACGAAGACCATGAGGGCTGATCGGAACCCCAAGGTAGCGAAAAGGAAAATTTTCCTCACTAAAACCAGTAGCAACAATGATTGACGCCTTCTCCATAGTCCGTACTGAAGCCAGGAATACCGAGGACTTGGAAAGATTCTCTTTGAGCCCCGAGACTTCCGCAAATGCTTTCAAGCAGCCCAACAAGATCTTAACCGAAGTCACATCCCCACGACAAAACATGACCACATCATCGGAAAAAATAAGGTGAGTGAGGCGGATCGCATCACAATGTTGATGGAATCTAAATTCAGGCCGAGCCGTCTCTTTCTTAATCATTCTAGAAAGGAATTCCATGCATATGACAAAGAGAAAGGGAGAGAGCGGGTCACCTTGTCTAAGCCCCCTTTTACCCCGGAAGAAGCCGTGGATAGACTTGTTGATCTTGATTGAGTAAGAGGCGGTAGTGACGCACTCCATTACCCAAGGTACAAACCTCGAAGGAAGCCCAATCTCCTTCATAGCGAACTCGAGAAAGCTCCAAGAGATAGTATCATAGGCCTTGGAGAAATCAACGTTCAAAAAATAGCGCATAGAGTCCCTCTTCACGTTATAATGCCGGAGAAATTCTTGCACAAGAAACACATTATCGGACATGAGACGACCGGTGTTGTAGGAGAAAATTGAGTTCAAAATATAATAAAATAAATCAAACCAGATTCGTGCCCACGCAAATAATTACAAGACTTTCTCCTAATGTTGTAGAAGGTAGTCAAGATCGATCCTCGAGGAAGCGTGTTAGCGGATCTCAGATAGCCAAGTGAATCACGTCCAGAAGTCAACTCAGGGTATTCGACCTCGACTAGGTGGTAGTCGACAGGGGTCTTGTACAGTCGATCTCGAGCAAGCAGCGAATCCAGGCAACGGGAGTAGTCGATGTCGACTAGGTCTCCTTGACGTCGAGTGCTATAATAGTCGTAGTCGAGTAGTCTTGGTCAAAATCGAGTACATGCAGAGACAAAAACGGCAACGATCTCGCTTGATCGAGAGATTAGTGGTCGACGTCGACTAGGCTTAGACGAAGTCGAGTAGGATGCAGAAACGTAACGAATTGCAGATTTCGAAATAAACAATGTAAAAGAAAACTTCCAAGACCGGGGTTTGCAACAACGATAACCAAACATGCATAGGGCAAGATAAAGAGTAATAATCGTGCAATCACATCAAAGGAACAAGCTTTCGCCTTTTCCAACAATTAGACAACTTTCTCAAGGAAGCCTAACTGTATCTACCAATTTTATGTTTATAATCCAAGTGTTTAACTTTAATCTCTATTAATTAGGTAATAAACATATAAAAGGAAGTGGATGATCAAAGCACAATAAAGGTCGAATCTTTACCTTAAACATGCATGGCTATCGTCGAGCTCACCCCGACCCTAGAAGTAGGTGAACTACTCGCTCTTCATCATAGCAAAACTCATCAATATAAAAAGGAAAATAACTTGCATTAATAAACTCAAATAAAACTTACAACCGATTGAAGCCAAAACGTCTCTCAACACTCTTGCTCCACTCGGCCAAAGTTCTCTCTCTCTCTCTCTCTCCTACTCGCTATGTATTGCCTTGTGGCTTGTCTTGGATGATTGAATGATTCTAAAATCTAGCCTCTAAAGCCTTATTTATAGTGTTCCGTGTAGGTAATCTAGGAAGGAACAACTATATCTATATCTAAAACTTTCTATCTAAAAACACAAGATAAAACTTAATTGATAAAGGAAATAAATCTATAAGGAAACTAGGACTAATGTGGATGGATAGAATTCAACAAATCTTCTCTTGCAAGCACTCTATCTTCTCTTATCCACTCGATCTCGGACTCAGATTCCTCACTGGAATGTACTTGACTTCGACTAGAGTTAGTCGACTTCGAGTAGAATTTTTCTCCTAGGTTGCACTCGAGCTTGGGCACATTCTGGACTCGACGGGTGTACTCGACTTCGAGCACTGTAGCAATCGACATCGAGTAGCTCTAGTTCCTCGAGTGGTCTACTCAACTCCGTGTGACTTTCTGGCTCCTGGTGTACTCGACTTCGACTAGTTGTAGTGGACGTCGAGTAGAACTGTCAGCTTTCAGCATTCTGCTCCGTTCTTGAAACGCACTTTCCCGAGTCCTCGTTTGTTGGATTGTCACATATGAGTATGCGTTAGAAAACTCTTTTCGAGGGCTACAACTCTCATGCAGACATCAGAACTTGATTCAGAATGATGAATGGTGAAAAATGGCATTTTCTCCAGCTGCGCCATCCTTAACTTCTTCATGACTTTCCTTTAAGCTCTATAGTGCGTCCGATTTCTGCGAAATATAATAAAAAAACTTGTGTAGATCTCTATATATTGCAAATAAACATAAACTACACAGATTCTGTATAAATCAAACCCAAATGCATGAAATGCTAAAAGAAATCGATATAAAAGTAAGTGTAAAACATGGCAAATTAGGCTTACAACAGCCAGTTACAAAGGCGTTCTGGGCTTGGTCAATGATGCCCCCAAGCACTTTCTAAGCTGAGTAGTCATGATCTTCTTGATGATTTTGTAAACAAGATTGCAATAAGCAATCGACCTGAAATGCTTGAGACGATGTGGGATGTCCACCTTAGGAATCAACAAGATAATGGTGTTGTTGATTTGGCGGAGAAGTTTCCCATTGGGAAAGAACTCCTTCACCACGGCACAAACCTCACCACCCGCTACTTCTCATGCTTTCTTGAAGAATTTGGCCGAGTAGCCATCTGGGCACGGGGCATTCTCATCCCCCATGGACCAAAGCGCCTCCTTGATCTCCAAGTTGGAGACCGGGCTGTCCAACATCAGCCCATCCTCCGAGGGGACCGTGGCTCCATGAGCAAAACTCCAGTTTAGATCCCCTGACACCTCTACATCCGAGCCAAACAAGGACTAGAAATAGGCTATAAACTCGTGACTCACCTCAACCTCGGATGAATTACACGTCCCATGCGCTCTTTCAATAGCCGTGATGACCCGTCTTTTCCCATTGACACACATAAGGGCATGAAAATACTTTGTCCCGCGGTCACTATTGAGTATGTAATGAGCGTTGGCATTCTGCATAAGAAAGGACCTCTTGGCACAAGTCAAGCGCTGGGCCTTGATCTTCACCTTTTCGGCAGTCTCACTGACATCCTCCCTGCCCGGGTGCATAGGGAGCTCTTCCAACGCCGTTGCGTACTCCCGGGTAGCCCTCTCCGTCCGAGAGGAGATATGGCTAAACTCTTGCCTTTTCAAGTCTTTGAGCGGCATCTTCATACCCTTGAACATTTTTCCAAGACGCAGTTGGTATGAACCCCTTGCATTTGTAGCCCATTTCTCCCGCACAATGTGTTCGAAATCCTCATGCTCCGCCCACATGTTGTAGAACTTGAATAAGTTACTCTTGCCGATAGAATCCTTCCTCAAAGTTGTAACCGAGGGTTTATGATAGGAGATCAGCCATTTCTCCAAGAACACCGTAGCACAAGCGGTTTCACTATGCAGCCATGCGTCATTAACCAACACCCTATCAATCCGACTCCAAATGGTCCAATCCGTCCAAGTGTAAGGGTTAGAAGTCGTGGACGCACCATCCACTAAACCAAGGCCATGGCAAGCCTCGATCATATCCTTACACTCATACATGGTAACGGGCTCACCATTTATCCTTTCATCCGGAGCCATGACGTTATTGAAGTCCCTGACAATGATCCACGGAACTTTGAAAGACCCAAGGAGATCCATCACCACTTCTCAAATTTCCCTTCTCTCCACCACCGTATGGAGCCCATACACAAAGCAAACCCCAAAGATGAGGCATGAGGTTTAACATTTAGCCATACACGCAATGTGTTGTGGAGATGCACCACACATCCAAGTCAATCATCACCGGATCCCAGCACAGCATGATCCGGCCTCTCGCATGGAGATGGAAGTTGGTGGAGAACCTCCATCCCTCGGATAAGCCATCAACAAAAGCCCTACCTTCGACTTCACTCTTGAGCTGAGTTTCAAACAAGTCACAAACACTCGCCTTACACTCCCGAATAACCCTCCAGATGTCACTTTGTTTCGGGGGATGAGAAAGCCCCCTAGCATTCCATGATAAGACTATAATAGGTGCACATTCTTGTGCTTCTCATGCCCGGATTCCTCCTGCCCATTCCTTCTTTGCTTGTGTTTAGGCTTGTTCTCCGGCCATTTGTTGTTAATTTTGAGCCCAATTACCATGTCCCTTTGTATCTCCTTTTGAACCTCCTTATGCGCTTTCTTCTTGGCCGAAATGGTTACAACCTTCTCAAATGGCAATTCATCTCCACCCTTACCGCCACCTCCTCTAGGCTCGGTATGGTTGTCCGAGGCTCCACCACCATCCTCAACCTGGGTTGTGTCCTCCTCCGACGAGGGAACATCAAGTATGTGTTCATCAGTTTTTTCACTCTCCTTAGTGGTGCCGTTAGTGTTGGTATTTGGCTCAACATCTATGTGTTTCCCATTCCCATTCTCCCCTTGTGTTTCTCTAGTATCATCTTGAGGATTGTCCTCACGGTTTATGTTCTCACTAGTAGGAGTAGGGATCTCCTTCTCTCCTTGTGCCCCCCCCCCCCCCAGCATGCTTATCATTTGCATCTCTCTCCTGATGAACACTACTATCACGCTCCTCGTTGTTGGAGGATTCGCCTCCCTTGGTTCGGGATGTATGACCCTTACCACTAGAATCATTTGGTGGCGGCATTCAACCCGTCTCATCATGTCCTAAGTCACCAACCTTCCCGGTCGGTTGCTCACCCCTCTGAGTATCACTCCTCGGGGCCTTGGGATTTTGCCTATTATTGACCCCAACATGGGTCCTTTTCTCATGGAATGTGTAAGTGGAATCTGCATGCCCAAAGGTACAACCCATATTGCAATAAAATGGCTCATTCTCGATGACAAATTTACAATCAATATGATCATCATCATCATCATCGAAGTATATGGGGTATTCACGCAGAATTGCACTAGCAAAGTTAATCTCCACAAGCACCCTAGCATAAGTGCCCCACTTACGCTCTTCGGTAACCTTGTCCATGAACAACGGCTTACCAACGTATGAGGCAAGGCGTCCAAGCGCGTCTGGGGTCCAATAGGTCCTTGGGAGACCATACAAACGAACCCAAAGCGGAATAGTGGCGATGTCCTTCCGGTTGAAAGCAAACTTATTGGAGATAGGCTTCATGATAAGAGGTTTGACGTGAATGAGATATGGTACTTCCTTCAATACCTTGTTGCAATCGCTCTCCGATTCAAAGGTGAATATCATCCACCCAGCCTCAATTCTAAATCTGCACTTGACGCTCCACGTCTTCTTCAATTTATTGATCAAGAACTTGCTGGGATAGAGTCCAATAAATTGTCCTAGGAGAGACCAACCCCACAAGACTTCCTTGGGTATAGCTTCGGCTCGCTTGAAGACAAGCTTCTGAACCGGGTTGACAAACTCAACCTTCCCACCCAATCCCGCATTACAGAAGATCTTAGGCGATTTCTTCGCCCAAGCATTCTGAACTTGCTTACCCGGATTACCATTAGGGTTAGGCTTCACACCCCCCATGGATTTAGAGTAGGAAGCATGATCAGAGCCATCGACGTTTGCTCCATTAGGAGCTTTGAATCCCCCACTATCCTTGGGAATAGACGAGCCATGACCTTGAACACCACCGTTAGGCGTCGTGCTATTGGGTGCTTCCTTGTTCATCTCCCAGGTGTCCTGGTCCTTAGCGCCGGATTCCTTGGGTACGCTATCGCTGGCACTAGGCATCACATCGCTAGCATTCTCCTCGCTGGTGCCCTGTTGCTTCCCATGCGCACCAGCATCAGCGCCTGAGGCTCGCGACTTCGACTTGTCCCGCTTGTCGCGAGTATCCTCAGACTTGTCCCGTGAGGAGCGATTACGAGTCCGGCCTTCATGACCCAGCGGAGGGAACTCGTCCTCTTTATCAACATCTGAGAGCGATGTCCGATCATGGTGCGCTTGTTCCTCAGCGACGGAGTCCGCGATCTTAGCCGGTGGGGGCTTCTTGGTCTTGGGTGGAGGGTTTTTAGAGCCCTTGTCTCCTCCATCAACGTTGGGTGGGTTAGCACTTTGATCATCATCCAATTGTTCCTTCTTTCGACCCATGTCCAATAGACCACAACCACCAGACCAGCGATGGCCGGGGTCGGGTTAATCGACCAATAACTTCTGAAAATCAATCCTAGCAAGGGAATGCGGATGAATCCAACAAAGGAGGATGAGGGGCGAAGAGTGTAGGCTGGTTACACGGTGGTTCCAGTGTGGGAGACGGCGGTTACCAACAGTTGATCGGTGGAATCTGGATGGTCATGGCGGTTACCGACGGTTTCCAGGCGGTTTTGGACGGAAAAATGAAGGGGATGATCGGTGAAGATGAGATCCACATGCCAATCCTCGCAAGAAACCTCGTGAGGATGGGTTCTTGCACGCATCAAGGATCTCATGAGGAGATCCAAGATGATCGGGGTGGGGAGAAACTGATGGCCGGAAATCGCCCTTAGGAGAGAGAAGAGAGCGAGCGTGATGTTCTCAAACTTTGGTAGGGTAAACTTTTTATAGTAACTGGCCCCACCGCTTTGCGGACCCATACCCCAGAAACCCCTTGCGGGATTTTTGAGGAGGCTCAGTACCACTTTCGCAAAGTGCGATCAACGGTCGTAACCTCACCTACCTGCACATGGACCACTTCACCACTGCAGCTTGGCCCTACGGATTAGTATACACTGCTTGGCCGTACGCGCTTGTGGGAATTAATATGGCCTAAATTGCACCAAGTGCGATTCGAACCCGAGACCTCTCATTTGGGAAATCTCACCCTTACCGCTAGAGCAAGAGGTCATTGGTAAACTTTGGTAGGGTAAACTTTTTATACTGACTGGCCCCACCGATTCGCGGCCCCATACCCCAGAAACCCCTTGCGGGATTTTTTGAGGAGGCTCAGTACCACTTTCGCAAAGTGCGATCAGCGGTCGTAACCTCACTTACCTGCACACGGGCCACTTCACCACTTCGACTTGGCCCTACGGATTAGTATACACCACTTGGACGTACGCGCTTGTGGGAATTAATATGGCCTAAAATGCACCAAGTGAGATTCGAACCCGGGACCTCTCCTTTGGGATACCTCACCCTTACCGCTAGAGCAAGAGGTCATTGGTGGCCGCTCTTTTTTTTTTTTTTTGAAGCCAACCCTCCGACACTAAAAGTCTGGGTGAAGGGAGGTTTATGTAAATATTAATGAAAGAATGGGGGAATCCAAAAGGATCATACATCAAGATCTTGAGCCACTTTTTGAGCTAGGACGCAACCTATCTCAATAAGGGTTCAAAGCTAAAATAAAATAACGGATGTATGTGCTAAACAAGGCACAACTTGAATGAGCACACACAAAATGCCAAAAAAAAACAAGAAATGGGAGCGGTTAGAGGTATGCAAACCCAACACACTACCAAAACACACCCAAACGACCTTGTTCCCGGGCCACGTAGGGACCCAAAGGGACACAAGCCAAAAACCAACCAAATGGGCATGGTTCCTGAGTGCTCGCAGGCACTAGAGGCACACATTCCCTAGGACACCATCCAAAGATCTCAACCTTATAACCAAACAAGGACCAAGAGAGCTTAAAAGTAGACCAAGGCTTATATCTTCTCAACATCATCAAGGGTAAAAGAAAGCGTGAAGGAGACGAAAGACATGGGTCACTATGAGTCTAGCCACTACCTCCTCGGGGATATGATTGTCGTCATAAACCTTGGCATTCCTCGCATGCCAAATGAAGTAGATGGCAGCAGAAAAGGCAAAGGTTTTGGCCTTTGTTTCACATCCTATCTTCCTTTTGTATCTCCGGAGCCACCTTAAACCACGAGCCAAGCTATCCACTTCTAGAACCAAGAACCGCTCTCTCGTTCTCCTCCAAATACCCTTAGTGTAAGAGCATTCGAAGAAGAGGTGGTCATGGGTCTCCAAGATGTCTTCCCCACAAAACCTACACCCATGGTTAATATCAAGAAAGAAAAGTCTATCCAAGGTAGGGAGCTTACCCAAGGTAGCGAGCCAAAGGATGAAGCGATGCTTCGGGGTGTTTCTATTTGCCCAAACCTCCTTATACCAATGGACTTTGGCCTCCTTTTCTCGAAGTTCCTCATAAGCCCTCTTGACCTTGAATCTCTCAACAAACAAACTATTAAGGTTAGGGTTCAAAATCAACATTTTGTTCTTTACCTCAACAATTGACTTGATGAGCGTTGAGTCTCTCCTATGAGCATCCCAAGTCTCCACATCCGCAACTCCAAGGTACTAGTGGTGCATCCACCTAACCCAAAGGCTCTTATTCTTCTTCTGAATCCTCCATAAGTGCTTTCACATGAAGACATCATTCCAAGGCCGAATGTCGATCAGCCCTAGTCCTCCTTCATTTCTAGGCTTGCGAACCTTGCTCCATTTCACTCTCGGTGTTTTCCAAAAGGAAGGAGCGACACAAGCTTATGAGGGCTTGCATAATGGACTCCGGAATTGGAAGTATCGAGAGCCAAAACCCCTCCGTCCCTTGAATCACCGAAGCTATAAGCTCCCTTCGTCCTGCATAAGACAAGTGCTTACCAACCCAACTCGTTAGTTTCTTACTGATCTTGTCCAAGAGTGGTCCATAATACGCCACCCAAAGGCCGTGAGGGCTGGTGGGAACTCCAAGGTACTGGAAGGGGAACTCTCCTTTCTTGAACCCCGTTACTCCCAATATAGCTTGCGCTTCATTGGGCGGGACCAAAGCTAAGAATGCGAAAGACTTCTCCTTGTTGACCAAGAGCCCCGAGGCTTTCTTGAACCGATGAAGGCAAGTCATCAAGCACCTAACCGAACTCATGTCACCACGGCTAAAGAGCACTATATCATCCGCAAACATTAGGTGGGCAATCCTAACACTCTCACAATATTGATGGAAGTGAAAACCAACCTTACTAGTCTCAACTTTGACAATCCTAAAGAAGAATTCCATAGCTAAGACAAAAAGTAAGGGAGAGAGAGGATCACCTTGCCTAAGCCTTCTTTTACCTTCAAACATGCCATGTATCTCATTGTTCACCTTGATGGAGAAGGAAGTAGTCTCAACACATTCCATCACCCATGCTATGAACTCTGAAGGGAAACCTAATTCACACAACACAAAGCGTAAGAACTTACATGATAAAGAATCATAAGCCTTAGCTAGGTCGATGTTAAGAAAACATCTCATAGTTTCACGCTTAATATTATATTTGCGAAGAAGCTCTTGCACCAAAAAGATATTATCATACATGAGTCAATTAGGGAGGAATGCATTTTGGGCGAGGTCCACAATGTAGCCAATGCACTTCCCAATCCTCAAAGTGAGGATCTTGGAAATGACCTTGTATGCTACATTGCAACAAGAAATCGGCATAAAATATTCAACCTTAATCGACTCATCCTTCTTAAGAATCAAACTAATGATTGTGTGGTTCATTTTTCTCAACAATTTCCCATTTCGGAAGAACTCCTTAACCGCCGAGCAAAGCTCCGGTCCCGTGACATTCCAAGTGGTATTGAAGAAGCAAGAAGAGTAGACATCGGGCCCCGGCGCCTTGTCTTCTCTTATGCTCCACAAAGCCGCTTTAATCTCTTCATTTGAGACCGGATCCGTGAGCATGGCCGTGTCCTCTTCTCGAATTGACGCTCCTCTAGCAAACCATGAGTTTTCAATTTCCACATCTGGTCCTGCACAACCAAGAAGGTCTTTGTAGTACTTGACAAACTCATTTGCAATATCTAGGTTTGAAGTTGTAATGGAACCATCACTCTTAGTCATAGAGACAATGTGCTTCCGATGGCCATTAAACTTCATTAAGGCATGAAAGTACTTGTTACATTGATCACTAAGGAGAATGTACTTAGCTTTGGCATGTTGTCTCAAATAGGCATGTTCCGCTTTGTTGAGTCGATTAGCTAAGATTCTTGCACTAGCCAAGGCCTATTTCGCTTCGTCACAACTAGGGTTAGCCATTGCATCCTCCATAGTCGATGCCAAGCCCTCATTTTCTCTCTTGGTTCTCTCGGAGATGTGGGTGTACTCCTTGTAATTCAGCACCTTAAGGGGTCTTTTGAGTCCCTTGAGAAGTTTACAAAGGCGGAATTGGAATGACTCTCCCCTAGGCACATTCCAATTAGCCCTTACAATCTCAAGGAACTTCTCATTTTGGCTCCAAAGGTTGAGGAATTTGAACATTCCCCATTTCTTCCTCTCATTCCTACACAAAGAAACAACCGTCGGCTTGTGGTCGGAGAGCTCCCACAAAGCCGGGTAATAAGTGTGGCAATTGAGGTTTTTATTAACCCATTCGGCATTAATAAGAACCATATCAATCTTACTAGAGATGTTACCATCCGACCAAGTAAACAAACTATCACCAGTGTAAGGAGAATCAATCAAACCAAGGTTTTGGCAAGCTTCAACCATGTCCTTACACTCGTAGTTCCTCACCTGAGCAACATTTATCCTCTCCTCAAAGTTCATGACGTTATTGAAATCTCCCAAGGCCATCCAAGGGAGCAAAAGTCTGCACAAGAGGTTAGCCAAAGCTTCCCATATTCCTCTTCTATGGACCACCGAATGGAGTACATATACGAAGCATACCCTCATCTCAACACCGTAGACTTTTCCTTCAAAGTGCAGCTGATGTGTTGAACCCCAACCTCAACCATGTTCAAGTGGACAAAGTTAGGATCCCACACAAGGAGCATTCGTCCTCTAGGGTCTAGGTGGAAATTGGAGGCATGCTCCCAATGAGAAAAGTAGGAAGATATGAAATTTTGAACATTAAAGCGACCATCATGAGCTTTAGCTTCAAGGATACCACATACCTTAGCATCATGGTTCCGAACTAAGTTCCTCACACCTTTTTATTTCAGGGGTAGGTTTAACCCCTTCACATTCCAAGCTATGATCCTCATAGAGACCCTTTGTTGCTTTTCCAAGTCTCCTCTCCACCATGGTCAGCCGAGTTGTGGTTGGTGCACCCATCCTTTGAAGGCCATTTAGCCTCCGCTCATAAGGCACAAATCACAACCCTCTTTCCGTCGGTTTCCTTAGCAAATCTGCGCTTTTCCTTCTTTGACATAACCACAGTGAAAGCCGTAGGGATCTCTCCTTCTTCCTCATCTTTGCTACCCTAAGAATGAATGGATATGTCATAGTCTTCATTTGGATCTTCACATCCATTAGAGCAGGGCCGGACCTGAGATTTTGAAGGCTTAAGGCGAGATTTTAAAACGAGGCCCTCTTATTTTTCCAAAGCAAGACATCAAACTATAAAAAAAAATCACATTTAACTTTAGTATATCAAAGTTTAGTTCTATGATCAATAGCAAGGGGAAATTAAGGCAGTGGAGCAACACACAGCAGCCCCAACAACAATGACAGCAAACATCAAACTATAATCAAACTATATGATTTTTGATCAAAATCCAAGTACAGTATATTCCCAATTACACAAGAGAAATTAAATGTTCGAAAAAAACATATAAACCCTAAACCCTATTGAACATAAAGATTATAAATTAGAAATCGTATATAATTCATAAATCCTAAACCCTACGTACTGAAAAATCAAGTAGAATTAGAAATCAAAAGGAAAAACTTACAAAACTTAGCCTTTTGCAGAATTGATGTCAAGGTTTTAAGGAAATTTAGGAAGAAATCGAAACACAAAATCAGTAAATCAATGGCAGCAATTCATACATTCATTGCTCAATAAAGACAAGAAAGGAGCAAACTTACCTAAAATCAAGTAAAATAGGGGCGGTGACGGACGAGTTTGGAGTTAACGCCGTGGCGAGTGACGAATAGCGAGTGGTAACCTTGGTGCTTGGGTTGGGAGAATCGGAGCCATCGGCTTCGGAGTTGCTGAGTTGGGAGGAATCGAATTCAATTCGTCGGATTATTGGAGCGATGGAGCCTGGTTTGCGTTGTTAAGTTGCGTTCTTTCTGGCGTTTCTCCCTCCCAAGTTGACAAGGTTTTCATTTTTTTTTTTGTAAACATATCATTAGCATATACTGAGTAGATACATATGGGCCCCAACAGAATTGGGCCTGAGACGAAGGCATGTTGGGCATCGCCTCAGGTCCGGGCCTGCAACAGAGGACGACACATCCAAGTTCAAAGGGGTTACATCGAGAGGTATTTCATCGCTCAACCTATTCAAAGGAGGGAGCGATTTAGATCTAGTAGCATAACCATTAGGAGGGGTACTTACCTTTGTTTCTAAGTGCTTTCCCTTCTCTCTTTCATCATGCGCATGTGGTGGTTCCTTTTGCTTCTTATTCTTTGATTTCCTTCTTCTCCTACCATTCCTAGCTTTGGTGTCATTCGGTTGTTTGTCCTCAATCTCCTCGGCCCTTGCAACATCCTTATCAACATTAGAATTTATCAAAGGAGAGGAGATGCTAGGAGTGGTATTTACCTTCGTGTTGGCGTCATTTTGGGAGGAGGTGTTCACTCCTTTACCGTTGGCTCCCTTTGGGTTTTCTTTGGTAGTACCTTAAGCTCCTTTGTTTATATTCTCGATCATCTTTTCCTCCGGGGTTAGTCCAGACGTACCACCAGGCGTGATGCGGCCATTAGACTCCTTAGCTTGCTCTTTTTGCTTCCCTTTGTCGTGAATATTCAAACTAGTGGGCACATTCTTAGCCAAAAGGTTAGTAGCTTTGGCGTTCAAAGGACATTCACATGGATTGTGACCGAAGGTACAACACTTACCACAATACTTGGGCTCATGTTCAATAAAGAAAGAAACATTAAGCTTGGTATTGTTGCTAAAGGCGAGGGTTACCTCCTTGTTGATTGGCTCGGCAAAGTTGATTTCAATGAGGGCACGAGCATATGACTTCTTCTTCCTTTCTTCGGTAACCTTATCAACAAAAAGAGGCTTACCAAGGGTAGAAGCTACCTTACCTATGACATTGTGTGTCCAATAGTTGACCGGGACTCCCATCATGCGAACCCAAAGGGGAACCGTAGCCGCTTCCTTCTTTGTGAAGGCAAACATCTCCGGAACATGCTTGAGAAGGAAAAGCCGGCCATGAATGAAGTAAGGCCCACCCTTGAGCACCCCATTTACAATCTTCTCCGAGTCGAAGGAGAACACAAACCATCTGTTTTCCTCATAAAACTTAGACTTCACGCCCCATCCTCTTCGCATCTCATTGATTTGGAAATTCCCTGGATGACGGCCAACATATTGACCCAAGAGGGTCCATCCCCACACCTTGTGGCTCGGAATAGCTTCACAAACATCAATCTCAATAATAGTTTTAGACTTTTTTTCCTCAAAGTAATCGATCTTACCTCCAACGTCCGTATTCACAAAGATCTTTTGAGGCTTATCAAACCAAGCAATAGAAGAGCGAGAAGTAGTACCTTGGTTTGAGAGTTTGTGCTTACCGTATGAAGCCATCGGATCCTTAGGTGCTTGGTGCTCGGACGCTGGAGTAGCTGGCACTTGAGGAGTAATCGCTGGTACTTGGACATCACCCGAGATCCCAGGCGCCGGCGCTTGAACAAGGACCGAGGATGTTCGGGCATCAAGGGGAGCTTGGGCATCCTTGTCGCCTGCGGTAACATCTTTGGTGCTTATATGCGTCCGAGCGCCAGGGGGGGCGTTCTGGGCATCCTGAGTGCCAGCGATAGCTCCATTCGCAGGCGCTTCCGCTAGAGCATCAGCGTGCACACCACTGGACTCGCTGCAGTCGATAGGCACCTGGATGCTCGTCTCGCTGGTAGCGATAGCATCAGTGAGTGACACCTGAGCGCTCAGCGAAAGGAGGTGCCCGGTAGCCTCGCTGTTAGCGATGGGTGTCCGGATGCTTGACGCACACAACTGCTCAGGTAACTCGTTCTCAGCGGTAGTGACCTTCACGGGATCCTCAAGGATGCACTCGACCACCAAGGGCCCATCCGTGAAGGGTGGGTTCTTAGGCAACCAGTCTCCATTGAAGGTGGTAGCGGTAGGAGGCTCAAGGGTGCTAGCGACCAAGGCATCCGGGTTGGCGCCATGTCCAGAAGTTTTGGCGCCTAACCCATGGTTATCTGAAATAACTTTTGAATTCAAAATAGGATTGTCTAGGGAACTAACCTCATAATTAAGTCCGTCATTAAGTTGAACCAAGTTTGAATTTGAATTCAAACTCACTTCATTAATTGCATTCACACAAGATGGCTCAAGGGGGGAAGCACTTTGCACAATCCCAAGGCCAGCATTGAATGCTCCCGCTCCCTCCATTGAAGGCTCCTTAACCTCTCCAACGGTTCCAAAGGAAGGTTAAGCCAGAGTAGGGCAGAGCTGTGGTGGTTCTTTTGCCGTCGGTGGAGACACCATATTCGCCACCCGTGCAAACTCCTTGAAGAAGTCACCTTCAAGCTCTTCTTCTTTGTTTTTTCCATGCGTGGCCTGAATATCCTCCTCATTGATAGTAGAATTGAGCATAGAAGGATCGTTTTTCTTACCTTGAATCAAAGATGAAGATGAAGGGATCTTCTTCCTCAAGTCCATGGCTATTCTTCCACCATTTCTCGTCGTCTTAGCTCTATTAGTGGAAGAATCATCAACTCCACCATTGAGGGATGAAGTTTTAGACTTCTTCAACTTTTTCTTATCTTCAACTTTCTTTGTTGCCATGGGAGGTGAGTCCTCAAGGTACATGGAGGGGTCTCCACCCCCCATACCTCCGAGATCCTTAATTCTCTTGCTCATCAAGCCTTAGAACATCACATAAAGCAAAATGAGCAGCGACAATCCAAGCAAACAAACAAGACGAAAAGAAACAAACAAAAACGAAAAAGAAAGAAACAAAGAAAAACTCACCGGAGAGGAGAGCTCCAAACTAAAACACGAGAAGAAAAAAAAGGAAAGCAAGAAACAAACAACCACAAAAACGCCAAGAACCAACAAGCAAACAAACTAAAACCAAGAGAAAGAGCAAGAAAACCAAGGAAAACCAAGAACACAAGAGAGGGGAAGAAGAAAAGAGAGACGACGAGAGAGGAGAGGGAGAAGAACCTACCACCGCCGGAGATACACCATACCTCAATGTTGTAGGAGGAAATCGAGTTCAAAATATAAAATATAGATCAAACCAGATTAAGCCCACGCAAATGATTACAAGACTCCCTCCCTATGCAGTAGTGGGAAGTCAGGATCGATCCACGAGGAAGCGTGTCAGCGGATCTCAAGTAGCTGTAAATCTCACAAACAGAAAAGCAAACAAAAAGACAGAAAGAAAGACAGAAGTAACAGACAAAAGCAGAAAATAAAGCAAGGACACAGAAGCTACTCGATATCGAGTAACAGTCCTCGATATCGACTACAACAAGTCGACAACAGAAAGCAAAAACTCAGCAACAGAAACTCGATCTCGACAAACCCTTACTCGATATCGACAAGTCACTACTCGATATCGATTAACAACTCCCCGAGATCGACAAAGACAAAAACTTTAAAGGTGCAAACTTTCGAACACAGAACTCAGATTTTGGTGAATAAAATCAATAAACTAAAAGACTTCCAAAGCCAGTGTATCAACACCACAACGATAACCATGAAAAATAACACATAAAGGCATAAAAGATCATGCTTTTCATCAAATAAAATTCATTATTAACAAATAGGAATATAGGGATTTTCGCATAAACCCTAATTGTTACTAACCCTTTTCACATAATTAACCCAAGTTGCATTAAGATCACTTTCGCTTCAATAATACAAACAAGGATCACCTTCAACTTTTCGCAAAAGAATCATGTTCATAGGGATAGAAGACGAATTCCATAAAAAGATTGTACCTTTACCGCATCACCTTACATGGCTACCGTCGGGCTCACCCCGACCCTAGAAGTGGGTGGACTACTCGCTCTTCATTATCAAGAAACTCATCAATAAACAAAAGAAACTAACTTGCATTAAAATAAACCAAAGAAAGCTTACAACCGAACAAGCCAAATCCGTTTTTGCCTTTCCACCTTGCTCGACACAAACTCTCTCTTTCTCTATGTAACTACTTACTTGTTCTCTCTGAAATTGAATGAATAAAACTCAGCCCCTAAGGCTTTATTTATAGGCTTCCAACCCTTGCTAATCAAGGTAAGAAAGCCCTATCTATATCTATATCTAAATATCTACTTACATAAAGATAAATAAATGGAATAAAATAATTAAATCCATAAAGGAAAATATATCTAAAGTAGTAAAATATCTTCTTGTGTGGGTAAATCTTCTCTCCATAGATAGACTTGATAGATTTTGGATAGAATCGGACTCCTTTGGCTCCAAGTAATCCCAGCTCGATACAGACAACTCACCGTGTAACATGGCTCAGGATAGATGTCCTCGATATCGAGCAAACTACTCGATATCGAGTAACCGTGTCGACGACTTCTTCACTGGTCTTGGTCGAGTAGCTGGTTCTCGATCCGGCTCGGACAGGTGGTGCAGATCTTGTCAATATCGAGCAAACTCGTCGATATCGAGTAACTGGTGCTCGGCATCTCCAGGTCTTCGGCTTCTCGACTCAGCATTCTTCCTCGATTCCGGGCATGGCATCAGGGTGTAGTCGATATCGAGTAAACTACTCGATCTCGAGTAGAGCTCCGGAGTCGGGTTGGCTTCGTCTTCAGCTCCTCGATCCGCTCCTACTCGACTAGGCACTACTCGGCTTCTTTGATCGATATCGAGTAAAGGTACTCGATATCGAGTAACTCTTGGCTCCACCTTGATTCGTCCTGGTTCCGTCATTCTTTGACTTTGGACTTCCGTAGTTGATTTCCGAGCTTTTCCAACCTTTCTCAGAACTGTTGTAAACTTCCTCGAATTCTGCGAATTTAAACAGGAACTGGTGTAGATTCCATAATTTGGCAAATAAACATAAACTACATAGATTCTGTACTATTCTAGCCCAAATGCATGAAATGTATGCAGAAAACGATATAAAAGTTACTGTAAAACATGGCAGATTCAGCTCACAACAAACACCCCATACTTAAGCTTGCTTGTCCTCAAGCAATACTTTTAATTGTCATTCAGGGGAAGAAATCAAAACTCTCAACATATTAGATTCATTCTTATATAACCTTGCAATCAATTACCATCCTCGAAAAGGTACTAGTGTCACAAATCCATGCATGTGCAAATTTAAAAGCAACATCCACTCACAAAAGGAGTGTTATGCAAAAACATTCATTCGTGACAAAGCATTAATAATCAAGAGGACTTTAATTAAGCTCAATAAGGAGTAGATTGGTAAAAGGCTAAAGGTAGGCAATTTTGGCCATGTGGTGTTAAATCCGGGGAAATGGAGTACTTTCCAAACTGAATTTCCACATTCCTTCTTCCTTTGATTTCTCACCTTTCATAATGCTTTTTTTTTCAATAATAATGCTTTTACCTCTCTAACCTCAGCACTGCCTTCTCGCGAGTCACAAACATGGGTGTCATGAATTGCCCCGGATACTTAGTGCTTTGGACTCTTCACCTTGTGTCCCATCTCACTGAACTATTATCTCAGTAAGCAGGGTCGATCGGATTTTCTTTCACTCATTAAATTTTCCATATTTTTCAAACAATTTCCTTCCAAACTCCATATATGATATATAAGAACAACACAAACACCATATAGTAATCTCCATAATGTAACATCATTATCAACATAATCCCCGGATAGGAAATAAGGTAAAGAATGGCAATATTTAGATCATGTGGAGCAATAATTGAAATAAGGCATATTATGGCTTTTGTGTAATGCATAAGCATATGTAAGGCTAGGATATAACAATATGAGCATATATGGAAATATAAAGTCCTTCATCCTCTTATCGTGCAACATGTCAAAAGCAACATCAAATTTTACCTCCTTTCATGGTTTTCAAGAAAATATGCATTTCATTGTGACTTCCCTTTACTAAGCAACTTCATGCTATATCTCTAATTAATCCAATTTTGCATCGTTGAGTTAAATAAAACTTCCATGACACTTATCAAAATTTTCAATGGGGGTCATTTTTATAAACTTTGGAAAACATTCATGTAGGCACATAAATCAATAATGAATTCCAAAATAGCCATGCATAAGCAATTTAAGAAATAATGCACAAATAATCTCAGATATGGCAAATATTCACGAATTAAGCCCTTCCCCCACCCCATACTTAAGCATTACAGTGTCCTCACTGTATAAAAACAAGGGAAAAGAAAGAAACTCACTAGACAGGTGTGTAGGGCTTCATATCGATTGAACATGCCTGGGCCGAGTCCGATTTAGCTTGCTTCTATCCCCATGGACCTGAAAAATATAGAAGGCATATACCCACAATAGAAATAACTAAAAGGTTCAAAACCAAAAAAACAAAAAGCAGCAATGTCCAAAAGTCCCTAAAAATAAATGTCTATTTACAAGCTCTAGATTTTATAGTCGCTAAGCCGACTTTCTCCATTAAGCTCAAGGTGGCATCTGCAGAGCCCATGTAGCTTGGGCTTCAAATAGGACTCCATTCTTGTCCATCGGCTGCAATCCTCCAGAATGGATCTTGTTCACCACGAAAGGTCCCATCCTCTTCTTGTTGAATTTGTTGGGGAACCAATGATCTTTTGATTTGGAAACATAGAGCTTGTATCCAACTTCATACTCCTTGGGCTCATCATTGAAAATCCTACATAAGCGCACATACCAAGGCAAACCTCTCTCATGTATAGATAGATCTTTAATGGAAATAGGAGAAGAAAGATCCATACCTTGACTTACCTTCGCAGAAACGGATTCGGGGGCCACTGTATTTGGTCGATCTCGAGCAACAATACTCGATATCGACGAGGTTTCAACTTCTGGTGGCCTTCTGCTCGAGGATGCTGGAGTCGAGGAAGGCAGTGGTTGGTCGATATTGACCAATTTTATCGATATCGAGGACCTTTGCTCGTCTGGTGGAATCAGCGTCGAGGAAGGCGAAGTCGAGGCAGCGGGGTTTTGGTCAATATCAAGTATCTTACTCGATATCAAGGAGTGCTGTGCTTCAGGTTGGCTGCTCGACGACGCTGCTGCTGGTGGAGGAGGCTGAGTTTGGTCGATGTCGACTAAATTACTCGATGTCGAGGAATTTTGTCCGACTTCAACCCCATACTTGCATCCTGTCAAGGCATCCAAAAAATAGTTAGTCCAAATCGACGTAACTTGGTCTGTGTCGAGTGGATTCTCTGTTTCTTCGTTCAGGGTGGCCATGATCTTCTCCACCTGGGCTTCCATATCCCTCTTTTCCATCTCTTCGGGAGTCATATTTCTTACCTTAGGCTCCCTACAAGTAATGTAACCAGCTGAGATAGATTTTACCTCTTCCATTGGACCTATATGCCTCTCAGTTTTATTAAAAGAATACTCAATTACCTCATCGCTGATGTTGAAAGTGAGTACTCCCTTCCTTACGCTTATGTTGGCATCCACCGTCGCCAAGAAGGGCCTTCCTAGAATAATTGGACAAGCAGGGTCCTCCGCCATATCAATAACTAGAAAATCAGTAGGGACAAAGAACTTACCTACTTGCACTGGCACATTATCCACCATGCCTGTTGGAATGACCACTGTGTTGTTGGCCATATAAAGCTTAGCATCCACAGACTCTAGGGCACCTATCTTAATCTTGGACCATACCGTTAAAGGCATTATACTCACACTAGCTCCAAGATCACATAAAGCATTAAATTTGTATTGACCAAATCCAATGGTTATAGCAAACTTACCTGGATCTGGCCTCTTCTCAAGTATGTTCATATGGCTACACTCCTCTGTAATTTCAGCCATTGACCGCTTCTTGCTTAAAATATCCTTGAGGAACTTGACATAAGATGGCATCTCATTAAGAGCTTCTGTGAACGGAATGGTGACATTGAGCTTCTGAAGCATCTTGATGAAGCGCTGAAATTTCTTTTCTGCTGGGTCCTTTGGAGATTTTATTGGGAAGGGCAGCTTCTTTTTCTGATTTTGAGCCAGAACAGATGTCGGAGGTGTTGTAGCTATCTCGACATCAACTTGATTCTCCTTGACATCGACCAGGTTCTTCTCGATATCGACCAGATTTCTCGATGTCGAGTTGCTGTGCTGTGCAGACGAAGGGTGGTCCACTCTGTCGTCGATATCGAGTTGTCCTTCCTCGATATCGATTGTCTCTTCTCGATATCGACCAAGGTCTGGTCGATATCGAGTTGCTATTCAGCTCCTTCGTCTTGCTGATTTCCGACCTCTGGCTCTTGTAGTTGATGGCCGCTTCTGAGTTTTACAGCAGCGATGTGACCAGTCTTCCCCATGGGATTTGGTTCTGAAGATTCAGGGAGCGAACCTGACTGTCTGGGGACTCTTGCTGCTAGCTGGCCAATCTGTGTATCAATTGATCTCCTCCAGACATCGATCTCCCCAAGCCTAGAGTTGACACCTTGTATCTGAGTGTAGATTGAGTTGAAGGATTGCTTGGTGTTTGAGTGATTCCTCTGTATTTCTTCTAGGACTGTTTGTAGATCATCCCTTTTCTGGTCCCTTTCCGGATGTCTTGGATCTCTGTAGTGCGGGGGGTTCCTAGGGGCACCTTGGTTCCATTGTGGTTGCTGAAACCTTTGGTCCCCCATGTAGCGATTGGGACCCCCTGCGTAAGCTGCCTCTTCATGGTACTCTGCCAGTCTGACTTGCTTTGTGTGTGGGCACTCAGTAGTGGTGTGCCTCTGTGATCCGCATTCGATGCAGGCCTGGTTGACAGAAAGGTATTTGACTTGCTTGAGGAGCTTGCGGTTTTGATCTCTGTAGTATTGCTCCTTGACATCTGGGTCAATTTCTTTAGAGGGGCATGGATGGGGCTGGCCTGGCGTATGTATTCTCCTCATAGTTGGTTGGAGTCTCATACTTGTTGTCATAGTTAGTCAGCTTGTCGAGGGCAGCCCATGCGTCAGCAGGTGGCATTGTCAGATACTCGTAGTGAGTATATGTGTTGATCCTATCCTTATCAGCCAAGTCAAGAGAGTTGAAGAAGATCTCCTGAACTATGCAGGGTTGCTGTTCATGTGTAGGGCATGATCGCAGCAGATCCTTATATCTTTCCCAAGCTTTTGCCAGCGGCTCCCCAAGCTTATGTTTGAAAGTTGTGATCTTCTGGCGAAGGAGTGCTGTCTTGGGAGGAGGAAAGAACTTGTTGAGGAATTCCTGCTTTACTTCAGCCTATGTCGTGAGGGATCGTGGTTTCAGCCCTTCAAGCCACTTTAAGGTTGGACTCGATAAGGACCAACGAAAAGCCTTCATCAAGATGTACTCCAAGGTGGTACCTTCAGCAAGAGTACGACACATGTCAGTAAAGTTGGTAATATACTGAAGAGGACATTCATTAAATCTACCAAAGAAAGCATTATTTTTAATTTCAATAAGGAAAGGAGTGCGAATTTCATAGTTCTTTTCAGGGATTAGAATGGCCGATTCAGGCACGATGAGAGTCGGGTGCATGTAATCCTCTACAGTTGTAGGGTATTGGGCAAGCTCATCTTCCAATTGCCTCCTTCGCGCAACCTCCTGTGTAATGTGTGCTCTCTAAGCGGTGAGAGCAGTATCTTTGGTGGCTAGTTCCCTCTGAAGCCTCTCAATCAGCTGTTCCTGTGTCTCTGCGGCCGCCATCGCTCTTTTTAGTTTAGCTTGGATGTGTATAAGGCGCTCCGGTTCGTCTAAGGCGTCAAACTCAAGTGTTCGACCAGAACGCAGCATATACCTGCGAAGTAACTCAAAAGAAAAGTGAGATCTGACGACCTAAGGCGCGAATGATTGCTTCCCCGGCAACGTCGCCAATTTGTTGTAGGAGGAAATCGAGTTCAAAATATAAAATATAGATCAAACCAGATTATGCCCACGCAAATGATTACAAGACTCCCTCCCTATGCAGTAGTCAGAAGTCAGGATCGATCAACGAGGAAGCGTGTCAGCGGATCTCAGGTAGCTGTAAATCTCACAAACAGAAAAGCAAACAGAAAGACAGAAAGAAAGACAGAAGTAACAGACAAAAGCAGAAAATAAAGCAAGGACACAGAAGCTACTCGATATCGAGTAACAGTCCTCGATATCGACTACAGCAAGTCGACAACAGAAAGCAGAAACTAGAACTCGACAAACCCTTACTCGATATCGACAAGGCACTACTCGATATCGACTAACAACTCCCCGAGATCGACAAAGACAGAAACTTTAAAGGTGCAAACTTTCGAACACCAAACTCAGATTTTGGTGAATAAAATCAATAAACTAAAAGACTTCCAAAGCCAGGGTATCAACACCACAACGATAACCATGCAAAATAACACATAAAGGCATAAAAGATCATGCTTTTCATCAAATAACTTTCATTATTAACAAATAGGAATATAGAGGCTTTCGCATAAACCCTAAATGTTACTAACCCTTTTCACATAATTAACCCAAGTTGCATTAAGATCACTTTCGCTTCAATAATACAAACAAGGATCACCTTCAACTTTCGCAAAAGAATCATGTTCATAGGGATAGAAGACGAATTGCATAAAAAGATTGTACCTTTACCGCATCACCTTACATGGCTACCGTCGGGCTCACCCCGACCATAGAAGTGGGTGGACTACTCGCTCTTCATTATCAAGAAACTCATCAATAAACAAAAGAAACTAACTTGCATTAAAATAAACCAAAGAAAGCTTACAACTGAACAAGCCAAATCCGCTTTCGCCTTTCCACCTTGCTCGACACAAACTCTCTCTTTCTCTATGTAACTACTTACTTGTTCTCTCTGAAATTGAATGAATAAAACTCAACCCCTAAGGCTTTATTTATAGGTTTCCAACCCCTGCTAATCAAGGTAAGAAAGCCCTATCTATATCTATATCTAAATATCTACTTACTTAAAGATAAATAAATGGAATAAAATAATTAAATCCATAAAGGAAAATATATCTAAAGTAGTAAAATATCTTCTTGTGTGGGTAAATCTTCTCTCCATAGATAGACTTGATAGATCTTGGATAGAATCGGACTCCTTCGGCTCCAAGTAATCCCATCTCGACACGGACAGCTCACCGCGTAACGCGGCTCAGGATAGATGTCCTCGATATCGAGCAAACTACTCGATATCGAGTAACCGTGTCGACGACTTCTTCACTGGTCTTGGTCGAGTAGCTGGTTCTCGATCCGGCTCGGACAGGTGGTGCAGATCTTGTCGATATCGAGCAAACTCGTCGATATCGAGTAACTGGTGCTCGACATCTCCAGGTCTTCGGCTTCTCGACTCAGCATTCTTTCTCGATTCCGGGCATGGCATCAGGGTGTTGTCGATATCGAGTAAACTACTCGATATCGAGTAGAGCTCCGGAGTCGGGTTGGCTTCGTCTTCAGCTCCTCGATCAGCTCCTACTAGACCAGGCACTGCTCGACTTCTTTGGTCGATATCGAGTAAAGGTACTCGATATCGAGTAACTCTTGGCTCCAGCTTGATTCGTCCTGGTTCCGTCATTCTTTGACTTTGGACTTCTGTAGTTGATTTCCGAGCTTTTTCAACCTTTCTCAGAACTGCTGTAAATTTCCTCGAATTCTGCGAATTTAAACAGAAACTGGTGTAGATTCCATAATTTGGCAAATAAACATAAACTACATAGATTCTGTACTATTCTAGCCCAAATGCATGAAATGTATGCAGAAAACGATATAAAAGTTACTGTAAAACATGGCAGATTCAGCTCACAACACTCAACATCTAGGGAGGAAGAGGAAGGAAATCCATGCTTGACGGAGTAAAGAACAAGGGAGAAGGACCCCCACCCGGGCTAGGCCGGAGCATCACACGCAAGAGGCCGAATATCGCCCAAGGGGAGGAGGGAGAAGGGAGCGTTTTTTTTCTGACGTGACCACTCTTTATTTACCTATTCAAGGAGTGGTGGGGTGTCGATTTGAGATCGTATAAAAGATGGGGGTATATTAATAAATAAGGAAATAATGGTCTGGTTTGAGAAGAAACAAATTCTACAAGGGTGGTCAAGTGTAAATGTATAATTGTCCGTCACCTCCGCAAACATATTTTACGTTGCCATCTTCTTCAGTGGAAGTTGCTGTGGCGATAACCTCCGCAAGCACAAATTCTAGAGATTCAAAATTGTGGGGATCGAGATTCAGAGATGGCGGATGATTTCGTAGAAGCCGAGAACGCAGAGGCCATAATCCTCCGGATAGAGCAAAAATCTCGCAAGATCGAATCACTGCTCAAACAGTAAACCCTAATCCCTCCCCCAATTTCTTGTCCTTTCCTTGTTGGTTTGCATTTCATGGAGCTGAAAATGTGAAATCCGGAATTCAAGGTATAAGCCACTAGAGGCTCTCAAAACCGCTCTTGAGGGTTCCACCGCTATCACCAAAGACGATCGCTGCAAGGTCTCCGATTCCATTCTCCTTTGAATTCTCTGTGTATGCGCATTTTAAATCTATTGATTGATGATCTAATCTGCAATTCCTTGCCTTTGATAGTCGGCGAATTGGTTAGTGGTGCATAGAGCGTTAATGGCAACCAAAGATATAGATGGGATGCTTTCGTCTTTAGAGCCGGAGTACTATGATATTCTCATGAAGTAAGCCCGATTGATTCCATCTGAACTATTATTCTTTATTGCAATTGCAGATGATTTAATCGGATTTGTTTTTTTTTTATTTTACTTGAAATGGTCGTCGTATGGTTATAGACTCACCTGACTCATACTTGATGAGAAATGAATCTGATTTTGTGCTGTATAACATTGATCTGGCTTGAAGTTTATGAATTAGTTTGGGAAGTTTGTTTTTTGACACTTGAATTGATTACCTATAATGGTTATCAATGAAACAACTGATCTTCATTGTGCCTACTAGGCTTATCCTTTAGATGGAACAATGTAGACGATGATCATTGGACACAGGTTCCCATGAACAACTTTGCTGTTTTACTATTTTTATGTACAAGGATCAGAGTGACTTTTGTACTTTTAGAACAATATTTTCTCTCGAGCTTTAAGGTAATGTGGATAGGAAGAATTGTGATATATTCAACAAATAAGATGATGTTTGGAACAAGTTAGTGTTTCTTTTCTTGGACAAATTTTAAATCTTGTTCAGAATGATATCATCACCATTTATTTTAGAAGTCTTTAATCAGCACAAGGAGTATATCTTGGATTAAGGTGGGGTTGAAGTTTTTAACAAACGAGTTCTTACAGTCATGATAGTAAGTGAATCACCGGTTATATCTTGGATCAAGGTGCCGATGTAGTGTTTAATTAACGAGGTCTTACCCCTCCCCTTTAACTAGATTTGGTGCATTTTATCTTCATCCAGGCTTAAGAGTTTAAAGAAACTCCCCCCCCCCCCCCCCCCCCCCCCCGATTTGTTTTTGTAAGGTAATGATTACCCATTTACCCTTATGAATATAGTCCATATTTAAGTTGAGATTCATTGATCCCTGTTCTAATCATTCCCCTTCTTCTCCCATTTTTTACATAAAATTTGTTACCTTTTCCCACATTCTATTCCCTAATTTTAAGGAGGGTAACTAATACCTCTAGGATTGTTTAATAATCTCCCCCACCCTCTTCTCTAAGCTCACAAAAAATGATGATCATATACATTTTATATTAAAATTTAATACCTTTCCTTTCCATTCTCCTCTTATATAAACAAACGAGCCCTTAATATGCATAAGTTCTCTATCTATATTAGCATCCAAATTGTGTTTTTCTACTAAGGTTTACACTCTGGGTTGAGTTTGTTGGAAAATCGTGAAATGTTAAATAATGAGTATGAATAGTCTACAATGCAGTAGTTATGATGTGAGAGAGTGTCTAACATCACACAGGATGACCCAAGTATCGGAATACTCTATAAATAAAAAGAGAACTAGGCTCTGATTAGAGATAATCCGGTTTTCTGGAGAGTTTGTAAGTGTCCTATGGCCGATGTGAGAGCTGATCTCCACTTGTGACCCTCTTAAGAAATATATTCGGATTATAGTGAGATTGTGTATTATTTTCAATTTTGAGTGTTCTTTCCATTTTCACGTTGATTCCCGATTTTAACTCTATCAATTACACTGTGGACAAGTTAGCATGACAGTGAAAGCTCATTTTCCATTTCCAACATTTTCAGATACTTGTATAGAGGATTGTCTACTGGTGATCGCCCTACATGCGATCAATGTCTGAAGATACACGAAAAGTTGACTCAGAAAGCTGGTTTGGGATGCATACTGCGCTGTCTCGCAGATACTGAAAATTCCGTTTGATTAAATTCTGAACATTGTGCAAATTTCTACAAATTTTTTAGTACTCGCGGACTCAAATGTGGATCAATCTCGTTATGTTTTATTGTCATTGTAGACAACTGGGATACCAATCATTTTATGTCATTGCGAGTTTCTCATGTATGCTTAATTCCTTATATTCAGATTAGGTTTGATCTACACAGTCCTGAATCCTGAATCCTTATTTAACAAGTACAATGCAGGGAGAAGTGGAAATTTCAGGAGAGATCAATTGAACAAGAAAAACACACCATCAAATACATCAATCTCTGCTTTATAGGAAAAGAAATGCTTGTACAATTCACTCAATTAAAAAGTATGTCTATGTAATAGCTAATACTAAATAGCACATAGACAATAAGAATTTTAGAAAATTTTAATACCGTAGAATTACTAATGGTTTACGTATTGTGAATTACCAATTGCATACGAGGATTGAAATTGTGTGAATAAAGATGTTTTTTTTCCTTGTCCACTCATTCTTTGATCAGTCTTTTCTTATATGTTTCTAATTGAGTATCCACTACATTATAATTACATTTTTATTGTTGGAACTTGGAATTTATTTTATCCTAGATGGAGCTGTTTTACCCCACCAGGAAATCAAGCCCTTTTTATTGTTGGAATTTATTTTCAAGAGGAAGCACTTTACTTATTATGCCAGGAAACATAATGTACTTGTTGTATGTCAACATGTTGGACTTGCATTACACTTTGAGAAAATGTGTAGATGGCTGATAGTATTCTGTCTGGTTTCATCAAAAACTTGTTTCCGAACGCTTGTGATGATAGACTTTTAGTAGAACAAAGCAGGCAGATATAAAAGGAAAACAATGTACCCAATGGTTTTTCCAAAATTTATCAGGGAAGGTTTGATGCCCGCCTTTATGTTTGGACACTTAGACTGTTGATGTAACTTATGGCTCTCCTGTGCCATTTCTCCCTTTATTATTATTTTTTTTATCAGGCTTTCTGCAAATTCTTGTCTAGCACAACTTGTTCATCATGGATTTGATTCAGGCTTTCAGGTTAAGGTAGCGGCACTTGTAAACTACATAAAGAACAGGCTCACACAGAGAGACATTGAAGTCAGTGAAGGTGATTACCCAAAAGCTGGTCAGTAGGCATTTACCTCTGTTGCCTGGATCTTTCTGTTGATGTTTACAGAAGCCTGCTCTTGGTTGACTGTCATATTTCTTAATGGCTGAATAGGAAGATTGCTATAAAATGCATAAAAAAGGGATGATAACAAAGCCAGACTGCATTGATTGGAAAACCAAATTCTATTGCTTGGTGTTTTTTTGGATGAATACGAGTCTGTGGGTATGTTGTTGGACATTACTTTTCTTGGAATTTTTGGAACTAAACTACTTGTTAAAGAAAGAAGAGTTATGTATTCATGACTGTAATGAGGTATTCACAGGCCACCTTCCATTACAAAGTACAACGACTATAATGAATCAGGTTGCTGAATTGACAGCACCTACTTGCGGGGTGCTCTTGCTAAAATCCGCGTTGGAACTAATGCTTTGGCACCAGGTAAGCAAGTCGTGGTTTAAAAAATGAAGTAATCCAGGGTTTGAGGAAGATTTTTGTTCTCTTGTTACATTTTTGTGTTGACGTTTATGTAAATGTACTGTGCAGCGTGCTATAACTCATGCTTCTGGTACAAGTATCTCCAAGAATATGAAATTTCTTTTCAAAAAGAAGACGCCCTCTAGGGAACTAGTCAAACTTGGACTCTGATGTTGTGATGTACCTGCTGCTTAACAACAGTAGATGACAGAAGGAGAAGTGGGTAGATATCATCAGCAGTGCCAGTGGTAAGAAAGGGTAGCTAGTTGCCAGAAAGAAAATGGTGCAATGGTAGAGGGTCAAATTCAGGCTTTACGAAAAAAAGGTCCCGGATTTTTATTTATTTATTTTGAAAAAATTGTAACATATTGTGATGTTGAAAAAAAGGTCGGGGATTTTTATTTATTTATTTTGAAAAAATTGTAACATACTTGTGATGTTGAAAAATGGATATCTTTGGTTGTCTTAAAATGACACAAGCTTTTGGTTTACACTTTACAGGCAGGAGTGGACTATCAAAATTTTCAGCTCCAAACAGTTGGAGCTAAATATGAATCCATATGTATCCACTTACTGTATTTAGTAGCATCAAGACACTGTAGTTCGAGTTAAAAATGAGTTTAATCTACGAAGACCTATAAATTGGGTATTATAAAATGAGCACATGTAAGACCAAAATTATAAATCTTCATTTGATCAGCGAATTGGATTGTGGTGCATAGAGCGCTAATTGTGACCAAAGATCTTGATGGGATGTTGTTGTATTTGGAGATGGAGTACTAATGGTGTTCCGGTTCGGATCCAAAGGGATATGTTCTCATGAAGTAAGCCCATGGATGTCAACTAAACTCTTCCTCTTTTATTGAGATTGCAGATGATTTATGAATTTGTCTTGGGATTTTGTTTTTGCTTCTTACCGTCTTTATGAAAAGCGAACCACCAGTTCTGTCTTGCGCGAATCCTTAACATCAGTGAATCTAAACTATGAAAGTGCGTCTTCAGATGAAATTAAAAGCCCTTTTCACTATCTGCATATATTGATTTGTTGCATTTGATCATCTAAAAAAACCCATATGAATATGATGATAGACCTACTTGAACAGAACCAGCGGATGCAAAAGGAAAACAATCTACCTACTCCATTTAAGATCGTCCAGATGACATTTGACTCTTGATGTTATTTTGACAAGAAGTTCTCTTTTCAAACAGTCAAACTAAAAATCAGCGGATTTGCAGTCTCAAATGTTAGTCTCCTTATGCTTTATTTTCATTCAAGACAAATGAGTTAAGAAACAAGTAGAGTGCAGGGAAGAGTGAAAATTTCAGCAGATCGAGAAACCAATTGAACAATTAATAAAAACACACCATCAACTATTAGAACTAGACAAAGATATGGTTGTACAACAGCCCACATGGTCAAAACTCTTAACAGTGACGGGCGTGCTTAACATTTGGAAGAAAATCAAATCATGGGTTAACAATTGACAGTTACTCTGTACCTATATGCTGTCATGTATGTAAGAAGAAATCATAGCTTATACTAACTGTGTAGTGTATCAATAACAGTCTAATCTCCGGTGCAGGTAACTAATCAAGCAGTAGTGATGGTGGACAGAGAGCTGTTGCTTCCCCTCTTCCTCTTTAGTCCCCAAGTTGGAGTGCTTCCATAGTTGTTGTTATGTTGAGCATCACTCGAACTCAAACTGCAGATCCCTTGTCTTCCTTGGTGTAAGTCTGAAGCTGCAGATCCCTTGTCTTCCTTGAAGATGACGAGGCCAAGAGAAGCATCGGTTTTGCGAAAAGACCAAACTTGAATGGTATCCCCAGCAGCGAGGCCGTTGCAGGCGACAAGATCCATCCAGCCGCCATTGAGAGCGTAAGAGCAGCTCCGCCTACCATGGGCGTTTGGATCATCGGACTTCTTGTAGTTCCACCTGGAGAGGCTGAGAATACGAACCACGCCCAAAGGATCAACCACATCCACCTGCAGCCTCTTGATTCTTTTGTTGGCGTCTCGCTCTTGAAGAAAGGCCTCTTCTTGATCGGTCAGGAAGGTTCGGAGGAGTTGCGATTTGGGGATGGCGAGTCGCGTGAGCCCCTTCTTCACATCGGAATCAAACAAGGTACGGGTGAAGAAGTGGACGGGGGTGTGGTCTTCCGCAACCCCCATCGAAACCAGAAGACGCCGGATCTCTGGAGAGAGTGGGGTGCCGAATTCATCAGAAGAAGAATTAGGGCAAGGGTTTTGGAGGTTAGGTGCGTTGGGTCGAACAAGCTTTAGCGGGGGCTCCTCATCGGGACTAATGAAGAACCCTAGGAGCATGAAACCGCGGCGGTGCTCCATCTCCATGGAAATTAAGCGAAGCGATGATCAAACAAAGTTGGAATTGAAATTGAAGTTGGAATTGGAATGAATCGGTGGATTCAAGGATTTCTTGGGAAACAAGTGGTGTGCTGTGTTGCAATGTTGGGGAATGGGGGGAAACGCCAAATTTCATTCAAATATATATGGAAAAATCAGGAATTGTTGGCTAAGCTTGGGTGCCAAGTAGTTACCATAAATTCGATTCCCAGTTTCCATCAAAAGCTTATTAAACTTCCTAATTTAAATCTACTTAACTAATCCTTATACGCGCATGTGTTAACGTTCGTCTACACACCGAAATAAAAATAAAAATTAAGGTTTATATGCATTTAGAGTAAGTATAAAATCATTTGACTTTTCGAATCGGGGTGAATATATGCACTCATTATAGTTGCTATATGTACTCTTTATGACAGATTATAAATTCATCCGTAGCAAGTTTTTTTAAAAAAAAAACTATTCGAACCGATCCTAAATCCGTCTGTGTAAGCTTTATAAGTATTATACACCAACAAGGTTTTGCCCTTTTTTTTTTTAAAAAAAAAGGAAAAACTGTAAAAGCAACTTCTTTCTGTATCTCTCTCTTTTTACTGCCCCCACCACCGCCAGTAACCTTCTCCTCACCGCCAGCTTTTCTTTTTCCCGAGGAGGAATTTCCCCAGCCCCTACTACTAGCACTAGCAAAACCTTCATAACCTCCCCAACTAGCAGTGTCAGCTTTCCCACAACCTTAGTCTTACCCCACGAGCTTCCACTCACTTCATCTCTCTTGGTACTGGTTGACAATCCTCCCCAACCACGAGTGGACCCTTTCCCACCTGATGAACTACCCCAACCACTAACTTGATCGTTGCTACCTTCATTTGTAACGCTTGAAGCTCCCCAACCACTTCCACCATCACTCCCACCTTTATCATTTTTACCCCAACCATCACCACTACGTACCCTTCTCATTGTCCATCCACCACCTCCTCAATTACTACTTGAAGTCCTCCATATGCATTTCCACCGTCACTCCCACCTTTAACATGATCCTATTACAAATTCCAAATAATTGAGATTGATAGTTCGACAAATAACAATAGGGTATTTGGCAATGATTTTTTGCAATTTCCCTAGCCTATTGGAACAGGGCGTGTGATTGCCATGCGTTTGAAGTGGGAGTGATGATTTTTGCAATTGGCAGAGTGAGGGATGAATTCTCGTCAGCCTTCCCCAACTCTACCCTACACTTCCTCTCTCCAATCTCATACTCATCTTTCACCCACCCATACTTGTTCTTACATCTCACCCCCTCCCTCTCATCTCGTACATGGACACGACCTCTTTCTTGAGTCTGATGACCTCCGCCAAGTAAAAATTCTCAAAATATAACCGAAATGATCACATCGATCGATGATATATATAGGTTCGTGTCTATACGACCATGCCTGTTTATATAGTGTGTTTATTTTACCTCATCATAAATTGATAGAAATCACATGTTCTTTACATTTGTATATTGTTAATTTTATATAAAAAAAATGTCAATCTAGTGCGAGTCTTGAGTGCACATCTTGGATGTGCATAAGTATAAACTATACGCACCCAAGGTGCGCGTATACCCTAAACCCTACCCCAACCCTACACACCCTTTACACACTCTGGGTGCGCATCAATTAAACTGAACGCACCTAAGGTGCACATAAATCCTAAATCCTACCCTAACCATCTCAACCCTCATCCGCAACCTGGGTGTGCGTATACCATAATATGTGTACCTAGGGTACACATATACCCTAAACTCCTAATTAACCCTCCAAACCCTTATAATAATTGATTAGGCGAAGTTAAAATGGGACTTTCGTAAAAACATCGAATGGGAAGTATTATAATGTGTATTTTAATAGGCATTATAGTTTAGTTTAGGTTCATTTTATTGTAATATAATAATATTTTATTGTTAATTTAGATTAGTGCTCGTTTTGTGGGAAAGTTCAGAATCTATGTTATTCGATGCTTTTATGCAGATTCGTAGATCCGAGGAGAATAACACGATGAACGGAGCTAAGAGTGGATAAGGCAAGACTTGGTAGAGCTTAAGGATGAATTCCTGAAGAGTGTGGAACAATACAAGGAGCAATGAAGTACAAAATCGAGGTCTAAGAGCGAAAATAAGATCAAGTGCAAAAGCTGTCCGTCCGGCAAACTGAACTTGTAATGCACTTTTCGGAGGCCTCGTTAATTCTATTGACGCGTATGAATATTATTTGGAAAGGTATTTTCTAGGCCTACAACTTTCATGAAGACACCAGAATAAAATTCAAAATTTTCCAGGGTGAAAAGAGGATGTTCCGACCAAGAACCCTAACATTTCGACCTAGAAGCTTGCCCTTGCTATCCGGTGTAGCGTGTCCCAACTCGTGGCAGCGGGATGCCACCTCTGGAAGTGGATCCAACCTCATGTAACGGCGTAGGTTTATAAAACCCGAGATACGTTTTCAAGGTCGGATACCTTCGTTCGGATCTTGCGCACCAAGTACGAGTTGAAAGTTTGAAACCAAATGTCAGGTTTTCAAACTGGGGTTTCAAACTGGGATTTCGTACCCAAAGTTCTCGTGAGGTCCGTTGGAGACCCGATGTCAATAGATCTATACCTGTCCTATATCCTAAGTTGGACAAAAAATATGTTTTTAAAGCATCATAGTCGTAAAACCTGCTACAACGGGGTGCCACTACAGAGCCGGATCAAAACGTCAATACCCAAAATGTGAGTACTCAAAGGTAGATAGTGAAAAGTCAGTTTCTCCCTAGATCGTCCTTGTCAAAGTCCCACGCCACAATCAGCACAGAGCAACATTCATAACAAGGCATGAGATATCATGATGCATCTATACCTAAAAACATAGAAGGATGAAGGGGGTCAGACTGAGCCACACACATGAGGGACCGAAGTCCCTATTGCGATCACATAGCATACGCTGCACCTAATAAAATGCTCTAATGCATTACAAGGGTATTAAGCAATCAAGGATGCTGAAAATTATATATATGTATGCAGTGCTGAATTTAAAGGGTAACCGGACAGAATGCCAAGTCTTATGTCCCTCTCTTACCTCTGCACCCATTTCCGTTAGTACATATGCTAGACGAGCTCATCTCCTTAACAATCCTTATATAGTTCATAATCCATCCTCATTTTCAATAGGTAGTATTTTGACACATGACTCGAGAGGAACAACCCAACAAAGTTGGGCTGCTTTATGACTCTAGCAAAGACTCTAAGGACTCATATATTATGGTCGTTCTGTTCCAAACACATTGAGTAAATAAATGCTCAATCAATAGTACAACCTAAGCAGAATACTACATGATCATGCTTGTATGCATATGCAACACCTAGTATACTACATGATTACATGCATGAGAGATCAATCTGAGTAAGCTTCCGAGGGAACTTACCTGGAGGTGCAAAACAGCAACGTAGCAGTGAAATAGTTTAGATCACCTAGTAATCACAACGAACATACAAGTCTATATTCACACATATGAGCACACACAATTCCATATAAGATCATGCATCGAAGGTTCCATCATCATATATACTTCCGATTCATCCCATAGATCATCATGTTGCGAAGTCCCATACTTTTTTAAAACATCAATCAAATTTTTTTTTTACCCAGTAAAGTCCGCAACTGACTATTTTTTTTAAACATAAAATGTGTGTGCGACATTTTTTAAAATAAAATCTCCCATACAATCTGCAAGTAGTTGCGGATCGAAGGTATATATTGTTTGCTGTTTGGCACGACGCTCGCTACATTTCAGAACCCGGTGCGGACTCATTTCCGCAAGAAATCTCGCAGATCAGCGATGCGTCTAATAAAAATTACCAGTGTATTTAGCAACCCCCTATTTTAATCAGTAAAAAAGGCACCATAAGTTTGGCATTTGTAAACAACCCCAAACATCTTATCCAAACAAAACACCGGGGAAAGATTTTTCATTTAGTTGAAAGTATTATATAAGAGAAAGGTTTTTATAAAAAAAATAATTAAAATTTAAAAGTTTTAAAAGGTGTTTTGTTATTAAAAAAAAGCATACGAAGTATTATATAAGAAACCTTGGGGAAATATTCTATACTCCCTCCGATAAGTAAAATTTGTTGTTTTATAGATGAATTTATAAAAAATATACGAAGTATTATATAAGAAAACCTTGGAGAAACCTTAGGGAAAATATACGAAGTATTATATAACTTCATTCTTATTACTATTAAGTATGAATTTATAAAAACAAATGTAAAAAAGTTAATATTTTTTTATAGTTTTTATAATTATAAAAAAACGTGCATTAGGAAACCTCTTCTTCCTTAGGTGCACCCACACGAGATCCCCAAGCTGGAATGTCACCAATTTCCACCCCTTGTTGGCCTTATTGGCGTTGTATTCAACCTTTTGCATAAGCTTCTGACGCGTCCCTTCATGTAGCTCCTTGACGAACTCGACATGCTTACCTGCTTCAAATGATTCTTTCTCTCTCATATGATATGGAGTAAGATCAAAAGGGGTTAGTGGATTAACACCATATACACATTCAAATGGAGTGATTTTGGTTGAGGAATGCATGGTCCTATTATAAGCAAACTCCACATGAGGTAAGGCTTCTTGCCAAAGCTTCAAATTCTTTCTTATAATGGCTCTAAGGGCAGTGGTTAAGGTTCGATTGGTCACCTCAGTTTGACCATCAGTTTGGGGGTGACTAGAGGTAGAGAATAGCAATCTAGTTCCCAATTTATTCCATAAAGTTTGCCAAAAATGACTAAGAAACTTGGCATCCCTATCACTCACTATGATTTTAGGCACCCCAGGCAACCATACTACCTCCCTAAAGAATAGGTTCGCGACATTCGTAGCATCACCAGTCTTATGGCATGCAATAAAGTGAGCCATTTTAGAAAATCTATCTACCACCACAAATATAGAATCCCTCCCCTTCTTAGTTCTAGACAATCCTACAATAAAGTCCATAGAAATATCTTCCCAAGGGGTTGAGGATGTAGGTAGTAGTGTGTATAATCCATGGGGCATAAGCTTAGACTTGACCTTTAGGCAATCAATACATCTCTTAAGGCAATGTTCTACATCCCTAAGCATATCTGGCTAATAAAAGTGTGACTTAAGTGTATGATATGTCTTATCTCTCCCAAAATGACCCATTAATCCTCCACTATGGGCTTCATTCACCAATAACAATCGAAGAGAACACCTAGGTATGCACACTTGATCTTTCCTAAATAAGAATCCATCAAAGATATAAAACTGGTCGGTAGGACCCTTATCTAAGCACTTTCGAAAAACATCCCCAAAGTCAACATCATTTGCATACAATTCCTTAATATAAACAAAGCCTAAGACTCTAGAATCCAAAGTGGTCAATAACACATGTCTCCTAGATAATGCATCAGTTACCACATTGTCTTTGCCTTTCTTATACTTTATTACATAAGGAAATGTTTCAATGAGTTCCATCCATCTACCATGCCTCCTATCAAGTTTATCTTGGCTCTTAAAATGCTTTAAGTATTCATGATCAGTCCTAAGTATAAACTCTCTAGGCCAGAGGTAATGGGACCATGTCTTAAGGACTCTAAACAATGCATATAACTCTTTATCGTAAGTAGAGTAATTAAGACATGCACCTTTTAATTTTTCAGAAAAGAAGGCTATAGGCTTACCTTCCTGCATAAGTACTCCACCAATTCCAACTCCGCTAGCGTCACACTCGGCCTCAAATGGTCAAGAGAAGTCGGGTAGTGCCAGTAATGGCGCATGAGTAAGCTTTCTCCTGAGCTGCTCCCCACTTGAACTCGCACCGCTTCTTTGTGAGCTCCGTAAGAGGGGTTGCGAAGGAGCTGAAGTCGCGCACAAATCTCCGATAGAAGCTCGCCAATCCTTAGAAGCTTCTCACTTGGCCGATGTTGGTAGGGCTCGGCCAGTCTTGGATTGCTTTGATCTTTGCTTCGTCGACTCGCAATCCACTCGAGCTCACTACAAATCCAAGAAAAGACACTTGATCATTACATAATTCACATTTCTTTAAATTTGCATACAAGCGTTCTAATCTTAGAGTAGAAAGTACTTCCCTTAAACGTGCTTCATGTTCCTTAGGTGATTTGCTATAAATATGAATGTCATCAAAATATACAACAACAAATTTACCTATAAAATTTTTAAGCACATGATTCATTAATCTCATGAAAGTATTAGGAGCGTTAGTTAAACGAAAAGGCATAACCAACCATTCATAGAGTCCAAATTTAGTTTTAAAGGTTGTTTTCCATTCATCGCCTTCCTTCATCCTAATCTGATGGTAACCGCTTTTTAAATCAATTTTAGAGAAAATGGAAGAACCATGCAACTCATCTAACACATCATCTAGGCGGGGAATAGGATGGCGATATTTCAGAGTTATGTTGTTAATAGCCCTACAATATACACACATTCTCAATGAATCATTTTTTTAGGGACTAACAACACAGGCACAACACAAGGACTCAAACTTTCCCTAATGTATCCCTTATCCAACAGTTCATGGACTTGGGTTTGAACCTTTTGGGTTCAGTGGGATTCATTCTATAAGCATGCATATTAGGCAAAGAAGCCCCTGGAATGAGATCAATTTGATGCTCAATTCCTCGAACAGGGGGTAGACCTACTGGTATATCCTCGGGGAATACATCCTTATACTCTTCAATAAGAGACAGGATGTGAGGAGGGATGGTAGCTCTAAGCTCCTCACTCAACATGTTCAACCCTTTGCATAGGAGCATGATGGTTGTTTCCCCATCCGCAAACTCGTCTAAATATGCACTCTTGGAACCCAAGAATACATCCTTAGGCCGAGTATGGGCAGACACATGGCTCGACTGAGCCTCCTTAACTAACTCACCTTTACTTACCTTTCGCTTCTCAATCTCGTCAGCCACTTGTGTTGGCGTTGTAGGCTTGAGAACTAGGTTCTTTCCCTGAAAAGTAAAGGAATAACGGTTAGTAAGGCCATCATGCAAGACCTTACGATCAAATTGCCAAGGACGACCTAATAGTATATGACAGGCTTGCATATGTACAATATCACACAACACATCATCCTCATAATGTCCTAGTTTGATATGCACTCTAACTTGCATATTCACCTTTAAATTACCACATTCATTCATCCAATGCAATCTATAAGGCCTAGGATGCTGAATTGTAGGAAGTTGTAATTTATCAATCATTTCTTGACTAGCTAAGTTACAACAACTTCCTCCATCAATGATCACATTAACAACCTTTCCCTTTACTAAGCATCTAGTATGAAATAAGTGTTCACGTTGATTGTCATCATAAGGTGCAAGAACAACACTTAAGACTCTCCTAACAATCAATGATTCACCATGTTCATAATCAATGCCATCATCATCTTCATCATAAGTAAGAAGGTTAAGGTTTTGATCATTACCATCAGCATGCTCTTCATGTTCATCACGAGAATTTTCAGATTCATATTCACCTAAGTGATTAATCATGAGAGTTTTCATATTAGGGAAATCCTTCATAACATGGCCTCTACCTTAGCATTTAAAGCACACAATGTCCCTAGATCTTGTAGTAGAGGGGTTAGGATTACTCCCTTTGGGGCCAGTAGATACCCAAACGAATCTCGTCCGTACATAGGCACCTTGCCTTTGTCGAGGGCCTGCTGGTTGGTTCGGCCATCTCCTCTCCCTTGAGCTTGGTTCGGCCGATTACTATAGCCACCCTCAGGCCACCCTTGGGGCTGTTGTGGCCAGCTCTAGCGCCATCCCTTGGGCGGCCCACTCGACATTCTTCCACCTTGGTTCTTGTATCTTTGTCCTTGTTCTACCTTGATTGCTAAATTTAAAAGCTTAGTAGGTGTAGAATAGGGAAAATAATCAATTTCATGAGCTAAGGCGGGATGCAATATCCTAAGATACCTAGCATTTATATCTTCATAAGGCTCGACTATATTAGCTCGAGCCATGGTTTCTTGCATAACATTAAAAGTTTCCTTAACAGTTTTGCTACCTTGCTTAAGATTTTCTAATCGTTGTCTAATCTCTGTAGAATAATGTTGGGGAACAAACCTACTTCTCATAAGTGCTTTTAATTGATTCCAAGAAGCGATAGGCGCATCAAGGTCTCTTCTTCTTTCTTTAACTAGGTTATCCCACCAAATTAAAGCAAAGCCAGTAAATTCTAAAGAAGCTAGTTGCACCTTTTTATCATCTGAGAAGTTATGACAGGTCCAAATCTGATCCATTTTAGTTCCCCAATCAATATAAGCATCTGGATCAGTTTTACCTTCCAATTGAGGGATCTTTACCTTGACCTTACCTATGCCGTCCTGGTCAGGATCTCTAGGTTCTCTGTATTGGTATCGACCTCCTCTGTCGTTCCTCCTCGGGCGTTGCTCCCAATACTCCTCTTCTTGGAAGTCGTCATCCCGCTCCGAATAGTAGTAGTCCTCCTGCTGGGTTCGACCTCTCCCTCTTCATCTACCCTGTCCCTACACATTAACAAACCCATTATTTCTACCATATCTCTCCCCTTGTGGAGAGTCGTTTTCATCAAATAAAGGATTATCGACATTGGGATTAGGATTAGGGTTAGGATGAACTACTTCCCTTTCATCGCGAGGCGTTCCGTCACACATTTGATCACCACAACCACCCATGGAATTAGAACCAGTCGGCCTGGTCTCCAATGCCGCCACCCTATTCAGCACCTCCGTCATGGTTGCTTGAAGAGTGTTGAACATCTCAGGCGTCACAGTGGTGGTACTGTTTGCCATTTTTGCCATTGTTGGCATTGTTCTCATTGTTAACCTAATTAGACATAGCAAATAAAACAAACACGGAACTATGTAAAGATTAGTGAAAAATATAAACAATCTCACCAAGTGTTTCGCTCACACTCCCTCTCTAATTGGTATGTCACGCTTGTTGTTTCAATCCGCCTTGGGCAAATCAACACTCAAGCAAAAACCTAGCAATTCAAGTAAGAGATCAAGAGAATGAATAAGAAACACCAAACAAGGTACTCGACAACACACAAAGCACTCGACAAGGGCTGCAGAGTACTCGACACTTGCAAAAAGGCACTCGACAGTAGCACAGACCACTCGACAAGGAGAGAAGGTGCTCAACACTACAAGAGAGAACTCGACAATGGACCTAAGAGTACTCGATCAAGGTGATCAGAACTCGACACCAACAGTTTGACACTCGACAATGAGAATTAACAAAAGAAAATAAGGAAATAGAAAAGAAAACTTGGAACTTTTACCTCTTTTGATTCAAACCCTTAGTAAGGATGTTGTAGTTGCAAGGTAGGGTTTCAAGGTATGTGTTTTGTGGGAGGTATTAGGGCTGTCGACTAGGCTAGATCAATTCACCAATTTGGTCCTTGAAGTTTCTTGTACTAGATCACAATCCTTTACTCTTTTTTTTAACTTACTTTTGCCCCTAGTGAATTTTATCCTCCTAGGTCCAAGCTTTGATTATCACTTTTTTTTTTGACTTTTTTAGACTGTTTTTTTTTAACTAATGCAAGAAAACTAACAATGCAATAAAGGACTCTCGAAAATTTTAAACTATGGTGAAAGAAAATAAAATTTGTAGCCCTAATGAAATATATATAGATGAGGGTTTGACTAACTTTGGTAAGTGTATCTATCTAAACCTTTTATAATTTATGATAGATATATGAAATAATCTACCATAAAATCAGAAATTAAATAGGCCAAAAATAGATAAATCAAAGATGTAACAAGATAGACCAAAGATAGAAGCAAGCAACAACTAGGGTTTGTGAAGGGAAGGTGCGACCGAATAGAGTTAGTTCTTCAACCAAAGTTGTCGACTACTCCAAGGAGAAATGGGCTGCACTTGTTAAAGGGTCACGACTGGGTATGTGTTTAGGGCTAGCAGCCACAAACAATCACAAACAAGAGATTAGTAATAATCAAATTCAAGAATTCAAGAAGTAAAAACCAAGAAACAAAGAAAAGACTATATTTTTGTAGGGTTTTGTGTTTATGAATAAGAAAGATAATTGATGTCGGAAACCAAAGCTCTGATGCCAATTTGATATGGGGTTAGCCGTAGGATGGTCTGATCTTCGACAATCAAACAAGAAACTCAAGAACGGAAGCAAGAAGACTCAAGACTCAAGAAAGACGCAGCAAGAACGAAACAAGAAAGCAAGAACTCGATCAAGATTGATTAAGAACTACTCTAAATCGACAAGAACTAAACAAGATTCGACCAAGACTCTATAACACAAACTGGACTCGATATCGATCAATAAGAACAAGACTCGAATTGAAAAGAAATAATGCAAGACTCGAATAAAACAATAAAGACCGATAGATTTGTTGACTCGAACTAAAATAGAATGAGATAAAGACCCCTGGCCTCCTTGGAGGGTAGGAACCAAATATCAACGACTATAAAGCCCACCTCTACAACCTTACACAACCAAGCGGACAACTTGGAGGCACAAGGAGGGGACTTGTGATTACCTGGATCACCAAACTCCCGCGAGTTTGATGAACTCAAAGCAAACCAAGCTAGATCTATACCAATTGTGCAATCGATGAGCCCTGCTTCAAATCGATTGACTTTGAACGCTCAATGTGTTTCCCACAAGAGAAAACTTTCATAAAAATTCAACCAGTGTTCTACAATGATGGAGGCCAACTATTTAAAACCCTAACAAGTGATTTTCGACCAAAATAAATAAATAAAGGGAATTAATTAAAATACCCTTAAATTACTTAAAATAACTTAAGTAAATAAGATATCCAAAAATAGAAATAAAAGAAAGTGTTTCAACACTTAGTAAAACCGGCCCATATGAAATCCTAGGCACTTGGTCTCGGCACCGAAGGCTTGGTGTTGGTGCTGAGGGCAACAGTGAGCAAACATGTGCTTCAGTCATCGACATCGATACCCTTGGTGTCGGCATCGAGACCATCATCAAGTCTTATGCACATGTATGTCTTCATTGGTGGTTCCGGAAGTTGAACCGCGCTCGAGAACAAAGAATGACTCTCAAAGAGGAATGAGTCGCGTTGAAGCTTCTTCCCTCGGGCTCGAGTCACAGGTCCTTCTCCAAGTATGATCTGCGTGTCTGGAAGTGTAGAAGATGGTCCCGCATCAGTAATTATTTTATATTTACTAATATTAAAATTGATTTCATTTATAAGATAGATTTAATTAAAAAACATTATTTAAATATAATTGGTTAAAATATAGATATACTAGTAAAAATAAACGTGGTTGCAGTAAGATAGATATATTTAACTGATTCAGAGAGAACTTTATAAAAAAATGATATGCTTTTATAAAAAGAAAGTTTAGCATGTACATTTACAATTATTAATTAAATCAAAAGAATATATTTTTTCTTTGTAAATAATAATAATAATAATATCTGCTGCAGGTCTGAGATTTCTGCCGGTAAAGAGGTCGATATCGATTTGATTGATGGGCATGATAAACCCCTTCGTCCAGCAGATTTGCTCTTTTATTCCTGGGACATAGGGTAGTAGGGTTGTTATATGGACTGAACATTTAGCAAAAACTGATTTTAAGTGGACATTTTGCAAAAGGGGGTTGGCAAAATGGACATTTAGCCAAATTTCTTCTAGATTGGATAGATATAATTTATTTGTTTGCTCATAATCGTACATATTTATATACACACACAAGCACGCACGCACGCACGCACGCACGCACACACACACACATATTTTACAGTAGGCAAGAAGTAGATCGACAAACGATCTTGAAGCCATCAGAAGTGTCTACTCCAAGCGATCTTGAAGCCATCATAAGTGTGTTATAGACCCACTTCGTCTTCTTCATCGGAATGGCTCGGAGGAAGATTTACAGACTCGTTCTCAGCTGGATCTTCATGCAAGGAGAGATGGGAGAGTAATAGGGAGGTTAAAGGATTTATTTTTAAGGGCTTGGATTCTAAAGGAAGGAAAGTTGAAGCTCTCACCTCTAGCACCGAAAAACAGTGGCGGTGGTGGCATTCTCGGACCTCCGGGGCTGATGGGTAGCTCGGCTTGATCTTCTTGCCTTCGAGGGAGTGTGGTGATGTTGCTGGCGACCTTGGTATAGGAGGATGAACAATGGGGTGGCAGTGGTGGTGTTTTGGCCTCGGCGGAAGTGGAAGAAAAGGAGGAGGAAGGGAGGTGGCGGTGGGGTTGTGGTGGTGTAGTGGTGGCTGGGGGTGGTGGTTGTGGTGGCGGCAAAGAAGGGAGAGGACCTTGGGCTCTTACGTAAAAGAAAGGAAGAAAGAAGAGGTGGGAGCCTATAGGGTTTTGGTGTCTCCAAATCTTGGAATGGGTGTTGTGTTTAGGGTTAGGGTTTGTAGGTTTGGATGATATAAGAATGAGTCAAATGGTTGATTTTTAAAGAGATGTGTCTGATTTTTGGGAGATGGTACGGATAGGCATGGGAGTTGTCTCCCTACCTAAAGAAGTGGGTACAAGGAAGGAGGAGAGAAAAAGTGGAATGTGGATGTTTCACTAATTTGGGAAATGACATCTTTCACTAGAATTCAAATGTCTCACATGGCTCCAATCCTTGGGCTAAGGTTTTCGGCTTGGCATGGGTGAGAGAGGGCAAGAGTCTTCGATCCCGAACACGCGAATTCGTATTCCGAAATTAGTTTTCCATTATTAGTTTCCCAAGTCCCGCTCTCTCGACCAATTAGATTTTCAAATCCCGAGAAGGATATCACCATCCGAAGTTCGTTTACCAAAATTCAATTTTAGGTCGGAAATCCGCTTTACGAGTTTCGAAGTCGATCCATTAAGTTGAAGACAAGTTGTTCTCGAAATAGCCGTATTAAGTCCATTTTAATTCTTTTATCCAAAAATTATGATTTGAAAACCTGAGGTCTTTACAGGATATGCTTCTTCACGAGTGAGGTAAAGGACTAGATGTTTGTGTTGACCTGATAGGTTCATCCCCTTTGACGCAATCTGGGATGATTGATTTTGTTCCAGGGCAAGTGGTGACCGAGGCAGCTTGCCGTAAGCATGTCAAGTATCAAGCTAAGTGCAGGCCATTGGGGGAACTTGAGTCAGAAGCCATATCCCTTCTAAAGAGGATCCATATATTTTCTCAAGCTCAAGATATTGAGGCTCGGAATGCGGTTCATATTTTCACTATGTTTGGGTTTTCTATTGTCAAATACCGTGATTTGTGCACGACAGCTGGTTATGGTTTCCTACCTTTCTCATTCTCTTTGTTGGGGGAGCTGGATACGAATGTTGTTGCCTTGCTGAAGCGGATTCAGAAATTTTCAGTATCTCAGGATGCCGGGGCTCGTGCTGCAGCTTATATTTTTACTAGAATTAGCTTTGTTATTGCCAAGGGAGTGGGGGTCCAGATAGTATCTCGGCTGCCCACTAATTTCGTGTAAGCTATAATAATAATAATAATAATAATAATAATAATAATAATAATAATAATAATAATAATAATAATAATAATAATAATAATAATAATAATAATACTAATAAGCTCCTTGGTGGACCCGTCAGTGTTAGTTCTGTGTTCAATAGTGAGCTTGTGATGAAGATAGTGGACAAAACAATCGCACTTATGGATACAGTTGCTAAGATTGGGGACCCGCAGTGTGAGCTATTGTTGTTGCGTGCTTGTACCGGGGTCTCCAAACTTTACTTTGCTTTGCGTACTTGTCCGCCTCGTGCCTTCGAGTCTGCTCAGCTTAAGTTTGATAAAGCCCTTCAACGCTCCCTAGAACGTATTATCACTGCTTCTGGGCCGGGTTTTGGCAGTTGGCAGTGGAGGCTCTCAACATTGCCCTTCAGGTTTGGGGGCGTTGATGTTTATTCTGCAGGTGACGCTCTCTTTTATTCTTTTCTAGCTTCGCGGTTGCAATCAGCTAGCCTGCAGATTAAGCTTCTCTAGCACACTGATGTCGCAATACCTGGTTATGCCTTTGATGATGTCGTGCGTGTCTTCAATACAAAGGTAAGGACTGATATTCTGAGTAATCCAAGTGAGATCGATGCCCCCAAACTCATGAAGAAACTGGCAGACATATATTTCACATAGATTACGACGGATGTAGAGAATACCTTTTCCTTATCACCGCGTCAGATGGCTTTGTCGAGTTCTCAACATCAAGACCATGCTACTGATTGGCTTAGGGTTGTCCCTATCTCAGGGCTGGGTCAGACTATGAATAGTAAGACGTATCGTTGTGTGTTGTGCTATTGTTTAGGCATCCCTTTGTTTTCCATTTCGGAGCCTTGTTCTGCTTGCTCCAGAGTATTTGAGGGAGACATTTTTGGAGATCATGTTGTGTCGTGTGTTGGTATTGTTGGGATTAAACATCGTCATAATGTTGTTCGTGACACTTTGATGACTATCTGTTATCGTTTTGGGATCTCAGCTTGTAAAGAGGTTGATATTGGCCTATGTGGGGGAGACGGGAAACCCCTCCGTGCTGCGGACATGCTTCTTTATGCGTGGGAAGAAGGGTTGGATGTTTGTGTTGACTTGACAAGGTCATCCTCTTTGACACAATTTGGGATGGTTGATTTTGTTCCAGGACAGGTGGTGATTGAGGCGGCTCGTCGAAAGCGGGTCAAGTATCATGATAAGTGTAAAGCCATTGGTTATGGGTTCTTACCCTTTTCTTTTTCTGCATTGGGTGAACTAGAAGCGGACGCTATAGGCCTTCTAAAGAGGATCCAGAAATTTGCCCAAACTCACGATATAGGGGTTCATAACGCAACTCATATTTTCACTAGGGTGGGGTTTTCTATTGCTAAAGGAGTGGAGGCCCAGATTGTCTCTCGGCTCCCCACTAATTCTTTGTAAACTCTTACAATAATAATAATAATAATAATAAAATAAATAAATAAATAAATAATAATAATAATAATAATAATAAAATATAATTCTCTATAGACTCCGCGACAGACGGCTTTATGGAAGTCTCAGCAGAGTGCTCACTCCTCTGATTGGTTGCGTGCAGTTCTTATCTCTGGGTTGGGCCAGACTATGAATGGAAAGACCTACCGTAGTGTGCTTAGCTATCGATTGGGTGTTCCGTTGTTCACGGTGTCTAGGCCTTGTCCCGCTTGTTCTCGGACCTTTGATGGTGATGTATATGGTGATCATGCTGTGTCATGTGCTGGTACAGTGGGCATTAAACATCGTCATAACCTCGTTCGCGACACCTTATTGGATATCTGCTACAGGTCCGGGATTTCTGTCGGTAAGGAGGTTGATATCAGTTTGGTTGATGGGCATGATAAGCCCATTCGTCCGGCAGATTTGCTCCTTTATTCCTGGGATAGGGGGCGGGATGTGTGTGTCGATCTGACAGGGTCCTCCCCATTGACTCAGTCTGGGATCTGTGACTTTGCGTCCGGTCGTGTTGTTGTTGATGTTGCTCATCGTAAGTGTGTCAAGTATCGGGATTTGTGCACGGAGGCTGGTTATGGTTTCTTACCATTTTCCTTCTCTTCGTTGGAGGAGTTAGATAGAGATGCGGCTGCCTTGCTTAAGCGGATTCAGAAATTCTCGGTATATCAGGATGCGGGAGCTCGTGCTGCAACTTATATTTTTACTAGAGTTGGTTTTGTTATTGCTAAGGGAGTGGGTGTCCAGATAGTATCTCGGTTGCCCACTAATTTCTTGTAATACGTTTTTATTATATAATAATAATAATAATAATAATAATAATAATAATAATAATAAGGAAATTCAAGCTAAAGTATTAATGATTGATGATGATATAAATAAAATGAAACCTTGTCTAACTGGGAGGCAGATCTTTTGCCCTCCATCCCTCGTCCTCCCTTACAAACCCCTACTTAAAAGAAAAATAAAAAATAAATTAAATCAAAAAAATAATTTTAAAATTTTAAAAAATAAATTATGTGAGAGCAGATAGGAGAGGGGGACGGAATTGGAGACAGAGGATTTACATCATGTCTAACTGATAATTGATAAAGGTAAATTATGATTTTTTTTTTATTAGGAAATAATTCGAGGACCTAACATGCCCGTAACCTCATCTACCTCGTCGACAGATGGAGAATCGTCTAAATAAACAACATAATAAGCATAAAAAAGAGTGCAGTACATACGGAAGGATACAAACAAATACAGTCCAGACTAAAGAAATGATCTTCTACCCATGTACGACATGGTGTGTGAAAGTAAACCGACGAAAGAAAAATAAATAAAATCTTATGTACAACGACAATAATTGATTCTAATTGGTTATATACGGAAATAAAAATATAATGATACGTAACATATCGTATAGGAGAGAGTCCTCTTGTGGATGACAATGATCTGGCTGGGGTAGTGTTTATTTGGGAACTTGCTTTCTGATTTTGTGAAAGATTACATGACAATGATAATTAATTAATATTCTTATATAATTGGAGCAATGGCTAGTGCCTAGGTTCATGCTTTCCATCTTTATTAAATTGGAGCAATGCCTTAGAGCATCCGCATCCATGGAATCCAATTCGGTTCCTTAACTCTCATTTTTATTTTTCTCTCTCCTTGAGAAACTCAACTCAATTTTTTACCCATATCCTTACAACCCATTTGATTATAAATTAAATAATATAAAATTCAAAATAACCCCACCTTCTACTCCAAACCCCTCTCTTTCTCTTTCCTTTCTTGAGTTTTTAAGGGTTCTTTACTAATAAACCTATCACATCATTCCTTAACAAAACATATCATTAATCTATTATTTAATTGTTAAGTTCCTTATTTTTATCCTTTAAACACCCCAATGTGGGTGCTCTTACTGTCTAGTTTCACGCTTTACATCACCTATGTATGCTAGTAGTATTGTTCATTGTCTAGGTAAGATTCTTTTTTTTTTCTTTAATTTTTTTTTACTAGGAAAAAATTCTACCCAATGACATCCTTTCATATTTTCACTATGTTTGGGTTTTCTATTGTTAAAGGAATGCGGATGAAAGCTCCAAACACTTGTTCACAAACTGCAACCATTCTCTCCATATGATTTCGAAAATTGACAATGGGATTGGACAAATCATTCGAAGTGCAACTATAACGGGTCAAACAATCAGACAAAGCACAAATGAGATCTTTTCAAAACTCAAAACAACCTAGAAGACAAAATTAGCCACTATCTGGTGGAGCTTATAGACTATCAGAAACAAGATTGTATTCAACGATGACAATTACACAGATCGATGAAAACAAGAGATATATTTACAACAACAATTGCAACAACTAAAGGATTCTAAAAAATTGTATTGGGAAGAGATGGAATCAAACGAAATGCAATCACAACCAACACCAAGACATAGGAGAAATCTTAGATGGACCAAACCTGTAACTGGAGCTTTCAAGATCAATTTCGATGGCTCCAAGCTACCATCGGGTGAAGCTACTGCTGGTTTTGTCATACGCGATCACCTCGGCGTTGTCACAATTTCTAGCGTCTCCGTTTGTGGTTCCGTTTCGGCCTTGATGGAAGAAGCCCTTGCACTCCACTCTGGCCTGATTGCTGCATGAGATTTGGGCTACCGACGGATTGAAATTGAAGGTGATAGTCTCCTGGTGATCAATTCAGTCTCTGGTGTGTGGTGGTGTCCCTGGGAGATTGAGATGATCGTCTCAGATGCTCAACACCTTCTACAATGCTTCGAGGAATCCCCCTGCCGCCATGTCTTCTGTGAAGTGAATAAAGTTGTGGATTTGGTGGCTAGACTCAGGCATACGATGGACCTTGAAGCTCTCTGACACCACCCAAACTCTTATCTTCTATCGAAAAAAAAAGATATATGACAATTGGACTATTCGGGACAGGTCGGTTATACCCATTCGGATTCGATTATATGTCGAGTCAGTTCATATGTCGGGTATATATTTGGTTAAGTTTAGATCGGATCATATTTGAGCTTTACGAAAGAGGCCACGGAGACTTAAATCGTTTACAATTGCAAGGCCCTTGGCCAAGCCGCAGAGGTTGCAGAGACCTGAATCATTGTTCTTCTAACAAATAAAAAAAAAATTATAATCAAATTTTAAAATGGATTTCCTAAATAGCTATTGGATTGAATAGTTAAAGATTTTCTAAAATCCTCTTTGTAAACCCTAAAAAAATATAAAAGAAAGTTTAAATCTAAATAATTAAATATTTCCTTTTTTAAAATCGTATTTTCTAGAAAATCCTAAAAACGAAAAATTAATTTAGTTT